>CM056060.1:6935795-7535795 GCA_029574335.1 Rana kukunoris | reverse complement strand
AGCCCCATTAGTGCCTGGCGGTGCAGGAGAAAAAAATACTCATTTACAAAACTAAAACTATTTTTTTTTCTCCTGCACCGCCAGGCACTAATGGGGCTGCCCTGTCGTGGCGGCCCCAGTAGTGCCTGTCGGTGCAGGAGAAAAAGTACTCGTTTACAAAACTTTATAATAAACTAAGAAAGTGCCCATCGCTGCGGCCCGTCCCCATTGGTGCCTGTGGGTGCGGGAGAAAAAGTACTCATCTACAAAACTTTATAAGAAACCTTTTTTTTTTTTTTTTTTTGCCAAAAAAAAAAACTCATTGATTCAATACCAACGAAAGGAAGTAAAACCTGTCATCTGAAAAGAAAAAAAAATGTTTTGGGTACAGCATTGCGCAATTGTCAAAGTGCAACAGCGCTGATTGGTTCGGGCAGGAAGGGGGTGGACGGTGGTAGACGGTGACCAACTTTATGAATCCTGCCCATTCCCTATGAAATGCGTTCTTGTCTATAGCATTGCGTTCACCTTCCCCCTGTGGAAGCGGGCACAGCCAAAAGTAACCCGTTGGATAATGGTCCATTTATTGAGGTGTCGCAATCCCGCAGAAATCATTGCGCACTCGAGTTACGGTAAGACAATCGAGTAGCAGAAGCCAAAACCTATTCGGCCGCGGGCCGTTTCCTATAGAGTAACAAACAGGCTTTTCTTCATTCTTCCTCCGTATTTTATGTGGTTTTGTTTCTGCGCTTTATTCGGTGAAATCATTTGATTGGCGCGTCATCTGACCCACGCCGGGAGTCGCAGGCTCCACTCCATCCTATGGAGATCGTCTTCTCCATCCTTATTGTGATGTGACCTCCATTCATACAAACTTTCCTTTCACCAGGAAGTTTTATTGCAGTTGTTTTTCACTTTTTATTGGCGAGACAGACTTTTACGCGTGAGACTTGGCACGTGGCTCGGAGGTTACATGGAAAATCATTTTAACTCCTTTCTCCCCAATGATTCAAGCTAAAACGTGTTTGCTGACTATCCTCGTGGCCTTGCAGTGCCGGGGTTCCCAGTTCAGTTCCCACCAGAGCTTGGTCTACAATCCCAGAATTGCCCCATCGTTCATTAAAGTGGTTGTAAACCCTCACATATACCTATTGAGGTGACTGGCCTCAGGTGATATAGAGGTGAAACAAATCCTCCTACATAAGTTGTACCTGTTTATCTGCAGCTATATTTCCCCTACATCAGGGGTCTACAAACTTTTCAAACAAAGGGTCAGTCTACTGTCCTGTAGACTTTAGGAGGGCCAGATTGTGGCCAGTGGGGGTAGAAAATGTCCCAGGCCCAGCATCAGTGAGAACAAATATGGCCTCGGGGTTGGTGGTCAGAAGGAGGGGAAGTGGCCCGTTATTGGCATGAGGCGGGGTAGTGGCCCGTTATTGGCATGAGGCGGGGTAGTGGCCCGTTATTGGCATGAGGCGGGGTAGTGGCCCGTTATTGGCATGAGGCGGGGTAGTGGCCCGTTATTGGCATGAGGCGGGGTAGTGGCCCGTTATTGGCATGAGGCGGGGTAGTGGCCCGTTATTGGCATGAGGCGGGGTAGTGGCCCGTTATTGGCATGAGGCGGGGTAGTGGCCCGTTATTGGCATGAGGCGGGGTAGTGGCCCGTTATTGGCATGAGGCGGGGTAGTGGCCCGTTATTGGCATGAGGCGGGGAAGTGGCCCGTTATTGGCATGAGGCGAGGTAGTGGCCCGTTATTGGCATGAGGCGGAGACGTTGTGCCCCATTGCTGGCGTCAGTAGGAGGAACAGTTCCTCATATCATTGGGAGGAATAGTGCCCCAAGGGCCGGATAAAGGCTAGCGAAGGGCCACATCTGATGTATATACTGACATATTTTTAGTCTGGCCATGTGATCCGGCTCTTTTGTGTCAGCCAGCGGCGGCTGCAGGGAAGAAGAGGAAGTGCTAACAGCTTGGGACGTGGGAGCTTATAAGTGACGCCATCGCCCCTGGAATTCCCAGATGTTGTCGGGCACTCTCTCTTCTCCCCTGCAGCTGCCCCTAAAGGATTATGTGACCCGAGCAGACTGGAAAAAGAAAAGCACAGGCATCTTTTTTTTTTTTTTTACACAGGTAGGTGTTATGAAGGGGGTGAGGACATTAAGACTAGTAGGGTTTCAGCTGGAGATCTACTTTAAGACTTTTGTACCCTTTTTTTTTTTGTCTTTTAATAAATACTGCAGCCCACGTGGACCTGTACTCACCTTTGTCCTTGATTTGGCCATCTTTATGGTGTGGTCCTGTCACTAGCTCCCATAGCCTTGCTTCACATAATGAATGTCCTCCCCATATCCCCTTCAGCCTGAGTGTGTGTGCCGCGGCCCCATTCATTCCTATAGGGAGCTGTATTCATGGCAACCTCTGGCGGTACTGCTGAGTACAGCTTCTCCCCATAGGAGGATATAGGGACGCAACCTGCATGCTAAAGAGCTCCCGGCAAGGACGTTTTCTGAAGCAAGGCTGTGCGGCGCCCAACGGGGCTGCACCAAGGACAATGCACAGGGAATATAAGACCAGAAGGCAGGGTGGGGGTGATGTGATTGGCTGCAAGGACAACTTGTACTAAAGGTACTATTACTAAAAGACTGTCATGTTTAAGATTCTCATTACTAATTCTGCCGTGATTTACACATCATGAGGGAAATGCTGTGTGTTGGATAACTTGTCTCTTTGAAGACTGAAGATAAAATCCCAACTGACAGCAAACATTTTTTGTTTCTAATATAAGAAAGTGGATAACTTGGTGACAAATCGAATACGTAAACCATTGTCTGTAGACCGAGAATTATGCTGGGACCATCTACCTTCATAGGCATGGGGGTGTGCCTGGGCCCACCCTAATCTATACATGCAGTGCTGATTCATCCTACTGCCCGGCAGTGCTGCTGGCTTCCCTACTCTCCCCCCAGCTCCTGCAGGGAATGTTTCAGGATGGAGAGCGGGGGAAGGTGCTAGTAAATGTCATTTACCAGCACCTTCCTTTTTCTAAATGAACACAGTGATCACACTCACTCACTGTGTTCCTTCATTACTGAAAACTAGTAAGCAGTATTTACTATGCTTCAGTTTGTGAATGAACAGGAAGCCGCTTGGCACATTCATTCATTGGCGTGTGTCAATGTGTGTTGGGCTGCACACCGTAATGCTATGGGCTGTGCACATTTAGGTCTCTACCTTTTATATGTGCACAGCGTCTTAGAAGCAGATTGGTCATCTTTCCCACAACCATCCCCTGTCAGGAAGGAAGGGTATTGTCATCTCTGTCCTCCTCCTCCAGTCATGCCGTTCTCGGTTTCATCTCTTACCTTTGCCCCCGTGTTCCCAGGGAAAAAAAACTGTTGCCGGGTGCAGGGATTGGTGGTATGGTATTAAACTATGTTACTATGTAACATTCTTTTAAGGTTGAGAAACTTGGGTCCATCCAGTTTAACCTGTGTTTTTTTGTTTTCTCTAACCATTCCCATGAGGCTGTAGACATTCTCAGCTGGTTTCACTTCCTAGGGGAGGAAGTTCCACATTTTTGCTGCTCTAACTGTAAAGAATCCTTTCTGCAATGTTAAGGGGGTTGTAAAGGTTTATTTATTTATTTTTTTCTCCTAAATATCTTCCTTTACCTTAGTGCAGTCCTCCTTCACTTACCTCATCCTTCCATTTTGCTTTTAAATTTCCTTATTTCTTCTGCAAAATCCTCACTTCCTGTTCTTCTGTCTGTAACTCCACGTGGTAATGCAAGGCTTTCTCCCTGGTGTGGAGTGTCATGCTCGCCTCCTCCCTTGGACTACAGGAGAGTCAGGACGCGCTCTACGTTGCAGATAGAGAAAGGAGCTGTGTGTTAGTGCTTAGGGCTGGGGGTCTCAAACTGGTGACCCTCCAGATGTTGTAAAACTACAAGTCCCATCATGCCTCTGCCTGTGGGAGGAGTCATGCTTGTAACTATCAGCCTTGCAATGCCTCATGGGACTTGTATTTTTGCAACAGCTGGAGGGTCGCCAGTTTTGAGACGCCTGGCTTTGGACATGCTAATACCAACTTCAGGCACTGTGGAGAGATGTATTTTGCGTTCTAGTTCAGATCGGAGACGTGTGATCGGGATCTGAGCGCAGCCTGAGGTGAGGGAATATTTTGAGGTCCCATTGTCTGCGGGTCCATGGAGCTGGTAATTAGGACTGACAAACTATGTAATGTTGCTTGGTGATGCTGCTGTGTATACCCAGGAGAGACACAAGCTGCTCATTAGCAGTAACAAGGATGCCACAGCACTGCCTTGGTGACGTCTTGGGACTGCTAACAACAATGGAGTGGTGGAGATCAGAGATGTTGGTGACAACGATACGGGTGCAAGGAATGGCCTCTGGTTACCTGTGCAGTTATTTTCTGTGCTGTTAGGCGATCCGTATTTGTGTATTCCCCTTTCACCCAGAAGATGGAGTCTTCCATTTAGAGAGCCTACATTTTTCTTCTTGGGAGGCTCGATGCCACCACCTAAAATGTTCTGACCTCTGCCTGAATTCTGAGTTTGCTTAAGGCACCATTTAGATCCAAGCATTCTCCTGTTGATGCCACCCCAAGTGCAGCCAGCAGATAGGCGTTTTCACATGTGACAAACACATGGTTAAAATAAATTGCCCAAAAATGTGCATGATCTTTGGTGCACACAGAGCAGACTATTAAAATGAATGTGTGTAGCATGAAAACACAACTTTCTGATGTGAATTCTGCCTTCACACTTCCTCACCATTGCGATGCACCGCCCTACGAAAAGTAGAATTTACCGTATATACTCAAGTATAAGCCAAGGCACCTAATTTTACCACCAAAAATTTTGGAAAATGTATTGACTCGAGTATAAGCCTAGGGTGTCCATCTGCGTGCCTTGCTGTGTCCATCTGCGTGCCTTGCTGTGTCCGTGCCTTGCTGTGTCCGTGCCTTGCTGTGTCCGTGCCTTGCTGTGTCCGTGCCTTGCTGTGTCCGTGCCTTGCTGTGTCCGTGCCTTGCTGTGTCCGTGCCTTGCTGTGTCCGTGCCTTGCTGTGTCCGTGCCTTGCTGTGTCCGTGGCTTGCCTTGCAATCAACATGGGATTATATAGAAGGGGTTCCGGCTTTGAAAAATCGTTGCTCCTCGGCCGTAGGTCCCCCAGACAGCACACTTGTAGAGGAGAACTGGGGCTACATGTGTGCCAAGTTCCGGGTCCAGGGGACCTACTGTCGCCCAGTACCGGGTCCCCAAAGTTACCAGAGAAATTATGCCTCCTTTCCACTGAACGGAACGGTTCAGGTCGGTACAGTTTGGATCGCTTAGAATGGACCGGTCTATTCTTGTAAACGTTTCCACTGCAAGTCGGACCGTCCCGGGCCATTCAGGGTTTAGAAAAAATGCCTAGGGTGTCCACCAATCAGTGAGATGTATTGTAGGTCCGCCCTAACCGAACCGTTCCATTTTCTATGGCCCCACATCTGAAGCAGGACCCAGAACGGTCCGGTCCGGTACGGTTCGGTTTTATGGCACGCTTTCATAATGGAAACCAAAATAGCGTACCGAACCGATCCGCTCAGTGGAAACGAGGCATTAGTGTTTAACATGGGAGTCTATGGAAGGGTACCCGGCTTTAAAAAATCGGTGCTCCCCGGCGGTAGGTCCCCCGGACAACAAACACACTTGTAGAGGAAGAGTGAGGCTATATGTGTGCCAAGCTTGGGGGTCCAAGGGACCTATGGCTGGCCGGTACCGGGTCCCCTAAGTCTGGGAGATCAGGCGCAAAAAGATGACTTGAGTATAAGCCAAGGGGGGGCATTTTCAGCACAAAAAATGACTGAAAAAAAACAGATTATACTCGAGTATATACGGTAATTAAATGCCAGTTGTGACATTTTAATAAAGTTCCAAAAAAAATAATGAACTGTATGATGCATTGGGATCGGTAAGCTGGCTCTGTATCCTTCCACCGGTGGCTGTGCGTTCAGCGGAGATGAGACGGGTCACCCTACATAAGGAGAGACCAATGACCGGTCTTCATTACAGGAACACAAAGCATGTGAAGGTTCAAGGACAAACACACCTGCCTCTTGTATTTGCTCACCTTGGAGTTCAGCTGGGACAAAGGGATCAGTTCCTTTATTGTCGGACACTATTCTCTCAAATATCATTGAAAACTTTAGACCTGTGAGAGTGTCGTCCTCCTCCTCCCTGAAGATGGTGCGATCCTCTCATTTTCCACCAAACAGCTTGAAGCCATCTTTCCCCACAGATCGGTAACACATTTCACCTGTCAGACCTCTCCATGAGGTCACATGTAAGGATACAGCTGATGGGGAAATACTTTAACCTGGAAATTCAGGTTTCTGCTCTTTTTACTGATCTCTCCCGATGGAAGCACACGTGGAAAGTTGTGACACTCCTATACTGTAGGACAACCTAGCCCTTCCTTATTGTGTAGTTAACCTGCGAGGTTGGCGTGTGGAATTTCCATATCTTGGACTGATGACGACAAGCAAGATAGATACGGCCATATACAGTTTAGATAAATGGTTTTACCTCTGTTTGTAATCTAATGCTTCTGATTACATTCCATTATCGGTGCTTTAAAGGGAACAGAAGACCTCTCTTTAATATGAACATATTGGCCAGCACACCACGGAACGTCCAAAAGTTTTAATGCAATGAAAACATCACAAGGATTGCAACGTTTCGAGGCCACGCAGGACCTCTTCGTCAGGCACTAGCCTAGCAAAGAGGTCCTGGGTGACCTCGAAACGTTGCAATCCTTGTGATTTTTTTCATTGCATTAAAACTTTTGGACGTTTTGTACGATCCGTGGTGTGCTGGCGAATATATTTTTATGGTTTGTTCCAGTGCCCAGCTGGTGATGGCTTCAGCACCCATTTTTGTATTTTTGAGACGTTTCTCCAGGAAGGTGTGCGATTGGAATCTTAACTAAGACATCTCTTCAATGACTGTAGTTTAACCTCTTGCTGCCCATGTAACACATATAGGCAGCGACAATGCCCAGACGCCACGCAAATATACGTCTATGGGCAGCAGAGGTTTCTATGCTAAGATCGCACTTCCCAGCGCGCTGACTGAGCTGACGAAAGGCGACTCTGTCACTAGTAGTGATCTGGAGCCAGGGCGAGCGTCTGATCATGTGACCACTGTCGTAGCCAATCAGAAATCTGCTTCCCCAAGCATAATAGCCCACTTAAAGGGATGAGAAATTAGGGGTTAAAGCAGAGGAGGCGAACTAGCCCTCCAGCTGTTGTGGTTGTGGAACTGTATGTCTTATGAGGCATGGCAAGCATGACTCCTAAGCCTCGTACACATGATCGGTCTTCCGACTTTTCTGTGTATTTTTGGTCCGAAGGTCGTTGGCCGTGAACTTGTTCTGTATACACACGGCCCGACATTTTCAGCCAACATTCACCAAACCGCGTGTTTTATTTAACTATTTACCGCCACCCTTTGGGCAACTTCTGCTATTGTCTGATGTTTAGCATTGGTTCGGAGCATGTGTGTTTTGTACTTTTGGATTTTAGTTGGACGGACTTGTGTACACACGATCGCATAAACCAACGTAACAGATTTATTGCCCAACAGTTGGTGAGCATGAAGAGCCAGCATTTGTTGTCGTTAATTCAGCCAAGAATTGTATGATGGAGCGTATTTATGGTCAGATTATCTGACACAACTTGTCCATCAGACAATTATGGCCATAAAATTGGATTGTGCGTACGGGTATTTAGAGGCAGATGCATGATGGGAAGATTGACAGTTACCCCAAGAGGAAGAGGCATGATGGGACTTCGTAGTTCAACTACTGGAGGGCTGCAGTTGCCTATTTTAAACCCTGAAGTTGTATATTCCCCTTAGGGGCCTGTTTATGTTCTGGAGGCTCCAGCTTTTTTTTTTTACTTTTCAGGTAAAAAAAAGTTTTCTATGCAGCATCTCTGCCCCCCCCCCCCCCCTCATCATCTTTGATCGCCTCTATGACCTTGGAGGACAGGAGTGACGTCATGACGTCGCTTTCGGTCCAGGGTGGCAGTAAATCATATTTTTATCTTTTTTGCTTTTAAAGGTAAAGAAGAGATTTGAGGTCTTTTTGACACCAGATCTCTCCATAAAGAGGACCTGTCATCCTTCTTTCTATTACAAGGGATGTTTCCATTCCTTGTAATAGGAATAAAAGTGTCAAACAAAAAAAAACATTTAAGGGGCAGTGTAAAAATTTCAAATAGGCGTAAAATTTAAGCGCCCCCATTTCTCCATGCTTGCACGCAGATCACTCACACATATGTAAGTGGTATTCGCACCACATTTGGGGGGTATCGCCGCAAATCTTAGAGCAATATTTCTAGTGCTAGACCTTCTCTAACTCAAAATGGTAAGTTGTGAAAAATAAATAAAAATTAAAGCGTAGCCTATGGAAATTTTTGTTGCCATTCCACAAGTTTGTACAATTTTAAAGTGTGACATGTTGGGTATCTATTTGGTGTAAATATTATTATATTTTGTATTTTACAAAAGATTTCAGTGTATATATATATATATATATATATATATATATATATATATTATAATTTGTTTTATTTATATATCTATATCTATATATAATTTGTTTTGTTTTGTTTTTTTGCATTAATATTTTTTTTCCAAAAGTTTGCAAAACCGCTGCTCAAATACTGTGTGACAAAAAAATTGCAACAATCACCATTTTATTCCCTACAGTCTCTGCTTAAATAAATAAAATAAAAAATCTATAATGTAATTTTCTACGAAAAAAATAGTGATTTAAACTTGAAAACAGAAAGTGCCAGAAAAAGCCTGGTCTTAAAGTGGTTAATGCACAGCAGCGTCTGGCCACCATTGGTCATCCAACCAGGGTTTAGATCTACAGAACTGGAGCTCGTTTCTTGTTTTGTAGCTCTTTTGTTTACACAATAATAAGCACAAAAATAAACACAATATGATGCATGAAAAGTGATCAAAGATGCAATTGGTTGTGTGTTTTAACTCCCAACAATGTGTCTGGGCCTAGAAGGATGCAGACTTGCAGAGATGGGGTTTCGGAGTTCCCACCTCACTCTGTACAGTTGTCCATGTGATGTGTGTCTTCTCCAGGAGATGGGAGGATGGGTTGGAATGTTTCAGATCAGCGTGTCCAGAGATGAATAAAGCATGAGAGTCGGGCTCCGCAGGTGCTTCTATTCTTCTCCTCCATCACAGAAACCTTATCCTCCCGTCTGATCACTTTTACTCACAAGACCAGCGGGCTTCTAATTCAGGATCTCTCCTAACAATACATTGGTATGTCTGTGAAGGTTCTCATCTATCCAGGTTGTGGAGTATCTAGTAGTATGCATGCATGAGGAAGTGCATGAGAATCGCACAGGAACGCTGTGCAATGCACACTTAGTTCTGTGAAGTGCGATTTCAGCCAATTCATTTAAATGGAGTAAAATCGCACTGCACCAAGACTAGTGGGGGGGGGGGGTTGATGTAAAGGGGGTAGAGGACACTACTGTGCGACAGGGGAAGAGTACATTAAGCAGAGGTTCACCCTACAAAAAAAAATTAGACATAAAAATGCTTAAAAATTTTTTTTCCCCCCCTACTTGGCAGAAAAGGTGGTTGCTAGGCAGATCTTCCTAATCTGCCTCTTCCTAGTCCGTGGCTGGTCTTTATTCTTGTCCTCCTCGTGCTGTCTTCTGGGAACTGTATGTATCCCAGAAAACAGTCCCCCCCCCCCCCCCATTCATAAAGCGCGACTTGCGCATGCGCAGTAGGAAACGGGCAGTGAAGCCGCAAGGCTCCACTGCCTGTTTCCCATAGAGAGGATAGCGGCACTGGGACCTGCCACGATCGAGGGATCAGCCTCGGGGGGCAGACATCGCTGGCGCCTAGGACAGGTAAGTGTCCTTATTAAAAGTCAGCAGCTACAGTGTTTGTAGCTGCTGACTTTAAGACCCCTTTCACACTATAGCTTATTGCAGGCGCTATAGCATTAAAAATGGCACCTACAATACGCCCTTAAATAAATCTGTCCCCATTCACTCCAGTGTGAAAGCCCGAGGTTTTTTTGCATTGGGGCCCTCAAGGTTTTAGTTGCGCTTCTGACTATAATTGAACATTTCTAAACCAACTTTGAAAATTGTTGAATATCCCTCATAACTTCATAATTTAAGTACTGGTGCGTGGGCCCGGCCGCTGGTGCGTGGGCCCGGCCGCTGGTGCGTGGGCCCGGCCGCTGGTGCGTGGGCCCGGCCGCTGGTGCGTGGGCCCGGCCGCTGGTGCGTGGGCCCGGCCGCTGGTGCTGGTGCGTGGGCCCGGCCGCTGGTGCTGGTGCGTGGACCCGGCCGCTGGTGCTGGTGCGTGGACCCGGCCGCTGGTGCTGGTGCGTGGACCCTGAAGAGAACAAGACACTTCCACCATCTTTCCCACTTTTTGTTCTCTTCACCTTTCCCAGAAGTTGTACTTGTGTTCCTTGCTGACTGTGAAGTATTAAAACATATTAAGCGGCCTTGCAGAGTTGGGAGGCGCTGACTCTGATTTTCTGTCATTCATAGGCTGCGTTTTGGGATCTGTGCCAGAGGCCCTTGTGCTCTGTTCTTGTAATCATTAGTCAGGGAAGGGGGACACAAGTGGCTTTTGTTCCCGGTGTGTGTTAACCCGCAGAATTCACCAGCGGCTACTTTATTCCTGCAGCACCAGGTTCTGGTTTCCTGACTGCAAGAAGCTGTCTGCGGGAAATGTCGCTGGTAAAACCCAACTGAGGGGCTGCCAAATCTACTCATTCGGTGGGGCCCCAAATTCATACCTTATCCCCCCCCCCCCCCATCGGCTTGCGCTCTCCTCTGCCGTTTAAAGCTCAAGAATGTGGGCAGACCCCCGTGATGTTCTGGGTCCCCCAGGCTTGGATCTGATGGATGGCGATGCTGACAGTTATCCTGGCTACAAGCTGAGGAAGAAGCAAAGGGGGACCCGGCATTTCTACATAATGAATGGGAAGCAATCGTTTTTCAGTCAGTCGTGACAAAGCGCCCCCAACGCTACTGTATTTTTTATTCCCCCCCCCCCCCCCATGTGCTGAACACTGCTGAGATAGACATGCCGAGCAATGTGGATCTGAATCCCAATCACAGTTGAAAATAAAATCACAGCTGAAAATAAAATCACAGCTTTCCTTTATAAAGCTTACAGTTGTCAGGCACCCTTAACTTAGCGTCTACCTCCACACAAGGCTGTTGCTGGGGGGGGGGGGCATATATATATATTTAATAAGGTGGCCGTTTTTTTGGCTCTGTATAACAGGAGGCATTGTTGCTGCGGCAGATAATGGAGTCTCTGGAACTCCCAGCTTGCGATGTACACTTCAATTGTGTATTTGGCAGATGCCCAGCAGGTGCCGACTCTTCCTGCCTTGGTAAAGGGCACATGAGGACAAAACCTTACCCAGCGTTCTTTTATTTCTGTGTGTAGTAATGTTTACAAGATAAACAGATCATTGGACGGTGGGGGTTGTACATGGCCTGCTTTGATGCTCCCAATTCTGGACTTTTCCCCCCTTTTTTTGGTGTATTTTGCCCCCCCGTGTGTGTGTGTGTGTCCTTGTGTGTTTTGTTCCCCCCCTTATGTGTTTTGCTCTTTTTTTGCCCCCCTTTGTGTGTTTTTTGTTCCCCCCCCCCCTTTTGTGTGTGTGTGTGTGTGTGTTTTTTTTTTTTTGCTCCTCCTTGAGCCTTTTTTTTTCCCCCCCTGTGTGTGTTTTGCGCCTTTTTTTTCCCCCTTCGTATGTCTTGTGCCTCCCCCCTTTGTGTGTCTTGCACCCTCCCCCCCCGTGTGTGTCTTGCAGTCCTCCCTCCCCCCCCCCCCCCCCCCGTGTGTCTTGCTCCTTTTTTTCCCTCTCTTTATGTTTTTGCTCCCCCCCCCCCCTGTGTTTTTTGCACTCCCCCTTATGTGTTTTGCTCCTTTTTTTCTTGATCGTACATCACGGGACACAGAGCGCATAGCCATTACATATGGGTTATATGGAGTACCTTCAGGTGTGGACACTGGTGTAATCAACTTCACAGGAAGTTCCTCCCTATATAACCCCCTCCCACTGAGAGTGCTTTAGTTTTTCCGCCAGTGTCTTAGGTGTTGGTCACGTCTAGCTGTCCCTCGGAGGTCTCGGGACCCAGGATAGCTAGCCGGATCCGTCCGAAGTGCTTCAGAGCCAAGATGTACGGTACCCGGGCCCTGCTGGAGTGGGGTTTTGCCTATAATGCCTCTCCTTGGAGGGCTGGATTCTGGGCTCCAGTGCTTTAGTCTCTTCCAAGAACTAAAAGTTACTGATGCCAGGATGCTATATAGGTCCAGGGGTGTGGGTTCCTTAACACAGGACCCCGGTCCCTGAAGGTCCAAGACAATACCCACGGAGATGGGGGAAGGCTGGGCCTCTTGCATTTTGCAATACCCTGCGGCGTGGAGCAGGTAAGAGGGAACCTGCGGGACTTGGTTCGACAGTAGGTATCCCCCTGGGGGTTCTGGGTTGGCTAATGGTATGCTTGTGCATCAGCCACTATCTCCACTATGTCTGTTGAGGCAGGATGGGATTCTAATGTTTACCCAGATAACATGTAGATATATGTATACTTGTGTAAGTTATATATTTGCTACTCACCCCAGGTCTGCCTGTTAACACTGATACTGCAACCCCACATGTTTTAAAGAGGAAATTGCTGGTTAAAACTCCTGTTTCTTAGGAAGCCCATGGGGACAGCTTCCTCGCTGTGTGTGCACTACAATAAGATTAGTGCTTACCTGGTGTCTGTTGGTGCTGCATAACGCTGGTCCATGTTGTTCCTCTGCTCTGCTTCCTCCATGTGGGTTCGGCGTGGTGCGCGCGATCGTGCGCGCGATCGTGCGCGCGATCATGCGCGCGTGTGTGCGCGCGCATACGCGCGCGCCGTGCACGCCGCCTTTTATAGCGTCGGCGTGCGTCGGGGGGGGGCCAGCAGCGTCAGGGTCTGTATAAAGGAAAAACTTTTCTCTGGCTGGTCTTTCCCTCCTGGAGGCAGAGGAAGAAAGGATACAGAGCGTGCAGCTGGGTCTTTTGGCCACACAGGGACACCTAGTGGCGGTTTAGTGGATCTTCAGGTCTAGGACTTAGGTCCACTATAGACCAGAAAAAAAAAAAAAAAAAAAAAGGGTTTTTTTGCTTAAAGGGACTCAGCCTTAGATCCAGCAGTATCTGAGTCTACCTTGGACTCCGGCTAACGGGCATTGGTGTGTCAATACTCACAGGCTTCCTCGGTATTGCCACCTCCCAGGCGGGTAAAAAAGATTTTTTTGAAAAAAAAAAAAAAAAAAAAAAAAGAGAAATATAAAAGAAAAAGAGAGAAATTAGTTCTTTTTCATTTTCTCTCATACCTGCCCTCATATTGGTTATTCCTAGCTACAACAGTCAGGTGTTGGCTATAGGGGTGACCCAAGGTTGTACAATGGCTCCAAAGGGATCTGGACCAGCCAAGGCTGCTAAAGGTACCAAAAAAGCAAAAGGGGTCTCCATCGGGGTCAGAGGATTTGGGCCAGGCTTCTACGGCCCCACCCTCGCCAGTCAGGACACCGAGTGGCATAGTACAAGAGCCATTGGGGGTGCTGGGGGCAGAGGCGGCCCCCGATCCACCCATTCCCGTTTACGTGACGGAAGAAATGCTAGCAGCCACCATGTGTGGGCTAGAGAAAAGGTTAACTGCGTTGTTTTCCCGTCCTTGCCCAAGTAGCAAGCGGGCTAGATCCCCTTCACCCAGTGTGGGGTTTTCAGATGCGGAGGTCTCCTCTTCAGAGGAACGGGACCCACAAGGGGATCAGGCAGACCCAAGTCCCGACGGTTCAGACAGGGAAAATTCCACTATAGATGAATATTTTTCGGCCTCTCAAGCGGAGGGCCTGTGGATCCAGTCTTTGACAGATATGGTTCGCACTGCCTTTAAACTTCCAGTGCCAGAACTAGTAGCCCCGGAGGTATCCTCATTGGGTTCTTTAAAGGCCCCATTAACTGGTGCATCCTTTCCAATGCACCCCCTTCTGCGGAACGTGATTTACCAAGATTGGGCTCGACCTGATAGAATCTTTGTCCCTCCTAAAAGATTCTCTATTCTCTACCCTATGGAAGAGGAATATGTAAAGAAATGGGCTCTCCCTACAGTGGACGCAGCCATTTCCTGCGTGAATAAATCCCTGACTTGTCCGGTTGAAAATGTCCATATGTTCAAGGATCCGGTCGACAAGAAATTCGAGACCCTACTGAAAGCAGCTTTTACCTCAGTAGGTGCCATGGTTCAGCCAGCAGTAGCAGCCATTGGTGTTTGTCAGGCCTTGAAGGATCAGGCAAAGCATATATTGAAGGACATGCCGGCTCAGCATACTCATGAATTAGCAGAATTCCCTAGGGCTCTCTGCTTTGCAGTAGATGCTATTAAGGACTCCATCCAACAGGCATCCCGTTTATCTCTACTGATGGTTCACATGCGTCGTCTTTTGTGGCTAAAGAACTGGTCAGCAGAGGCACCCTGCAAAAAGCTTCTAGCAGGGTTTCCCTTTCATGGGGGAAGACTATTCGGGGAAGACCTAGATAAATATATCCACACCATATCAAGTGGAAAAAGTACTTCCTTACCGGTCAAGAAAAGACCGCGTGGGCCCACGTTTAAACGACAGGCCATTGCAGGCTCGGCCCCTTCGACTTCCCGTCAGTATCGACGGCCCTCCGGGCGTTCAACAGTTAATAGCCGCCCACAGGGACAAGCCGCGGCAAACAAGAGGCCCTGGTCTCGCAAGCCGGCTAAACCAGTCATCAAATCAGATTCATGAAGGGGCGCCCCCACTCTCTTGGGTGGGGGGAAGACTTCAGTTTTTCTCCGAAGTCTGGAAGGCCAGAATTCCCGACTCTTGGGTTCGGTCCGTAGTAGCCTCAGGCTACAAACTAGAGTTTCGAGAAATCCCCCCTCCTCATTTTCAGGGGTCAAGTCTTCCAAGCGACCCGTTAAAGAGGGCCTCTCTCGTAAAGGCGTTGGATCGCCTCTTGCTCCAAGGAGTAATTGTAGAAGTACCAACCCAAGAAAGGGGTCTGGGATTCTACTCCAACCTTTTTGTTATACCAAAACCCAATGGCGACGTCAGGCCTATATTAGACCTCAAACGCCTAAATCGCTTTCTAAGGATTCAGACCTTCCGTATGGACTCCATACGTTCAGTGACAACCAGCCTGCATCAGGGCGACTTCCTAGCATCTATAGACATAAAGGATGCATATCTGCATGTGCCAATTTACCCAGCACATCACAAGTTTCTTCGTTTTACGATAAACCAAAGTCATTATCAGTTCGTAGCCCTCCCTTTCGGGTTGGCAACAGCTCCACGGGTATTCACAAAGGTGTTAGCCCCGGTACTAGCCGTCCTAAGGACAGAAGGCATCTTGGTCCTAGCATACCTGGACGATCTCCTGGTTATCGACAGTTCAGCTTCCAACCTCAATCATGCAGTAGTCCGCACAGTGCGGCATCTAGAAGAGTTCGGGTGGATTGTGAACCAAGAAAAATCAAGGTTACATCCCACAAGACAGTTGGAATATCTAGGCTTTCGGTTAGATACAGAATGCCAGAAGGTATTTTTACCTCAAGAGAAGATCAGGTCGTTGATTCAAACGATTCAAATAGTCTTAGGCAAAAAGAAGCCGACTATTCGCCTATGCATGCGACTGCTGGGGAAGATGGTGGCCGCCTTCGAAGCAGCGCCCTACGCCCAGATCCATACCAGAATTCTGCAAGCAGCTATTCTCTCTGCTTGGAACAAGTCCATACAGGCATTAGACCGTCCATTAGTTCTTTCTCCAGAAGTCAGGCACAGCCTGTACTGGTGGCTGATCCCTCAAAAATTATCAAAAGGGAAAACCTTTTGCCCCATCTCGTGGAAAATAGTAACCACAGATGCCAGCCTAACAGGTTGGGGGCAATCTTAGGAAAACGGACCCAGCAGGGACAGTGGTCAGAGGCAGAAAGTCTGCTTCCCATCAATGTCCTAGAGATCAGAGCTGTTCGGTTGGCCCTGGTCGCCTGGACTCTCCCCCTGCAGGGTCTGCCAGTAAGGATACAGTCCGACAATGCCACGGCGGTGGCATACATAAACCACCAGGGGGGCACAAAGAGCCTGGCGGCTCAAAGGGAAGTAAACCTAATTTTTGCATGGGCCGAAGCCCATGTACCCTGCATCTCAGCAGTGTTCATCCCAGGGATAGACAATTCTCAAGCAGATTTTTTGAGTCGTCAACAGTTGCTCCCGGGAGAGTGGTCTCTTCACCCCCAGGTATTCCAAGAGATTTGCCAAAGATTCGGAGTTCCCGATGTGGACATCATGGCAACAAGATTCAACAAGAAATTGGACAAATTTGTATCCCGAGCCAGGGACCCCTCGGCCTACGGGACCGATGCGTTGGTTTGCCCCTGGCACCAGTTTTCTCTCCTGTATGCGTTCCCTCCACTACAGATGATTCCCCGCCTTCTACGAAGGATCAGGGTGGAGCGCAGGCCGGTGATCCTGGTGGCCCCAGCCTGGCCCAGAAGGGCTTGGTACGCACTCATCGTGAGGATGTCAGTAAGGGCACCGTGGCCACTCCCCCTGCGCCCAGATCTGCTGTCTCAGGGCCCGATCTACCACCCTGCTTCACAGCAGCTAAATTTGATGGCTTGGCGGCTGAATCTCTAATTCTTAAGGGCAGAGGCCTCTCGGCCCAAGTCATATCTACGTTAATTCAAGCTAGAAAGCCAGTCTCTAGAAATATCTATTACAGAGTCTGGAGAACCTATGTGGAGTGGTGCGAGTCTCAAGGAGGGCATCCTCGCAAGTTTTTTATTGACAGGATCTTGCGATTCCTCCAGGTTGGCGTTGACAAGGGGTTGGCTCTTAGTACTCTAAAGGGGCAGGTGTCTGCCTTATCGATATGGTTTCAAAGGCCTTTGGCCACACATTCGCTTGTAAAAACCTTTTTGCAGGGGGTCTTGCATGTAAATCCCCCTATTAGAGCTCCCCTCTGCCCCTGGAATTTAAATCTGGTCTTGTCAGCTTTACAAAAGCAGCCGTTTGAACCTCTGACAGAAATCCCTCTTGTGCTGCTAACCCGAAAGTTGGTTTTCTTGGTGGCTATGGCTTCGGCCAGAAGGGTCTCCGAGCTGGCAGCCTTGTCTTGCAGGGAACCGTACCTTATTCTGCATAAGGACAGAGTGGTTCTGCGGCCTCAGCCTTCTTTCCTTCCTAAGGTCATATCCAGTTTTCACTTGAATCAGGACCTAGTCCTACCATCCTTCTTTCCTACTCCCCAGTCCAGAGAGGAAAGATTGCTTCATACTTTGGATGTGGTCCGAGCCATGAGGGTTTATCTCAAGGCTACAGAAAAGATTAGGAAAACAGATGTGCTTTTCATTCTTCCGGATGGCCCCAAGAAGGGTCAGCCGGCTGCCAAGTCTTCCTTGGCTAGGTGGATTAAGCAGCTGATTTTTCAGGCCTATGGTCTGAAGCGCGTTCCACCTCCCTTATCAGTTAAAGCCCATTCTACGAGGGCCATGAGTGCCTCTTGGGCGGCACACCATCAGATCTCTATGGCACAGGTTTGCAAAGCGGCAACCTGGTCTTCCGTACATACGTTTACTAAATTTATAAGTTGGACGTCACAAAGGCTGCGGACGCAGCATTTGGGCAGGCGGTCCTACGGGCAGCAGTATAGAATCCTCTGGCCCGGTTCACGCCCCCTTTTTCTGTTGGTGGAGCTATTTTACCTCCTGATATAGTTTCTGTTTGGCTATTTTTTGCCTTACGGTCTCCCTCCCTTCATAGAGCATTGCTTTGGGACATCCCATATGTAATGGCTATGCGCTCTGTGTCCCGTGATGTACGATCAAGAAAAAGGGATTTTTAATAACAGCTTACCTGTAAAATCCTTTTCTTGGAGTACATCACGGGACACAGAGCTCCCACCCCTCTTTGTGGGAACATTGTGTAACCTCAGAGAAATTGCTTGCTACAAAACTAAAGCACTCTCAGTGGGAGGGGGTTATATAGGGAGGAACTTCCTGTGAAGTTGATTACACCAGTGTCCACACCTGAAGGTACTCCATATAACCCATATGTAATGGCTATGCGCTCTGTGTCCCGTGATGTACTCCAAGAAAAGGATTTTACAGGTAAGCTGTTATTAAAAATCCCTTTTTTTCCTCCTTCCTGTGTTTTTTGTGCCCCCCCCCCCCATTTGCGTGACTGTCTCTTACCACGCCACGTTTTCCCTTCAGTCCAAACGCCACTGACAGTCCCACTCCCGGCTTGCCATCCCGCAGACCCACACACTCAAGGTTTCCGCCTAGCTCCTTTGCACCATGGCATCATGCTCAGGTACTGCCTCCACCAGTCCCGCCACCCAAACACTGTCACAGGCACTCGGATGGTCTCGGCTGGCCCTGGACCAGAACTGCGCTTGCGCAGTTCCGATTCAAGCATCGCAGCCATATTTTTCTTTCTCCATTTCCTAGCAAAAGAAAAGTGTCTGACAGTAAGAATACGGACGATTGGCAACACTGATCCTAACTCTAAAGTCTCCATAGTTGTTATACAGTATGCCCTCCTACTATGGAGACTCTGGAAATCTGCTAAACATCCCCAACCACTGCCTATTGCAGCTTCACAGGGGGTGGTTGGTGGCTCACTCACGCATTTTTGCGCCCCCCCCCCCCCCACAAAACTGCAAGTCTTAATTAACAAAGTCTACATATATTTAATGCAATACAGTCCCTGTTGATCCTGCCAGAAATCTGTTGAGCTGACAACTTCCAGTGCCCTCCGCCTGTGCCGACCATCATCTCTTCGCATTGTTCCAGCTACCTTATGTGAACTCCAGAAAATCACCCCCCCCCTCATGTTATGCAGATCAAGGGGTTGGGGGTGTTGTGTAGTCCTAACACTTTGTCTTAGGACAGTGATTGAGAACATTGGCACCCCAGATGTTTTGGAACTACATTTCCCATGATGCTCAACTACACTGCACAGTGCATGACCATAATGGGAATTGTAGTTCCAGAACATCTGGGGTTCCAACTTCCAAGGTTCCCCACCACTGTCACCCTGGGACAAGAAGTGTTACTGGCAGGATCACCAGGTGAAAATAAAGGAAAGACCAGAGAAAAAATGTAATGCAGCCACCACATTTAAAGCCTGCAATATGTTACCCTTTTGTTTTTTTTGGGGGGGGGTAAATTTTATCTACATAAATGTAGTCATTATTTAATCAAACGTAACGGGTAACTTTGGTAAATTCTAGAGAAAATAGAGTTGACGTAGATGTGTGTTAAGGTTTTAGAGTGGTGAGTGTTAAATTGCTTCTTGAAATAGTTTGGAAATGGAGAATATTTTCAGTCCTTGGAGCAATGCCGATTTCCTGGCCTATCGGAGTGTCTGTAGACGGTAGCGGTGTCACATGGAGCCCCGCAGCTGAGTGAGGAGGAAGTGTGTTGTGTGCAAGGTGTGTATACAGAGCCATGCATTGTACGTCCTTCAACCCAAGTTCCAGGAGCGTCCTACCAAAAAGTGGACTTTTTTTTCCTCTCATTCCCAGCCATATTATGCCGCCCAGGCGCTGCCATTGATTGCGGAAGGTTGTGCATCCCCAGAAAACGCAAAACGCAAATACTGAGGAGATATGGCTACACACGCCGATGTGATTGTGGAAAGATCGGCTCCATTTTTTATGGATCATTGAAAGTAAATGATTTTGGAGGACTTTTCTATTCGTTGGTAAATGGGGTGAATGGAGCATTCACAATAGTTGGACTGTTTACAGAGTTCAACTCGGCCTTTTATAGCGTTTACTTCTGTTGTCTTGGATACAAAGTGCAACGTTTATTTGTCTTGAATTACTTTTTATAATGTGATAATTATAGATTACACTTTTTACCCGCTGCAGATAACTGTAATTAGAATTTGTTTCCGCAGAGCAATTTGTTGTCACAAGAGGCCGGTGTCTGTAGCTGCCTTATATTTAGCCAAGCGTGCACTTCAACTTCAGGGTGCTACTTCCTGAACTGGGGCTGCGGAGGGGCTGCTGCCTCTTGAACTGGGGCTGAACTGGGGCTGCTGCCTCCTGAACTGGGGCTGCGGGGGGCTGCTGCCTCTTGAACTGGGGCTGCGGCCTCTTGAACTGGGGCTGCGGCCTCCTGAACTGGGGCTGCGGCCTCCTGGACTGGGGCTGCGGCCTCCTGGACTGGGGCTGCGGCCTCCTGGACTGGGGCTGCGGCCTCCTGGACTGGGGCTGCGGCCTATGTATTTTCCACTCGCATCAGTTCCTGCCCTCAGTGAGCTTTCAATCTAATGTCCCTAATTCACATTCATACATGCACATACTAGGGCTAGATTAGACAGGAGCCAAATAACCTCCCAGCCTTTGGAGTGTGGGAGGAAACCGGAGTACTCATAGGCACAGGAAGAACATGCAGACTCCAGGCAGGTGGTGCAGTGGTTGGGATTCGAACGGACGACCCCAGTGCTGCCAGGTGGAAGTGCCAACTACTTAGCCAATGGGGTTGATTCACTAAAAATTGAGAGAGAAAAATCTGGTGTTAACTGTGTATGGTCGCCAATCGTCTTCTAACTTCAGCTTGTTCAATTAAAGAGGAGCTCCAGGCTAAATACTGTGGCTGCTGACTTTTAATATTAGGACACCTGCCTGTCCACCAAATCCAGCGTTTCCATCACCCGAGCAGAGTTTTCAGTCGGCTCTTGGGCGCTGCCACCGCCTTCTGGTCTAAGGGAAACCGGCAGTGAAGCCTTGAGGCTTCACAGCCGGTTCTCTACTGCGCTTTGTGAATGGCCCGACGGCAGGGCAAGGAGGAGGGGGTCGAACGTCCGATTGAGTTTGCAGCGAGCTCATCCTGGAGTAGGAGCGTGTACCTGTCAAAACCAGGTACCCCCAAAAGGTGTCAAGTGTGGCAATAGAGGGGGGAGGGGACAAACAAGCGGAGCTACCCCTGCTTTAAGCTTTGACAGCTGATTTGGTCATTATGTAGAGCTGCACCAGATTTTGCACTCCCCAGTTGTAGTGAACCTTCCCCACTGTGTCCTTTGTAAATGTCTAATCTCTCGGGCCCAGTCACATGATCTCTGCCAATGCAGCCAATCACTACTGAAGACGAGTTACTGACTATTCCCCTCAATCTTTTGTGGCAGACACTGTGACCATTACTTCGGCATTAGTCATGTGACCGGGATGCCTTTTTAAAAAGGATACTTAACATGTTACCCTGGACAATTGGATTCCCCAACACTTGACAGGCTTTACATGAACCAGGAGCATGCTGGGAGTTCTATTTTTTTTATTTTTTTTTTCTCCAAAGCTAAAAGGGCCTTGCTGATAACGGATGATTGCAAGTTGCTGGTCTGATATCCAGCTGTAGACATCTGTAGGGATTCCAGTTAATAGCAGGTGGGAGGCGGAGGGTGGGGGGTTTGCCGTCAGATTTCTAGCCAGCGTTGGGAATTTAAGACTTTGAGGAATGTCTGGATCCTGGCACAGTGCTGCACGACCCCAGCTGAGTGGATAATATCAAGCTTCACCCTGTGAGAAGAAACAGGCTCAGTTACCTGTTCACTAACCACTTCCATTTAACCCCCCCCCCCCCCCCCCCCCCCCCCCCCCCCAGATTCCTGGACCCCACATTCACTTCCTTTTAGCAAAAAGCCGCTTTTATTTCCACTACATTGTACAATTGGCACTTTTTCTGTACAGGCTTCTACATGGAAAGTTTTTTCCTAATCGCATGCATGAAAAGTTACAATGGCCGGTATTTGTAGAGTTAATTTGTGTAGCTAGGTGTGGACTTTTTGTCTCTCTTGTAAATTATTTTAGGCTGTGGAAAGCTCCCTATAAGGTTTTTGCAGTACCTGATGAACTTCTGTATCTATTTTGTCGGGTGTTTCTCCAAGAACAGGCGGTGAAACTTCTAACTGCCCTTTAACTGTCACTTTTTTTTTTTAAAGTGCTGTTTAACCCACACCAGTTAAATCAGTATGTGCAGTAAAGCATGCTTGTTATACTCACTGTGGAACCTAAGGGGTTAATCCTGCGCATTGTGTAAAACAGCTGTTTGATCCTGTCTTCTCTGACCTGCCCCTCCTTCCACCGTCCCGTGATAATTTCCTGATAAGAGTCAATGGTGTCAGGCTGCACATGCTCAGTTTGGTGTGTGTTGCTAGAGAGTTTTTTTTTTTTTTTTTCTCTTGGGAGAGTGCATGTGTTCAGCACAGGCCCAATCCAGACTGTTCAGACAGAGGGTCAAGGGTCTTGCAGTCTCATAGGATAGGAATGTCAGAAAACCCCTCCTACAAGCTTTACCTAATGCAGTGATCTTCAATATATGGCCCTCAGGTTTTGCTGAACTACACATCACATTCCTGAACAACTGGGGGGCCATGGTTTGAAGGCCCCTGACCTAAAGTATAACTAAAGGCAAAAACCAACTTTTATGTTTACAAACATGTCATCTTTACATGCTCTGTGTAATGGTTTTGCACTGAGCAGCCCCAGGAGCAGTACTGATGATCGGGACCCAGAACTCCCAGGTCACCTGATTGGCTCTGATTGGCTGTCACTGTTGATCAGTCACTGTGAAGTTCACCCCTGTGCTTCTCTCTCTGTGAATAGGGGGGGGGGGGGGGTTAGCAAAATGTAAAATGCACACTATTGTTTCTGGACTGTACATACAGCTGATAACATGTACATATGTGGTATCGCTGTTATCAGGAGCAGGAGAATTTATTTTGGGTTGTTTTTTTATGGTAGGTTATGGTAATAAGAAATATACAGCTGTATTAAAAACATTTTTTTTTTTTTACTTTTTTGATAATAAAATAAAAAAAAAATCTAGAAAGATCATTACCATTTACCACCAAATAAAAGCCCAATATGTCCTGAAAAAAACACCTGGATGCCCAAAATAGTTGGGGTGATCTGTACGGTTTTACTGACGTGTGTCAAAGTTGCAAAATTGTGCTTGGGCAATACAATTTATTTCATTCTTAGACGTGAAGGGGTTAAGTAATTGAACCTTCTTACCTCTTTTATATTTACATTTTTTCTCATGCTTTGTATTCCATATTTTTCATGAATCTGATCACATATATAGGATTCCTCACATTCCAATAATCACGCTGACGCACTCTGAAACTTTACAAACTGTAATCACAGCACAGATATTGGAGTTCTGTGGTGTGGCCTGTCATTGCCTTGTATGGCAGTGCCACTCCTGTGTATTGGGAAATGGGTATGATGCTGGCACAGTTTCGACCGCATATCCACCTGAGCTCACTTTTATTACAGATCCTGAATTATTTTTGCCTTCCTGAGGCATGACGTCATTGCCAGTTATATGGGGTAAAGGTGATTGCTGATTAATACGGCAGTCATCTGCTAATTATATAACCTTTGTCTATGTATGCAGCTGACCTAGATGTCTCTGTTACAAATGGTCATCATTAGCGATGGGTGTGTTCCCCCACATTCCTGCCAGGTATCTATGGAAGGACTCATCATGCTGCTGTGTTTACCCTCATCCACACCGCATTCCGGCTTTACCCATTCTTTCTGCAAGAACAATGACACGTGTGTACAAAGAGCCTGCGTCACCCCAACAACCTATGAGGGTGCAGTTATCATTTTCCTCCCTGCCTCCCTCTATGTGGGCCTTTTTCCCTGCCTCCCTCTATGTGGGCCTTTTTCCCTGCCTCCCTCTATGTGGACTTATTTTCCCTGCCTCCCTCTGTGGGCTCTTTTTCCCTGCCTCCCTCTATGTGGGCTCTTTTTTTCCCTGCCTCCCTCTATGTGGGCTCTTTTTCCCTGCCTCCCTCTGTGGGCTCTTTTTCCCTGCCTCCCTCTGTGGGCTCTTTTTCCCTGCCTCCCTCTATGTGGGCTCTTTTTTCCCTGCCTCCCTCTATGTGGGCTCTTTTTTCCCTGCCTCCCTCTATGTGGGCTCTTTTTCCCTGCCTCCCTCTGTGTGGGCTCTTTTTCCCTGCCTCCCTCTATGTGGGCTCTTTTTCCCTGCCTCTCTCTATGTGGGCTCTTTTTCCCTGCCTCTCTCTATGTGGGCTCTTTTTCCCTGCCTCCCTCTATGTGGGCTCTTTTTTCCCTGCCTCCCTCTATGTGGGCTCTTTTTCCCTGCCTCCCTCTATGTGGGCTCTTTTTCCCTGCCTCCCTCTATGTGGGCTCTTTTTCCCTGCCTCCCTCTATGTGGGCTCTTTTTCCCTGCCTCCCTCTATGTGGGCTCTTTTTCCCTGCCTCCCTCTATGTGGGCTCTTTTTCCCTGCCTCCCTCTATGTGGGCTCTTTTTCCCTGCCTCCCTCTGTGGGCTCTTTTTCCCTGCCTCCCTCTGTGGGCTCTTTTTCCCTGCCTCCCTCTGTGGGCTCTTTTTCCCTGCCTCCCTCTGTGGGCTCTTTTTCCCTGCCTCCCTCTGTGGGCTCTTTTTCCCTGCCTCCCTCTGTGGGCTCTTTTTCCCTGCCTCCCTCTGTGGGCTCTTTTTCCCTGCCTCCCTCTGTGGGCTCTTTTTCCCTGCCTCCCTCTGTGGGCTCTTTTTCCCTGCCTCCCTCTGTGGGCTCTTTTTCCCTGCCTCCCTCTGTGGGCTCTTTTTCCCTGCCTCCCTCTGTGGGCTCTTTTTCCCTGCCTCCCTCTGTGGGCTCTTTTTCCCTGCCTCCCTCTGTGGGCTCTTTTTCCCTGCCTCCCCCTCTGTGGGCTCTTTTTCCCTGCCTCCCCCTCTGTGGGCTCTTTTTCCCTGCCTCCCCCTCTGTGGGCTCTTTTTCCCTGCCTCCCCCTCTGTGGGCTCTTTTTCCCTGCCTCCCCCTCTGTGGGCTCTTTTTCCCTGCCTCCCTCTGTGGGCTCTTTTTCCCTGCCTCCCCCTCTGTGGGCTCTTTTTCCCTGCCTCCCTCTGTGGGCTCTTTTTCCCTGCCTCCCTCTGTGGGCTCTTTTTCCCTGCCTCCCTCTGTGGGCTCTTTTTCCCTGCCTCCCTCTGTGGGCTCTTTTTCCCTGCCTCCCTCTGTGGGCTCTTTTTCCCTGCCTCCCTCTGTGGGCTCTTTTTTTCCCTGCCTCCCTCTGTGGGCTCTTTTTTTCCCTGCCTCCCTCTGTGGGCTCTTTTTTTCCCTGCCTCCCTCTGTGGGCTCTTTTTTTCCCTGCCTCCCTCTGTGGGCTCTCCCTGCCTCCCTCTGTGGGCTCTTTTTCCCTGCCTCCCTCTGTGGGCTCTTTTTTTCCCTGCCTCCCTCTGTGGGCTCTTTTTTTCCCTGCCTCCCTCTGTGGGCTCTTTTTTTCCCTGCCTCCCTCTGTGGGCTCTTGTTTTCCCTGCCTCCCTCTGTGGGCTCTTGTTTTCCCTGCCTCCCTCTGTGGGCTCTTGTTTTCCCTGCCTCCCTCTGTGGGCTCTTGTTTTCCCTGCCTCCCTCTGTGGGCTCTTGTTTTCCCTGCCTCCCTCTGTGGGCTCGTTTTCCCTGCCTCCCTCTCTGTGGGCTCTTTTTCCCTGCCTCCCTCTATGTGGGCTCTTTTTCCCTGCCTCCCTCTATGTGGGCTCTTTTTCCCTGCCTCCCTCTGTGTGGGCCTTTTTTTTTTCCCTGCCTCCCTCTGTGTGGGCCTTTTTTTTTTTTTCCCCTGCCTCCCTCTGTGTGGGCTTTTTTTCCCCCTGCTTCCCTGTGTGTGGGCCTTTTTTTCCCCTGCTTCCCTGTGTGTGGGCCTTTTTTTTCCCCCTGCCTCCCTCTGTGTGGGCCTTTTTTTCCCCTGCTTCCCTGTGTGTGGGCCTTTTTTTTTTCCTGCCTCCTTCCCTCCTATGTGGCCCCCAATGCTTACTATGACTTTTATGATTTTAATTTACTTTTAATAAAATGTTCATACTTGAATACATTTTCACCTAATGCTGCCTAAGCCATAAAGCAAACGAAGTTCTGCAAAACTACCCTTGTTTGGGTTACCCTGTAATCCGTCCAGTAATACCCCTCGGTGGCAGCTCTTAGAGTTTCTTGAGAACCTGTTCACTGTAAGGCCTCTGCATTCACCTTCACTTCCAGAATTGTAACCAGTGCCAACTTCATATATAATTTATTTTATGGATCGTGTGGTTTTTAAGTAAAACCTCTGAGTGATAGTTTGAAGACCGGCTGCCCGTTTTTATTCTTACCCAAGCTTCTGTTAATTCTTAAGGAGTCCGATGGAGAGATTTCAGGAACCACAATTGCCAGATCGAATTTAGTTTTCAGGTCACCCATATGAATTCATTCTCTTCATATATATTTTCTTTTTTTTACTTGTTCCTTAAAAAAATGTCTTTAGCCCTAAAAAACAAATCCTAATATTTTCTTTTTCTCATTTTTTCAGAAGAGGCAGACTACAGCGCCTTTGGCACAGATACTTTAACCAAAAAGAAGACTGTCCTTCAAACGGTGCTGCGGCCAGACGTTGTCAAAAAGAAGCCCCACCTGGTCATTGGCATGCCGAGTGACTTCAGGCCGGTTTCATCCATCATTGACGTCGACATCCTTCCCGAAACCCACCGTAGGGTGCGCCTCTACAAACATGGTATGGAAAAGCCCCTTGGGTTCTACATCCGTGACGGCTCCAGCGTTAGGGTGACGCCACACGGCCTGGAGAAAGTGCCAGGAATTTTCATCTCTAGACTGGTTCCTGGAGGCCTGGCCCAGAGTACCGGACTGCTAGCCGTTAACGATGAGGTCTTGGAGGTCAATGGCATCGAAGTGTCGGGGAAGAGCTTGGACCAAGTGACCGACATGATGATCGCAAATAGTCACAACCTCATCATAACAGTCAGGCCGGCCAACCAGAGAAATAACGTAGTACGGAACAGCCGGAACTCCGGCAGCTCCGGACAGTCGACTGACAGCAGCACCAGCATGTATGGAAATGTACAACCGCAGCACATCATCCAGAACTACCACCCCGAGGAAGAGGAGAGCGATGAGGAGGACATTATTATCGAGGAGTCCGGCGAGCCGCAGCAGATCCCTAAGGCAGCCCCATCCTCGGAGAGCCTGGAATCCCTCACACATCACGATTCCTACCACGAATTGCCACAAAACGGATTTATGTCGTCTCACTACAACGTGCACTTATCTGCTAGCAGCGGCAGCCTGGACCTTATTTCCACTAATCATGAGACGTCACGGATCTTAGAAGAAGACGGAACCGTAATCACACTGTGAACGGCGGTCATGGAACCGCCACTTGCACACTTTTTTTTTTTCTACGATCTGTGTGACATTCTACATGAAAATCATTTTTTTTTTTTTTTTTTTAAAGAAAATATATTGTATAGTTTATTCCCTCCACTGTAATCTTATTCCAAGCTTACTATTCTATTTTTATGATATGAAGGAAGACAAAAAAATAATAATTTTAAGTGTTTTTACATTCCATAGCCGAACAAAAAAAAATCTTTTGTACAGGGTTCTCGGTCTGACGATTTAGTGACACTTTAAAAAGTGCAAAGACGAAGCGTCCATGGTCTTCAGAGAATGTAGCCCTTTGTATTTTAGCCGTTTTTTTTAAGCAAATAACCACTTTATTTCCATTTTTGCTATGTGGACTGCAAGTCGCTGAAGGCCACTTCTAATAGCACAGTTACTGTAATAAGCCAATAATTGTAAATTATAATTATGACTGATTTATGTTTTAACCAGCATAAAGATAAAACAGATTGTCTATTTTGGCATTCCTGAAACGCAGCCTAAAAGATTGCATCATTTTTTTTTTTTTAATGGAGATTACCACTAATCATTGCTGTATGCAAAAAGGGAAACCTAACTTGGCCCCATGATTAAAGAAAATATATAAAAGATATATAACCCACTCTTCAAAAAACGTATATTTTTGTAGCATATATGTATGCTTCTATAAGGCGCATGTGCACAGATAGAATTTTTAGCTTTTGGTTCTTCCACGTCGCAGCTGAGCAAATCTGTACTGGGGGGAGGGGGGGTGGTATATCTTGGCTTCAAAAATGCACTATAGGAGCTCTCGGTATGGAAGGAAATGGGAGCATAAGTTGTAATGATCAATGGGTACTGGCTGTTCTCCCATTCAGGGAGTTGGAGCTCCTTGTTTTTAAAAGCAATATTCTTAGGGCCAAATTCTAGGTATGTAAAGCCAAAATGTTTTGGATGGAGTCTGGGCTGCCATCAGGGCGGTACAACCGTTGCACATATAAGGGGGCCCTCGCGTCCATGGGGCCCGTGCCATCTTTAATAAAATGCAGCTGCTGTCAGAGTGGACTGGTTGCCAGGATGCAAGGGAAGGTGGAGAGGTGGACAGATCCCATGTGTATGTGGTAAGGTCAGGTGCCAGGTCAGTGGGCCCCATGAAGGACATCGGGGGGGAGGGGGGGCAGGCCTATAGCTATGTAAGGGACTCCACAATTTCTGATGGCTGCCCTGGATTGAGTAGGGAAGGGTTGGGACCCCTGTGTGTTTTTATTTCATCTGGGAATTTTACTTTGTCCTTCCTGTCCCAGAGACACAGCCGGAAGTAAGAGGAAATCTCTCTAAAGTGAGGGTTGTCCAGAACACTCAAAAAAATTGGATTTCCTGTCGCTTTCTCTACTGGGGGCAATGGCCATCAAGACCATTAATAACCAGTATTGCGAAGTGCATCAGGAACATAAGGGATTCTAACACCTGTACTACACTCCATCCTAAAGTAATAGAAAGTTTTTGGCTGTACATGTCGAGTATGAAGGAAAAACAAATACAGAGAAATGTTTGATAGATTTACTGGAGCGAATATCATGTTTTGCAGTTTCTCCATTGGAAATTATTTTCTTTCTAGCAAAAGTTGAATATTTTTCACTGGTAGATTTACATTGACGACATTTCTCTGTATCTGTAATTTAGGATAAATTATCTACAAGATAACTGACACTGTTCAATGTGAATTGCACCGATATGGGGTTTGATCGATGAGCTGCTTCCACTGTGAGGAGCACTGCTATAATAGTGTAAAGGCAGGCTTCCTATGAGCGGTGCTAGGGAAACCCTTCTTTTTGTTTTATTTTATGGATTTTGTAAATGATGTGACCACTAGTTTGTAGAAACCTGACCGTAACACCTATATGGGCTTTTTGGATATCTCCTAAACCAAGCCCTCCCCAACCCTCTATTCCAATGTGCAGCTATCCCAACCACCAACCACCACTCTTCTGGGAAAGCTTTCATAAGATTTTTGAGCGAGTCTGGTCTGGTGAGGTCAAGTACTGATGTTGGATGACAAGATCTGGCACATAATTGGTGTTCAAATTCATCACAAAGGTGTTCCGTAGGGTTGAGGGATCTGTGCATAGCACAAGTTCCTCGACACCAAACTGGTCAAGCCAGGTCTTTACGGAGCTGGCTTTGTATGCAGACGACTTGGCTTGCAATTGTCATTCCAATTCACCCCAAGGGTGTTCAGTAGTAGGCTTCAGGTCAGGGTTCTGTGCATGACACTCTTGTTCCTCCACACCACACTGGTTAAAAAAAAGCCTTATTGGGCTGGCTTGCTACAAAGAAGACAATAGGCGTTACTGTTGTATTCTTTGGATTCAAGGTCAAGTCTCTGTGTGAGCGACTCATGGTTCTTCACATCATACTGCTCAAACCAACTCTTTACAATGCTGGCTTTGTATGCGAGAGTCTTGGCTTGCAATTGGCAATAAAATTCTCCCCAAAGGTGTACAGTAGTTGAGTTCAAGACAGGGTTCTGTGTAGATCCCTCGAGTTCCTCAACACCAAACTGGTCAAGCCAGGTCTTAATGGAGCAGGCTTTGTATGCAGAAGGCTTGGCTTGCAATTGCCATTCCAATTCACCCCAAAGGTGTTCAGTAGAGTAGGCTTCAGGGTTCTGTGTAGATCCCTTGAGTTCCTCCACACCAAACTGGTCAAGCCAGGTCTTTATGGAGCTGGCTTTGTATGCAGAAGACTTGGCTTGCAATTAGCATTCCAATTCTGTGCATGACACTTGAGTTCACTCGAGTTCCTCTACACCAAACTGGTTAAACCATGCCCTTATGGAGCTGGCTTGGTACAAAGAAGACCTGGCTTGCAATTGGCATTACAGTTGTATTCATTGGAGTTGAGGTCAAGTCTCTGTAGGCAACTCATGGTTCTTCCCATCATACTGGTCAAACAATGTCTTTATAAAGCGGGCTTTGTATGCAGAAGACTTGGCTTGCAATTGTCATTCCAGTTCATCCCAAAGGTGTTCAGTAGAGTAGACTTCAGGTCAGGGTTCTGTGTAGATGACTCAAGTTCCTTCACAGAAAACCATTCAAACCATGTCTTTACAGAGCTAGCTTTGTACCCAGGGGCACGGTTATTGGAACCAAAAAATTCAATTTTTGTCTCCAATCTGTCAGCATAAGGTTGGAAGAGCAGAATTGTCATAATGCCAGCACCCTTCCCTGGAGAATACCTGAACGCTATCATTTTGAGGGGACGTTAACAAGTAGGTGTAAAGGTCAGGTTTCTGTGAACAGAATCTCTAAACTTCACCACCCTGTGAAGTCACTCCATCGCTACAAGAACTAGGTGTTTTTGTTGTCCTGTCGCTGTCCCTTTTTGTTGGTGATTACGTTTAAGAACCCTTAGATGTGAATTCAAATGCAGGACACTTCTTCAATTATGGGTACAAGATTGTAAGATATGACTTTTGTTTTTGTTTTTTTTGTTTTTCTTTTCCTTTTTTGCCTGTATAATTAGGTCAACTTTCTTTCTGAACATTTTTTTTTTTTTTTAATGTAATGTGTGAATCTTATGCTGCTCAACCAGCCTTTGCTAACTATGGACACGGAGTTGTAGAGGAACTACAAGATTCAGCTTGCACTGCATTGGCCTTTTAACAGCTCCGTGGCCAACATTTGCAAAAGCTGTGTGTATTTTTATTTTGTATTTTAATTAAATTAAATCTTACCGGGGTTCTTACAGAGATGGTAGAGGACTTGGTATAATCAATATCAGGGGTGACTGATCAGCTCCATCAATCATATCAAAGGGCTTTGGTTTCCCCAAAAGTTTTCTCGTACTTTGCAGAGTGCCAGCTTTTTTTTGCATGAAATGTATTCTTTAATGACAATATATCCCTTACCATTGTGTATTCGCTTATTTTCTGTTTGGTAATTGGATATAAACACTTTTCTTTTCAAAATCTGCTTTGATAAAAGATAGATTTTTTTTTTTTTTTTTTTTTTTACATGCTACCTCTTTGAACACTAAAGTCTTTTTTCTTTTTTTTATGTATAAGTTTAAACACTGAAATGTATCACCATGGCTGGAGGGACCAGGAGGACTTGGGAATGTAGCTCTGAGGTACGAGGTTTGGGCTCGGTGAGGACACATATTTTTTTTATTTATTTTTTACAGGTTAGGGTGTGTTAGGAGCAGTGAGGGGTACGTAGCGTTGTAGCCCTCATCAGCCAATCAGTTGTGAATATTCTGAGGGCACTTAAAAAGAAAACTTCAGTATTGGTTGTTTCAAGTTACTGGTGTAAACATAATTGCCGGTATCTGACTTGTGTCTATGACATCACCTTAGGGGGAGGGGAGGGGGGGGTATTCTGTCAGCTTATATTCTGCACAGTCATTAATTGTGGATTTTGCAATCCTCTTTCTATAAATGTCTCCCAAGCAGCAGATAAGATTATTTTGTTTCCAGATCTTAACTTTTTAATTGGCACACTTTATCCCGATTCTGTTTTTTTTTTTTTTTTTTGTACTTTAAGATTTGAGCAATACTAGATATGAGATGCTATCAATGCAAGCAGCAGTTTATAATACAGGAGTGATGACAGCCTATGTGTTTGGCATTTATGGAGCAAAATTATTGCACAATGATGGGAATTTATCAAAATTGGAGCAACTGTGCATGGTAAGCATTAAGCTGAAACCTAAAGCGGAGGTCTGCCTAAAAAAATAAAAAGCCAGCAGCTATAAGTACTGCAGTTGCTGACTTTTAATAAATGGACACTTACCTGTTCAGGGTGCGCACTATGTCGGCAGTCAAAGCCGATCAGTTGCTCAGCTCTCGGCTGCTGTTGCTGCCATCCTCGGTGAGGGAATCGGGAAGTGAAGCCCTGCTGCTTCACTTCCGTTTCCCTACTGTGCATGTGCGAGTCGCGCTGCACGTCCTCACTGGTCCCTGCTGTCTTCTGGGACCTGTGTTCTTCCTAGAAGACAGCGGGGGAGGACAGTGAAGGTGCAGGAAGTGCCGTAGGTCACCGCGGCGATCTATGCCCGGAAGTGGGAGCAAATACCTGTATTACACAGGTATCTGATCCCTCCTCCCCCTCAAAGGTGACTAATGTGAGGGGGGGGGGGGGATTCCAAAAAGTGGAAATTCCATTTTGGTGTGGAACTCCACTTTAAGGCTGGATCCACACCATTGCAGATTGGATGTGGGATGCCCCCCGCATCCAATTCACAATAGCAGGAGATTTGCACTGGACTGCACCAACAATGAATCAAAGCACTGGAACAAATCTTGAGCGCTAAAAAATGCTTAGGTGTGAGCCAGGCCTTAAACTTGTGGCACATTTTATTTTATTTGTAGAAGGGAACCTAATTTTGACAGGTACCTGCTCCCGCGCTGATCGCCTATGCAATCTAAGCGGAACTTCCACAAACGCACTGGAAAACATCAAAAACGCACTATAAATGCATAGGTCTGAAGCAGGTCTTAAACTTTTGCACATTACATTTTTTTGGGAAGGGGGAACCTCATTTTGACAGGTACCCGCTCCCACTTCCGCGCTGATTGTCTATGCAATCTGAGCAGAAGAGAGTACAATGCCCAGCTTTTTCTACAGCACACGGTATTGTAGTCTTTAAGCTCGGTGTCTGTAGTCTGGCACGCGAGGTGTCGACCTGCTTAACGACAGGTGACGGAGCTTATAAAGTAGCACTATAAACCCACTAATAACATAATTATCAGGCAGCCGTGAACTGTCGGGTACTTCCTGTCAGCTGATCGGGTTAATATCCAATCTTATCTGTTCACAGAGAATCATGCAGAAATTCCTCCTGCTGCAAAGCTAATCATTCTTCCATTGCCCTCTAACGTAAGCTTGGAGGCTAGGTCCAACCAAAACATCTAAACTGGTTTACCTGCCAAAGACTATGTAACGTAGCCAGCGTGATCTTGTGATCTTCCAATGCTTCTGTGCTGGGCAACAGGAAGCAGGATGTCCCACTCAAAACTAAGCACCCCCCCCCCCTAAAAAAGATTACATGTCAAATGTGGTATGTAAGGGGGCGAGGAGTGCTTAAAGCGGAAGTTACACTTTTGGGTGGAACTCCGCTTTAACCACTGTAAGTCTCAGATTTTAGTGCAGTGCAGGAAACTGTCAGTGTAACACGGGGGTAGCAAAGCCTGGCACTCCAGCTGTGGTGAGACTGCAAATCCTGTGATAAGTGAGTAATTGGGTATGGTGTATCACCAAAAATCACCTTTGCTATCATATTGTATGTATATAGCAGCTATTGAACCTCTGATATGGGTTATACTTCTGGTTTACCACAAATTGTAAAGAGACCAATTTATAAATCAATTTTATTACAAAATGTACTAAAAACCTATAAATGGTCCACACATTAATAGAAAATACAATTTTAAAAGAGCAAAATACATATGTCCTTGAAAAAGCGGGTTTCTCTCCCACTTCTTCAGGACCGACAAGATTATAACGTATAGTGGGTTGTACAAAATAGTAGAATGATCTCTAAAAAAAGTAAAGCTTTAAAAGTTTTATACATAATAATATACCATAGTTATACCATTTACCATGGGGTAAACTTATTTTTCTTACTGTGTGTGCAATGCTGCAATTGCAATGTGGCAGGTGAATTAAAAGGCCAGCTAAACATTAAAAAAAAGGATCTTTTGGCAGGTAAAGCAGTTGTATATGTACTTGGGTTGCGTGTTTTGCGGCTTGGTCGGAGATTGGCTTTGAAGGCTTTCCAAGGATACGGCTGTGTAGGCTGAAAATTGTCTGCAGTGTATAGCGGTGCCAAGTTAGCTTGTAGAAAATACACGCAGTGATCCTGATGAATTAAAGATGGAGCATTCTCTCCGATCAGTAAACATACATCCTGTCATTTACCCACCGAACATGCTGTATGTGACCTCCAGAGATCAGACCCAAGAGAACTGGAACTATAGAGGACCAATCAGGTGTTGGCTTTCTGGGATGTCATTTTGATATAAATCTTTAAGTGAATAGATGTTTAAATTATGGATTTGGATCCATTAAGTTCTCTTTCTTTCTTTCTTTCTTTCCTTCCTTCCTTCCTTCCTTCCTTCCTCTTTTTAAGGCCGATTTTTATCAAAAAACAAATCTATTCATTGAATGGGTGCTAAAACTTTTCAACAATCTCTTGCATTGTTTATCTCTTGGGGTTCCGGGCAGTGGAGATTTCTGGCATTTCTGCAATGTATTCTTTTAAGGGCCGGCGCACACGGGTAACGTGATATCGCTAATGATTAGGGTTTCATTTTGGTGGAGAATATATATGCATGCAGCATTCAGTAACTGTTGGCAATTATTTGCTTCTTGCCAGGGCTTTTTTTCAGGGGGAACTTGGTGGTACACAGTTCCACCACCTCTGGCCTCGGACCCCTTCGGGGGGGGGGGGGGGGGCTGCTCACCCCAATTAACACAGAAGTGCGGTTTTTGTGTTTACAAGTGACAGCTCTGCACTCTGTGTGTAACCCCCCCCCCCCCCCCTCTGGACTCTGCGCTCTGTATGTAATGCAATCCTGGTATTTAATGGCCCTACAAGAGCCTCCTACTGTTTGGGAAATTTGACTGACCACACCCACTTTTTGATGCGATTTTTGGAGGGTCTTTAGGGGGAAGGGGTTTTGGGGGGTCGTGGTTAAGTTTCAGTACCTATTGTTTGAGGGAGAAAAAGCCCTGCTTCTTGCTATGCTCTACAGCAGGGGTAGGCAACCTGTTGTGGAACCACATTTCCAAGGCTGGCAGCTGCAACTTCTCCCAGAGGCATGATGGGACTTATAGTTCTGCAATGGCTTGAGGGCCCCAGGTTGCCTACCCCTTGCTCTACAGCAGGGATATGCAATTAGCGGACCTCCAGCTGTTGCAGAACTACAAGTCCCATGAGGCATAGCAAGACTCTGACAGCTACAAGCATGACACCCAGAGGCAGAGGCATGATGGGACTTGTAGTTTTGAAACAGCTGGAGGTCCGCTAATTGCATATCCCTGCTCTACAGCAATGGTTCCCAGCTTCGGTCCTCAATTATCCCCAACAGGTCATAATTTTAGGATTTCCTTCACTTTTTCTGCACAGGTGCTTTAAAAAGTTCGAGGTATGGCAGTTTTTACATAGATTTCTTGATTAATTCAATAATTGGTTCTCAGGGTTCCCTGAGCAGAGAGCTGATGACTATTAGTCACCACCTCTCTGCTCTAAAGTCTTTGGAGTCATTCTGCACATGCTCAGTTAGGTATGCATTACTAGAGCGTTTTTTGGGAGGGTACATGTGATGAGCACAGGGCCAAGGGGTCCGGGGTCATGCAGTCTCATAAGACTGAGAACAACAAAAACATCTTATACAAGCTTTAACCAGACACTGATAGAAATCACAAGGCTGCTATATACTGCTGATGACATTTTTTTTATTTATTTTTTAGCAGTTTAGTTAGTAAAACTATTGCATTTCCATGTTCTGTGTACTGTGGGAGACCAGATATTGTGAATGCAGAGTCCTGGGTTTAGTAATCCATGTCAATGGCTTGGTATTTATGACAGCTATATAGTCTAAGGGAAATTTCCTGTTGGTGGGTACTTGAGTACGGAAGGTTGGGAGCCACTGCTCTGCAGGGAACAATTTACACCCCATGTGTAGCAATCAATTGATAATAAGTTTGGTAGTGTACCAAACATTGCCTGTGTGCATCCGGCCTTTGATTAGGCGGGGCTGGGAACTCAGGTGTAGAAATCTCCTCTATGGGCATCCTAAAGGGTGCATTTTCAAAGGTTCAGTTTGCCGATAGCCACCTAAAGCTGGCCACACACTTTACAATCTGTACAATCATATATAGGTTTATCAATGTCATACAATGTGTGGACCTACCTAAACAGCCAATTCACGTTGTGTCTATTTGTGGTTGGGGATCGGTAAGAGTGTATGGTCAGCTTTAATAGCCTCATGGTGGAGTTGCCATTTTTAAATGGAATTGTAAAGATATTGATTATTTTTACTATCTGTACCCTCTGTATATGACTGTAATATGAAGGATCTTGTTATTTAAATAAAATTTGGGTTTATTGTAACGTTTGTGGATTTAGTTGCCCGATACGTCAGTTTTCGGCTTGCAATGTTTCTGCTCTTGCGGGAGTGACGGGCCGAAGCCTGTTTCATTTTATCGTCTTGTAGGATCTTTCTGTTTTGTTTTGTTTTCTTTTTCTTTAATGTAGGAAACTTTCTTTTTTTTTTTTTTTTTCCTGTGATTTCCCCCCCCCTTCTTATGGCTGTAGAAAATGTGATTTTTACTCACAAGCAGAATGTTTTAAATAACAGATATCAGTATTTTTAATACGATGTAAAATATGCGCATTTATATCACGAAAATGAAATTTTAATTTTTTCAAACGATCGAATCATAGCTTCTGCGGTATGGCCATGTCTTATATTTTTACAAAAATGAAAAATAATAAACTTAGATTCTCATCTGCCTTGACTTTTTTTATTCTTGTGATTAAAATTAAAAATGATTTGTTTGTGTGTCTGTCAGAGAAATGATCCCCCTGGGAAAAATTCACCCGCCTCCTCCTGTGATTGGGGTAAAGGCCTGTACACACGATCGGATTTTCCGACGGGAACTGTGTGATGGTAGGGTTTTGTTGGAAAATTTGACCGTTTGTACGCTCCCTCGGACAATTGTTGTCAGATTCTCCAACAAATGTGGGATAGCATGCTTTTAAATTTTCCACAACAAATGTGTGCTGTCGGATTATCCCATTGAGTAAACACAAGTTACATAGGTTGAAAAGAAGGCACAAGTCCATCTAGTTCAACCATAAAAAAAAATTCTATATATATATAATAAAAAGATCGTACAATCCCCTATACCCAATTCTTTACCCACAGTTGATCCAGAGGAAGGCAAAAAACTCCAATTCGGTACAGCAGGGAAAAAATTTCTTCCTGATCCCTGAGAGACAATCTGATCCCTGGATCAACTTTACTTATAAAGGTTAGTACCCGGTTATATTATATACATTTAGGAAAGTATACAGACCTTTCTTAAAGCAATCTACTGAGCTGGCCAGAACCAGAAAGCCAAAGTACAAACACGCATGCTCAGAAGCGATGCTGAACATAGCGCAGCATTAGCCCGAAGTTGCCCAAAGGGTGGCGCTAAGAGCTGAAAAACACGCAGTTTCGTATTTGTTGGCTCGCAAAGTTTTACCATCTGTATGCAGAACTATTTCACGGCCAACACCCTTCGGACAAAAGTCCTAAGCTTTGTCCGATCGAAATCTGATCGTGTATACCAGGCTTTATTCTCACCAACAGACGCCCAGATTGCTATGAAAAACAGAGACCATGTACAAAACTGAATCTGAAAATATTATTACTTTGCGATTCTTGGCATGAAGATAGTCAAACGCCTATTGTCCAGTATGTGGCCAGTGTTCTATACATTTTTAGTAACAGTGGTTGGATTGATTTGCCCTCTTTGTGCACCTGAAGTGGTTGCTTCATACGTTGCATTCCTCTCTATTGATCTGGCGTTTGCTTCAGAAGACTGGTATGCCAATGCAGGTTTATCCGGTTTATCGATGGCTCATTGTATGACTTGGGAGTTTTGTCATTTGCTGTCTTTGCCACTTTTTCGTTCTCCAACTCTTGTGGAACTGCAACTCCCATCATTCTATGCCAGAAGCTGACCATTGCCTCTGCACAGGGGGTGCGGGAGAGTCACAGGTTGCAAGAAACTGATCATATAGGGCAGTGGTTGTCAACTTCTCTCCTCAGGGCCCACTAACAGGCCAGGTTTGCAAGATAACTGAAATAAGTCACAGGCTCAGCGATTTGCAGTATTCTAGTCTGCATCTCCCCAATTTAATATTTAAAGCGGTTGTAGACCTGCAAGGGAAAAGCCATAATGATCTAATATGCACCGCATATTAGCTCATTATGAAATACTTACCTCGAAACGAGGTGTAGAACTTACCTGGTGCACGCCGAGCAAGATCTCATCTTGACTCGGCGTGTCTTCCGGGTATCGGCGCTCCAGGGCTGTGATTGGCTGGAATGGCTATGACGTCACGCACGGGAGATTTAAATCCGGCGAGGGTCCGGCGAATGCCGGTCCTTTTGCCGTGGATTCCCCCTGCGCATGCGCAGCTGCAATCAGCGGTGCATTGCGAGGGGAATATCTCCTAAACTGTACAGGTTTACGAGATATTCTTTATACCTACAGGTAAGCCTTATTATAGGCTTACCTGTAGGTAAAAGTTAAAAAAAAGTGGTTTACAACCACTTTAAAACCTGGCCTGTTAGTGGTTTCTGAGGACAGGAATTGAGGGGAGATTTACTAAAACTGGTCCAAAAATCTCGTGCTGCTGTACATGGAAACCAATCGGCTTTCAGGTTTTACTGTCAAAAGCTTAACCACCTCCCTGCCCGCCCTATAGACAAATGACGGTGGACGCGATCCCCTCTGATTCTGGGAAGATGTCATATGACGTCGCCCCAATCTCAATGCAATGGTGTCGCTCTTTACCCATGTGATCAGCTGTGTCCAATCACAGTGGATCTAGATGGGGCTCAGGTAAGTGTTAGGGGGGCTGAGGAGAGCTCCTGCACACAGAAGGTATTTTAATGCATTAAGATATAAAAAATAAAAATGATACCTTTTTACAACCCCTTTAATTGAACAAGCTGAAGTTAAAAGCTGATTGGCTATAATGCCCAGCTGCACCAGATTTGGAGTGCTCCAGTTTTGTTAAAACCGGTTACAGCCACCATATCTGATTCCAAATACGAGGAAGCTTCGGCCTTGACTGTAGCCAACAGTATATTATCACATGTTGTGTTCTCAGTAATTTGTCATGTGTTAATGAGGGAACTGACTGCGTCCTGCTGGGACTAGGTAACCATTTATGTTCCTGACGGAGAAAAATGGCCCACCTGCTCTACCTCTTCAGCTGGCCAGTTGTGGTGTTGGCTATCCTCTCCTAGAAATGCTGGCTTCATGGCTTCCTCTGTGGCTTCGGGACTTAACTGGCACAGATACAACTATACATATAGGGAGCCAAGACTTTTTTCCTGCTTTGGGAATGTTTTGACAGATGAGATGGACGGGCATTTTGTCTTGCCTGTGTATTGCAAGCTCTCCATGGTTGAATGCTGTCCTGTGATTGTTCAGACATTCCAGCAATTCAGATGGATCTTGAACATTTAAAAATAGTCACTGGACCCCGACTCATCATTTAGAGATATTTGCATCTAGTCTTGGACCCAGCTCAGGCCAGAGGTACTTCCACAGGACAAACATCACTCTTCATTCTCCGATATGGGTTCTCCAGTCCAGGAGTCATTCGACTTTCTGCTTTTTCATCCCAGAAATGATGGTAGCCTTCTTCAAGGTACATTTGTCCAGTTTCATGCCAGGCTCCTGCAATGCAACAAGTCAACTGGGTCTCTAAGCAGATCCTACTGGAGGATCATGTGATCCAGAATCGGTTAGAAAATGCTGTATCCGTTTATCGGGGGGAAAATAGAAGTCCTGTCATGGTAAGAATGATGGTTTGGATCCCGTTCTGGTCAGAACTTCACGTTCCAGCTTTGTCAGCCATGTACATTCCAGGTGTGGACAAACGGAAGGCGGTTTTCTTAACTAGCAGCACCTGGGTTCTGCAGAGCGGATCCCCTCCAGGATCTATTGTAGGTGAGAAGCACCAGATTTGGACTTTTGGCCTCTAGGTTAAACAGGTTTGTTTTTAGCTACCAGAATTCTCGAGCAAAAGCAGTGCTCTGGTGGCTCTGTAGGGTCGGTACACCCTGGTCTCTGCTTTTATGCCCCTGAATCTCCTTCTTCCTTGTCTGTTTTTAAAACAAGTAAATATGGTGGGAATGTATATCTATTTACTAATACTAGCAGAATATTAAAAATAGTCAATGTTGATTGGGAGCGTGAAGTTCCACTTTAACTTATAGTGAGGCGCCACTTTTTCCAAATGAGCTGAATTCCTGAAATTCCAGGACTGTGCTTCACCCTTTCCTGTCAAGGTGCACTCCACTAAATCTGGAGTGCTTCTAAGCAACGACCAACTGTTTGTCAGATCTGCCAGGCTGCCACTTTGTCTTCTGTTTACACATTCCGTTTGTTCTGGCAGGAGAATGTTTCAGTCTCATCTGATGCCAGCTTCTGGCACAGGGTAATTCAGGCAGCTCTATAAGCTGCCGGCAGGTCCCATTTCTTATAAAGCCAGCCACAACTCCCCCCCCCCACATCACTAGCCTAGTCTCTAAATATAAACCTCATCGTTCTCTTTGTTCCTTCCAAGACCTCCTGCTCTCTAGCTCCCTCTTCACTTTCTTCTATGCTTGTCTCCAGGACTTTTCCAGAGCCTCTCCCATCCTATGAAACTCCCTACCCTGATCTGTCCGATTATCTCCTACTCTGTTTGCTTTTAGACGATCCCTGAAAAAGCTCCTCTTCAGAGAAGAATGTCCTGCCCCCGCCTAACAACTGTACTTTTATTTTCTTTCTCAGCTCCCCCCCCCCCCTCCCCCAAAGTTATTACCATTTGTATTACTTGACCCTCCCTCCTAGATTGTAATCTCTCATAATCAAGGCCCTCTGATTCCTTTTGTATTAAATTGTATGTCTGCCCTTGTGTTGTAAAGTGCTGGACACGCTGTTGGTGTCCTATAAATCCTGTATAATAATTTTCAGTTTTTCTTGCCTGGTAGTATTTGTTTGCTGTGTTCCTATCTGTTAGTAAGACTTCCTGAAGGATATTTGGACTTTATTTTAAACCTTTTCTTCATGGCAATTAGGGGACACTTACCTTCCTAAGTTCACAATCATGCTCTTAGTACTATTTTACAAAAATAACTGAGCTATGCTGGTAGCGGGAGTTATCTTGGCTTGGTCTACAATTTTCTGTTGGCTAGTGCTTAATCCCCTCCCCTAGGTGGTAACGGGGCCGCCATCAGGGAGTACAGGCATTACATCTGCAATACATCTTGCATTACACATGTAAGGGGCCCGATGGTCCCCAGTGCCCCTTACAGGTCCTGCTGGCCCCCCCCTCATGTTTTTTTTTTCTTTTTATGTTTTTTGCATTACAGCTGTAAGGGGCCCAATGGTCCCCAGGGCCCCTCTCCTGTTTTTTTTTTTCCTTTTTTTATTTTTTTATTTTGCATTACACCTGTAAGGGGCCTGGCTTTTTTTTTTTCATCTACATAGGTGTTCTCAGCCTATTGCATTAGGGTGCTAACACATCTTTCTCTTCAGCCTCAGCTGCACTGGACAGGGAATGAATGGGAAGTGCTCTGTGCTGAGCGGCTTCTTGTTCATTCACAAACTATAGCATAGTAAGCGCGATTATTTATTTATCTTTTTTATTGGGGAGTACAGCTACTTTCGATCAAGTACTCCCTGATACCGAATACCGATACTTTGTGGCGAGATTTGCGATAATATAAAAAAAAAAATTGCTTGTGTATAGAAGGGGAAAAGCGCCATCTAGTGGGCATTTGATTAAACATGTTAGAACTCGCAGTACATGTCTGGCCAAAAATCTGCATAGGTGTCCCGGTCCTGCCTAAGATAGAAAATCGCAGCCGCTGGAGGTGCTCTCAGGGCTGGAGGAGAAGTTCTGGGACCCCATAGGGATAGGGCGTGATTTGCTGCCTTCGGCAGGACCTTACACCTGTGCAGATTTTGCATTTGGCCAGATATTTATTGTGTGTTCTATTACTTTTTTATATATATATATATATATATATATAACTGCCCACTAGATGGGGCTTTTCCCTTTCTATACACACTAGTGGTGGGGGGGAATTGCATGCAATTTGCACAATGCACCACATTCCTGTTCAAATCGTATGCGATTCTTTGCTGTGTGATTTGTGCCTATTCATTTAAAAAAAAAAACGCACTGCAAAGTATCGGTATCACTGTATTTGCAGTACTGATACTCGTGCAAATGTTTGTGATCGGCATCCCTAGTAGCTACTGATACCAAAACCCCTTTTTCGCTATCTGTAAGGAGATCACTATTCCCACTGACCGCCAGGCTATTGTACCATGAGCTGTAGATATGGTAAACATTAGCAGGAGTTCCCTGAGACCTGAAAGTTATTTCAAGGGTTCCTCCATGTTAAAACGGTTGAGGAGCTTTTTCAGAGAATGAAAAAGTCCAACTACAAAGCCGCCAGAGGAGGGCAATGTGTGTAAGATTTGTTTGGTTCTAGCACCCTCTAGTGGTAAATTCTCACTTTATTTTTTTTGCTATTGGGGTTTTTATTGTGTTCTACCCCAAAGTCAGGATCCATTTAGAAATGGAGTCATTTTCTGTTTTCGTCTATCTCTCGTTACCTGTAGTGGTTTAGATTGCATGTATTGGCAGGCTCACAATTCAAAATGATTCTAAAGTGATACTTAACCACTTAACCCCCGGACCATTATGCAGCCAAATGAACGGGCCACTTTTTGCGATTCGGCACTGTGTCGCTTTAACTGACAATTGCGTGTTCGTGCGACGTGGCTCCCAAACAAAATTGACATCCTTTTTCCCCACAAATAGATCTTTCTTTTGGTGGTATTCGATCACCTCTGCGTGTTTTTTTTTTTTTTTACCCTAGGAACAAAAATAGAGCGCCAATTTTTAAAAAAATTCAATATTTCTTACTTTTTGCTATAATAAATATCCCCAAAAATATATAAAAAAAAACAATTGTTTACTCAGTTTAGGCCGATATGTATTCTTCTACATATTTTTAGTAAAAAAAATCGGTTTGCGCAAAAGTTATTGCGTTTACAAAATAGGGGATAGATTTATGGTGTTTTTTTTTTTTTTTTTTTTTTACTAGTAATGGCTGTGATCTGCAATTTTTATCAGGACTGTGATATTGCAGCAGACAGATCCGACACTTTTGACACATTTTTGGGATCATTGACAATCATATAGCGATCAGTGCTATAAAAATGCACTGATTACTGTATAAATGTCACTGGCAGGGAAGGGGTTAACACTAGGGGGCGATCAAGAGGTTAACTGTGTTCCCTAGGTGTGTTCTAACTGTGGTGGGGGATAAAACTGACTAGATTAGGAGAGAGATTGGTGTTTATACTTAGTATGAACACACGTTCTGTCTCCTTTCCCCTAAGAGTCGGTTCACACTGGGGCGACGCGTCTGGCGAGTCGCTTCCCATGCAGTGCAATGGGAGCGTTCTAACCGGAGCGATGCAAGTCGCTCCGACTTAAAAATGTACTCCCTGTACGACTTCGGGGGTGGCTCGGGGTGGCCACTTGCATTGACGTCTATACAGAAGTCGTCTTCCAAATCGCCTCTGGAGTCATCCTCAGGACGACTTGCAGAGCCGCCCCCGGAGTCGTGCCGCCTTAGTGGGAACCGACTCTGAGAGAACTGGGCTCTGTGTGTTTACACACACAGATCCTGGTTCTCGCTCTGTCACGAGCGACCGCGGGTGCCCTGGCGGTCATCGCACTGCCAGGCACTCACATTGGCTATGTCATGGAGCAGCGGGCGCCCCCTAGTGGTCGAAAGGCGAACTGACTGTTCAGTTACGTGGGTACGCCCAGGGGAGCCAACCTTCACCAGTACAACTGTAGAGGCTGGTCAGGAAGGGGGTTAAGCTTTCAGCGCGGTCGCACTTTGAATGATAATTGCGTGGTCATGCTACACTGTAACCATGTAAAATTGATATCATTTTCTTCCCACAAGTAGAACTTTCTTTTGGTGGTATTTAATCACTTCTGGGTTTTTTGTTATTAAAAACTAAAAGATATTACACAGGCAGAGGGTGGGCAGAGCGGGGAAAAGCGGATTTGCTGGGAGCGATCGTGAGGGGGCGGACAGAAACCATATAGATTGAATCTGCACAGCAATGCAGTGCGAATCACATGCGATGTCTGGCATTGCTCGAGTGTGAACCAGTCCTAAGGGGCAAAGCTAAATTTTTGACAACAAAATCCTAAATAACAAGAATTTAACTACAGGTGAATCTAATTATTCATTAAACCGATGATTAAATCCAGCCGACAGTTGATTATAAAAGGGCGTTACTTAAAGAAAACCCTGCCCATTTCATGCTGTCGGCAATGGCACCACATGGAAGAGAAATGTCACAAGCACTGAGAATGAAAATCATTTCTTTACAAAAGAAAGGTGAAGGCTACACGAAGTTCAGCAAAGCTCTATCAGTCAGAATACTGGAGAAAAAGTGATACAAACATGTACAAAGATGGAACTGCAACCATCTCACAGAGACGTCCAGGCCGTCCATGGAAGGTAACACCTCGATAAGAGCGTCTTCTGATGAGATTGGTTGAAGAAAATCGCCATTCAAGCTCACTGCAGTTAGCTAAAGAAGTAGAAATCCAAACTGGGTTGATTGTTTCTTGTGACACATTACGACATACACTGCAGAGGAATGGCATGGATAGGTGTTATCCACAAAACAATTTAGAAGTTAGATGAAAGGATTTGCCCTTTAAAACACTTTTATGAAAGATAAATTATGAATTTTTTATACAACTATGTAAATCAGACCAAAATGGGGGACAAATGAGGAGGATAGAGGGACTTGGCTCCAAATCAGGGACAGTCCCTTGAAATCAGGGACAGAGTGCGGTATCTGAGAGGACAGGGGTGCAGGAAGGTGAGGTATCTGAGAGGACAGGGGTGCAGGAAGGTGAGGTATCTGAGAGGACAGGGGTGCAGGAAGGTGAGGTATCTGATAGGACAGGGTTGCAGGAAGGTGAGGTATTGGAGAGGACAGGGGTGCAGGAAGGTGAGGTATCTGAGAGGACAGGGATGCAGGAAGGTGAGGTATTGGAGAGGACAGGGGTGGTAGAGGGGTGTAGGAAGGTGAGAGGTGTAGGAAGGCGCGGTAGAAGGGTGTAGGAAGGCGCGGTGTTTGGCGCGAGAGGTGTAGGAAGGAGCGGTGTCTGGTGGTAGAGGGGTTTAGGAAGGTGCGGTGTCTGGCGGTAGAGGGGTGTAGGAAGGCGCAGTGTTTGGTGGGAAGGGTGTAGAGAGGCGCGGTGTGGGGCAGTAGGGGGTGTAGGAAGGCACGGTGTGTGGCGGTAGAGGGGTGTAGGAAGGCGCTGTGTGTGGCGGTAGAGGGGTGTAGGAAGGCGCTGTGTGTGGCAGTAGAGGGGTGTAGGAAGGCGCGGTATCTGGCGGTAGAGGGGTGTAGAAAGGCGCAATCTCTGGCGGTAGAGGGGTGTAGTAGGAAGGCGCTGTGTGTGGCGGTAGAGGGGTGTAGAAAAGTTAGAGATGTATGAAGGAGTGGTGTCTGGCGGTAGAGGCGTGTAGGAAGGCGCGGTGTCTGGCAGGAGATGGGTGTAGTAGGAAGGCGCTGTGTGTGGCGGTAGGGGGGTGTAGAAAAGTGAGAGTTGTATAAAGGAGCGGTGTCTGTCGGTAGAGGGGTGTAGGAAGGCGCCGTGTTTGGCGGGAAGGGTGTAGGATTGCGCGGTGTGTGGCGGTAGGGGGGTGTAGGAAGGCATGGTGTCTGGTGGTAGAGGGGTGTAGGAAGGCACGGTGTCTGGAGGGAGGGGTGTAGAGAGGCGCGGTGTGGGGCAGTAGGGGGTGTAGGAAGGCGCGGTATCTGGCGGTAGAGGGGTGTAGAAAGGCGCGGTGTCTTGCGGTAGAGGGGTATAGAAAGGCGCGATCTCTGGCGGTAGAGGGGTGTAGTAGGAAGGCGCTGTGTGTGGCGGTAGAGGGGTGTAAAAAAGTGAGAGATGTATGAAGGAGCGGTGTCTGGCAGTAGAGGGGTGTAGGAAGGCGCAGTGTCTGGCGGTAGAGGGGTGTAGTAGGAAGGCACTGTGTGTTGCGGTAGAGGGGTGTAGAAAAGTGAGAATTGTATGAAGGAGCGGTGTCTGGCGGTAGAGGGGTGTAGGAAGGCACGGTGTCTGGCGGTAGAGGGGTGTAGTAGGAAGGCACTGTGTGTGGCGGTAGAGGGGTGTAGGAAGGCGCGGTGTCTGGCAGTAGAGGGGTGTAGTAGGAAGGCACTGTGTGTGGCAGTAGAGGGGTGTAGAAAAGTGAGAGTTGTATGAAGGAGCGGTGTCTGGCGGTAGAGGGGTGTAGGAAGGCGCCGTGTTTGGCGGGAAGGGTGTAGGATTGCGCGGTGTGTGGCGGTAGAGGGGTGTAGAAAGGCACGGTGTCTTACGGTAGAGGGGTTTAGGAAGGTGCAGTGGCTGGCGGTAGAGGGGTGTAGGAAGGCGCTGTGTCTGGCGGTAGAGGGGTTTAGGAAGGTGCAGTGGCTGGCGGTAGAGGGGTGTAGGAAGGCGCTGTGTCTGGCGGTAGAGGGGTTTAGGAAGGTGCAGTGGCTGGCGGTAGAGGGGTGTAGGAAGGCGCTGTGTCTGGTGGTACTGGTAGAGGGGTTTAGGAGTGTGGGCTGTCTGGAGGAACATTTTGGTAATGATAAAATGTCATTCTTTTCTGTAGGGCTCATTCACACCATCCATATCCATGTAGTGGTGGTAAGTGATTCCAACAGTCATGTACAGTGGGGTTCCAGCTGTTGCGAGAAGCATATACATATTGTGTGTTACATTACATACACCTATTGTGTGTTACATTACAGACATCCGTGTGTATTTTATATTTGGCCCTCTAACACCCCACAATGGACCGGCCCGCAGTGATTGGGCCCTGACTGAGGGTCAGCCCTGAATTTGGCGGGAAAAGTCATGCCAGACAATACATTTTCCTCATGCAGCAGATTGCAGTACATAGGAATGTCCACACGGTGGCAGGAGTGTACAGGCTGGAAGGGAAGAGATCGTAGACTGCAGTTCTATCCATTGTCCACTCGTTTTTTAGAATGGCGCTAACGACCCGTTCTTGCCAGTATGCCGGCTGTACTTCAGATTGTCCACTGGGGGCAGCAGAGAACGGCTGAGCGGAGGTACGTACTATTTAGGTGGCGTCAGACTTTAGATTGCAGTTCCCCAAAACGTACGCCGGGTGGCGACAGAGTACAACCGAGAGCCGGGCCGTCGGCCGGCGTTGTGTGGAAATTCCCGGGCCGGGTACCTCAGGCTGATCTCCGGGAGATGAGAGGCGGGGTGCGAGCCGGGACCCCGGGGGGGCAGGAGGAGGCGGGGAGGGGCCCTAAGCACGGGGGAGGACAGAGAGGGCCTCATGAGGTAGATGTGTCTGAGGGGACAGGGGTACAGAGAGCTGAGGAGTCAGGGGAGCAGACATTTGGGGTGTCAGAGGGGCTGGAAGGTGGGGTGTGTGGAAGGACAGGGGTGCAGGAAGGTGAAGAGATAGGGGTGCAGACAGGTGAGGTGTCTGAGGGGACAGGGGTTCAGGGATTTGGGGTGTCTGTGGTGCAGACAGGTGAGGTGTCTGAGGGGAAAGGGGTTCAGGGATTTGGGGTGTCTGGGGTGCAGGAAGGTGGGGTGTCTGAGGGGACAGGGGTTCAGGGATTTGGGGTGTCTGAGGGGACAGGAATGCTGGAATTTGGGGTGTTTGAGGGGATAGGAATGCTGGAATTTGGGGCATCTGAGGGGACCGGAATGCTGGATTTTGGGATGTCTGAGGGGATAGGAATGCTGGAATTTGGGGTGTCTGAGGGGACAGGGGTTCAGGAATTTTGGGTGTCTGGGGTTACAGGGGTACAGGAAGGCGAAGAGATAGGGGTGCATACAAGTGGGGTGTCTGAGGGGACAAGAGTGCAGGAATTAGGGGTGTCTGAGGGGACAGGAGTGCAGAACAGTGAGGAGTCAGGGGTGCAGGATTTTGGGGTGTCTGAGATGACAGGAGTATGGGAAGGTGAGTTGCGTGGAAGGACAGGGGTACAGGAAGGTGAAGCGATAGGGGTGCAGACAGGTGGGATGTCTGAGGGACTCAGGGTTCAGGGATTTGGGGTGTCTGAGTGGACAGGGGTTCAGGAATTTCGGGTGTCTGAAGAGACAGTAGTGCAGGAATTAGGGGTGTCTGAGGGTACAGGGGTGCAGGAATTAAGGGTGTCTGAGGGTACAGGGGTGCAGGAATTAGGGGTATCTGACGGCACAGGGGAGCAGGAATTTGGGGTATCTGACGGGACTGGGGTTCAGGAATTGGGGGTATCTGAGGGGACGGGGGTTCAGGAATTTCGGGTGTCTGAGGAGAAAGTGGTGCAGGAATTAGGGGTGTCTGAGGGTAAAGGGGTTCAGGAATTAGGGGTGTCTGAGGGTACAGGGGTGCAGGAATTAGGGGTGTCTGAGGGTACAGGGGTGCAGGAATTAGGGGTATCTGACGGGACAGGGGAGCAGGAATTAGGGGTATCTGAGGGTACAGGGGTGCAGGAATTAGGGGTATCTGACGGGACAGGGGAGCAGGAATTAGGGATATCTGAGGGTACAAGGGTGCAGGAATTAGGGGTATTTGAGGGTACAGGGGTGCAGGAATTAGGGGTATCTGAGGGTACAGGGGTGCAGGAATTAGGGGTATCTGAGGGTACAGTTGTGCAGGAAGGTGATCTGTTTGGGGGTCCAGCACAGAAACATTTTGTGGCCCCGGGGATGGAACGGCAGAAGCTTGCAGAGGTTCAGGAAGGGTTAATGACGAAGGGGAAGGGGATTGGTGTAGACGAGGAAGAAGCCGCCGGTTTGTGTATAATGCAGAAGCTGGAAGAATTGGCGGGCCCGGCACCAATGACCCCGGAGGAGACCGCCCTGAATTACGCCCAGCTGCTCACTGCTGACACCTGCACAGAGGTTTGTATCCAATCTGAACACATTGTGTGACCCCGGTGTACCTGGCACCCCACTGCAGCTGCTGCATCACTCCATGTCAGCGCTCCTCCACCTGTAAAAACACAAGTCCAGACCCTTCAGATGGTTCTCTGTACCTGTGCTGGAAAAATGATGCCTCCCTGTCCCAAACAAAGGTGGGAGACCCGCCGCCCATAGAAAGCAAATGTCATTTATATCCTTCATTGAATTGCCACTACGTGTTAGGCGGCGTACACACGATCGGATATATCCGATGAAAACGGTCCGCGGACCATTTCCATCGGATATGTCCGATCGGGAGTTTGATCCGATGGCGTGTACACACCATCGGATCAAATTCCCCGCCGCCGGACGGCCGCGGTGACGTAGTGGTGACGCGGCGGTGACGTTGACGCCGCCGCGTCACCGCCAGGTCACCGCACCAGGAAGTAAAACACTTCCGCGCATGCGCCGAATCCATTCGGCAGCGGCGCGGCGGCGGTGGGGGCCGACATGTCTGCTGGTAAGTGTACTAACCAGCAGACATGTCGGGCGGACAGATTCCCACCGGATAGATTTCAAAGCTTGCTTTGAAATCTGTCGGGTGGAGAAATCTGTCCGCTAGCCCATACACACGAGCGGAGATGTCTGCTGAAACGGTCCATCGGACCGTTTTCAGCGGACATATCCCCTCGTGTGTACGAGGCCTAACACAGACATGTCACCTTCAGTTTTTGGGGCGTGGCATGCAGCCAAACCCCAACTCCGCTCCATCAGAGGGACAGATATCTATCGTCCCCCTGAGAAGACATTGGACACAGGTGGCCTCCACAGCAATGTTCACCATCTATGGCCCACCTGAGAAGACAACAGACACAGGTGGCCTCCACAGCAATGTTCACCATCTATGGTCCCCCTGAGAAGACAACGGACACAGATGGCCTCCACAGCAATGTTCACCATCTATGGTCCCCCTGAAAAGACATTGGACACAGGTGGCCTCCACAGCAATGTTCACCATCTATGGTCCCCCTGAGAAGACAACAGACACAGGTGACCTCCACAGCAATGTTCACCATCTATGGCCCCCCTGAGAAGACATTGGACACAGGTGGCCTCCACAGCAATGTTCACCATCTATGGTCCCCCTGAGAAGACAACGGACACAGGTGGCCTCCACAGCAATGTTCACCATCTATGGCCCCCCTGAGAAGACAACAGACACAGGTGGCCTCCACAGCAATGTTCATCATCTATGGCCCCCCTGAGAAGACAACAGACACAGGTGGCCTCCACAGCAATGTTGACCATCTATGGTCCCCCCGAGAAGACAACAGACACAGGTGACCTCCACAGCAATGTTCACCATCTATGGTCCCCCTGAGAAGACAACGGACACAGGTGGCCTCCACAGCAATGTTCACCATCTATGGTCCCCCTGAGAAGACATTGGACACAGGTGACCTCCACAGCAATGTTCACCATCTATGGTCCCCCTGAAAAGACATTGGACACAGGTGGCCTCCACAGCAATGTTCACCATCTATGGTCCCCCTGAGAAGACATTGGACACAGGTGACCTCCACAGCAGTGTTCACCATCTATGGTCCCCCTGAGAAGACATTGGACACAGGTGACCTCCACAGCAATGTTCACCATCTATGGTCCCCCTGAGAAGACATTGGACACAGGTGACCTCCACATTGGACACAGGTGACCTCCACAGCAATGTTCACCATCTATGGTCCCCCTGAGAAGACATTGGACACAGGTGACCTCCACAGCAATGTTCACCATTCTTTTTGAACTTTCATTTAAACACATTCTGTGCCTCATATGCACTTTCCTGTCCCCAAATGCCTTTACACTCCCAGATATTACTTTATAAAAGTAGCAGTGACATCATCACTGTGCTGTACATAACCTGAGAAGAGCTGTGGGAGGGGCCCAGAAGGCTCCTCCCACTACAGACTGTCTGCAGAAAACGACAGGAGGGGACGGAGACGAATCCAGTTCCCCTACACGGGTAGAGAGAGCAGCAGGGAGCGGTCTTTGGTAGAGAAAGCTTGCTGTGGATTACTGGACAAATCTTTGGATCCTTGAATCACTACCCCAGAATACGTATGTCAATAAGGACTTCTGACTTGTCTTATGGGCAGCACAGTGGCGTATTCAAACCTTGGCCAAGGCACCCTGGTGGCACTCCATTGGGGGGGTCAGTGCAGCTCTAGTTCTCACTTTAAACATGGAGCTGCGAAATAAGTAAAGTTCTAGGTTTGAGGTCCACTGATAACCAAAGGATGAAAAGGAGGTGATTATTTCAGGTGGCTTAGTGGTTAGGGCTTTTGCCTCATAGCACTGAGGTCCTGTGTTCAAACCCTGACCAGGACATAGCTACGTGGTTCCTGTTTTCTTGTGTGGTACGGCAGACCCCTTTCACACTGAGGGTGTTTTGTAGGCGCTATAGCGTTAAAAATAATGCAGCAGCAGCTTCTTTGGAAATCATTGCTCCTAATGCGCTCCTGCCCATTGAAATTAATGGGCAGCGCCGTTGGCAGATGAGCATATAAGTCCACTGCTAGGACAGATGAGAAGATAGTTCAGCAGAAGAGCATGGGTAAGTCGCCGGCAATACACCACTTTATCGGCGCATTGCGGGCGGTAATAATCTTTTCTCGGCCACTATCGGGGGTTAAAAGTGCCCCGCTAGCGGCCAAAATGCGCCACAAATCCATAAAACAAATCCTGTAAAATACCGCTATTTTACTGCCGACGCTATGGGCGGCACCAGTGTGAAGGGCGCCTAAGTTGGGTCCTGGAAGTGTTCACTGTGGGTGGCTTAGTGGTTAGGTTATTTGGACTCGTAGCACTGAGGTCCTGTGTTCAAATCCTTCCTCACCAGGACATTTTTTTCATGGTTGCTTTTTTGCTTGCATGGCACCCTCCAAAGACATGCTGGTAAGTTAATTGGTTCCTGTCCAATATATTTGTAAGGATCTAAAAATCCGATGGCAGACCCTGGTGGCCATCTGTTGGAGGCCATTGCAGCTCTAGTTCTTCAAACTTGGAGTCAATAAAACGAGGTTTGAGGAGCACTGATGACCAAAGCATGAGATAAAAGTGCTTACTGCAGGTGGCTTAGTGATTAGATTGCTTTGCTTCATGGTGCTGAAGTCCTATGTTCAAACCGTGGCTGTGGCACTCTATTGGGGGGGCCAGTGTAGCTCCAGTTCTCGCTTCAAACATGGAGTCACTAAAACAAGGTTTGAGGAACTCTTTTAACTGAAGCATTCATTGAGGGTGGCTTAGTGGTTAGCTTTTTGCCTCATAGTGCTGAGGTCCAGTGTTCAAACCCTGGCCAAGGCACTATCTCCATGGTTGCCTTTTTGTTTGCATGGCATTCCGTTTTTCTCCCACCCTTCAAAGGCATGCGTGTAGGTTAATTGGTTCCTGTCTAATATGTCTGTAAGGATCTAAAAATCCAACGGCAGACCCTGGTGGCCATCAATTGGGGGGCCATTACAGCTCTAGTTCTCGCTTCAAACATGGAGTCAATAAAACAAGGTTCCGAGGTTTGAGGAGCACTGATAACCAAAGCATGAGATAGAACTGTTCGCTACAGGTGGCTTAGTGGTTATCTTTTTGTGCTTCATAGTGCTGAGGTCCTGTGTTCAAACCCTGGCCAAGGCACCCTGGTGGCACTCTATTGGGGGGGCCAGTGCAGCTCCAGTTCTCACTTCAAACATGGAGTCACTAAAACAAGGTTCCAAGGTTTAAGGAGCACTGTTAACCAAAGCACAGAACGGTTGCATTCACTGAGGGTGGCTCAGTGGTTAGCTCCTTTGCCTCATAGTGCTGAGGTGCTGCGTTCAAACCCTGGCCAAGGCACTATCTCCATAGTTGCAGTTTTTCTTGCATTGTACTCCGATTTCTTCCCATCCTTCAAAAACATGTTTTTAGGTTATTTTTCTCCTGACTAAACTGGGCCTAAAAAGATACCAAGGTTTGAGGTGCACCAGTGATCAAAGCACAAGGCTGAATAGTTCCTTGAGGGTGGCTTAGTGTTTCGCTTATTTGGCCCAATACCGCTGATATCCTGCGTTCAGACCCTGGCCAAGACACTATCTCCATGGTTGCCCTTTTGCTTGCATGGTACTCTGGTTTCCTCCCACTCTCAAAGACTTGCTGGTGGGCTAATTGGTTCCCGATTACATTAGCCCTACTATGTCTAACAGCAGACCCTGGTGGCACTCCATTGGGGGGCCAGTGCAGCTCTGATACTCTCGTCAAACATGGATCCACTAAATAAGTAAAGTTCCAGGTTTGAGGTGCACTGATAACCAAAGTATGAGGTGGAGATGGTTGTTGCGGGTGGTTTAGTGGTTAGTGTTTCTGCCTCATAGCACTGAGGTCGTGTGTTCAAACCCTGGCCAGGACATACGGTATCTACATTGTTGCTGTTTTGCTTGTGTGTCTACTCCAAAGACATGCTGGTAAGTTGGATCCTGTGAGTGTTCACTGTGGGTGGCTCAGTGATTATCTCATTTGGCCGCATAGCACTGATGTCCTGTGTTCAAACCCTCGCCAGGACACTATCTCCATGGATGCCTTTTTGTTTGCATGGCATTCCGTTTTTGTCCCACCCTTTAAAGACATGCTGGTAGGTTAATTGGTTCCTGTCCAACATGTCTGTAAGGATCTAAAAATCCAACGGCAGACCCTGGTGACCATCAATTGGAGGGCAATTACAGCTCTAGTTCTCGCTTCAAACATGGAGTCAATAAAACAAGGTTCCGAGGTTTGAGGAGCACTGATAACCAAAGCATGAGGTAGAAGTGTTCGCTACAGGTGGCTTAGTGGTTATCTTTTTGTGTTTCATAGTGCTGAGGTCCTGTGTTCAAACCCTGGCCATGGCACCCTGGTGGCACTCTATTGGGGGTGCCAGTACAGCTGCAGTTCTCGCTTCAAACATGGAGTCACGAAAACAAGGTTCCAAGGTTTGAGGAGCACTGATAACCGAAGCATGGAATGGTAGCATTCACTGAGGGCGGCTTAGTGGTTAGCTTTTTTTGCCTCATAGTGCTGAGGTCCTGCGTTCACACCCTGGCCAAGGCACTATCTCCATGGTTGCCGTTTTGCTTACATGGTACTACGGTTCCTTCCCATCCTTCAAAAACATGTTTTTTGGTTATTTTTCTCCTAACTAAGCAGGGCCTAAAAAGGTTCCAAGGTTTGAGGTGCACCAATGATAAAAAAAAAAAAAAAAAAAAATCAAACAGTTCTTTGAGGGTGGCTTAATGGTTACCTTATTTGGCCCCCATACCGCTGATATACTGTGTTCAGACCCTGGCCAAGACACTATCTTCATGGTTGCCCTTTTGCTTGCATGGTACTTCGGTTTTCTCCCACTCTCAAAGACTTGCTGGTGGGTTAATTGGCTCCTGACTAAATTGGCCCTACTATGTCTTTACAGGTCTAACAGCAGACCCTGGTTGCACTCCATTGGGGGGCCAGGGCAGCTCTCATACTCTAGCATGGATCCTCTAAATAAGTAAAGTTCCAGGTTTCAGGTCTACTCATAACCAAAGTATACAACAGAGGAGTCTATTGTGGGTGGCTTAGTGGTTAGTATTTTTGCCTCGTAGCACTGAGGTCCTGTGTTCAAACCCTGTCCAGGACATAACTACATGGTTGCTGCTTTGCTTGTGTGTCTACTCCAAAGACATGCTGGTAAATTGGATCCTGGAAGTGTTCACTGTGGGTGGCTCAGAGATTATCGCATTTGGCTTCATAGCGCTGATGTCCTGTGTTCAAACCCTCGCCAGGACGCTCTCTCCATGGTTGCCTTTTTGTTTGCATGGCATTCCGTTTTTCTCCCACCCCTCAAAGACATTGCTGTAGGTTAATTGGTTGCTGTCCAATATGCTTCAAATATAGAGTCAATAAAACAAGGTTTCCGAGGTTTGAGGAGCACTGATAACGAAAGCATGAGCTTGACGTGTTCGCTACAGGTGGCTTAGTGTTTTTTTTTTTGCTTCATAGTGCTGAGGTCCTGTGTTCAAACCCTGGTCAAGGCACCTTGGTGGCACTCGCTTTGAATATGGAGTCACTAAAGCAAGGTTCCAAGGTTTGAGGAGCAATGTTAACTGCAGCATGAAGTGGACACATTCACTGAAGGTGGCTCAGTGATCAGCTTTTTTGCCTCATAGGGCTGAGGTCCTGTGTTCAAATCCTTGCTACTAATTTATTCATCCTCTGAGGTTAAGCTCACTAACAAAGGTTAAGATGACAAAGATGAATAGGTGCAAGTGTTTAGCTTAGGCCTCACAGCTGATGTCCTGATTCGTGGCCAAGACACTATCTCCAGGTTGCTCAGTTTGCAAGACTTGCAATTCCTCATAGCCATCTGCAGATACTCTCGTTCAAACATGGAGCCACTAAATAAGTAAAGTTTAGGTTTCACTTCTAACCTTATATCTTAAGTAGAGTATGATGTTGTGTTTCAAGTTTAGTATCACTATCCCAACTACTCACATCTTACTGTTTAACCCCCGCCATTCCATTCCACCCACCCCAATTTTAACATATTTCACTCTAAAAACATCCACCCAAGTACATCATGATAGTTAACCTGTGGATTGGCTCATTTATTACTCTGTGGTCACAGTGATTCACAAGCCCTGTGTTCATAAACCCCCTCACCAAACCAACACCACCCCAACAATCTCCATTTTTGTATGCATCATTCATGGCTTTTTTTTTTTTCCCCCCTTCAAAGACATGCCTGTATTAATTAATTGGCCTCCTGCCTAATATGTCCTGTAAACTCCCATCCAGCGGCAAGACCCTGGTGGCCATCTATTTGGGGGCCAACCATACAGCTTAGTTCAAACAATGGAGTCAATAAAACAAGGTTCCGAGGTTTAGGAGCACTGATAACCAAAGCATGAGATAGAAAGTTCTTAAATATTATTGAGCTTAGTGTTTTTTGTTTGCCAAGTAGTCTTGTGTTCAAACCCTGCCAAGGCACCTTTTGCAATTATTGGGGGACAGTCTCTTTTCCCTATCCTCACCCTGTAACACAAATAAAAATCTTAACTAACAAGATTCTTAGGTTTAAACGTCTCTAACTGAAACTTAAGTGAAGCATTCGCTAAGTGGCTTGGGGTTAGCTTTTTTTGCCTCATAGTGCTGAGGTCCTGTGTTCAAACCCTGGCCAAGGCACTGTCTCCATGGTTTCCATTTTGCTTGGTACTCCAGTTTCTTCACACACTCCAAAAACCTGTTTTTAGGTTAATTTGCTCCTGACTAAACTGGCCCTAAAAAGGTTCCAAGGTTGAGGTACACCAGTGATCAAAGCACAAGTGTGAACAGTTCCTTGAGGGTGCTTAGTGTTTAGTTTATTTGGCCTCACACCGCTGATATCCTGTGTTCAGACCCTGGCCAAGACACTATCTACATGGTTGCCCTTTTGCTTGCATGGTACTCCGGTTTTCTCCCACCCTGGTGGCACTCTATTGGGGGGGACAGTGCAGCTCCAGTTCTCTCTTTGAATATGGAGTCACTAAAACAAGGTTCCAAGGTTTGAGGGGCACTGTTAACTAAAGCATGAAGTGGACACATTCACTGAAGGTGGCTTTGTGGTCAGCTTTTTTGCAATATAGTGTTGAGGTCCTGTGTTCAAATCCTGGGAAAGGCACTATCTCCATGGTTGCTCTTTTGTTTGCATGGTCCTCCGGTTTTCTCCCGCACTTCAAAGATTTGCTGGTGGGTTAATTGGCTCCCCATTAAATTGGCCCTACTATGTCTGTGCGGGTCTAACAGTAGACCCTGGTGGCACTCCATTGGGGGGCCAATGTAGCTCTGATACTCTCGTCAAACATGGAGCCATTAAATAAGTAAAGTTCCAGGTTTAAGGGTGCACTGATAACCAAAGTATGAGGCAGAAATGGTTGTTACGGGTGGCTTAGCGGTTAGTGATCTTGCCTTGTAGCACGGAGGTCCTGTGTTCAAACCCTGTCCAGTACATATCTACAATGTTGCTGTTTTGCTTGTGTGTCTACTCCAAAGACATGCTGGTAAGTTGGATCCTGGGAGTGTTCACTGTGGGTGGCTCAGTGATTATCTCATTTGGCCTCATAGCACTGATATCCTATGTTCAGACCCTGGCCAAGACACTATATCCATGGTTGCCCTTTTGCTTGCATGGTACTCCAGTTTTCTCCCACCCTTCAAAGACTTGCTGGTGGGCTAATTGGTTCCCGACTAAATTGGCCCTACTATGTCCATGCGGGTCTAACAGTAGACCCTTGTGGCACTCCATTGGGGGGCCAGTGCAGCTCTGATACTCTCGTCAAACATGGACCCACTAAATAAGTAAAGGTCCAGGTTTGAGGTGCACTGATAACCAAACTATGAGGTAGAGATGGTTGTTACAGGTGGCTTAGTGGTTAGTGATCCTGCCTCGTAGCACTGAGGTTCTGTGTTCAAACCCTGGCCAGGACGTATCTACAATGTTGCTGTTTTGCTTGCGTTTCTACTCCAAAGACATGCTGATAAGTTGGATCCTGGGAGTGTTCACTGTGGGTGGCTCAGTGATTATCTCATTTGGCCTCATAGCACTGAAGCCCTGTGTTCAAACCCTCGCCAGGACAAAATCTCCATGGATGCCTTTTTGTTTGCATGGCATTCCGTCTTTTCTCCCACCCTTTAGAGACATGCGTGTAGGTTAATTGGTTCCTGCCTAATATGTCTGTAAGGATCTAAAAATCCAGCGGCAGACCCTGGTGGCCATCTATTGGGGGGCCATTACAGCCCTAGTTCTCACTTCAAACATGTAGTCAATAAAACAAGGTTCCGAGGTTTAAGGAGCACTGATAACCAAAGCATGAGATAGAAGTGTTCGCTATAGAAGGCTTAGTGTTTTTTTTTTTTGCTTCATAGTGCTTGAGGTCCTGTGTTTAAACCCTGGCCAAGGCACCTTGGTGGTACTCTATTGGGGGGGACAGTGCAGCTCCAGTTCTCTCTTTGAATATGCAGTCACTAAAACAAGGTTCTTAAGGTTTGAGGAGCCCTGTTAACTGAAACGTACAGTGGAAGCATTCGCTAAAGGTGGCTTAGTGGCTAGCTTTTTTGCCTCATAGTGCTGAGGTCCTGTGTTCAAACCCTGGCCAAGGCACTGTCTCCATGGTTTCCATTTTGCTTGGTACTCCAGTTTCTTCCCACCCTCCAAAAACATGTTTTTAGGTTAATTTGCTCCTGACTAAACTGGCCCTAAAAAGGTTCCAAGGTTGAGGTACACCAGTGATCAAAGCACAAGATTGAATAGTTTCTTGAGGGTGCTTAGTGTTTAGTTTATTTGGCCTCACACCGCTGATATCCTGTGTTCAGACCCTGGCCAAGACACTATCTCCATGTTTGCTCTTTTGTTTGCATGGTCCTCCGGTTTTCTCCCACCCTTCAAAGACTTGCTGGTGGGTTAATTGGCTCCCCATTAAATTGGCCCTACTATGTCTGTGCGGGTCTAACAGCAGACCCTGGTGGCACTCCATTGGGGGGCCAGTGCAGCTCTGATACTCTCGTCAAACATGGAGCCACTAAATAAGTAAAGTTCCAGGTTTGAGGTGCACTGATAACCAAAGTATGAGGTAGAGATGGTTGTTGCGTGTGGCTTAGTGGTTAGTGATCTTGCCTCGTAGCACTGAGGTCCTGTGTTCAAACCCTGGCCAGGACATATCTACAATGTTGCTGTTTTGCTTGCGTTTCTACTCCAAAGACATGCTGGTAAGTTGGATCCTGGGAGTGTTCACTGTGGGTGGCTCAGTGATTATCTCATTTGGCCTCATAGCACTGAAGCCCTGTGTTCAAACCCTCACCAAAACAAAATCTCCATGGATGTGTTTTTGTATGCATGGCATTCCGTTTTTTTTCCCCACCCTTCAAAGACATGCCTGTAGGTTAATTGGTTCCTGCCTAATATGTCTGTAAGGATCTAAAAATCCAGCGGCAGACCCTGGTGGCCATCTATTGGGGGGCCATTACAGCTCTAGTTCTCGCTTCAAACATGGAGTCAATAAAACAAGGTTCCGAGGTTTAAGGAGCACTGATAACCAAAGCATGAGATAGAAGTGTTCGTTATAGGAGGCTTAGTGTTTTTTTTTTGCTTCATAGTGCTTGAGGTCCTGTGTTCAAACCCTGGCCAAGGCACCTTGGTGGCACTCTATTGAGGGGGACAGTGCAGCTCCAGTTGTCTCTTTGAATATGCTGTCACTAAAACAAGATTCTTAAGGTTTGAGGAGCACTGTTAACTGAAACGTACAGCGGAAGCATTCGCTAAAGGTGGCTTAGTGGTTAGCTTTTTTGCCTCATAGTGCTGAGGTCCTGTGTTCAAACCCTGGCCAAGGCACTGTCTCCATGGTTTCCATTTTGCTTGGTACTCCAGTTTCTTCACACACTCCAAAAACCTGTTTTTAGGTTAATTTGCTCCTGACTAAACTGGCCCTAAAAAGGTTCCAAGGTTGAGGTACACCAGTGATCAAAGCACAAGTGTGAACAGTTCCTTGAGGGTGCTTAGTGTTTAGTTTATTTGGCCTCACACCGCTGATATCCTGTGTTCAGACCCTGGCCAAGACACTATCTCCATGGTTGCCCTTTTGCTTGCATGGTACTCCGGTTTTCTCCCACCCTGGTGGCACTCTATTGGGGGGGACAGTGCAGCTCCAGTTCTCTCTTTGAATATGGAGTCACTAAAACAAGGTTCCAAGGTTTGAGGGGCACTGTTAACTAAGGCATGAAGTGGACACATTCACTGAAGGTGGCTTTGTGGTCAGCTTTTTTGCAATATAGTGTTGAGGTCCTGTGTTCAAATCCTGGGAAAGGCACTATCTCCATGGTTGCTCTTTTGTTTGCATGGTCCTCCGGTTTTCTCCCGCACTTCAAAGATTTGCTGGTGGGTTAATTGGCTCCCCATTAAATTGGCCCTACTATGTCTGTGCGGGTCTAACAGCAGACCCTGGTGGCACTCCATTGGGGGGCCAATGTAGCTCTGATACTCTCGTCAAACATGGAGCCATTAAATAAGTAAAGTTCCAGGTTTGAGGTGCACTGATAACCAAAGTATGAGGCAGAAATGGTTGTTACGGGTGGCTTAGCGGTTAGTGATCTTGCCTTGTAGCACGGAGGTCCTGTGTTCAAACCCTGTCCAGTACATATCTACAATGTTGCTGTTTTGCTTGTGTGTCTACTCCAAAGACATGCTGGTAAGTTGGATCCTGGGAGTGTTCACTGTGGGTGGCTCAGTGATTATCTCATTTGGCCTCATAGCACTGATATCCTGTGTTCAGACCCTGGCCAAGACACTATATCCATGGTTGCCCTTTTGCTTGCATGGTACTCCAGTTTTCTCCCACCCTTCAAAGACTTGCTGGTGGGCTAATTGGTTCCCGACTAAATTGGCCCTACTATGTCCATGCGGGTCTAACAGTAGACCCTTGTGGCACTCCATTGGGGGGCCAGTGCAGCTCTGATACTCTCGTCAAACATGGACCCACTAAATAAGTAAAGGTCCAGGTTTGAGGTGCACTGATAACCAAACTATGAGGTAGAGATGGTTGTTACAGGTGGCTTAGTGGTTAGTGATCCTGCCTCGTAGCACTGAGGTTCTGTGTTCAAACCCTGGCCAGGACGTATCTACAATGTTGCTGTTTTGCTTGCGTTTCTACTCCAAAGACATGCTGATAAGTTGGATCCTGGGAGTGTTCACTGTGGGTGGCTCAGTGATTATCTCATTTGGCCTCATAGCACTGAAGCCCTGTGTTCAAACCCTCGCCAGGACAAAATCTCCATGGATGCCTTTTTGTTTGCATGGCATTCCGTCTTTTCTCCCACCCTTTAGAGACATGCGTGTAGGTTAATTGTTCCTGCCTAATATGTTCTGTAAGGATCTAAAAAATCCAGCGGCAGACCCTGGTGGCCACTATTGGTGGGGGGCCATTACAGCCCTAGTTCTCACTTCAAACATGTAGTCAATAAAACAAGGTTCCGAGGTTTAAGGAGCACTGATAACCAAAGCATGAGATAGAAGTGTTCGCTATAGAAGGCTTAGTGTTTTTTTTTTGATTGCTTCATAGTGCTTGGAGGTCCTGTGTTTAAACCCTGGCCAAGGCACCTTGGTGGTACTCTATTGGGGGGGACAGTGCAGCTCAGTTCTCTCTTGAATATGCAGTCATAAAACAAGGTTCTTAAGGTGATGAGGATCTGTTAACTGAAGTTCCATTGGAAGCTTTCGCTAAAGGTGGCTTAAAGGTTAGGTTTAGTTTAGTGTAGGTTTGCCCTGTGAGTGCTGAGGTCCTAAGTGTTGGGAAAAGGCTTTTCATGGTTTTTGTTTTGCATTTTACTCCAGTTTCTTCCCACCAAAAAAAACAATTTTTTTAGGTTAATTTTGACTAAACAAACTGCCCTAAAAAGTTTCCAAGGTTGAGGTGACACCAGTGATAAAGCACAAGATTGAATAGTTTCTTGAGGGTGCTTAGTGTTTAGTTTATTTGGCCTCACACCGCTGATATCCTGTGTTCAGACCCTGGCCAAGATACTATCTCCATGGTTGCCCTTTTGCTTGCATGGTACTCCGGTTTTCTCCCACCCTGGTGGCACTCTTTTGGGGGGGACAGTGCAGCGCCAGTTCTCTTTGAATATGAATTCACTAAAACAAGGTTCCAAGGTTTGAGGAGCACTGTTAACTAAGGCATGAAGTGGACACATTCACTGACGGTGGCTTAGTGGTCAGCTTTTTTTGCATTATAGTGTTGAGGTCCTGTGTTCAAATCCTGGGAAAGGCACTATCTCCATGGTTGCCGTTTTGCTTGGTACTCCAGGTTTATTCCCATCCTTCAAAAACATGTTTTTAGGTTAATTTGCTCCTGACTAAACTGGCCCTAAAAAGGTTCCAAGGCTGAGGTGCACCAGTGATCAAAGCACAAGTGTGAACAGTTCCTTGAGGGTGCTTATTGTTTAGCTTATTTGGCCTCACACCACTGATATCCTGTGTTCAGACCCTGGCCAAGACACTATCTCCATGGTTGCTCTTTTGTTTGCATGGTCCCCCGGTTTTCTCCCACCCTTCAAAGACTTGCTGGTGGGTTAATTGGCTCCCCATTAAATTGGCCCTACTATGTCTGTGCGGATCTAACAGCAGACCCTGATGGCACTCCATTGGGGGGCCAATGTAGCTCTGATACTCTCGTCAAACATGGAGCCATTAAATAAGTAAAGTTCCAGGTTTGAGGTGCACTGATAACCAAAGTACAAGGCAGAGATGGTTGTTACGGGTGGCTTAGCGGTTAGTGATCTTGCCTTGTAGCACTGAGGTCCTGTGTTCAAACCTTGTCCAGGACATATCTACAATGTTGCTGTTTTGCTTGTGTGTCTACTCCAAAGACATGCTGGTAAGTTGGATCCTGGGAGTGTTCACTGTGGGTGGCTCAGTGATTATCTCATTTGGCCTCATAGCACTGATATCCTATGTTCAGACCCTGGCCAAGACACTATATCCATGGTTGCCCTTTTGCTTGCATGGTACTCCGGTTTTCTCCCACCCTTCAAAAACTTGCTAGTGGGCTAATTGGTTCCCGACTAAATTGGCCCTACTATGTCCATGCGGGTCTAACAGTAGACCCTTGTGGCACTCCATTGGGGGGCCAGTGCAGCTCTGATACTCTCGTCAAAGATGGAGCCACTAAATAAGTAAAGTTCCAGGTTTGAGGTGCACTGATAACCAAAGTATGAGGAAGAGATGGTTGTTGCGGGTGGCTTAGTGGTTAGTGATCTTGCCTCGTAGCACTCAGGTCCTGTGTTCAAACCCTGGCCAGGACATATCTACAATGTTGCTGTTTTGCTTGCGTGTCTACTCCAAAGACATGCTGGTAAGTTGGATGCTGGGAGTGTTTACTGTGGGTGGCTCAGTGATTATCTCATTTGCCCTCATAGCACTGAAGCCCTGTGTTCAAACCGTCACCAAGACAAAATCTCCATGGATGCATTTATGTTTGCATGGCATTCCATTTTTTCTCCCACCCTTCAAAGACTTGCCTGTAGGTTAATTGGTTCCTGCCTAATATGTCTGTAAGGATCTAACAATACAGCGGCAGACCCTGGTGGCCATCTATTGGGGGGCCATTACAGCTCTAGTTCTCGCTTCAAACATGTAGTCAATAAAACAAGGTTCCGAGGTTTGAGGAGCACTGATAACCAAAGCATGAGATAGAAGTGTTCGCTATAGGAGGCTTAGTGTTTTATTTTTGCTTCATAGTGCTGAGGTCCTGTGTTCAAACCCTGGCCAAGGCACCTTGGTGGCACTCTATTGGGGGGGACAGTGCAGCTCCAGTTCTCTCTTTGAATATGCAGTCACTAAAACAAGATTCTTAAGGTTTGAGAAGCACTGTTAACTGAAACATAAAACAGAAGCATTCACTAAAGGTGGCTTAGTGGTTAGCTTTTTTGCCTCATAGTGCTGAGGTCCTGTGTTCAAACCCTGGCCAAGGCACTGTCTCCATGGTTGTCTCCATTTTGCTTGGTACTCCAGTTTCTTCACACCCTCCAAAAACATGTTTTTAGGTTAATTTGCTCCTGACTAAACTGGTCCCAAAAAGGTTCCAAGGTTGAGGTACACCAGTGATCAAAGCACAAGATTGAACAGTTCCTTGAGGGTGCTTAGTGTTTAGTTTATTTGGCCTCACACCGCTGATATCCTGTGTTCAGACCCTGGCCAAGACACTATCTCCATGGTTGCCCTTTTGCTTGCATGGTACTCCGGTTTTCTCCCACCCTTCAAAGACTTGCTGGTGGGCTAATTGGTTCCCATATACGGGTCTAACAGTAGACCCTTGTGGCACTCCATTGGGGGGCCAGTGCAGCTCTGATACTCTCGTCAAACATGGAGCCACTAAATAAGTAAAGTTCCAGGTTTGAGGTGCACTGATAACCAAAGTATGAGGTGGGAGTTGGGAATTGTTGTGTCTGGAGTTTTCTGTTTGTGGGTGTGACATCGCGTTGGTTGCTACTGAGGTTTTTTATTGGTTTTTGCGCGTTGTACAGGCTAGAGGTCCATGTGTTCAAGAACCTGGTGCTCCCTCTCAGTGAGACGGCTAGATGCTCTCAATGGTTCACTGTTTTCTTTTGAGTGTTTGCGAAACGGCCAGTGTTCAAACCGTTGCCGCCACACCATGTTTTCACTCTGTTTTCTCCTCCAAAGACATGCTTAAGTAAAGTTTCCTGTATATGTGTTTGTAAATAGAATCTGGCGTCTAATGGTGGCCATGGGTTGGAGCCTCATTGATCCATGAAAAACCAATGGTCAAAGGTCTCAGATGACCAAAGAGCAAATGTGGGTGGCTCAGTGGTTAGCTTGCTTTCCCTCATAGCGCTGATGTCCTGTGTTCAAACCCTAGCCAAGACCTGATCTCCATGGTTGCCCTTTTGCTTGCACGGTACTCTGGTTTCCTCTCACCCTCCAAAGATGTGCTGGTGGGTTCATTAGCTCCTGAATAACCTGGCCTTAGTATGTCTGGACGGGTCTAATAGTCCAACAGCAGACCCTGATAACACTTCATTGAGGGGCCAATGCACCTCTGGTACTCACTTCAATACGGGCACCTAGCCCCCTTCCTGCCCAGGACAATTTTCAGCTTTTAGCACTGTCACACTTTGAATGACAAATGCGCGGTCATGCAACACTGTACTCAAACAACATTTTTATCATTTTCTTTTGATGGTATTTGATCACCTCTGGGGTTTTAATTTTTTTCTAAACAAACTAAAAAAAAAGAATTTTTTGAAAATAAAAAAGTTTTTCTTGGTTTCCGTTATAAAATTTAGTTTTCTCCTTTACCGACGGGCACTGATGAGGCTCATCTGGCACCACTGATGAGTTAGCACTGATAAGGTGGCACTGATGGGCACTGATGAGGCTGCACTGATGGACACTCATCTGGCAGCACTGATGTTGAGGCACTAATATGTAAAATTAATGAGCACTGATAAGCGGCACTGATATTCAGTATTGATGGGCACCGATAGGTGGCACTCATATGCAACACTGATAGGCGGCACTGATAGGCACTAATAAATGGCACTGATGGGCAGCACTCATGATGAGGTACTGACAGTCATTACTGATGGGCACTGATTGGCATCTGTGAAGGGCAATGAAAGGCGTTACTGATGGGCACTGATTGGCACTTTGGTGGGCACTGGCAGCTGATGAGCAGTGATTGGCAGATGTGGTGGGCACCTGTGATGGGGACTATGCTGATCATCAATGCGCTAATTATCAGCACAGACCCCCCCCCTCTGACAGGAGAGCCGGCACAAACCGAGGAAAAACATTTACTGGCACTTCCTGGACACGCTGTGATCAGCTGTGTTTGGTCACAGCTGATCACGTGGTAAAGAGACTCCATCATAGGCTCTTTAACACGATCAAAGTTGCGGTGTGATTTACTAATACTAACAGCATGAGGATTAAAAATAGTCAATGTTGATTGAGAGAGTAAAGCATTAGTAAACCGCAGTTATTGGGGGGGATTTCCTGCAAGGCAATGTCATGATGTGCTGGTATGCATGCTGGCACATTATGACAGTCTTACCTTAGAAACAAAGCCCTCCAGTGCTGTGCTGTGACAGCAGAGATGGCTGGCCTCCCCCTCCTGCTTTTCCTTCCTGGGTTCACGTCCTACGGCAAAAAGAGTGGCCAGGGACGTGATGACGTCACTCCCACAGGAGCTTGCTGTTTACGGCATTGTAAGCTGGCCCTTCGGAGTGCGTGGTCCAGTAACGTCACAAGCTGCATGCACTCTGAATATGTCATAAACCAGTGATGGAGAACCTTGGCACCCCAGATGGAACTTTGTTTCCCATGATGCTCAACTGCACTGCAGTGTGCATAAACATCATGGGAAATGTAGTTCCAAAACATCTGCCGAGGTTCTCCATCACTGGACTAAACAGTGCAAGATTAGGAAATATTCATAGTCAGGGCCATCTTAATAGCATCATGGGCCCCTGGCAAAGTAATGCTCTGGGGCCCCTACAATGATGACAGTGCAGGTGAACAGACATCAAGTAGGTAGGAGGCAGACTGCCCCCCCCCCCCCCTGTGTATCTATTACTCTCAGTGCCATCATGGTGCCCTCCAATTTCAGGGCAGCGCGGGCTTTGGGGAAAGTGCAGGGGCCCCCCATGCAGCTGGGGCCCCTGGGCAGTGCCCTCTCATTAAGACAGCCCTGTTCATAGTACTTATGGGTAAGATTACTACCACTTTAAGACATGCCGGTTGGTAAATGGCCTGTATGTACATTGGTATGTATGTGTGATTAGATTGTAAGCTCCATCTCAGCACTATATAAATACCTGTAATAAATAAATAAAAACTTTACCGATCGTTAATCTAAACGTATTCCTATTTAACAAGATTGTGTTTTATGTGTTTTTTTAATTTTTATTATCATTTCCCGTCAGGCGCAAGGCTTGGAAAACGCCACCGAGGAGATGCTGACCCGCCTGGACGAGTTCTGCGCCATGGTGGACATGGTGAGTTCCATGTTTATTATGAGCTGTTCCCTGTGTTGTTCACAAAGATGGCTGCCTGAGCACATAGAAAATGGAGCCGCACAATACTGCCCCTAAAGGCCTCTGCCTGGGCTGGGAGCTCCGTGTCTGCGCTGCTGCTGGCAGCTGTGAGGTGGGGGGGAGGGGGGGGGTGACGTCATCTGTTATGCACTCAGCCTGCCGGTAGGTGTGCAGCAGACGTGCTGACAAAGCAGCCATATTACAAACAGCCTGCCAACAAAAAAAAAGGGCTATGCTTGTTCTTGCACAGAGCAGTTACATAACGGACAGTAGGTGGCAGTAGAGCGAGCAAGTAGGTTAACCGCAGATCACAGAGCTCCATTTAACTTGTTCATGGCCTAGGTGCTGAGCTGGTATTCATAGTGCACGGTGCCAGGCAGGTCTGTTAACCCTCCGCTCTCTGTGAATGTTACACATTAATTACATAAAATTGCTGCAACTCTACTTTACGACTGTCAATACCTATATACAAGTGCATTGTCCATGTGGAGCCACTGTTTTATTGCAGCTAGAGCAGTACAGGTTGAAGCGTTATCGCTCTGGCCTACTGGCTTTGTCCTAGGGTTGCCACCTCATCCCTTTAAAACCGAACACATATTAATTACACGGGTTCTGTGGCTGATGAGGGTGGTAATTAAACTCACTTGGTGCCTTATCTGCATTAAATTAGCCTCAGAACCCGTGTAATTCTTATGTGTTCGGGTTTAAAGGGATGAGGGGGCAACCCTACTTTGTCCATTGGTGTCGCTGTGCGTCCACCTTTATAGGGTGACCCCCGAGTAGTCTGATTAAAGTAGATGACAACCCAATCACCAAAATCTCATATAATCTTTATCCTGTTAAAGCGGTTGTATACCCGCGATTAATGAATTATTTTTTTTTCACCTGAAAGGCAAAAGCCATAATGAGCTAGTATGCACTGCATACTAGCTCATTATGAAATACTTACCTCGGAACGAGGTGAAGAGAACTTACCTGGTCCACGCCGAGCGAGATGTCATCTTGACTCGGCCTCCAGCGCTGTGATTGGCTAGAGCGGCGATGTCGTCACTCCCACGCACGCGGGGGACTTCCAACTGGCTGCCGAGGATCCCCCCTGCGCATGCGCCGCTGCAATCAGGCTTACCTGTAGGTAAAAGTTTTTTACAATTTTGATCTTTTCAATACAAAAATATAAGACACAAAGGAGGAGGTAAGAAAAGGAAGGGAAATAATAAAAACAAACTTCTCTGGGTCGCACAAAGTAATCCTTAAAGGGGTTGTAAAGGTACAATTTTTTTTCCTAAATAGCTTCCTTTACCTTAAGTGCATTCCTCATTCACTTACCTCATCCTTCCATTTTGCTTTTAAATGTCCTTATTTCTTCTGAGAAATCCTCACTTCCTGTTTTTCTATCTGTAACTCCACACAGTAATGCGAGGCTTTCTCCCTGGTGTGGAGTGTCGTGCTCGCCCCCCTCCCTTGGACTACAGGAGAGTCAGGGAAAGGAGCTGTGTGTTAGTGGGCCTCCTGACTCTTCTGTAGTCCAAGGGAGGGGGCGAGCACGACACTCCACACCAGAGAGAAAGCCTCGCATTACTGTGTGGAGTTACAGACAGAAGAACAGGAAGTGAGGATTTCTCCGAAGAAATAAGGACATTGTTAACAAACGATTTTATCATATCAAAAGGTCATAGTTTGATACAAAGTTATAACAGAAGCAAAGGTACATTCAAAACTTATCAGCTATGTACTCAACATGAGCTAAATGAAACATATGAAGTTGAACATGGTGATACATTGCAGCATTCTAAAGTTGTTTACAATAATTTTCTAAAAAAATAATAATTAAATAGCCTCTGGTGATCCCACCATGAAGATATTCAGGCACTTCCTAGTAATGGGGGGGGGGGGGGGGGGGGGGGGGGGTGACAGCGCTTTGTCTCCTGATTGTGCTCCTGTGTTGCCAGGTATTTCATAGGCCGCGTACACACGACCGAGTTCCTCGGCAGAATCCAGCAAGAACCTCGATGGGAGACGTATTCTGCCGAGGAAACCGGTCGTGTGTACACTTTTCGCCGAGCAACCCGTCGAGCCAAAAAGAGAGCAGGTTCTCTATTTCCTCGTTGTTCAATGGGAAAATTTGGCTCGACAAGCTTTTTGACTGCCGAACTAAAAACTCGACGGGCGGAACGATGAGTTTCGCCCGGCGAGTTTCTTGGTCGTGTGTACGCGGCCATAGAGACTACAATGACCTCTCATAGATTATACAGGAATGGTCCGCTGTTATTGCCATCAGGAAACCCATCCCGAGAAATGACATGCAGACCAGTAGCAGCTTTGTTGCTGCCTTTGCGGAAACACGTGGGTATTATTACTGCTTTTCAGTGTTGGGGTCCCTGGTTTGAACCCCAGGCTTAACTCTAGCTGAATGCATTTTGCATGTCCCCCCCCCCCCACCCTGCTTCCATAGGGTACCATATTGGTCAATGTAAGCTCTGTGATCTGACCCACAATAATTTGCTGGTAAGAGGAGACATAATATTATTATACAGGATTTATACGGCGCCAACAGTTTGCGGACCGATTTACAACATCAGGGAAGACAGTACAGTTATAATACAGGATGGACATATATATATACTTATTTATGAACTGCCGACATTAGAAATCATGGGGCTCTACACAGCCTTCCTTCACAGGACCACCCCCTGGAATACAGGAGCTGACGCGTTTCACACTTTAAAGCTGTGAATAAGCACTTTTGCAAGTGTGAAACGCGTTATCTCATTATTTCAGAATTGTCCCCTTCACTGAAAACTGACCAAACCTGGAAGTTTGTGTATGTAATGCCAGTCCCTTGTGTGGGTACCATTGGTCATACAGATCTATGATTTACACCTCAATGGGACCTCTCATAACTAGTTGAGTTTTCTCCAGTCCTTGTCAACCCCACATTCCTGTTTTGCATTCTCTGATCGCTTCTTTACACACCGAGTACGTTTCAAGTCCATTAAGTGGAAGTATTTTTTACCCCACCCCTTGACTCCATATTGTTATTTACACCAGGGGGTGTCAAACTGGCGGTCCTCCAGGTTGGCGAAACTACAAGTCCCATCATGCCTCTGCCTGAGGGAGTCATGCTTATAACTTTGCAACAGCTGGAGGGTCGCCAGTTTCAAACCCCTGATTTACACCATTGATTACAATTCAGGGTTACTTTTGTAGCGCAGAAGAAGCTAAAAACTGAGAGGCCCCACGTCAGCCATTTTGTAGAAGCTTCCCTCCACATCCTGACTCATGAAATGGAAGGACGTCCTTGTCTCCAGGGCGCAGTACCTCTGTCTGACCAGAAGGGGAGCTCTTTCCACACTGCTGCTTGTCATTCCTGTGGTCGGAGGAGTGTGTTTGTAGCAGAGATAAGTCATTGCTGACCTGATTTGGATTTGCAGCTCGGAAAATGAAGTACTTACCTCGTTGACACATTGCACAGAGGCCGCCATGTACGTCTAATGACCTCAAAAGCTTGTCAGCGCCATTTTTTTTTTTTAGAGTATCAGGCTTTATAGCAGACAGATTTATTGCAGTGCATTAGATCAATACAGATTGAAGTGTTATTGCTCTGGCCTACTGGCTTTGTCCATTAGTGTTGATGTTTGTGCAGGTTTATGGGATGACCCCAATTAAAGTAGATTACAGCCCAATCACGAAAATCTCATATCATTTTTATCATGTTAATGTAATTTTTAAAATTGATTCTAATAATCAAAATCTGCATCTTTTTATTAAAATAGCCCCTGATGATCACCCCATGAAGATCCTGGTATGGGGGTGACAGTGCTCTGTCTCTTGATTGGGCTCCTGTGTTGTCACCCAGATATCTCATAGAGCAGGGATATGCAATTAGCGGATCTCCAGCTGTTGCAAAACTACAAGTCCCATCATGCCTCGGCCTCTGGGTGTCATGCTTGTGGCTGTCACAGTCTTGCTATGCCTCATGGGACTTGTAGTTCTGCAACAGCTGGAGATCCACTAATTGCATATCCCTGTCATAGAGACTACAATGACCTCATAGATAATGCAGGGATGGTCTGCTGTTATTGCCATCAGGAAACCCATCCTGAGAAATAATGACATGCAGACTGGAAGTGGCTTTGTTGCAGCTAACTGCTTTTTTAGCAGCACAGAAGCATGGTGGGTATTACTTCGGCTGTTCAGTAGGGCTGCAACTAACGATTATTTTCATAATCGATTAGCTGGCCGATTATTGTTTTTCGATTAATTGTATAACAGCCTTAAAGGATCACTAAAGGAATTTTTTTTTTTAGCTAAATAGCTTCCTTTACCTTACTGCAGTACTGGTTTCATGTCCTTATTGTTCTTTTTTGCTTTGAAGTTGCTGTAATCCTGCTCTGATATCCACACTTCCTGCTAGTCTGTTTCCTTATAACCACAGTGCTGGGAGCTTTCTCACGGTGGTCTAAGCTGTCATTACTGTGTGTCTAAAACTTCCCAGAACCAATCAGATTCATTTTAAAAACAAAACACTGCCCTGGATTTGTTTGTTTTTGTTCTGTGTGTCTATTTCTACTTTACAGAAACATGAAGCCAGTTCAAAAGTGAAACTAACCTGCAGGCACATTATATGATTGATTTTTATCTAGTTTTAATCATTTTGAAAAGGAATCAGTTAACTTTTATGTCTCTATACCCTGTAAACAGTCATTTTTTGGGGGCCAATTTGTTGTTGGGCAGATTACAAAACACAAATTGCCACAAACACATCACATGCTTTTCTGCAGCTTCTCCATTGAAGTATATTGAACCAAAAAAAAATAAAAAAATCGCACCGTTTTGCGTTAAAAAGTGACCCAGGCATGAGATGTTTAGTAACATAATGGGGTTAAAAAAAAAATGAGTACAAATAATCGCTACTGTAAGGGGTTAATTTTGTTACTGTGGGACAGTGAAAGTAATATTTACAGTAGCGATTTGCTTTTTTGTACTATAAAGGGCTAATTTTTGTTTTTTTGACCCCATTATGTTACTGGCCGATTAATCGATTATGAAAATTGTAATTGATTCATTTTCATAATCAATGAATTGTCGATTAATCGATTAGTTGTTCCGGCCCTACTGTTCAGTGTTGGGGTCCCTGGTTTGAACCCTGGGCGTGGTGCTAGCTGAATGCATTTTGTATGTTCTCCCTCTGCTTCCATGGTTCACCATATTAGTCAATCCCACACTAATTTGCAGATGAAAGGGATGCCGAGACAGATCAGTAATACTGCTTACTTATGAACACATATCAGTAACACTGTTTATTTATGAAGTGCCAACATTATGCAGTGCTGTACATCCAGAACCCCCGTTAGAAATCATGGGGTCCTGTTCAGCCTTCCATGGCAGAATCATAGTGGAGGGGTAGCTGTGTGGGCCAGGCCACAGGCAGACCCTTGCTGCTGAAGCTTTGGGGCCGAGAACAGGAGGCGTGCCTACACCGCCCACACCCCCATTTGGTGGCCCTGTGTACATCGCACATTAGATGTTTCTAAAATGCCCACAAAAAAAGAGAGGAGAGCCTCTCCTGATTGAAATGCAGCAAAAAGAGTTCACTAATGTCCCGTACACACTATTGGGAGTTCCGACAAGTCAGATGTGAGCTTTTGGACGGAAATTCCGACCGTATGTATGCTCCATCGGAATTTCCGCCAACAAAAGATTGAGAGCTGGTTCTCAAATTTTACGACGGAAAAAGATTCCTATCGGAAAATCCAATCATTTGTGGCAATTCCAACGCGTAAAATTCCGACGCTTGCTCGGAAACAATTGAATGCATGCTCTGAAGCATTGAACGTCACTGCGTTCTTGACGGACGAAAGTTCAGAGAACTTTTCTCTCACCGTGTGTATGCAAGCCAATCTTAAGCGGAATTCCGTCTGAAAAACCATCCAAGGTTTTTCCGACGGAAAATCCAATCGTGTGTACGGGGCATAAGTCATTCACCATTTTATATATCGAGGGAGATGGAGACTGGTGTCCTAATAGGAGATCTCCATGTAGAGTTCTGTGTCTTTTCCAGGTAGCAAACATGGCCTCTGTGCTCTCGTGCATATACAAGTGCATCTCATAAAATTAGAATATCGTCACAAACTTAATTTATTTCAGTAATTTAACGAAACTGATATATTCTATATAGATTCATTACACACAGAGTGATAGATTTCAGGCATTTCTTTCTTTTAATTTTGATAGTTATGGCTTACAGCTAGTGACACCCCCAAATTCTGTATTTCAAAAAGTTAAAGTATTACATAAGACCAATAAACAAACATATTTTCATTCCAGAAATGTTGGATCACTGAAAAGTCTGTCCATGTACAGTATAGTATACACTCAATACTTGGTTGGGGCTCCTTTTGCATGAATTACGGCATCAATGGTGGTATAGTCCATGTATAAGATACCAAAGAAAAAGTCTCAGCTTCACCCACATTTCTTTATTTAATCTGTGGCAAAAAAACTGCATATTATAAAAAACAAAACAGTGATAACTAATTATTTTTATAAATAAAAAACAGCTAAAAATCCATCTGGACACCGAACATTTTTCAAATTATGTTATTTTTTTGCTGCGGATAAAATAAAATAAAAAGAGCGAGTGACACCAAGAGGGACCTTGTGAGATTTTCTTTTGTATCTTAACCCTTCCTGATAGGGTTACATACAACAATGATAACCATGCCTGTAGCTGTTAAGGATAGGAGTTGGGAATAGATGAAGAATTTAAAAAGGTGAGTTTTGGAGGGGGAATGTTTAAAGATGACTTCCAGGTATGGCAATTTTATATAGTTAAGTTATTCTAACCATTATAAGTATGTATGTGCCATACATGTAGGATCCATTTAGAAGCTGGAAATATCTGTAGTAGACACCTCTAATCCAGTTTTTCGGGGTCCTGTGCCGAGTGGCTGCCCTGCTGCATTGTGAACACAGGAGGTCACTTGCTTGGCTCAGGAGCCATTCAGGGAACACTTTGCAGTTTCGCAATGAATGCAAAGAGGATATTTACTAAAACTGCAGAGTGCAAAATCTGGTGCAGCTGGGCATAAAAAACAATCAGCTTCCAACTTCAGCCTGTTCAATTTAGCTTTGACAATAAAACCTGGAAGCCGATTGGTTTCTCTGCAGAGCTGCACTAGATTTTACGCCCTCCAGTTTTAGTAAATCGACCCCACATTGATCTCTGATTGGACAAGTTGGTGACATCACAATTTCCACTTCATCCAACTTGAGAAAACATTGTATTCCTGAAGAAAATGCAAAGTGTTCTCTGATTGGACGAGGTGGAAAGGTGGGGTGGTGACATCACAATCTCCACTTCATCCAACTTGAGAAAACATTGTATTCCTGAAGAAAATGCAAATTGTTCTACAAATGGCGCCCGTACCAAGTGGGTGACCTCCTGTGCTTATTAAGGAACTGGGGCACCGTTTACCATGGGACCTGGAAGGTAGAGGTAATCACTGTAGTAGTGGTGTAGTAGCCGTGTCTATACAGTGATCTCCAGCTTCCAGGGGATCACACAGGTATGGCACACATATAGTTTCATGGCTCCAAGCTGGACCAATGTTACCATGGAAGAGTCTCCATACGTGGAATTCATCATTACACAGGATGAAGGTCGGAGGCAGTCTATTGGAGGAGGAGAAGAGGGGAGGCAGACCAAGAAAAGGCCTGCAGCAATGCATGTGGTCGGGTTATGAAGAAGAGGAGCATTAATGGAGGAGCGGAGAGAAGTGATTAAGGTTGGAGATATATAATTTACATTTCAATAGGTTCTCTCTAACTAGTTGAGTTTTCTCCAGTCCTTGTCACCCACACATTCCTGTTTTGCATTCTCCGATCACTTCTTTGCACACCCGAGTACCTTGAAGTTCATTAAGTGGACATATTTTTCATCTCACCCCTTGACTCCATGGGTTTATTCACATCATTGATTAAAATTTAGGCTTATTTTTGTAGTGCAGAAGGAGCTAAAAACTGAGAGGCCCCACGTCAGCCATTTTGTAGAAGCTTCCCTCCACATCCTGACTCATGAAATGGAAGGACGTCCTTGTCTCCAGGGCGCAGTGACTGCGGCTGACCAGAAGGGGAGCTCTTTCCACACTGCTGGTTGTCATTCTAGTGGTCAGAGTGTGTTTGTAGCAGCGATAAGTCATTGCTGACCTGATTTGGATTTGCAGCTTGGAAAAGTAAGCACTTACCTCGCTGACACGTTGCACAGAGGCCGCCATGTATGCTCATTGCCCCCAAAAAGCTTGCCAGCGCCATTTTTTTTTTTATAGTATCAGACATTATAGCAGAAAATTATATTGAAGTGCATTGCAGCTAGATCAGTACAGATTGAAGTGTTATTGCTCTGGCCTACTGGCTTTGTCTATTGCTGTTGCTGTGCATGCAGGTTTATAGGATGACCCTGAATAGTCTGTTTAACCACCTTGGTGGTAAGACTGAGTGTGGCTCGGGGGTTAAATTTCAGTACCATTAGCGGTAACCCAGAGCCACAATCCTCGGGATTGCATTGCAGGATCCTGGTGCAATATACTTACCTTGTCCTTCAGGATCCTGCGATGTCCCGCCGCTGTGTCGGCGGCAGGGGCATTGCTAGGTGGCAAAAAGACCAGGGTCTTCAGCCTTAAGTCCATGAAGCGGGGGGGGGGGGGGCGGATGCAGGTCATTTTTTTTGTTGGCATGGCAGTGGGGTTGTGTGACTTACCAGTGCCCATCAATGCTGACCAGTAAACACACCTGCCTGACACTGACCATTACACCGACCTGCCTGACCTATATACACTGACCTGCCTGACCTACATACACTTACCACTGACCTAAACACACTGACCAGTGACCTGCCTGACCTAGACACACTGACCTACATACACAGCCACTGACCTGCCTGACCTACACACACTGATCAGTGACCTGCCTGATCTACACACACTGACCAGTGACCTGCCTGATCTACACACACTGACCAGTGACCTGCCTGACCTACACACACTGACCAGTGACCTGTCTGACCTACACACACTGACCAGTGACCTGCCTGACCTACACACACTGACCAGTGACCTGCCTGACCTACACACACTGACCAGTGACCTGTCTGACCTACACACACTGATCAGTGACCTGCCTGATCTACACACACTGACCAGTGACCTGCCTGATCTACACACACTGACCAGTGACCTGCCTGATCTACACACACTGACCAGTGACCTGCCTGACCTACACACACTGACCAGTGACCTGTCTGACCTACACACACTGATCAGTGACCTGCCTGATCTACACACACTGACCAATGACCTGCCTGACCTACAAACACTGATCAGTGACCTGCCTGATCTACACACACTGACCAGTGACCTGCCTGATCTACACACACTGACCAGTGACCTGCCTGATCTACACACACTGACCAGTGACCTGCCTGATCTACACACACTGACCAGTGACCTGCCTGACCTACACACACTGTAACCTACTGACAATGACATACATACACACACTGCAGCACTCGAACAATTTCGGGCTCACTCTGACACTTTTGGCCGCTATGGCACTCGGCCACTTTCGGCCGCACTCGCGACCAGATTGGTTCTGCTGGCGCGCGGGGCTAACAATGGAATGCAGCATTCCATAGACTCAGGACTTTTCGGGGTCACATTCGGGGCTTCAGCCCCCCCCCCCCAGCCACCCCCTCCTGATGCCCCTGGTCTACGGGCTGTGTCCTCTGCCTGATGCCTCTGTGTGCCAGGCTCCACCCCCGTGCGTCGTGATGCTCGCAGGGAATGAAGTCTAGCGGCAAATTCAAACCATACTAAATTAATAACACAGTACCTTGTAATATTAAGGATTACATACCCTTTGTCCCTAGTGCTTTGGCTAGTGCCCTGCATGCAGTTTTATATTTTATATACAGTTTTTTCTGCCTGGAAACTCAAGATTGTCCATTCCAACCAAAAAGTGTCCCTTTACATCAAAAGTGGTTTTAGAGACCCTGTGAGATGTTCTTCACCCTTCCTAATAGCCATAGATACAAGAAATAATGGACTGAATGGCACTCGTGACAATTGGGTGACCTCCTGTGTTTAGTAAGTAGCATGGGACCCAGAAGGTAGAGACAATCACTGTAGTAAGGGTGTCTATACAGTGATCTCCAGCTTCCAGGGGGATCCCACAGGTATGGCACAAATATACTTCTATGGCTCCAAGCTGGACCAACGTTACCATGGAAGAATCTCCATCATTACACAGGATAAAGGAAGGAGACAGTCTAATGGAGGAGGAGGAGAGTGGAGGCAGCCAAAGAAAAGGCCTGCAGCCATCCATGTGGTCGGGTTATGAAGAAGAGGAGCATGTGGTCAGGTTATGAAGAAGAGGAGCATTAATGGAGGAGCAGAGAGAAGTAATTGAGGTTTGAGATCTCATTATTTCTGAATTGTCCCTTTCACTGAAAACTGACCAAACCTGGAAGTTTGTGGATGAGAATGTTTCTGTTCATGTAATGCCAGTCCCTTGTGTGGGTGCCATTGGTCATACAAATATATGATTTACACCTCAACGGGACCTCTCATACTTGCTGAGCTTTCTCCAGTCCTTGTCACCCACACATTCCTGTTTTGCATTCTCTGATCTCTTCTTTGCACACCCGAGTACCCTTCAAGTCCATTAAGTGGAAGTATTTTTCACCTCACCCCTTGACTCAATCATTTAATTACACCGTTAATTAAAATGCAATCATGGAGAATGAGCTAAAAACTGAGAGGCCCCACATCAGCCATTTTGTAGAAGCTTCCCTCCACATCCTGACTCATGAAATGGAAGGACGTCCTTGTCTCCACAGCGCAGTGACTCCGTCTGACCAGAAGGGGAGCTCTTTCCACATTACTGGTTGTCATTCCTGTGGTCGGAGTGTGTTTGCAGCAGAGATAAGTCATTGCTGACCTGATTTGGATTTGCAGCTTGGAAAATGAAGTACTTACCTCGCTGACACATTGCACAGAGGCCGCCATGTACGCCAAATGACCCCAAATGCTCATCAACGCCATTTTCTTTTCTTTTTTTTTTTCTTACAGTATCAGACATTAGGGCAGACAATTTTATTGCAATGCATTGCACCTAGATCGGTACAGATTGAAGTGTTATTGCTCTGGCTTACTTGCTTTGCCCATTGGTGTTGCAGGTTATTAGGATGACCCAGATTAGTCTGTTTAAAGTAGATGACAACCCAATCACCAAAATCTCATAAATTCTTTATCATATTAATAGCAATTCTAAAGTTGATTCCAATAATCTAAATTTGCCACTTTTTATTAAAATAGCCCCTAATGATCCCACCATGTTCAGGCACTTCCTGGTATGGGGGTAACAGCGCTCTGTCTCCTGATTGTGCTCCTGTGTTATCACCCAGGTCTCTCATAGAGACTACAATAAGGTGACCAGATTTTAAAAATAAAATCCGGGGACATATTTTTTCTTTACTAGTAATGGCAACAATCAGCGACTCTCTGCCCGTCGTCGCCCGCCTCACAGTCTCTCAAGTCTTACTCTTCGGGCCCCGGCTACTACTGGATTGGGAGCGGAGGAAGATCACACTGCCAGGGAAGGCAAGGAGATAGGCAGGTGGCTGGCCAGGATTTGAGCCAAGGCAGAAGAACATGCGAGCGGAGCAGAATGGGCATGCGCCAGAAACTGAAGAAATATTCCCTCCACTCCGACCAGCACATGATCATCAGAAAGGGGCATGGATAATGGGAAAAATACAACCCCCCTATGCTAGTAGGCACGGCGGAGTGGGGGTGTGCAATTATAATTTATTTTATTTTAATTCTGCACTGACTGTCTTTGAAATTGCTCCTGCCCCCTATTAAATCCAATCTAGGGACAAAACCAGGGACAGACTTGGTCCGGGGACAGTGTCCTCAATCAGGGGACTGTCCCCTGAAACTGGGGATGTCTGGTCACCCTAGACTATAATGACCTCATAGATTATAGAGGGATGGTCCACTGTTATTGCATCAGGAAACCCATCCTGAGAAATAACATACAGACTGGAAGTGGCTTTGTTGCTGCTAACAGCTTTTGTGGCAGCACAGTGGAATTATGGGTATTACTGCTGCTTTACAGTTCTGCGGTTGCTGGTTTTGATCCCCGGGCGTGACACTAGCTGAATGTATTTTGTATGTTCTCCTTCTTATTCCATGGGGTACCATATTAGTCAGTGCAATACTGAGAGGCCCCACGTCAGCCATTTTCTAAAAGCTTCCCTCCACATCCTGACTCATGAAATGGAAGGGCGGCCTTGTCTCCAGGGCGCAGTGACTCCGGCTGACTAAAGGGGGAGCTCTTCCAACACTGCTGGTTGTCATTCCTGTGGTCGGAGGAGTGTGTTTGTAGCAGAGATAAGTCATTGCTGACCTGATTTGGATTTGCAGCTTGGAAAATTAAGTACTTACCTCACTGACACATTGCACACAGGCCACCATGTACACCCAATGACCCCAAATGCTTATCAACGCCATTTATTTTTTATTTATTTTTACAATAAAGGGCCTGCATTTTAGGGAAACCAGTCCAGAGCAATGATTTGTAGCCAAGCCTGGAGCAAGTGCATGCAGACTGGAAATAGCTGAACATTTTTGGAGGAGATCAGCAACATTGAGAAGATAAAAAGGATACAAAAAAGAAAAGTGGAAACAGTAATTTTATTTAAACAAACAAAATTACGATAATTATGATACTCGCATGGATTGATTTACTTAAACTGTAGAGTGCAGAATCTGATGCAGCTGTGCATGGTAGCCAATCAGCTTCCAACTTCAGGCCGGGTTCACACTGGTCCGACAAACGCTCCGACATTGAGAGCTCATGTCGCATGACGTCTGAAAATCAATGTTTCCCTATGAGAGCCGTCTTATCTGGTCTGACACAAGTGGGTCGGACTTTGGAAATGCTCCCTGTACTACTTTAGTCCGACTTCAGCCCATTGAATATCATTGAAGTCGAATCAAAGTAGGAGCCTTGTCTTTACCATCCGACTTTTGACATCCGACATGGTGATTACAGCAGCAGTAAAAGGAATTTATATTACACTGGGATTGTTTTGATTGGTCAAAGAACAAGTCAGACTACCACAAAGTTGGATCAAAGTAGTATCCTGTTCATGAAAGTCGGATTGATGTCGGACCAATGTAGGACCGATGTCGCAGAGCAAAGTAGGATGAAAGTGGTACTACTGTCGTGTATTATAGTGTGAACCCAGCCTCATGCCGCGTACAAACAACCGTTTTTCAGGTTCTAACGTTTTTTTAAACCCGATCATTAAAACGGCCTTGCCTACACACGATCGTGAACAAAAAAAAATGCTCTAGCAAAGCGCGGTGACGTACAACACGTACAACGGCACTATAAAGGGGAAGTTCCATGCGGATGACGCCACCCTTGGTGCTGCTTTAGCTGATTTTGTGTTAGTAGAAGACGATTCGCGCTTTTCTGTCTGTTACAGCGTGATGAATGTGCTTACTCCATTACGAATGCTAGTTTTACCAGAACGAGCGCTCCCGTCTCATAACTTGCTTCTGAGCATGTGCGGATTTTTCATGTCGTTAAAGACCACACACGACCATTTTTTTACAACCTTAAAAACGACAACGTTTAAAACGTCGTGAAAAAATAGAGCATGTTCGAAAATAAATTTGGCCATGTTTTAGAACCCGAAAAATGCTCTGAAGCCCACACACGATCGTTTTTTATGACGTTAAAAAAAAACGTAATTTTTTAGAACCCGGAAAAACGGTCGTGTGTACGCGGCATCATTCTTGTTCAATGAAGCTTTGACAATAAAACCTAGAAGCTGATTGGTTTCCATGCAGAACCGCACCTGATTTAGCAGTTTCCGGTATTAGTGAATTAACCCCTTTGTGTACAGCGAAAAAAGAAAAGTCACCCAGTTATGGTGTACATCTTCTGTAAGAGCCCCTTCACACTGAGGCGTTGGGGTTGCCGTCGGTAAAGCGGCGCTTTACTGTAGTTTTAGTGGAGCTTTTCGGCGCTTTTAACCCACTTGAAAAAGGGTTACAAGTGCCCACTTTGCCGGCGCTGTCCATTGATTTCAATGGGCAGGGACGTTTTAGGAGCGGTGTATGCACCACGCTCCTAAAGCACCTCGAAGAAGCTGTTCGTAGGGCTTTTTTTGACGTCCTGCCAGCGCACCGCTTCAGTGTGACAGCCCACAGGCTTTCAGATTGGATTGTCAGGAGAGGTGCTATTTTTAGCACTATAGCGCCTGTAAAGCGCCTCACCGTCAAAGGGGTCTAAGTAATATCTCACCGCTGAGTATTTTTTGTAGCAGGGATATGCAATTAGCGGGCCTCCAGCTGTTGCAGAACTACAACTCCCATGAGGCATAGCAAGACTCTGACAGCCGCAAGCATGACATCCAGAGGCAGAGGCATGATGGGACTTGTAGTTTTGCAACAGCTGGAGGAATGCTCATTGCATATCCTTGCTTTATAGAAACATTTTCACCAAACCTTTATAGTTCCTCCTTTCCCCCCCTCATCTGCATTTTTTATGAAATTTTCAATTTTACGTTTTTATTACATAACTTTATTAAACCAGGGTGATGTCATCACTGGGTCTCTGTGCTTCTCTTGCAGTGCAAGGCAGATCATGGCTGGTGGGGCGGGCTGGTGGGGTGCTGTACATAGCTTCCTGAATACATCACAGCGCCCTGCCGCAGTACTCTTCACAAGAGACCTCAGTCCTGAAGGCGGCTGACATTTGTGAGGAGTTATGCAAATATCAAAATGCCTTAAAGTGGTAGTAAATTCTTTCACACCACTTGTACCTACAGGTAATCTTATAATATACGGTGACCAGACATCCCCAGTTTCAGGGGACAGTCCCCTGATTGAGGACACTGTCCCCGGACCAAGTCTGTCCCTGGTTTTGTCCACAGATTGGATTTAATAGGGGGCAGGGGCAATTTCAAAGAAAGGCAGTGCAGAATTAAAATAAAAAATGTTAAATTACACACCCCCGCTCCGCCGTGCCTACTAGCATAGGGGGGGTTGTATTTTTCCCATTCTCTGTGCCCCTTTCTGATGATCATGTGCTGGTCGGAGCGGAGGGAATATGTCTTCAGTTTCGGGTGCATGCCCATTTAGCTCCGCTCGCCTGTTATTCTCCTTGCCTTCCCTGGTGGAGTGATCTTCCTCCGCTCCCCATCCAGTAGTAGCCGGGGCCCGAAGAGTAAGACTTGAGAGACTGTGAGGCGGGCGGCAATGGGCAGAGAGTCGCTGATTACTGCCATTACTAGTAAAGAAAAAATTTGTCCCCGGATTTCATTTTAAAAAATCTGGTCACCTTACTGTAATAAGGCTTACCTGTAGGTACTGTGAATATCTCCTAAACTTGCACAGTATTCAGAGTGCATGCATCCGTCTCAGCAGTGACATTGTGGCACTGGAGGGCTTTGTTCTAAGGTGAGTCTATCATAATGTGCTAGTATGTGATGAATGCAATCTATACACTGGGGGGAGAACCTCTGGGGGAATGTAGGATGGAAAAGGACCTGGGGGTCTTAGTAGATGATAGGCTCAGCAATGTCATGCAATGCCAAGCTTCTGCTAACAAAGCACACAGAATCTTGGCATGCATTAAAGGGGTTGTAAAGGTTCATTTTTTATTTTCTAAATTTGTTTCTTTAAGCTCGTGCATTGTTGGTTCACTTACCTTTTCCTTCCATTTCCCTTCTAAAATTTTTATTTTTTCTGTCTTCTTATTCTGAATTTCTCACTTCCTGTTCCTCCTCAGTAAGCTGTTCTGGCTGACTAACTCCCAGCCAGATGATGGGGGCAAGCTTACGGAGGAGAAACAGGAAGTGAGCAATTCAGACAAAGAAAAAAGAAAACTTTTAGAAGGGAAATGGAAGGAAAGGGTAAGTGAACCAACAAAGCACTCGCTTAAAGGAACCTATTTAGAAAATAAAAAACAAACCTTTACAACCCCTTTAAAAATGGGATCAACTCCAGAGATAAAACGATAATTCTCCTGCTCTACAAGACTCTGGTCCGGTCGTACCTGGAGTATGCCATCCAGTTCTGGGCACCAGTCCTCAGGAAGGATGTGCTGGAAATGGAGAGAGTACAAAGAAGGGCAACAAAGCTAATAAAGGGTCTGGAGGATATTAGTTATGGGGAAAGGTTGCGAGCTCTGAACTTAGGCCCCTTTCACACGTACGGACAAACGGTCCGTTTTTTACAAGTTAGCATCCGCTAACGTCCGCAAAGATCCGCGTCCGCAAAGATCCGTTTTTTCAGACAGAAGAAAACTTCCCTTTAATAATGCCGTCGTACGTGTTGTCTGTGACCGCGTTTATTTATTTATTTTGCCAAATTTTTTATTGGATTTTCAAGAAATAAACATACAACATTAAATATGCACATAAAAGTTTGTGGGGATATTTATTATAGCAAAAAGTAAAAAAAAAAAAAAAATTTTTTTCAAAAAATTGTCGCTGATTTTTGTTTATAGCGCAAAAACTAAAAACCGCAGAGGTGATCAAATACCACCAAAAGAAAGCTCTATTTGTGGGGGAAAAAAGGACGTACATTTTGTTTGGGAGCCACGTCGCACGACCGCGCAAATGTCAGTGCCGAATCGCAAAAAGTGTGCAGGTCCTTTAGCTGCATAATGGTCCGGGGCTTCATTGGTTAATGAGTGGGTGTCAGTCTGGGTTCACACCATTGCAAATTGGATGCTGGTTCACCACTTCCAATTCACAATAGCAGGTGATTGTGACTGGCTCTCTATGGAGTCGGTTCACACATTTCCGCAGAGGGTCCGGTGTGTTTTGCACAAAAACACTGTGCGTCTTTTGGTCCATTTCAGGTCTGAATTCAGGCCAAAATTACCCCAAAGTGATCCCATTTTGTGCCACAATTTTTCCGAATTGAAGAAACCTGCTGTTACTGCATGGTATGCATGGAACGATGCAATGTATCAGTAATGTTCAGGTCATACACAGAGGTGAAGGGGTTATTGTACAGGTCACATACAGTAGAAGGCTGGCCATGAAAGGTTATGTAAAACACGTGCGGGATGGGTGAAGGGTTAATAGGGTCACATAGAGGGGGATTTTCTAAAACTGCCACACTGAGAATCTGGTGCAGCTGTGCACGGGAGCCAATCAACTTCTAACTTAAAGGGTCAGTAAAGGAAAAAATGTTATAAGCTAAATAGCTTTCTTTACCTTAATGCAGTGTTGTTTTCATGTCCTCATTGTTCGTTTTTTGCTTTGAAGTTGCTGTAATACTTCTCTGATCTCCACACTTCCTGCTCCTTATGAAAAATCTCATGGCAGCTTTTCACTGTGGTCCAAGCTGTGTGTCTAAAACTCCTCAGAACCAATCAGAAATATTTTAAAAACAAAACACTGGCCTGGATTTGTTTGTTTTTGTTCTGTGTGTCTCTGTACTTCACAGAAACACAAAACCAGTTTAAAAACGAAAGTGAAACTAGAGGCACATTATATGATTGATTTTTATCTATTTTTAATCATTTTTAAAAGGAATCAGTTAACTTTTATGTCTCTATACCCTGTAAAGAGTCATTTCAGCATTTTTTTTTTCTTTAGTGACCTTGTTTAATGAAGCCTGACAAGAAAACCTGGAAGCTGATTGGTTTCTATTCAGAGCTGCACCAGATTTTGCACTCTCCAGTTTTAGTAAATAATGCCTCATACACACGAACAGATTTTCGGACGACCGTCTGTGTTTTTTTTTTTTTTTGTGGAGTGTTAGTCTCATGTCGAAAGTGAAGAGGTTACTCACTAAGGATGAGCTCTGGCGTGTTCGCAACTTACACGTGCAGAGCCCGCCAGGAAGTGTGCACGGCGCTACTCTAATCACAGGCAGGGAGACATTGTCCCGATGCTCGGCTGCAGAGATCGGGAAATGTCTCCCTGCCTGTGATTAGCGTAGCGCCGTGCACACTTTCTGGCGGGCCCTGCACGTGTGAAGCTCCGTACACACGGCCGAGGTTCTCGGCAGAAACCAGCGAGAAGCTCGCTGGGATCCTCATTCTGCCGAGAACTTCGGCCGTGTGTACGGATTCGGCGATCCCAGCCCGTCGGGAAACCCGTCGAGCAAATAGAGAGCAGGTTCTCTATTTGCTCGACGGCCCGTAGGGATGAATGGCTGGTCGCCTTTCCCGACGGGCTGGTCGCCGATTCTGATGGCCGGCCAAGAACCTCGACGGGCGGAACGATGTGTTCCGCCCGTCGAGGTTCTCGGCCGTGTGTACGGGGCCTAACTTGCGAACACGCCAGAGCTCATCCTTATTACTCACCATACGAAAATTCTCGTACAACAGAATACAACTTCAGAAGTGACCGTCATGTGTTGAATAGTTTTGTATGTATGTTTTCGTTTCTGAGCATGCTCAGTCTTGCTCTCAGGCCTTGTACACACGACCGGGTTTCTCTGCAAAAACCAGCAAGAAAACTGATTCTTGCCGAGATTCCCATTCGTGTTCACGGGAGGGGGCGAGCACGACACTCCACACCAGGGAGAAAGTCTCTCATTACTGTGTGTAGTTACAGACAGAAGAACAGGAAGTGAGGATTTCTCAGAAGAAATAAGGACATTTAATAGCAAAATGGAAGGATGAGGTAAGTGAAGGAGGACTGCACTGAGGTAAAGGAAGCTATTTAGGGGGAAAAAAAGGGATTTTCTTCCACTTCCTGTCTCATAGACAAAACAGGAAGTAAACAGAAATCCCCCAAAGTAAGGGAATCCCTGGTTGTCACCACAACTAGTGTCCCCATTAAAAGATTTCCCCTCTATTCCTACTCGGGGGACAACCCAAAATTTGGGATTATTCAGTGATATTAGTAAACAGGACAAATAGAGAAGTTGAATCTCCCAGACAGCAATAAAAAAAAGACAGGGGGTCTAATCCCTCTCCGCTTCATCCAAAGATCATTTTCAGCCATCGGCTCAAAATTCCAACCGTAATACAAAATCAGTTTGGTTCTAGTTGGCCTTTTTTTTTTTTCGGTTTGTAGTTGACGATTGAATGTTTTACGTCTCCACTTTATTTATCCACATCATGATTTGGCAGACAAGATGGCGGCTGGAAACTTTATCGACACCCCCTCAGTGAGCAACCCGGGCTCTCATTTACACCTAGACACGTGTTAGGAACCACAGGGCGCGTTCTTCACCTCCACGTGTTTAATTATGCCAGTCAATTAAAATGCAGCGTTATTTGTTACCGCCATCTGAGGAACGAGCTGTAAAGGGAGAGGCCCCCACGTCAGCCATTTTCTAGAAGCTTCCCTCCACATCCTGACTCATGAAATGGAAGGACGTCCTTGTCTCCAGGGCGCAGTGACTGCCGCTGGCCAGAAGGGGAGCTCTTCCCAACAATGCTGCTCTTCTTTCCAGTAGTCGGAGGAGTGTGTTTGTAGCAGAGATAAGTCATTGCTGACCTGATTTGGATTTGCAGCTTTGAAAATGAAGTACTTACCTCGCTGACACGTTGCACGCGCAATGTACGCGCAATGAATGCTTGGCAGCTCCATTTCTCTTGCAGTTGAAGGTCTATATTTAACATTAAAGCTAATTTGTCTAATAATGAATGTCAATTTGCAATCATCTGTTGGGGATGTTTGCTGATAAAAAAAAAAAAATGCGCCATCCTGCGAAATTTAAAAAAAATATATATTTGATTTATGAGATAGAGATAGATAGAGGAGTAAGCTGGGACTTGTAGTTCTCTCGCAGCTAGAACGTTATTAATCGCCTGCCAGTATCTGTATGCCTGTGTGATCAACACTTCATTAGTAAAGCTTGTATCTGCTATAATGGGGATACGCTACTAGACCCCCAATTCCTGCCTCTCTCACATCAGCCATAGAGCAGTACAAACAAATATTAATTATCTATCTATCTATTTAGCACTTTCTCCTTAATCTCCTTCTGTATGAGATTATTCTCACACTCCAAAGATATACTGCAAGGATAATTGGCCCCAGTATGTGAGATAAGGACCCCTTTAGGTCTATGCAATATTTATCTATACAGTGTAAACCTTAGATTCAGAATCAGTTTTTTCTTTCTATCCATCCTTCTCTCTCCCAGCTCTCCATTTATTTTTCTCACACTGCCCCATCTCTCTCTTTCTCTTTTCTCTCTCCCAGCTGTCCCTTTCTCTCGCCTATGTCTTTCTTTCTCTTTCTCCCTTTCTGTCTTTCACAGATCTTCCTTTTTCTCTCTCTCCATTTCATGACTTTATCTCATTCTATCCTTGCTCTCTCTCTCTCTTTCCTGGCTTCCTCTCTTTCTTTGCATTCTTTATCTCCTTCTTTCACAGTGTTCTCTTTCTTTTTGCCAGCTTTCTATCTCTCTCTCTTTTCTGGCTTTTTTTTCTCCTCTTTCTCTTTCTTGTCTCTCTCTCGTTGACTTTACCTCTCTTTTTTTCCTGTCTTCCTCACTTTTTCTTTGCATTCTCTCTCTTTCTTTCCTGGCTTCCACTCTTTTTGTTCTCTTTTCTGTTTCTTAGCTTATTTTCTCTCTCTCTCTCTCTCTCTCTCTCTCTCTCTCTCTCTCTCTCTCTCTCACACACACACACACTCTCTCTCTCTCTCTTTCTTGTCTTTATCTATTTCCCAGTTTTCTCCCTCTTTCTTGCCTTGCCTTTCTCTCTTTCACTTTCCCAGCTTTCTCTCTCTCTCTCTCTCTCTCTCGGCTTTCTCTCTCTCTCTCTCGGCTTACTCTCTCTCTCGGCTTTCTCTCTCGCTCTCTCTCTTTCCTGGCTTTCTCTTTTTTTTCTTGGCTTTCTCTAGCTCTTTCCCAGCTTTCTCGCTCTTTTTTGCCTTGCCTTTCTCTCTTTCACTTTCCCAGCTTTCTCTCTCTCGGCTTTCTCTCTCTCTCTCTCTCTCTCTCTCTCTCTCTCTCTCTCTCGGCTTTCTCTCTCTCTCTCTCTTTCCTGGCTTTCTCTTTTTTTTTCTTGGCTTTCTCTAGCTCTTTCCCAGCTTTCTCCCTCTCTCTTGCCTTGGCTTTCTCTCTCTGTCTTTCTTTCCCATTGCTCTCTCTCTCTCTCTCTCTCTTTTTGTCAGCTTTCTCTCTTTCTCTTTTCTGGCTTCTTATCCTTGGCTTTTTCTCTCTTTCTTCACTCTCTCTCTCTCTGTCATCTCTCTCTCTTGTTTGCTTTCTTGGTTTATTGTCCTTCTCTCTTTTACTCTCCCAGCTTTCTCTCTCTCTCTCTCTCTCTCTCTCTCTCTCTCTCTCTCTCTCTCTTCCAGCTTTCCTTTCTTTCTCTCTATCTCCCTCCTATTTCTTTCTTTCTATCTCTTTCTGTATCTATATGGATCAGTCCTTAGACACATGTCTAACATTGTAACATTTCTGTAGAACTTTGGGTGTTGATGGTTGCATGTGATATAATCAGAGTCAGTAAGCTGCATTAGTGGCTCTGTGTAAGTAAGCATGCAGTGTTGGAAGCGTCACAGAGAAAACATTCCTACAGAAGAGGAGCTCCAGGCGGCCGGCAGGACGGCTGTACAGCTGTTATATATGGAGTGATGAGAAGATGGAAGTGACTCCAGCTGATTATATGATCTTCTGTGTCTCCCCTATTACTGTCACATATAACCATCATAGAGTCTGCAGTGTCTATCCAAGACCTCCTTTTACAGAATTCGTTCTATTTAAAATTCAGGTGAACCTGATAACACCACATATGAATACCCGTCAGCATTACCAAATCACATTATTATTCAGAGTATAAAGTTTTCTTATGAGCTAAAATAAATAAATAAATACAATTTCTGGTCTTCATTCCTCTAAGAAGCTGAGATCGCATTGTCTCTGCCCACAAGGAGCATTGTGTCTGTTTTACATCATTAAAGACTGCGGAGGGTCCTTTGTTCCCCGTCCTGACTAGTCGACTTGCAGTGAGATAATAGGGATGGAAAAAATGGATTACCATTTCTTCATCAATTACATTTGTTTTGATCTTCACATATTGATTTTCCTGTTACCTGAATTTATAATTAACTGGTTGTATCCTGCTATATACAACATGACTGAAGCTCAAAAAAAGACAAGAAAATGAAAAAAAAAATCTGCAATTCTCTGCTATTTAAGTGTACTGGGACTGTCAACTAATAATCTGGGTCATGTGGTCTGTCATCCACTGCGGGATTTAAAATAAATCAAATTCATGTCACAATGTACAGCACCAGTATTATTTTTCAGAAAAGAGACACCTTTTATCATTTGATGATGTCATCAATCTGCTGCAGGCAAGATGAAGCATTTTCTCAGCCTCCTCTCCCTTCCTCAGTGATCAGACTGCAACATTGTACCTTTGTAGTTAGCCAAAAGAAAACATTTCCTCAGTCTACTCTCTGCACAGTGATCAGACAGTAACATTGTAACTTTGTAGTATGCAAGATGAAACATTTCCTCAGTCTCCTCTCCCCCCAGTGATCAGACTGCAACATTGTAACTTTGTAGTAGACAAGAGGAAGCATTTCCTCAGTCTCCTCTCCACACAGTGATCAGACTGCAACATTGTAACTTTGTAGTAGGCAAGAGGAAGCATTTCCTCAGTCTCCTCCCCAGTGATCAGACTTTAACAGTGTTATTTTGTAGTAGCCAAGAGGAAGCATTTCCTCAGTCTCCTCTCTGCACAATGATCAGAATGTAACATTGTAACTTTGAAGTAGCCAAAAGAAAGCATTTCTCAGTCTCCTCTCCACACAGTGATCAGACTGCAACATTGTAACTTCGTAGTAGCCAAAAGAAAGCATTTCACAGTCTCCTCTCCACACAGTGATCAGACTGCAACATTGTAACTTCGTAGTAGGCAAGAGGAAGCATTTCCTCAGTCTTCTCTCCGCACAATGATCAGACTGTAACATTGTAACTTTGAAGTAGCCAAAAGAAAGCATTTCTCAGTCTCCTCTCCGCACAGTGATCAGACTGCAACATTGTAACTTTGTAGTAGGCAAGAGGAAGCATTTCCTCAGTCTCCTCTCCTAACAGTGATCAGACTGAAATATTGTACCTTTGTAGTAGGTAAAAGGAAACATTTCCTCAGTCTCCTCTCCCCACAGTGATCAGACTGAAACATTGTAACTTTGTAGTAGGTAAGAGGAAACATTTCCTCAGTCTCCTCTCCGCACAGTGATCAGACTGCAACATTGTGACTTCGTAGTAGGCAAGAGGAAGCATTTCCTCAGAGCCAGCTCACACAGTGGTGACTTGGAATCCGTCTTCAAGTCACCCCAAGTCGTGCGGTTCAGAAAATAAATGGAAGTGAATGGAGCCGTCTTAATGTACACTACTGAATTCGCTTCGACTTCAGAAAAGGTTCCTCTACTACTTCAATGCAACTTCTAGGTGACTTGTACCCATTGATTTCAATGGAAGTCACCTCCAAGTGGGATCACTGTCTTAGCAGAAGCAACAATACATGAAGAGAATCTGTTTTCTTAGGCAAATCCCTCCCTCCAACAGAGCTGATTGTTTTTTGATTGGCCACTGGAAAGTCGCCTGTCCTGGAGGCGACTTGAAGTCGCCCCAAATCGCGCTGAGGTGCACGCTCAGGTCGCGTTTAGGTCACCTTCGCAAAGATTTGTGTTGCCCCTGTGTGAACCGGCTCTAAAGCCTTGTACACACGATCAGTCCATCCGATGAGAACGGTCTGATGGACCGTTGACATTGGTTAACCGATGAAGCTGACTGATGGTCTGATGTGCCTGCACACCATCGGTTCAATGCTTCCAAGCATGCGTCGACTTGATTCTGAGCATGTGTGTATTTTTAACCGATGGTCGTGCCTACTAACGATCAGTTTTGACCTATCGTTAGGTATCCATCAGTTAAATTTTAAAGCAAGTTGGCTTTTTTTTAACCGAAGATTAAATAGCCTATGAGGGCCCACACACGATCGGTTTTGACCGATGAAAATGGTCCATCAGACTGTTGTCCTCTGGCTATCCTATCGTGTGTACGAGGCCTCAGTCTCCTCTCCCCACAGTGATCAGACTGCAACATTGTAACTTTGTAGTATGCAAGAGGAAGCATTTCCTCAGTCTCCTCTCCCTCAGTTACCAGATTGTTCCATGGAACAAGATGAGAGGCCGCAGCAGGGGCTGATCTGTGTCAGTGAGCACAGCCAAGAACTGCACAGGTACCAGGATTTACACAATGGTGTCATCTCTGAGCTGGCATCTTATTACAGGAAGTAAATGGTGACACTTGGTGATGACTAAATAAAGATGGCACCTTCTGGAAAGAACACCAGTAAAACATAATAAATACCTGGATATATGACACAGAAATATAGATCTGATTTTATGTCTCCTTAGATCATTCTTGAACTATGTCTGTGTCTGTAGAAGACTTCTTCTTTCACCCTCTAATTTCCTCTGTTGCCTTTTGCAGGTCAGAAACGAATCTTCTATTATTCTGGAAGATAAAATCCCGGCTGTGAAATTCAAAGTGGAGGAACTGAACCAGATCTACAAGCGAGTAGATAAGTTGGAGGTTTGTTACCAGTTTGTATATTGTGATTTATTGAGGTTTTCCCACTTCCGTGTTTGTGTTTTTTTCCCCAAGGGTGATTATTTGTAGTATAATATACAGTCGGGGGGATTCATACAGAGTGTTGTAGATATTGTCCAATGTCCAAGCGTAAAACAGACTCATGTACATATCGGAATGATGTATTTGGATTTGTCGCAACTCTGACGAAGCTGTCGCACGCAGCACACCAACCACCAAGGCGTAGGATGCATTTAGGTGAAAAAACACAAAGGTTTACAACCTCTTTAATGTGTATATAAAGTCAAAAATGTTTTATTTTCTTGTAAGTCTTGGATAGTGTGCGAAAAGTCATGCACCCGGCCCCTAATCTACATGCAGTGTGTCAGACAGGAATTTCAATGTTTTTTTGTTTTTTTTTGAAGCACATGATTAGAGCCCGAGGCTCTAATTGGCTTAAAAAGAGCACTGAGCCCCAAGCCCACCACTTGTGTGACATTAGCGAATTAAAATTCGCTAATGTCTTCCTGTTTCTACTCCCAGACAATCAGGAAGCGGGTCCTAAGACCACATTTGCTGGGATCCCAAACCTATTGGCCGGGAGGAGACGCCGCGACTGCCTAGAGACGGAGGGGGGAAGCCACAGCTGTGACCTGGTTGGGGTAAGTGATCAGGGGGTTGGTGTGGGGTGGTGGGCTAGAGCGATGGTGGGGTAGATGTCTCAGCTTTGATGCCCCCCCGACCAATGGAGCACCAGTCGCCACTGGTCCCCAATGGGAACATTTTTCACCCTCTCTATCTGGTGATTGGGAATAAAAAAATCTTACAGTTGTCACTGTAAGTGGAATAGAAGAGAAATCTTTCAATCGGGACAACTTCCCAGAGACAAATAATGTCAAAGAGGGGATTTCCTCTTCATATCTGTTGTGTCTCCGGGAACAGACAACAAAAAGAGTGAGAGCTCTGCCATTAGATATAATGTACTTCAACAATGTACGTATGTATGAAAATATAATAATGTTTTTTTACATCTACCTGGTTTATGTGATATTGTGTACAATTTGGGCCTAGGGATAGACAGGTGGGTGATGAAAATAAAATGTACTTTTCTTTATTTCATTTAAATATCTTCTGTATTGACGTTACTTATTCTCCGCAGGCCTTTGTGAAGATGGTGGCCCATCATGTGTCCTTCATGGAAGAGGAGGTGACTCGGGCAGAGAAGGATCACCTGTCGCTACCTCAAGCCTTTAATAGGATATTGTCTGCTGCTTCCATCCCTCCCTTCCTACGGGTTAGTTCTTACCTCATATTCCCATATAGTATAGCATATAGCATATAGTATGAGCTGGAGTTCCACTTAGCCACATACATGTAATTCAATGTTGGGAGGGAACTGGTGGGAGGAGTCAATACACAGATTTCTCAGAGACTCCAATGGCAAGATTTTATTTCCCTCCTTTAAGGTCATGACCATGGTATTACCCTCTTACATTCATTTATTCTGCCAGCCATAGATGGACCACAGGTTGCAGAAAAAGAAAATTCTCTCGATTCCCCCGATCAATACAGTCAGTGTTGATGGGGGAATCACTCCTGCGGAGCCATTGTGTTCTCCCAACGGGGGGGACGGGTGGAACCACCCCCACTAGGAGAACGCAGTGATTGCTGCTAGTGACTATAACCCAGATAGCAAGGATAACTTGCCACAAATTTGTGGCTGTGTTGAATTGTAAGTCTACAGCGATCAGCTAAAAATATGCACTGTCATTGTACTAATGACACTGACTGGGAAGGAGTTAACATCAGGACAATCAAAGGGTTAAATGTGTTCCTAGCTGGTGTTTCAGTGTAGTGGGAGAGGTGCTTGTACTAGTGGAAGTCATTGATCCATGTCCCTGCTTTACAGGAACACAGGATCCATGCCTTCTGTACTGACAGAAGGGCAATCTGCTTTGTTTACATAGGCAGACTGCTGTTCTGCTTGTGTACAGAACGATCAGAGGGTGCCGGCAGGTATGGAGTCCACAGGACCTGCTGTGTAGAGTCACATCAGCCATGCAGCTGTGCCCGATACCTGGAAGTGCAGGATCACGAATATATACGCGATCCTGCGCAGCGGCCACCCTGTAGTAGTGCTATAGAGCATAAATTGAAGAGGAAGTTATATGGACAGCCGCACTCCAGTAGATCTTGTTTAAAAAATCGGTAGCCTTTTAATGTAGTAAAAGAAAAACACTACAAAATAAAAACAGCAAACAGTGGGGTATATACAGTTGACGCGTTTCACATTGAATTACAATGCTTAGTCATAGCTAAAAACGAAAAGGAAAAACAGTCCAATTTATATAGAATATTTTAAATACATCATGCGGTCCGTCCTGCCTGTGATTGGCCATGGCTAATTGTGAAGATGGCAACCACCTGTGGGTGGATACAGCAGGTGGACTACACCCATCAGACCATGCATAAAACAGAATAAAATAAAGTAAAAGAACCATAAATTAAGAGATAGTGACAATAGACATTAAAGTTTATAATGAACATAAAAACTAAAATAAGAATGTAGATGACCAGGAAAATCCAGTAAACTTAATAATTGTACATGTAAATATGCATAAACCCTTCAACAGCATGATATAAATATGGGGTGAAAAAAGGAATGTCATATTAAAACGCTGTTTATAGTGGATTGCAAAAAAATGAACTAGTTAACCAAAATAAATAAATAGGTAAATGAATATCTGCTGTGTGGCAAAGACCAAAAGAGGTGAGCTGGAAAATACACCTATTGGTCTCCACGAGAACACATGAGATATGGTAATAGAAGTAAAGGATGACAGGTGTTTACAAAAAATTATTAAAGTGTTGTGATGGGAAATAAGAAATAATAATAATGATTGTTATGTCGGTTTACTGGAGAGAAGAAATGATGGTCATAAACAGGGTCACGAAAAATGAAAAATGAGGTGCTGAGATGAGCATGTGTCAAAAAAAGATGGGTTATTATGCAGTGGCAAATATCAGTATATATACACACATTTCAGTGAAAAGGGTGAGGGGACAGAAGACGGGGAACGGGAGGGGGCGAGACGGGGGACATGCATGCCATCACGCAAAATCCTCCGCCGCAAACACCCCGTCCCCCTGGTACATCAGCCCCTCAAGGTGAAAATAATAATATTGAGATACAGCGATCAAAAAGGTGAATGGACCGTGTTTGTATATACTTGTGGGAGAGGGGTGTTTGTAAAAATATTTTATTTTATTCTGTTTTATGCATGGTCTGATGGGTGTAGTCCACCTGCTGTATCCACCCACAGGTGGTTGCCATCTTCACAATTAGCCATGGCCAATCACAGGCAGGACGGACCGCATGATGTATTTAGAATGTTCTATATAAATTGGACTGTTTTTCCTTTTCGTTTTTAGCTATGACTAAGCATTGTAATTCAATGTGAAACGCGTCAACTGTATATTACCCACTGTTTGCTGTTTTTATTTTGTAGTGTTTTCCTTTTACTACATTAAAAGGCTACCAATTTTTTAAACAAGATCTACTGGAGTGCGGCTGTCCATATAACTTCCTCTTCAATTTATGCCTTGTGCATTACCAGCACCCACCTGGTCCTGAGAGGACACTGATTACCGAAGTGCGCTCACCTGGAGCGGCAGTTTCTCCTTAGTACTATAGGGCAGTCGGCAAGCAGGTAAAGTAGATTTAAAGTCCATGACTAAAATCTGATATAAACTTTACTATGTTGCTGGTATTTTAAACATTGCAAAAATCTGCAGCTTTCACTAAAAGACTACTTAGTCATGCTTCCATGAAGGTCCGTGTTAATTCACTTCCTGGTATAGGGTCCCATGCAGGGTTGTCTTTTACTGGCACAGGGATGCACAGCTTTTGTGTGCATCCCTGTGCTGGCGTTTCACTATTTATTTTATTTCCATGTGGCTGCATGGTCCAACTATAATATGCGGTTTGGGTGCTGGTCCCTGAATGCAGGACATGTTCAGGGGCCTCCATCCGCATTTTATATTAGGACACAGCGGCTGTGCCCAAGCAGTTGCATGTCCCAATAGAAATAATGAGACGTCAGCACGAGGATGCACACAACAGCACTCAATGACGGCCTTGCACGGGAGACGCATATCTGTGCCCCATGTGAATTGGCCCATAGGGAGAGAAATGTGTCTCAGTTGTATTCCTCTTTTGTCACCCTGTCATGTGCACACCTGATAGAGACTGCAAATAACTGCCGACACACGCATGTATGATCCACAGTTGTCTCCCTCAGTTAAACCAATTCAAAGCAGCTGATACTGAAGAGTATCAAAAAGGAGCTGCAGGAGATCAGCAGCACTGAGATGGAATAATACTGTATTTGCTGGTGTATAAGACTACCTTTTACACTTAAAAAAAATGTCCAAAAAGAAGGGCTCGTCTTATACGCCGGTCAACCGCTCAGATGCCTGCTGGATGTGAGGTAATACTGTATGTAGCTTCAGCATCGGAAGCCTCGGAAAGGGGGTCATCTTATACGGTGAGTACAGGCAAAAAATCTTAAAAAACTGTAAAATCAGGGGGTCGTCTTATACGCCTGGTCGCCGTATACACCGGCAAATACGGTAAGTAAAAAAAGGTAAAAACACTATTTTAAAAAATTGAGTGCTTTAGCAAACTAAATGTCATCCTGTTATGATTTAGATTTACTTTAAATAAAGAAAAACTGCGGTCCTTGAGAAGAATGCCCCTCTAAGACCCCTTTCACACTGGGGCGGTTTGCAGGCGCTATTGTGCTAAAAATAGCGCCTGCAAACTGACCTGAAACAGCGGCTGCTGTTGGTGCGCTAGCAGGACCGCTCCAAAAGTCCTGCTAGACGCATCTTTGTAGCAGTGAAGGAGTGGTGTGTATACCGTTCCTCCACCACTCCTTCCCATTGAAAGCAATGGGAAACCACGGCTATACCGCCGGCAAAGCGTCTCTACGGAGGCACATTGCGGTCGGTATTGACCCTTTTTCGGCCGATAGCGGGGGGGTTAAACCGAACCGATACCGGCTGAATACCGCCGCAATTCCGACGTTAAAGCACCGCTAAAAATAGTGGCACTTTACCGCCACCGCACCTCCCGCCCCAGTGTGAAAGGGGCCTTACAGAGAGCTATAAAAAGTTCATTGTTGTCAGTGATTACTTTTCTGAGAGACAGATATTGCTCTCCGCACAGGCGGACCTGAAATGCCATTTTCCCATTGGTCAGTGCCGTCACATGACCGCGCCATTGCTCGCGATTTGCTGTGTGATGATGTTTCCAAGTATTGGACCATTATACTGTCTGGAGAGGACAGCTGAGGGTGAGGATCATATAAGGTACATGCAGCCTGGACTGGAGGGGCGCAGAGGGTCCGTGTTCACCCCGTGAACCTCCGCTTGCTCAGCGGGGATCGCTCTGTTGATCCCTGCTGAGCCGGTGGATGACAGGGCGGTCCCCGCACACTGTGCAGGGACCGCCTTGTCTTTTTTCCGCTCTCCCCTATGGGGGGATCGGATGAACACGGACCGTCTGTCCGTGTTCACCCGATCCGATCCACCAGACGGATGGAAATGTAGGTTTTTCCTCCGTCACACTTTGGCAGATCGGAGCGGGTCGGATGTCAGCGGGCAGGTCACTGCTGACATCCGCAGATCCATAGAGGAGCACAGAGCGCCCGTTCAGGTCCGCTTAAAGAACTGGCAGGCGGATCTGAATGGGCCGCCCGTGTGAAAGAGCCCTTAGTTCATCTTTAAATGTTTGTAATAAGGTGAACTAACAATTTAAACAATAGAAAATGTTACAAAAACTTTGTTCACAATGACCTGTGGTGGACGCTGATCGGTGGAATCTCTGTGGTGAGACAGGTAAGTGCTATTGTTATAAAGCCATGACCTCCAAACCAACACATTTTTGGTAAGACTTTCCAGTTTAATGTACAATTGCAGAAAGTAGTAATTTTGTCTGTAATGTATTCTGGCAGCTGATTGGTTATTTTGTTTTTCTCTTAAAAAAAAAAAACAAATGCCAAAAACAAATTCTTCCGTATTGAGACCAGACGCTCTCTGGGGCCCATAACCTGACACCTCATACACAGGATAAGACGCTTCAAATGAAATAAAACCCTTTATTATTGGAATACCCTTTGCAATTTCACTGTGTGTGCTTCAGAAAATATAACATACAAAGACATACTTGGGGGTCACGCCCAAAAAAATGCTATACATCTGCTTCAGAAAATATAAAATACTGGGACAAAAAAATACTAAAATACTAATACTAAAAAAGGGACCAAAAACATTGTATTTAAAAAGCCCACATAGCAGTGAAAAACTACGAGATATCAAAAAATTTCATTTGTGGTTCCCACAATCTTACAGTTAACAGATACTTATATAGCACCATCAATTCTACATAGATATATCACACATTCACACCAGTCCCTGCCCTCAAGGAGCTTACAATCTAAGGTTGTACATTGACAGGTACACATACTAGGACCAATTAACCTGCCAGCATGTCTTTGGAGTGTGAGAGGAAACCGGAGTAAACCCACGCAGGTACAGGGAGAACATGAAAACTCAACGTAGGTGGTGCTGTGGTTGGGATTCAAACTGACTACCCTAGTGCTGCTAGGTGAAAGTGCTAACCACTTAGCCACTGTGTACAAAATGTAATATTATGACCTACAGTAGATCCGTGTTTCCCAAAAAAAAATTCAGTCAAGGCATCCTTTAAAATGACCGAGGCATTTCATTCTAAAATGTAAAAAGCTGTTCTAATAGCTTTACATAATGCAACAACATCCACACATAGGACACCCAATGTTAGAGGTGATATATTTTTCCGAAGCAAATACACTTTTGCACACGGGTACTGACTAGTATTCCAATGTTTCTCTTCTCCCTCAATTCCTATACATCAGTCAGCTACTGTCACTCCAATGCTGAGGGAGAGGGGCACGGGAGGGTCAAACAAGGAGGCTGTGGAGGCAACAGACATCCTTCTTATGAACTGATGAAGTCATTGGTTCTTAGGATGTCAGTGTCTAGAAAGTTGTAATGGTGCACAATGAAAAACCCATGGCTTTGTGTAACTAAAAGGCAGGCTTGATCCACCTGCTGGCTTGTATCCATTTGTTTAGGCATTTTGCCAAGGCACCCCTGAAAAAACCTGGTTGAAAAAGGGTGACCTAGATGAGCAGGTCTTAACCAGGTAAAGTAAAAAAAAAAAAAAGAGTCACCCAAGATATAAAGAACTTCTCTGTCATGTTAATACATGATTTGTAAAAAAGGACTTCACAGCAATGGTAATAGAGCCCAGAAGGGCAATTTACTGAATGATCAAAAATGTAAAGGAGCCAGCGCATTTCGGGTGTTCATAAACTCCTCCATCAGGGTTTAAGTATAGAGTTTCAAGATAATTATAGATCTCATATGAGATACTTGTATCAGCAGGTATTGCATCATGAAACATTATGGGCTGCCAGACATTGCTAAAGTCACAGCATACTAAAGTTGGGTACACACTACAGATTTTTTTTTTTTCCGCGCAACCTCACGAGTTACACAAAAAAACTGTCCGCTTTGGTCGGAGCCGCTGTACTAACCATGCAAGGTTAGTCCAGTGATCTTACACGCTTGGCCATTGGCTGAGAGCGCTGATCGGAAGTCTTGGGCTGCTGGTTTTCCAGAATGCACGTCCGACAGACTGACATACACACGGGCAGTATGTCTGCCATGTTATTTTTAACCGGCAAATGTCTCCTGACATTATGCTTGTGTGTACGGGGCTTTAAAGTAAGTCTAAAGGCTGAAGGTTTTTATCGTTCATTCTTTCTTTCTCTCTCTCTCTTTCTCCTCTAATTATTTTTCACATTTACCCGTGATGGAAGTGAATCTATCTATCTATCTATCTATCTATCCATCCATCCATCCATCCATCCATCTATCTCTCTCTCTCTCTCTCTCTCTCTCTCTCTCTCTCTATCTCTCTCTCTCTCTCTCTCTCTCTCTCTCTCTCTCTCTCTATCTATCTATCTATCTGTTGTATCTATGTAATAATATCACATTCTCAAAACTGCATCTCAGTGTTTTCAGATTATGTACAGTATATTGTATACTGATATTATCCAGAAAAATGAATACACATGCACACTTGCGTACATTCCTATATATGTGCAATAATTGTTTTATTTGCACAATTTTTTTTCCGATAAAAATTAATTTGAAATGTACAGAGCCATATTTCTGTGTCTGTCCTTCCAATGTTCTCTCTGTATATTTCCATACGGTTCCGATTACTCGCTGACCCTCTCCCAGGTCTCGGTCTTTTCTCTTCTTCCCTGGAGATCGGCTCTGACATTGTCCAGCCTGCAGCTACATGACCTCTGAAACCCTCAATGCCTTCTGAGCGCAGAGCAGAGCTGGGCCTCCACTTCTCAGAATTTCGCATTTACTCGTATCCTACATTCTACACGTTTTCCAAAGCTTGGATCATTTTATTTTCTTGTAATAGCTTTTATTCAAATATAAAAGGAGATACACCCATCATAAGAAGTAAAATGCCATTAGCATCACGTCCAATAGGTTGCAATGAAAATCACTGCTACGGTGAATGCCAGCAGAGATAAAGTAAATAGTATGACAATCACAATTGAACTTTGGTCTATATATCAACCATGGCCTATCAAAAAACGAGGATGAGATCTCTGTTTATTGCAATTAATAATTACTTCTAAAATCCATCTTCATTTACAATAAATGATCCAATAAGCAACTTATGCCGCGTACAGACGATCCGATATCTGATGGAATCCGATGGATTTTTTTGTCGGATATCCGATGAAGCTGACTTTCATCAGTCTTGCCTACACACCATCAGTCAAAAATCCGACCGCATCCAACGCGTTGACGTAAAACACTACGACGTGCGAAGTGTATAACACGCAAGGAGTGACTCACTTTATTTTAAGTGTATATTCATATAGATATATATATATATATCTATATATGTGTGTATTAATATAAACTGTATATACACTATGTGATCTATATCTTTTTTTTTTAAGTGTGTATATATATATATATATATATATATATATATATATATATATATATATTGCTGTGTCTGTCCTTCCAGTGTCCTCTCTGTACATTTCCATATGGTTCTGATTACTCACTGACCCTCTCCCAGGTCTCGGTCTTTTCTATATATATATATATACTTCATGTAAATGAGATACAGCAGAAGTGTTAGTCTTTTGTTGTGTTGGAGAAGCGTGTATTGTGTGCACAAGTCCCTAGTTATATTTCAGATATAATTACATAATTAGGGCACCCCACAATGGTGGATCTCATATAATTACATAGATAAGGCACCTCCCGATGGTGGATCACAGTGCAGCATACAAACAGGAGTGTTTTATTTTATAATATGGAGATAATTAAATAAAATGGTGTGCAGTCTGTGACCCAGAACACTTGAAACTTTTATTGGAAATGATTTTGCAAATCTGGTCAGCCAAATAAATCGCCTTCTATTACCTGTCATGCTCCCTTATGCATGTACAAGTTCCCATAAGATACATTTAAATATTGTCATGGGGGACCTGTAGGTTCCAACAGTCGTATTCCAAATGGACAGTGCAGTAACCAACAACAGCCAGTTCGGTTTGATATACAGGAATGATTGAATAAATCATTCTGATTGGATTGCACTGGGCTTATGCGTCACTACCTGTGGGTTGTTCAGTATTAAGTTGGATGATACACACTATACAATTTTCTTCAGCTTTTTCCTTTAGATTTACCAAAACCATATAATATGAGGTCAAACCTTAAGGCCCCGTACACACGATCAGACCGGTCCGATGAAACTGGTCTGAAGACCAGTTTCATCGGACCAAATTGATCGTGTGTACGGCCCATCGGACCATTGTCTGTCGGACCAAAGTTTTAAAACTTGCTTTAAAATCTTTCCGACGGACACCTGTCCGTCGGACCAAAACGATGGTTAGTACACAAAAGCATCGGACCAAAAACCCGCGCATGCTCAGAATCAAGTCGACGCATGCTTGGAAGCATTGAACTTCGTTTTTTCAGCTCGTCGTTGTGTTCTACGTCACCGCGTTCTGGCCCGATGGGATTTTGGACTGATGGTGTGTACGCACATCAGACCATCAGACCACTTTAGCATGGTCCGATGAAAACGGTCCGTCGGACCAGTCTCATCGGACCGGTCTGATCATGTGTACGTGGCCTAACACTTTCAATTTGTATGCAATCAGGCAGGCCCTTGTACTAGATACCGTGTTTCCCTGAAAATAAGCCTGGGTCTTATATTAACTTTGGCAACAGAAGACACAGTAGGGCTTATTTTCAGAGTAGGTCTTATCATGTAATGTGCTGTCTTCTCTCTCCCTTTCTCTCAGGAATCCCCAAGTTAAAATGCTTGTAAAATCCTATAATCCACTTTATTACAGTATTATATAATGTACAATGTGTGTGTTTGTGTAATGTAATTGTGCCAATTACCTTTGTTATAGCACCGCTCTGCGCTTCTGTGACCTGCCGGAGCTCTCCTCCCCCCAATTATATTACAGAAACACACATATTACACATTATATACTACTGTAATAGAGTGGATTATAGGATTTTACAAGCATTTGAAACTAGGGCTTATTTTCAGGGTAGGGCTTATATTGCAGCCCTCCTGGAAAATAATGCAGGATCTCATTTTCGGGGTAGGTCTTATTTTTTGGGGAAACACGGTAGTTGAAGGTAAATCTAAAGAAAATCGAAAAACAAAAGTTGTATAGTGTGTATCCAGCTTTAGACCCCATACACATTATTAGATTTTCTGCAGATTTTTGTCTTCAGATTTAAAACGGAACTTCAGTCATTTTTTTAACTTTCCATCTATTAAATCTTCTGCCCTTGTTTGGATAGTAAAACATACTGACATCACGACTCCACCCACAGAGCTCCAGACAACAGATCTACCCACAGAATCTGCAGTTTTTCGGCTCTGATACCAGACAAAGGGGAGACATTTGACAGGTAAGGATACATGCAGGAGGCATATATATCCTCATAGATCAGCACTATGGCAGTAGTTTAGAAAGGATGAGAGTGGGTTTACATCCACTTTAAATGTATCCTGTTGGGCACTCATGGCCCTATGGGAACTTGTACATGCATAAGGAAGCATGGCAGGTAATACTATTGAGAAGGTGATCTATTTGGCTGACCAGATTTGCAAAATAATTTCCAATAAAAGTTTCAAGTGTTCTGGGTCACAGACTGCACACCATTTTATTTAATTATCTCCATATTATAAAAGAAAACACTCCTGTTTGCTGCCCACAGTTATAATGATTGCAGTCAGAATCAGTGGAGGGAGATTTCCGCAGCATATTTGGCAAGTACAGAATCACAGTATGTATAAAATAATATGCAAAAACTTACAAAGTTACAAATTATGTGAGCAGACCGCAGTTCCTCTATAGCAAAATCATATTAAATGAGGTCAAATCTTAAGAGTTTCCATTTGTAATCAATCAGGAAGGCCCTTGCACTACATGGTTTTGGTAAATCTTAAGACAAAAATCTGCAGAAAATCTAATAGTGTGTATGGGGTCTTTGAATGTTTTTCCAATTGCTCTTCACACGCAGTAGTTCTGCATTTTGTTTCCAGCCTGAAAACACCCCTGCCAAAAAACGCTGATATAAGCCTATGTGAGCGTGGAAACATCTGATGCCCAAAACAGCAGCTGTAAAAATACCCAGTGTGCATGAGGCCTAAGTTTGGCAGTGCTCCTCACAGTGACTGTAGAATAGAATTCTTGCATCTTGTGTGTGTGATGTTGGTGGCAATGAATAGGGAGGATGATGTAACGCTGTCCCTCTTCAGACTCTAGTGAACATTTTGGCGGTGCACACACCCTATAAATGTCATTGTACAAATAATCCCTCTGCCCTTCTTTCGTTTTATTAGAGTGTTTTTTTTCTCTCCTTATAAATATTGTGCTGTTGACTCAGCCAGCAGGGGAGTGTCGGTACTGTAGTAACAATGCTAGCATGTTATATGATACTACAAGACGTGTCGAGGCGAAGCTGGATGCTAACATACTGCAGGCACCTCACAGGCCTTGGAAAACCTAAAATCCGTACAATAGTTGAGCTTGTATGTGAAAGTAAGGCCTAACTAAATAGTAAGGACATCTTCGAAAAATATAATAAAACAAAGGTCACTGTAAAAATATTAACTTAGCGTACCTTGAGGCTCGGTTCACACCGTTGCCACATGAGTTGCACAGCAGGGGTCTGGTGCATGCTGGTTCACTGTTTCAGGTCCGATTTCAGCCTAAATTTTGGGCTAAAAATCAAACCTGAAACGCACCAAAAAAGCACACATTTTTACAGCACACCGCACCAGACCCACTGCGGAGATATGTGAACCGGCTCCATAGAGAGCCAGGTACATTCTCCTGCTATGCAAATTGAATGTGGGAAAAGCGCATTAAATTTTCATAGGTGTTAGGCCGCGTACAGATGAGGAGACATGTCCGCTGAAACATGTCCGACGAACCGTTTCCAGCGGACATGTCTCCTCGGATATTTGGTCTGATGGCGTGTACACACCATCGGACCAAAATCCCCTCGGACGGATAACGCGGTGACGTGGCGGTGACGTTGACGCCACCACGTCACCAATCCAGGAAGTAAAATACTTCCACGCATGCGTCAAATCCATTCGACGCATGCGGGAGATTTATGTCCGCTGGTTAGGCGTACTAACCAGCGGACAGGTTTCCAGCGGATAAATTTCAAAGCATGCTTTAAAATTTGTCCGCTGGAAAAACCTGTCCGCTAGGTCGTACACACGATTGCATATGTCCGCTGAAACTGGTTGGTTCGATCGTGTGTACACGGCCTAAGACGAGCCTAAAGGCGGACAGTGTCAGTCAGTAGAGCCGTGGATGGTGTGGACAGTGTCAGTAGGGCAGTGGATGGTGTCAGTAGTGCAGTGGACAGTGCCAGTAGGACAGAGGATTGTGTCAGCAGTAGGGCGGTGGATGGTGTCAGTAGATCAGTGGATGGTGTCAGTAGGGCGGTGGATGGTGTCAGTAGATCAGAGGATGGTGTCAGTGTCAATTTTAAGAACAATTCTTATTCTCAGCTCAGAATACAATTCTCCTGTGAGACTTGTAGAGGCCAGAGGTATGTACTCCTCAAGCGGGGAACTACTTGATCCAGCTTTCCAGGACAGGCCTACCAGGAGAATCCAGAGGAGTCAATGGAGAGGAACTACGTGGCTCAAAGTCTTTCCACAAAACTAGAGGGCACTGGTCAGTATGTACCTCTCAGGGGGGGGGGGGGGAACTACAAGAACCAGCAATCCCAATAGTGTGCCCTCTGCGATCACTAGGATCTTGAAACAGAGCAGTACTCGCAAAGCCTGAGGAGTAGCTGTGCCCATTCAGCTTCTTCCAGATGACTACCAGTGAGGTTATGTGGGTCAGATCCTTAGGTGAAACTTCAGAGTGCCCGGTACTCTCTCGGATGTAGGCCTCGATGAACAGTCACTTACAACAGCAGGGTGACTGTAGGTGAGGGGGAAGAGAGCACTTTTGAATCCCTTAAACAGGAAGTCCTGCTGTTCTGCAGCCCAGACTATTGATGTGCTCCTCAGCCACCATCTGGGCACACCCCTCCAGGGATTGTCTGCAGCACCATAAATATTGAGGCTGTCCATTTGCCTTGCTCCACTCCTATATTTCAGAATTTTCTGGAAGGCAGGAGAGAGCAATTAAGCCCGCAGGCTGTGAAACCCCGAACAGCCAAAAGAAAGGAGCCAATAATAAATAAATTTACCTAGTATCCTTATTAGGAAGGTGCTACCCTTCATATGACTTTACATGAAAGTAATCATCGCCTATGATTATGATGTTCTGGAGCCTATTTTTTTTTTTTTTGGTAAGCAGCCACTGTGCCCTGTTATAATCTCATTGTTTTACCAACAATTCGAATCCAGCTCCCCGTTTTTTACTTGTATCAAAAAACGTAATAATATCCAATAGTATAAAAATAAAAAGTGTTGTTGCTTTATACACTGTACACTTTACATTTTTGTTATTCCAACTCTTTGCTGTTCTACGTTACCTGCCATTTCAGGCTGACAAATGTTATAATTACCAGCTGTCAGTATCTGCTCGATTAATGGGCAAGATGCCATCTTTGTTTTGGAAAATTCCATTTCCTGATCTGCACCACATTCATCATTTCTGTTTTGATCGCATCCTAAAACTTTTTGCTGTTCGTATGAAAGATTCTAAGATTCCATAAACCAACTTGTATCAATTGATTTGTTTCCTGCTAATTGGTATTTTTAGGTTTATTGTTATCTATACTGAATAAAAGATGCAGAATTTTTGAGTATAGCCTCACATAAAAAAAAAACTATATAATAAACCATAATAGAGTACCGTCATCCAGATTAGTATAGAGCAGTGATGGTGAACCTTGGCACCCCAAATGTTTTGGAACTACATTTCCCATAATGCTTAACTACACTGCAGAGTGCATGAGCATCATGGGAAATGAAGTTCCAAAACATCTGGGGTGCCAAGGTTCTCTATTACTGGTATAGAGTAAAAGGGGAAGGTGGGAGTATAAGGGCAGTTGCTGAAGCTGACCGTATGCACGTACCCACCCGATAGATTATAATGGACTAAATCAGTACTGTTACACAACAACGTAATTTATGTATAATATACTATTTAATACATATAAATTGACATACAAAAAACAATAAAATATCAACCACAAACAGCTACTGACGAGAGATATCTGTTGATGTGGAGTATAGACTGGTCTTTCCTCAACTAGTTTCACGGTATAGGACCGCTTCCTCAGGAGGAGTTGTCTCTAAAACAAATAGTAAAGTAAGGCATATAGTAAATACAATATAATACAGCCAGTTCAAACATGATAATACAGCCAACATTGTAATAAAACGATCTGCTCACCCAAATGGTTAAAACCGGATGCACAACTAAGCCACTCGAAAAATTACTGAATACTGAATAAAAGAGACCTGACATTAAATTTCACACATTCCATGAATCGATAGGACACCGCAGCATCACCAGATCACATAATTATTTCCAGTAATATTAATTTCTTGGCATCAATAAAACATATCCTAGATCTCATCTTTTTTTTTTAACTAAATAATATCCCCATTCTCTAAAAATAATCCATACACCTCCACCATGTAATGGTTCGGCAATCTGTTTTTCACTAAAGTGGATGTAAACCCCCAAAAAAATGTTTTTATGTCACAATGTAGAGTATAAGATTTCCTATCATCTGTGCCCACACAGAGTTAATTCAGCGCTGAGAAATCCTGTTTTTAAAGTTTAGTGCAAATTAACAGAATTCCAGATAAAAACTTGCCAAATTATAAAGTCCGTTTCTCTGTTATTGCTTTCAGTGACAGGTTATTTACAAATCTAGCTTGGACATATTTATCATAGCAAGAGGTGATCCAAAGTTCATTGTATATTACTAGGATGTGATATGATGTTATATCACCTCATATTATGATAAACAAAACATAACATATAATAAACATGTCCTAGCTAGATATGTAAATAACCTCTCACTCAAAACAATATTATACTCTACATTGTGACATAAATTTTTTTATTTTTTTGGGGGTTTACATCCACTTTAAATTGTTTCTTAGGCCTCTTGCACACAGTACTAATGTTTGAGCATCTACTTTTATTTATTTTCACGTAATTTTAAGCATTTGTTTTGCGTGTCTTCACACATATATTTGCACGTACAGTACAGACCAAAAGTTTGGACACACCTCTCATTCCAAGAGTTTTCTTTATTTTCATGACTATGAAAATTGTAGATTCACACTGGAGGCATCAAAACTATGAATTAACACATGTGGAATTATATACATAACAAAAAAGTGTGAAACAACTGAAAATATATGTCATATTCTAGGTTCTTCAAAGTATCAACCTTTTGCTTTGATTACTGCTTTGCACACTCTTGGCATTCTCTTGATGAGCTTCCAGAGGTAGTCACCTGAAATGGTCTTCCAACAGTCTTGAAGGAGTTCCCAGAGATGCTTAGCACTTGTTGGCCCTTTTGCCTTCACTCTGCGGTCCAGCTCACCCCAAACCATCTCGATTGGGTTCAGGTCTGGTGACTGTGGAGGCCAGGTCATCTGGCGCAGCACCCCATCACTCTCCTTCTTGGTCAAATAGCCCTTACACAGCCTGGAGGTGTGTTTGGGGTCATTGTCCTGTTGAAAAATAAATGATGGTCCAACTAAACGCAAACCGGATGGAATAGCATGCCGCTGCAAGATGCTGTGGTAGCCATGCTGGTTCAGTATGCCTTCAATTTTGAATAAATCCCCAACAGTGTCACCAGCAAAGCACCCCCACACCATCACACCTCCTCCTCCATGCTTCACAGTGGGAACCAGGCATGTAGAGTCCATCCGTTCACCTTTTCTGCATCGCACAAAGACACGGTGGTTGGAACCAAAGATCTCAAATTTGGACTCATCAGACCAAAGCACAGATTTCCACTGGTCTAATGTCCATCCCTTGTGTTCTTTAGCCCAAACAAGTCTCTTCTGCTTGTTGCCTTTCTTTAGCAGTGGTTTCCTAGCAGATATTCTACCATGAAGGCCTGATTCACACAGTCTCCTCTTATCAGTTGTTCTAGAGATGTGTCTGCTGCAATAGGTGGCTACTTTGAAGAACCTAGAATATGAACATACATTTTCAGTTGTTTTACACTTTTTTGTTATGTATATAATTCCACATGTGCTAATTCATAGTTTTGATGCCTTCAGTGTGACTCTACAATTTTCATAGTCATGAAAATAAAGAAAACTCTTGGAACAAGAAGGTGTGTCCAAACTTTTGGTCTGTACTGTACTGCATTTGTGCACACAATATATTCCTAGGGAAAATGTATTATTATTCATGCTCATTTGCACATACCGGTGCAAAATACTGATCGGGAAGGTAGATTTTTTTTTTACTTAAACCTGTGTGTACAGGCATATTGTAAACAATGGGCTGCATTTTCAATCAGTAAAAAAAAAAAGCTGTTCTGAGCTTTTTTAAGCTGCAGTGTACTTACTGTGTTTTTCTGCCTCCTTGTAACATCCCCCGTGAGCTACTAGTCCACCCCCCCCCCCCCCCCCCCACACACACACACACTTATTTGCATTAGTTTGGAATGAGCAGTGCATGTTAGTTACAGTCATTTGCATTGCTCTTTGCACGCTACACATTCCATAGGCCATGGATATGCAATTAGCGGACCTCCAGCTGTTGCAAAACCACAATTCCCATCATGCCTTTGAGTGTCATGCTTGTGGCTGTCAAAGTCTTTCTATGCCTCATGGGACTTGTAGTTCTGAAACAGCTGGAGATCCGCTAATTGCATACCCTTGCCATAGGCCAGTGATGGCGAACCTTGGCACCCCAGATGTTTTGGAACTACATTTCCAATGATACTAAACTACACTGCAGAGTGCAAGAGAATCATGGGAAATGTAGTTCCAAAACATCTGGGGTGCCAAGGTTTGCCATCACTGCCATAGGCCATCACGTGAGCAGGCATGAGAGGGGGTGGCTACATTGATAAATACGGTGGGACCAAGGAGAATGAATATAGCCAGCTTCTAACAGGAAGTCAGGTCACTATAGCACAAAAAAAGGAGATTTGGAGGAGGCAATAGAAGGGCCTTTTTTGAGTTAGAAATACATACTTGAATGGAATATTATTTTTCAACCAGAATATAGTGTCACTTTAATCTAAGTAGGCTATAGAGCATGGGTGCTCAACCTGTGGCCCTCCAGCTTTTGCAAGACTACAAGTCCCATGAGGCATTGCAAGGATGACAGTTACAAGCATGACTCCCAAAGACCGAGGTTTGATGAGACTTGTAGCTCGGCAACAGCTGGAAGGCCACAGGTTGAGCAAGGCCACAGGTTGAGCACCCATACTATAGAGCAGGGGTTTCAAACTGGTGGCCCTCCAGATGTTGCAAAACTAAATGTCCCATCATGCCTCTGCCTTTGGAAATCATGCTTGTAACTGGCAGCCTGTTGGGGAGCTGGGGGGGGGGGGGGCTGTCAAAGGGCAGGTTTGACATCACTGAGGGGGGCAGGATGATGATGTCAGCAGGAGCAATTTGGCTACACCTAATGCTCGCTGCGGCAAGCTATACCCACCGCATTACTACTCTCCTTGGGGCACCTAAAGGTTTCTCAGGCCACTAAAGTGTTCAGGTTTGGCTTGAAGAAAAGGTGGCAACCCTAGGAACACCTCTGATCCAGAAACCACCTTTCTATTCTGGGAACACCATTTAATGCTTGGATTAGTCATCACTGTGTTCCTGGTCCCGCCCACTTCTTTTTTTTTTTGTTAAGGGATATGTAATGTATGATCATGCTAATGTCTTGCTGCCTACTTATCTTCCCTTTGGCTGTCCTCCAAGCTTCCTTCCTAGTAGGGCAGCCATACATCCAGCGCCCATCCCCCCCATGCACACCCTTCCACTTACTCAGCCTCTCCTTGGCTGTCCTCCAGGCTCCCTCCAGCAGTAGACCAGCCATACATCTGGCCTCCCCCCCCCCCTCTTATGCACACAGTGCCCCCTCTATTTACTCAGCCACCCCTTGGCTGTCCTCCAGCAGTAGGCCAATCATACATCTGGCACCCATCCCCCCATGCACACCCTTCCCCCTCTACTTCAGATCTGTGTAATTGGATGTCTGCCCCCTCCACTCTCGGTCAGGCATGTTGAGTAGTGCATCCTGGCAGCTATGCTTTCATGCTTTAATGGCTTTCATACCACTGGAGAAAAGTAACCAAGGTGAGCTTCTGGCTCAAAACTGTTACAGTGTTTTTCATTAGCAAATTCTCTGAATCTGAAGAGCACTCCCATCAAGTGCCTTTTCAAAATATAACCTCCATTGTCATCATTTTTTTTCTTTTAAAGCCATAAGGCGTCCTGTAAAGGAAACATCAATGATATGGTATCCTCATACTGCTGTTGTGAAATACGGAGGAGTTTCAGAAATTCTTCCTGTGTGTGGCCACTCCCGTTCCTGTGCATGTCACAGCGCAGTAGATCAGAACAAAGAAAACTAAGCTCAACCCTCATGACTCAGTGCAGGGATTCTGTACTTTGCTGTCTGCCTGCTGTGTTGTCAGTAGTACAAGTTGGAGGGGGCAGGGCACTGGCACAGCATTTTCAAGGGTGTCAGGGGCTGGAATGCAGGTTAGCTGCGCTTGCATTGCAATGATTGGAGGTAAAAAACTGGTTATAATTATTGATTTTAGCCATCGCTCTGTTTTTTTTTTTTTTTTTAAATAAAGGAACTAGTGAGCTTTTGTGCACGAAAAGGTGCATGTGCAGTTGGATGAAGATGAACACACACTTGTTATTATAATTTAAAGAAGAACTAAACCCTCTTAAACCCCCCCCCCCCCCAAAAAAAAACAACAACTGCAAAGCAAAGGCATAATGAGCTAGTATGACTAGCATACTAGCTCATTATGATTTACTTACCTGAGATCGAAGCAGTTCTCATCTCCCCCTCGGGCCGCAGACATCTCTCCTGGAGGTTACTTCCGGATATCGCGGCTCCAACACTGTGATTGGCTGGAGCCGCGATGAAGTTACTCCGTGCATGCACATGGTAATGGCACTGTGGATGAAACGGCACAGAGTTAAGTTTATTCCCAGCGCATGCGCCGTTTGTTTTACCGGCAGACTGCAAATTGAATATCTCCTAAACAGCGCAGGTTCAGAGATTTCCACTACCTATAGGTAAGCCTTATTCTAGGCTTAACTATAGGTAGAAGTAAAAAAAGAGGGCGTACAACCACTTCTAAGTACTTATATAGCACTGTCAATTTACATATACATTGTACATTCACATCAGTCCCTACCCTCAAGGAGCTTACAATCTAATGTCCCTAACTCACATTCATATACTAGGTCCAATTTAGACAGAAGCCAGTTAACCTACCAGCATGTCTTTGGAGTGTAGGAGGAAACCAGAGTACCCGGAGGAAACCCACGCAGGCACAGGGAGAACATGCAAACTCCAGGCAGGTAGTGTTGTGGTTGGGATTCAAACCAGAAACCCTTTTTACTGCTAAGCTCGAGTGCTACCCACTACACCACTGTGCCACCCAGTTATAGGTCATAAGGTATACAGTGCTTTGAAAAAGCATACATACCCCTTGAAATTTTCTACATTTTGTCATGTTACAACCAAAATGTAAATGTATTTTATTGGGATTTTATGTGTTAGACCAACACAAAGTGTCACATAATTGTGAAGTGGAAGGAAAATTATAAATCGTCTGCAATTTTTTATTTTTTTTACCCTGATCAAAAGTTGACATACCCAGGTGATTTTGGCCCGATAACATGCACACAAGTTGACACAAAAGGATTTAAATGGCTATTAAAGGTAACCATCCTCACCTGCGATCTGTTTGCGTATAATTAGTGTGTGTGTATAAAAGGTCAATGAGTTTCTGGACTTCTGACAGACCCTTGCATCTTTCATCCAGTGCTACACTAATGTTTCTGGATTCTGAGTCATGGGGGAAAGCAAAAGAATTGTCAAAGGATCTGCGGAAAAAGGTAGTTGCGCTGTATAAAATAGGAAAGTGATATAAAAAGATATCCAAGGAATTGAGTATGCCAATCAGCAGTGTTCAGACTCTAATCAAGAAGTGGAAAATGAGGTTCTGGTGAAACCAAACAACCGTCAGGTAGAACAACTAAAATTTCAGCCAGAACTGCCAGGAAAATTGTTTGGGATGCAAAAAACCCCCCACAAATAACTTCAGGTGAAATACAGGACTCTCTAAAAACATGGGGCGTGGCTGTACAAGATGCACAATAAGGAGGCACTTGAAGAAAGATGGGATGTATGGCCGAGTCTCCAGAAGAAAGACATTACTATGCAAATGTCACAAAGTATTACAATACGCCAAACAGCACAGAGACGAGCCTCAAACCTTCTGCCACAAAGTCATTTGGAGTGATGAAACCAAAATTTAGATTTTTAGCCACAACCATAGACAACAAGGCCTATGATGAAAAGTCCACCATCCCTACTGTGAAACACGGAGGTGGATCGCTGATGTTTTGGGGATGTGTGAGATACAAAGGCACAGGAAATTTGGTCAAAATTTATGGCAAGGTGAATGCAGAATGTTATCAAATAATACTGGAGGAACATTTCATTCATCAGCCAGGAAGCTGCGCATGGGACGTACTTGGACATTTCAACATGACAATGATCCAAAACACAAGGCCAAGCCTTTGGCTACAGAAGAATAAAGTGAAGGTTCTGGAGAGGCCATTTCAGTCTCCTGACCTCAATATCATTGAGACACTCTGGGGAGATCTCAAACGTGCCGTTCATGCAAGACAGCCCAAGAATTTACAGGAACTGGAAGAGGAATGGACATGGTCAGCAACAATACTTTACTAATGCAGCAAGTTTGTTTACAAGTGATCATCTGTGATTGGAAACTGTGGTAAAGGGCTGCTGTGATTCGCCCTTTACCATTATCTGGGCGTGCCGGATGCTCACCCCAGGGGGGCGTGGTTCTGGGAGAGTGCCCATGGACGCCCTCCCAGAACTGGACCATCGCGCTCTAGCTTTCTTTTGGCTATAGCATAGTCAGGAGCTGGTTAGGCCATAACCCTAACCCCAACCCCGAACCCTAACTGACAAAGGTCCTGTCTGCTGTGCCCCCTATGCTCATTCCTTCAAAGTTGTGTCTCACTAATACAGGAGGTGTGTTACTAGCTAGATAACCAGGTGAAAACAGGGGGAAAAGGCCTATAAAAAGGGAAAACGAATGCAGCCACCATATCTAATGATTAGTACGCGGCAATATAATACATTTTTGGTTTTGGGTTTAATACCACTTTAAACGCAATTGCTGTAGAGAACAATTGCCTGGCGGTCATGTCTTCCAACCATCATTTAACAGCTGTGACTGGTCCAAATCCCCAAAGCAGGCCATTGATCCATCCATGCTCAGAATGGAATATTCACAACAAAGAGAGTTCAGAGTCCCGAATATGTTAAACAGGCCTGTATTGGATGGAAAGTTAATCTATCCCCCATAGATCCTTGCATGGCTTGTAGACAAACACTCCTGCATGGCATTCAGTATGAATGTGCCGGTTTGGTAGAGATTTTTGACATCCTGGATTTTTCTCTAGCTCTACACCCCCCCCCCCCAAGCTTTCTCGTCCTCGGGTGATATCCCTTCTGAACCACCTTGACTCGTGTTCTGTTCTGCCTCCCTCCCCCCACCGAGCACGGGGCACAATTCCCCCTCCAGGGCCCTCAGCCGCTGCATGTAGAAGGCTGTGTGAACTCGTATGCTCCCCCTGGCAGCGCAGAGTGTATGAATGCACAGAGCGAGACACGCGCCATGTTGTAAAGAGACAGGATCGCTGTGTGCAGGCTTCGGCCTGACTCCGCGCTACACGAACAGGGGCAACGCAACCATAGAAGTGTTTAACTCTTTCCTGGCTCGTACAGGCTCTCTTAGCGCAGTACCTGCTTGTTCTTTACAGATCGTAGCTAGGTATAGGAGCTGCTTTCCTTCAGCAGACATAAGGGGGGTAATTATACATTTCACTCAGGCTAAAAAAAAATACAAAAAAAACAGTTTCAGCCTTACGCTAAAAAAATTTGCATTTTACTAATTACGGGGGTTGATTTACTTAAACTAGGGAGTGCGAAATCTGGTGCAGCTCTGCATCGAAACCAAACAGCTTCAAGGTTTTATTGTTAAAGCTTTTTTGAGCAAGCTGAAGCTAGACGCTGATTGGCTGCCATGTAGAGCTGCACCAGATTTTGCACTCTCCAGCTTTAGTGGTGTCAGTGGGAGGAATAGTTCCCCATCATTGGTGTCAGTGGGAGGAATAGTGCCCCATCACTGGTGTGAGTGGATGGAATAGTTCCCCATCATTGGTGTCAGTGGGAGGAATAGTGCACCATCATTGGAAAAACGGTATAGTTCTCCCAAGGTTTTTTTTAGCAGCGTAGTATAATAATCAAAAAAGATGGATATAATAAAATGTTTTATTAATACTAAGAGTAAAGTACAAACTGTTAATCGATGTTTAAAAAGATATGAGCTCTGGTTACGGACAGGTCTAAGAATATTACATCAATATTTAAGAATGATAAACAATACAGTGCATTATATGCATTAAAACAGGGCTCGACAAAATCCGGGCGCCCGGTCGCAATTGCGACAAGAAATTGTGACCTGGCGCCCAGGGAAGCTTAGGCCTGCAGAAGGCCGCAAAGCCACGGCCTCAATTACCGGCCCGCACGGCGGGGGAGGTGGGGGCGCACGGAGACACAGGATCCTGTGTCTTCGTGTGCCCTCACCACATGAACGCGGGGGGCCCACACCCGCCGGTAATTGAGGCCGCAGCTTTGCGGCCTTCACAGAAGAAAGCTTAGGCCTGCAGAAGACCGCAAAGCTGCGGCCTCAATTACCGTCCGGCGCGGGCCGGCCCCGATCATGTGGCGGGGAGGTGGGGCGCACGGAGACACAGGATCCTGTGTCTCCGTGCTCCCCCACCTGCCCCCAAACGCTGCTTGCTGATCTGCTATACTGTGTGGGCTATATTAGCTCACAAGGCTTGTTATAGCCCCTGATTTCCAGGAGTCTGCATTGGGACCTTGACTTGAATTCACCTGTGGAGCTTATAAGTTTCCGTGATCCCTATTCCTGGACATCCCCCCGATTAATACATCTTTGCTTCTGAGACAATTTGTAGTTCCATACTCCATACCCCTTATAGAGAGAATTTGTTATGACTACTCTAATACTCCCTTGATTGTGGATATATCTTTGTGGATACGTGTTTTCCTGTTTTTTCCATGGAATTTCCCTACCTGTAAGGTTCCCGACATATGGATATATTCATACCTCTCTTGTCCTTTCTTGTCCGTCCTGAAGAAGCCTCACGGTGAAACCCATAGATGCACAGGGGACATTTTTTCATACCTAACAACTTGTATGGTTTCCTTTTAATGTTGTTTTTTTTGTAACTAATTTGTAATAAAATTATATATTTTTTACTATTCCTGTATGTGTTGGCTGCAAAGTCCGACCATTGGTTGCTTTTTCTCAAGCAATTTTGTCTTTATCTTCTATATTTACGAATGTGGCACTGTGAGTGTTTTCCCCTTCCCTTTTTCCCTATTATTTCGTTCATTAATGCCCCTTTCACACTGGGGCGGGAGGTGCGGTGGCGGTAAAGCGCTGCTATTTTTAGCGGCACTTTACCGTCTGAATTGCGGCGGTATTCGGCCGCTAGCGGTGCAATTTAGCCGAAAAAAGGATTAATACCGCTCGCAGAGGCGCATTGCTGGCGGTATAGCCGCAGTTTCCCATGGGAAGGAGCGGTAAACACACCGCTCCACTCACCGCTCCAAAGATGCAGCTAGCAGGACTTTTGGAGCTGTCCTGCTAGCGCACCGCTCCAGTGTGAAAGCCCTCTGGCTTTCACACTGGACACACAGCAGCCGCTGTTTCATGTCGGTTTGCAGGTGCTATTTTTAGCGCAATATCGCCATTAAACCGGCCCAGTGTGAAAGGGGTCTAATGGATTAATAACAGCAATAATAATACTACATCCTAATTAATTATGGACCTAATAAGAATTAATATATGAATAAAATGTATCTAAAAATAAATTTGTCATAATTATACTGTAACTTGTGAACTTTGAAGAAGAATATATACTGTATATACACCTTTATAAGAAACCAGTAGATGGGAGTATATAAATAATTTAGTATATTTGGGGCCTACTCGGCAGCGCTGGCTTCACAGCTGTGACAGTAATGTTGGCCACCCTCCCGCTCCTTCTGCCGTGACTTGCTGGTCGTTGGTTTGCGTTGTGTCAGTCTGGTTGCCATGGAAATACATATGGCCTTCTCACGGCTAAATTCAGGCCTGCATTCAGTACAGACCTGTAGTTGAAAAAAAAAAAGAATTCTCCAGAGAAGTACCAGCATGCCTTTCTTCTGCTGGAACCCGCACATTACAGGCCCCAGACAAGCATGACTTCTTCAGTGTGGCTGAATGGAAACAAAGGATCTATGTTAAAGCTCCAAACAAAATCAGAAATGCACTCGTGTTGCTAAATGTGCAATTTATCAGTAATAAATATGTGTAATGCCGCGTACACGCGATCGGAAATCCCGACGAGAAAACAGTGTTCTTTTTTACATTCTTTACGTGTTTACGTCAAGAATGCGGTGATGTAAAACACCGCGACAAACCGATAAAAATTAAGTTCAATGATTCCGAGCATGCGTAGAATTTTTGTGCATCGGGAATTGCATACAGACATTCGGAATTTCAGACATCGGAACATGTTCGGACAGAAAATGTCCGTTGTAGCATACATACGGTCAGAGTTTCCGGCCAAAAGCTCACATCGAACTTTTCATGTCGGAATTTCCGATCGTGTGTACGCGGCATTAGTCAGTTTACTGGACAGCCACAGACTGCGAGGATTAGATCAGTGTTTCTCAACTCCAGTCCTCAAGGTGCTCCAACAGGTCATGTTTTCAAGATTTCCCAGATGAAAAGGCCGTGGTAATTACTAAGGCAGTGAAACTGATCAAATCACCTGTGCAAAATAATGGAAATCCTGAAAATATGTACTGTTGGGGCGTCTTGAGGACTGAGAAACACTGGATTAGACGAATGATTGTAGTGCGGTGGTGGTGCCATATTTTTGTCTGAAATGCGGGTTGGAGATACTCTATATTAACAAAAGTATTGGGACACCTGCCTTTACACGCACATGAACTTTAATGGCATCCCAGTCTTAGTCCGTAGGGTTCAGTATTGAATTGGCCCCGCCCTTTGCGGCTATAACAGCTTCAACTCTTCTGGGAAGGCCGTCCACAAGGTTTGGGAGTGTATCTATGGGAATGTTTGACCTTTCTTCCTGAAGTGCATTTGTGAGGTCAGGTACTGATGTTGGATGAGAAGGCCTGGCTTGCAGTCTCCACTCAAAGGTGTTCTATGAGGTTGAGGTGCTGGCCAGTCAAGTTCCTCCACCCCAAACTTGCTCATCCATGTCTTTAGGGAACTTGATTTGTGTACTCATTCATGTTGGTAGAGGGTTGTATGGGAAAACATGGACTTTGTAGGCACTACTTCAAAATATATAACAAATTTTAATATTACAAAAATATACAAATATTATTCACTGAATGCATCCAATAGAATACATAAAAGAAAAACTACACAAATAAAAGAACCATATGAAAAAAAAACACAGGATGGCACTCAAAGATAACAATCACTTGTTGCGGGGATCTATGTCATGGAATAGCCCATGCTGGAATAAGGAAGAAGTGTCTCCTGGGTAACCATCTACAGGGTTCTTGAAGCATTAAAATTGGCTTGACATGTTTCGCGATTAAACATTGCTTCCTCAGGAGCTTCTACATTTCAATGGGAGATAAAGAACATAATTGTAATTTATAGTAATACAGTACTCATTCATGTTGGAACAGGAAGGGGCCATCCCCTAACTGTTTCCACAAAATTGGGAGCATGTAATTGCCCAAAATGTCTTGGTATGCTGACAACTTTAGAGTTCCCGTCACTTGAACTAAGGGGCCAAGCCCAACCCCTGAAAAACAACCGCACACCATAATCCTCCCTTCACCAAATGATTAGGGCCAGTGCACAAAGCAAGGTCCATAAAGAGTTTGGGGAGGAGGAACTTGACTGGCCTGCACAGAGTCCCTGACCTCAACCCAATAGAACACCTATAGAAGCCGCAAGCTGTCACAGCTGGGTGCCCACAGTTTAGATGCTGATGCCGGGGACAGAAGACTGAGAGAAGGAACGGCTCAGGTGAGCACATCGCTGGATCCTAGGACTGGTGAGCAGTTTTTGTAGTTTTTGACTTAAACACAAAAATGACTCTTTAAAGAGGAATTCTAGGTGTGGATATTTTATATATAGTTACATTGGTCCAGCTTGTAACTGCATATCACATACCTGGCCATGTCCCTGGAAGTTGGAAATCACTGTGGTCATCAACTCTCTCCTTAGGGCCCACTAACAGGCCAGGTTTGCAAGATAACTGAAATACATCACATGTGATATAATTTGCTGCTCAGTGATTGCAGTATTCTAGTCTGCATCTCCCCAAGGTAATACATAAAACCTGGCCTGTTAGTGGGCCCTGAGGACAGGGTTGATGACCACTGCTGTAGTAGACACTACTCCAGTGATCTCCACTAGCTTCCCGTTCCTGTGCTGAGCAGCCGGCCTTGCTGCATTGTGAACACAGGAGGTCAGCCACTCAGCACAGCAACTATTTATTATTATTGACTAATTTCCCCTTTGGAATTAATAAAGTGTTCTGAATATGAATCTGAATTTAGAGAATGTAATACAAAAACTCCTGCGCAATAAGTGTTACGGTTTCCTGCTAACATCTTAATGTGTTCCCACATTACAGTATAATAACAGTAGATAAGTAGATAAGTTACAGCAATATTTGGTGTAGCGCTACCTTCAATATCTAGAAATATTAACTCTGACACTAATGATAATTTTTTTTTTTTTTTAATTACCATAAAATAATCTACCATATATACTCGAGTATAAGCCAAGTTTTTCAGCACATTTTTTTGTGCTGAAAAAGCCCCCCTCGGCTTATACTCGAGTCACCTTTTTGCGCCTGATCTCCCGGACTTTGGGGACCTGGTACCGGCCGGCCGTAGGTCCCCCTGGACCCTAATCTTGACACACATGTAGCCTCACTCTTTCTCTACAAGTGTACAAAGTCCGGGGGACCTACGGCCGGGAAGCACCGATTTTTCAAACCCGGGCAGCCCTTCCATAGACTCCCATGTTAAACGGTAATTTCTTTGGTGACTTTGGGGACCCGGTACTGGCCGGTAGTAGGTGCCCTGGACCCGAAACTTGGCACACATGTAGCCCCACTCTTTCTCTACAAGTGTGCAAAGTTTGTTGTCTGGAGGACCAGAGCACGGTTAGCACCGATTTTTCAAAGCCGGGCACCCCTTTCATAGACTCCCATGTTAAATGTTAATTTCTCTGGTGAATTTGGGGACCTGATACCGGCTGGTCGTAGGTCCCCTGGACCCGGAACTTGGCACATATCTATCACCATTTCTTCTATACAAGTGTGCAAAGTTTTTTGTCTGGGGAACCTGCGGTTGGGGAGCACTAATTTTCCAAATAAACTCCCATGTTAAACGTCAGTCTAGTCATGGACACAGTGAGGCATGGACACAGGCATGGGCACAGTGAGGCATGCACATGGACACAGTGAGGCACATTTAGGCATGCAGATGGACACCCTAGGCTTATACTCGAGTCAATAAGTTTTCCCAGTTTTTTTGTTGTAAAATTAGGTGCCTCGGTTTATATTCGGGTCAGCTTATACTCGAGTATATATGGTAATCGGTGGATAATCTTAATCACTTCCTGCATGCAGTATATATATCACAACTGGTGACGTCATTTCTGGTTTCTGTGAAGACCGGAAGTCTGGTGAGAAGGAACCGCTGTCATTGTAAGAAGCTCTATGCAAACACCATTAGCAGTGTCTCAGTGTAATGTGAGTGTGGTTTTATTAATAAAGAGGAAGTTTTAATATGCCAGAACATTATCACACTATTGGAAGTCCTTTTTATTTTTTTGAACACTTTGTCTACCATTACCAGGAGGGTAGGCTCTTAAAGGGAACAACCCGTATATGGATCAAAACCCAGAAGCTGAGGAGGAGAGATAACCCATGCCCCGGGGGGGGGGGATATTTAGCACATTTCATGGGTCTATAAGAGAGGTGAGTAGTAAATTCACATAGTGGAGGAGCGCTGTGTATATGTGGAGAGTGAAGTGTGGGATTGATGCACACAAGAAGTGTGTAGAGACATTTATTGAGAAGCAGCACGTTTTCTGGCGTATGTTTCTGAACAGATTGACCCAGGCATTGATGACTTGCAGCTCTGAGATTGTGGACTCACTAAACATTTATGTTTGAATGTATTTTGTTTAACCACTTGCCCAACGGGTACTTTCACCTCCTTCCTGCCCAGGCCAATTTTCTGTCACACTTTGAATGACAATTGCGCGTTCATGCAACACTGTACCTATATGACATTTTTATCACAATTTTTTTTTTTTACACAAATAGAGATTTCTTTTGGTGGTATTTAATCACCGCTGGGATTTTTTATTTTTTTGTTAAGTAAATGAAAAAAGACTCAACATTTTGAAAAAAAAAAAAAAAGTTTGTCTTAGGTTCTGTTTTTTACAATCAGTTAATTTTTCTCCTTCACTGATGTGCGTTGATGAGGCTGCACTGATGGACACTGATGTGGCGGCACTGATGGGCACTGATGAGGCAGCACTGATGAGGTGGCACTGATGGGCACTAATAGGCAGCACTTATGAGGAGGCACTGATATGTGGCACTGATGGGCACTAATATGCGGCACTGATGAGAAGGCACTGGTTGGCAGCACTGATGGGCAAGGGGGAGGAGAAGGAGAGGGGAAGGCACAGAGAGCCCCCGCCACTATCAAGAAGAGGAGTGAGTCCTTGGCATAATGAACTTCCTAAATACATATGTAACGTGCAACATGTTGCTAAAGGTAATCCTTTCTTTTAAGAACAAGGGGAGAGTGTCCTTTCAAATGGCACCCCCGCAGAACCTATGTGGTCTTTGAGAGATAAAGGAAACCAGGGTAGATAAGTCTAAAATATCTAAAAAAAAAAGTTTACCTTATGTCCTTCATTGGGTTAAAAAAAAATCTTGACTGTAATATTATGTCTCTAGTTCGTGCCTAAATTACAGGGTGATGTTTTTTTTTTTGCCCCTCATCGCCCTTGATTCAGTGATAGAAGCTTTGCAGCAGAGGATAACAGGGGGACACCCCAAGAGACACAAGAGACTCCATAATATGAGGGCACGGGGGCAAATCTTTGTTTATAGAGGTTTCCCAGCAGCCTCCAGGAAGATATTGATTACTGATAATCATCAAGTGTGAGGAGGCAGCAACAATGCCGCACACAGGCTGTTAAAGAACCTCAAGGCCTAGCATGGCTTAGTAGCCGATGGCATTTAGTACCAGTGCCAGGTTTTTATGTACATGTTACAGAGGTTTATTAAAGATGATGTAGCTGAGAGAACATTTTGGTTCTGGTGGAAAATTTTGCTGCTAAAAATTTTCAAATGATCATCCAACTGCAGCTAATAATAAGAGATGACATAACCATTTCCATCCCTTACTCTGGATTTGTATTGTAAATGTGGCAGATCAGCATTAGGGGGCACACTTCAGGGTATAGGGATGCAGTTTGAGAGTCATATGCCTTAAAATACAAAAAGTCTAATGGTGACTGCGCTCTACCTATTAAATGTATAATACACACCAAAAAAGTCCAATAGTTATATAGTGCCGCGTGTCAAATAATGTACAAAATTAGGTAAGATATAAATTAGTTTGATTCATAAAGTGTCTGAAAATTAATCTCCTAAAGAAAGTGTCCCGTACGCTCAAATTCATATACTTAAAGCGTCCCATGAAAAATACATTTTCAGTGCAAAGTTCATGTGCAAAATACATTTCAAGTAACAAAGTGCTAGTGCTTCATATACAACGGGTAAAATAAGTATTGAACATGTCACAATTTTTCTAGGTAAATCTATTTCTAAAGGTGCTATTGACATCAACATTTTCCCCACATGTCGATAACAACCCATGCAGTCCATAAATACAAAGACAACAAAACAAATACATTCAGAAATTAAGTTATGTGTAATAAAATGGAATGACACAGGAAAAAAATATTAAACACGCCAACTGAATTTTTTTTTTAATACTTGCTACAAAATCCTTTGTTGGTAATGACGGCTTCAAGACGCCTCCTGTATGGAGAAACGAGTCGCATGCGTTGCTTAGGTGTGATTTGGGCCCATTCTTCCACACAAACAGTCTTCAAATCTTGAAGGTTCCGTGGGCCTCTTCTATGAACTTTGATATTTAGTTCTTTCCATAGACTTTCTATTGGATTCAAGTCAGGTGATTGGCTGGGCCATTCTAGCAGCTTCAATTTCTTTCTTTGAGAGTTTCCTTGGCTTTGTGTTTGGGATCATTCTCTTGCTGAAATGTCCTCCCTCGTTTCATCTTCATCATCCTGGTATACGGCAGCAGATTTTTATCAGGCATGTCTTGGTACATTTTCCCATTCATCCTTCCTTCAATGATATGAAGACTGCTAGTCTCGTATGCTGAAAAACAGCCCCGCCCACATCATGATGTCCCCACCTCCAAACCTCACTGTTGGTATTGGGGTGTTTTTGATCTCCAAACATGGTGTGTAATATGGCACATACACAATATAGATGACTATAGTGGTCCTTGGCCCTTGGACATTTCTTCTGATAATTCTTTTCACTCCTCTGTCAGAAATTTTGCGAGGAACACCACCTGGTCGTGGCCGGTTTATGGTGAAAAGATGTTCTTTCCACTTCTGGATTATGGATGTGTTTTTGAGCACCATTTGCTTTTACTGACCACAGGAATTTATTTTATTTATTTATTTATTTTCAAGGCACAGATTCTTTTTTTTCGATATTTGCCTTAAAATGTTTAAAAATGGCATCGATTGTATCCCCTGTTCTCCTATAGATCTGTATTGTTATGTTGTATTGACCAAACTAAATTTGCCTTTAAGCCAGTAAAAAAATGTACTTCTTGTACAGAGAATAACATTTTCAGTATCACTAAGAGGACTAAAGTCCAGGTGTGTTGCAGTGGGGAAGACAAGGTACACTATTCTTTTTGTAACTATACTGTATATGCAGTACATTAAATTCTTTTCTGAAACTCGGTAGAGATTGCGGGTGTTTGTTGTGCAATGTACTCGCCATTTGTAGGTAGATAGGAAAGTGTAAGTTGTCTCAGGAGTCAGGGCAGGTAGTAAGCTCAAGCTACATGTCCCTTTCTCTCTCTGTTTCTCCCTCTCCTCCCTCTCTGTTTCTCCCTCTCCTCCCTCTCTGTCTCTCTCCCTCTTCTCCCTCTCTGTCTCTCTTCCTCTCCTCCTTCTCTGTCTCTCTACCTCACTGTCTCTCTGTCTCTCTTCCTCTCCTCCTCTGTCTCTCTCCCTCTCTGTCTCTCTCCCTCTCCTCCTTCTCTGTCTCTCTCCCTCTCCTCCTATGTCTCTCTCCCTCTCTGTCTCTCTTCCTCTCCTCCTTCTCTGTCTCTCTACCTCACTGTCTCTCTTCCTCTCCTCCTCTGTCTCTCTCCCTCTCTGTCTCTCTCCCTCTCCTCCTTCTCTGTCTCTCTCCCTCTCCTCCTATGTCTCTCTCCCTCTCTGTCTCTATCCCTCTCCTCGTTCTCTGTCTCTTTTCCTCTCCTCCTCTGTCTCTCTCCCTCTCTGTCTCTCTTCCTCTCTGTCTCTCGCCCTCTCCTCTTTCTATATCTCTCTCCCTCCCCTGTCTCTCTCTCCTCTGTCTCTCTCCTCCTCTGTCTCTCTCCTCCTCTGTCTCTCTCCTTCTCTGTCTCTCTCCCTCTCCTCCTCTGTCTCTCTCCTTCTCTGTCTCTCTCCCTCGTCTCCTCTGTCTCTCTCCTCCTTCTTTGTCTCTCTTCCTCTCCTCCTTCTCTGCCTCTCTCCCTCTCCTCCTTCTTTGTCTCTCTCCCTCTCCTCCTTCTCTGTCTCTCTCCCTCTCCTCCGTCTCTGTCTCTCTCCCTTTCCTCCCTGTCTGTCTTTCCTCCTCCTGTCTCTGTTTCTCTTCCCTCTCTATTTTTCCTCTGTCTCCTCCTCGATTTCTCATTCTCAGATTTAAATAAGCTTTACTGGCAGGACCAAATCAATTTTGAGATTGGCGCAGAACTTGGTAAAGGGATGCCACAGGGTTTGAATAAGAGGGGTATAGGAGTACTTATAAAAGATACAAAAGCCAGAAGCTTTATTTAGCCCCCTTCCTTTTTACTTTTTGTCCTTTATAACCTTCTTTTTTATTTCTTTTTAATTTGTCTCTTTCTCACCTTAACTCTGTCTATCTGTATCTCTCTTGTTTTGCCTTTGTGTTTTTCTCTTTTTTATTTTTTTCTCTGTCCTTTCTTTCTCTCTCTGTCCCTTTTTTTCTCTTCTCTCTCTCTGCTTCTCTCTCTACCCTCTAGTTCTGGGAATAGCAGTTGCTCAGTGTGTGTGCGTGTGAGTGTGCGCGTTTAGTGCAGTCTCCCGTCTAGTTCTCTGCAGCCTGCAGGAGTCGCCATCAATGCAGCAGCTTAACGTTTTAGGCGCCCATCCCCCACCCACTCCACTGCCAGCAGCCATGAATCCACTCTCAGCCATCTTGAATGGAGCCTGAATGCTGGGTGAGGGGTTGCAATCCAATCAGAGGCACTTATTTTAGAGGGAAGAGAGCTTGTGCAGGCGTGGAATATGATCCCCAGAAAGGCCTGGAAAGCAGAAAAAGTCAGTAAATTCTGCTCTGGAGTGATGATGTCATCCACATAGACATTTTTTCCCTCCACAGATACCATGATGAGTACTTTTCCAGTATAGTGAGCAAAAAAAGGCATTAAAAAAGGATACTAAAAAAATACTTTTTTTTATTTCAATTAAAGAATTGTGTTCCAGATTATAAAAGGATCCATCTATTTGCAAAAAACAAGTACAACACTTTCTTAGCCCCACACCCTTGGCAAATGCCGTTACTTTAAAAATGCACAAAAGGCACATTTAAAGAATTTACATAAACCTACAATGGTCACCATCATAAAAAAAAAATAACTAAAAATAAATTGACCAAAAAAAATTAAAATAAGCATAAATATAAATAATTTAAACATCTTAGTGGTATAAAAATACAAATGAACATTCTTCTTTGCTAAACAGAAATTGACAATAAAGTCATCATTGACATTTGGGTGTGCATAACATCACTAGGTTCCTGAGTCGATTGTTGTCTGAACCTTAACAAAAGGCCATGAACAATACAGGCACATGTTAGATACAAAGTACATGTATAAGTTAGATACATATATATATACACAATTCTGCAAGCTAGGGCCTAACCACATCTTTTTAACATCTTACAGAAAATATTTCTTGCAATATAGCATGATTTTGATAGAACTGTCTACCAAATAGTCATGTCACTATGAGGAATCTTCCATTAGTTTAGTGTTGTAGTAGACAAGCATTTGGTGGGAAAAAAAGAAGATGAATTTTTCTCTTTGTGGTCTGCAGTTGTGAAGTGGTCTTAATATTTTGGATGAAATTGTGGAGTTTGTTTCTTTTGTCAGTATTTTTAGCTCATTTAGCATTCTCTGAACGCGGTAACCTTGAACATTAGCATAGCCACCTCATGGTCCTGACAAAATGGTATTTGGTCGCCTCTCGCCTTGCTAAGATGTACCCAAACGCCTCTTCAGATTGCTTTCGAGGACGCATTTTACAGAACTCTATGCTTCACATTTAGTGGGAATACCCAAGGATTAGGGGATTTTGGAACAGGCTCTTTTCCATGCTCCGTCGCGTGGCTGGCTTAACCTTATAGCAACTACCTCAAATAGCATTGCTGAATGAATTACCACTGGGAACCCCCTGCTCTTCTCAGAGGCTAGTGTTCTTTATCCTTCTAGATGCTAAAATCAGGATAGCGGGAGCATGGAAATGACCCTCCATCTCATTGCAACGGGTGAATGCTCCATGAAAAAATTGTTAGCATTATCAATGATAAACAACATACCAATTTGAGCAAATTTTGGACCCGTAGGCTGTATATATGAATGTCTCCATTACATTTCACTTCGCAATTGAGGGCCCAGGGTTCTTTCTCTTTTCTGTTTTCTATCCCTTTTTTTTTGCTTCTTTCTTTTTCTTGTCTATCTCTTACTTTTATGATTATAGTGTATGATTATAGTGCTGGACGCCTGTGTATAGTGCTGGGCGCCTGTGTATAATGAAGCTTTAAAGTCTTGGTTGACTTTTTATGTTTGAGACCCATGGCGCTAGAGAGCCATATTATTTTAGCACATTATGTCTCGTGTTGTCCCACGGAAGGTGTAACCCCATGTGTGTATGTCATGGGACCATCACTGTTATTTATCTGCACCCATTGTCCTATGTACAGTGGACAGGGCCGCCATCAGAAACTTCAGGCCGCCCTTACACAGCTTCAGGCATGGGCCCCCTGGGGGGTGCCGCCGCTAATTGAGAAGTGGGGTGGCCGTGAATTGAGAAGCGGTGGGTGCTGGCGCCGCAAATTGAGGTCGGGGGGCTTTGGGTGCTGACGAACAAAAAATAAAATAAAAGGGGGGTTGCCCCCCTTTAATAAAAAAAAAAGGGGGGGTTGCCATCCTGGGCCCCGGGGACCTCAGGGCCCTGGGCCCTTTAATAAAAAAAATGTTTTATGAAAAAATAATTTAAAAAAGGGGGGGTTGCCATCCGGGGACCTCCGGGCCCCTGGGAACCTCTGGGTCCCTTACAGGTGTACTGCCTGTACCCACCTGATGGCGGCCCTGACGGTGGATATAAAAAGTCTGTTAAAATGTCAGGTTTCTGTGCTGTAAAAAAATAGACAAAGATAAATAATTTTAGAACTTTTTTCACCTTCTGACCTATCTTTTAGGTGGAGGGAAGTACAAATAAAAAAATATGGTTGCATAAGTGTGCACACCCTTCAACTAATACTCTGTTGATGCACCTTTTGATTTTATTACAGCACTCAGTCTTTTTGGGCATTACGGCACATCTTGACTTGTCAATATTTGCCCGCTCTTCTTTGCAAAAATCTGTCAGATTGCGAGGCCACAAGATTTATGCGTTGTTGTTATTTTTCTTTTCTCTGCTCTTGCTTCAATAAAAAAAAATATTGAAAAAAAATTAGCATAGCCTTTGGATAGGTTGAGATGGGGGGTCACCTAGTTTATGGGCAGGTGAGACCAGTCCCTGTTTTGGAGGCCTTGATTTAAAACTTGGGCCTGGCTGTAATTGATGTGGTTTGTGTAAACCGATAATATTGAGGCTTGTGTCTATTGTCCTGCTACTGGTTCAGAGTTTGGATGACCAGGTGATGGCACAGCTTTGGCTTTACTGATTTCAGGCTTCTCCTTGAGTCTGGACCTTGTGAAATCAGGTCAATTCCCAATGTTTTAGTTTATTACCCTAAATTCTCATTGCATCTGAAAAAAGACAATACATCTGTCTGTGGTTAAGACCTTGTGGCTCAGAAGGGTGTCATTACTTACTCTGGTGCTTGAGTCACGAGCTTACATCTTGAGCTTATACTTTAGTTATGTGTGACCTTTCATGTTTTGTTGCTTTTTAGAAATGATAGAAGAAGGAGAATAGAGTAAATGATTAGAGGGGCAGTAGCTCAGCGCATAAAGTTTATTGACTAACACACTTTGAGACATAGGATTCATTCCCTGAATTAAAAGATGCAGATTTGCCTATGACGTTGTTAGAAAAGTCTATAGTGCTGTTATTGGAGCCGTCATAGAAACAAGATCAACACCAAGTGATCCATTGAGTCGGCTGTTTTTTTTTTTTTACTTTTTTGTCTGTGTATAGATCTATGCTTGTCTTATGCATATTTGAAACCACTTACTGTTGACTGACTCATTACTTCTGCTGGAAGTCTATTTCTGACAATTTAGTTCCCAAGTTTATACTTTATTATTTAAAACAACACGTACGACGGCACTATAAAGGGGAAGTCCCATTCGATTGGCGACACCCTTTGGGCTGATTATGCAAATTTCCCTTCTCATAATCTGCTTCTGAGCTAGCGCGTTTTTTTGCCCATTGTTAAAGACGTGAAAAACGACGAGAAAAAAATAGAGCAGGTTCTAAATTTTTAATGCCCATTTTTCACGTCGAGAAAAATGCTCTGAAGCCTACACGCGAATTTAAAAAATAAAAAATTTCTCGTCATGTAAAGCGGTCGTGTGTACGCGGCCTGTCCAACAGGGATCTCCAAACTACGGTCCTCCAGCTGTTGCAGAACTACACGTCCCATGAGGCATTGTAAAACTCTGACATTCACAAACATGACTAGGCATGATGGGAATTGTAGTTCCTGAACAACTGGATTTCCATAGTTCGGAGTCCCCTGCTGTACAAGGTATCTACAATCATACCATAGCAAGGTGAACATAGTAAACATAAGAAAGAAAAATAAAATAAAATAAGGATACAGGTGTTCTAGTCAAAGACCAGGAACATTGATTGTGCACTGAGCACCCTGGACAGGAAAAGTAATCACACAAATTAAAAAATCCTGCTACGTAGGCTCATCCTCTTCATCCCGGAAGAGGATAAAGCAGTAGTAGTTGGAACAATCATTAATTCTCCACTCGACTACGCAAACTCCCTCTACCTCGGACTACCAAACTACCAGTTTTCGCATCTACATGTTGTCCAGAATACAGCAGCCAGACTGATAATGGGAATAAAACCCTGGGAATCCATCACCCTGTCCCTGAGGTCCCTTCATTGGCTAACCATAAAGGATCGGATCACATTCAAGATCGTCTGCCTCACTCACAAATGCACACAAGGAAAAGCTCCGCAATACCTATGTGAGAAAATAAAACACTACAACCCTGGTCGTGCCCTTCGGTCGACGAATCAAAACCTGCTCTGCATCCCCAAGACCTGTTACAAATCTAAAGGAGAACGAAGGTTTGCAATTCAAGGGCCACGGCTGTGGAACGCGCTACCAACGTTCATCCGCATGGAAGAAAACCATTGTGCCGTCAGGAAAAAACTTAAGACCCACTTCTTCTGAAAGGATCAGGACGACTCTGGATGCAAAGTGCCTTAAGGCGATTTAGTTCACATATGCAGCGCTATACAGTTCTCACTTACTCACTCAGAACAGCCAAAGCTACAAGAGGGTGGCAATATGGAGAGCAACCAATTACAGTAGACAACAGTCAAGAGAAGCCCAAATCTGTACGGGTCATATACCAGTTAGACCAGGGAAGCCATTTTATCACAGCTTTGGAATACGAACCTATACTGGAAGCCATCGTGAACTCATACGTATGGTGACTTTAAATAATGTCAAGCTTTTCTTTAGGGGAAGGAGCTTGGGGAGATTTCCATTATCTCATAATGGTTAGCCTAGAGCATGGGTCTTCAAACTACGGCCCTCCAGTTGTTCAGGAACTACAATTCCCATAATGCCTAGTCATGTCTGTGAATGTCAGTGTGTTACAATGCCTCATGGGATGTGTAGTTCTACAACATCTGGAGGGCCGTAGTTTGAGGATCCCTGGCCTAGAGGCTAGAAGGATAGAAGAACCTTGAAGAGAAACACATCTATGCCAATATGCAGGAGAGCTAAGGCAGGCGCTACGGGTCCTGGCAAGGGAGGGAGATAATATATTTTTTTTGACAAAAGTTAGCAAGATAATTCCAAGATCATAGAATGTATAATAGAGACCCAATTAGGCCGCAATTTCTCCAGCAGTGAGGAGGATGAGAGTTTATACTTTATTAATTTGTAAATTTGTATTTCTTTTTTTCCCCATTCAAAAATGTGTACTTTTGGAGTAAGAGAGCGGTCACACCAACATTTCAATTTTGAAAATGTGAATGCCCTGGGTTTCTGATAAAGCTGAGTTTTTTAAGGCACTGTGGAGTGTGATAGATAGGTTTTTCAGTTTTCTGCCTTTTAGGTATGTAGTTAGCCTTGAGAAAGATGGACTAAGTTATGTTGAAACATTGACAATAAAATGCTGTTGCTTTGATTTATCTCCACTGCAAGACCCGAGAGTGCCTGTATACCAGTTCTGGATTAGTAATGTTAGACCAGGGGCCTCCAAACTTTCTAAACAAAGGGCCAGTTTACTGTGCCTCAGACTTTAGGAGGGCCAGACAATGGCCAATGGGAGTAGAAAACACCCTGGCACCAGTGGGGGTAAATAATGTCCCATCTTTGGTATTAGGAGAATTATTAGTGCCCCGTTGTGATGTCAGTGAGAGGAAAAGTGCCCCATTCTTGGTGTCAGAAGGAGAAATAGTGCCCCATCGTTAGTGTCAGTGTATGGAATGGTGCCCCATTGTTGGTGTCAGTGGGGGAAATAGTGTGGTGTTGGATGCATTTGTAGTCTTCTCTGTGTGGTTGTAGTTCTAATCTTCCCCTATCCTTTTCAGATGGCCAGGGCTTTATGTTCACCAGCTGGTGTGCCATTGATAGGACTTGTATATTTAATCATTTCATTGAAAAGCATAGTTGACGTGGTTGTAAAGCCAAAAGTTTAAAGGAGTTGTAAAGAATTTTTTTTTTCCACCCTAATGCAATCTATGCATTAAGGTGAAAAAACATCGGATGCTGCCGCGCCCCCCCCCCCAGCCCCCGTTATACTTACCTGGCCCCTCGAAAGTCCTTCGCGGTCCCGATATCCTCTTCGCCGCTCAGCCTGGCCGCTGATTGGCTACAGCAGATGGATTGAGAGCAGCGAAGCCATTGGCTGGCACTGCTGTAAATCACATCCAGTGACGTGGCGCGCCGAGTGTTACAGTGAGAGGCTATAGCTCGCTGAATCACAAGAGCGTGCCGGCAATTATTGACCACAATGCGAGCTCTCGCATGACTGTGGTGAGTAATTGCGTGGAGGACCAGAGACAGCCGCCGAGAAACCCCAGAAGACGTGGATCGGGGCCACGCTGTGCAAAACGAACTGCACAGTGGAGGTAAGTATAACATGTTTGTTATTTTAAAGGTAAAAATGTTTTTCTTTTACAAACCCTTTAAGATAAAAAGCCATCTTTGTGCAGCAGCCCCCCTAATACTAACCTCCAGCAATGTGCACGAGTGCCTCTGCCGTTTGAGACTGTCCCTCCTCATTGGCTTAGACACAGCAGTGGCACCATTGGGTTCCCGCTGCTGTCAGTTAACCAATGAGGAGAGAGAGGGGGCCTGGCTTAACCAAAGCTGGGTACCTGAATAGACACAGGGAGCTGCGGCTCGGTTACCCCCATAGCAAGCTGCTTGCTGTGGGGGCAGGGGGAGAGCCAGCGGAGACCCGAGAAGAGGATCTGGGCTGCTCTGTGCTAAACCATTACACAGAGCAAATTGTATTTTCATCAGCATAAGACAGTTTTATGTGGATATATAAAGATATGCAATTCATAAGGGGAAGTAAAACATGTAGTGTTTGTAGTTGGGGGCCAATTGCATCCCTTAACTTTGAAGTCATAGCGGAGGTGACAGTACCTCTTACTGGTTTGGAAGAGGTTGGAGATCCCATAGCCAGTGCTGACTTTTCTAGTTTTGCCGAAGATTTTAGATTTCTTGCATAAGAAAATGAAGGTATAAGTGATCAATCAGAGGAAATAGTTCAAAGGGGAAGATTAACTGGGTTGCTAGTGGTTGGAGTTCTAATGCTTTACGTCTCCTTCCCACTCACTGCTTGGAATGTGCCATGTTTCCAAACTCTGAGGGCTGGTTTACACCAGTGGGCGTGCATGTACTGGTGTGTGTTGTGCAAGCACGCTGCAATGCATTGTTACAACACATCACAGTGCTTGCTCTTTTTTTTTTTCACTTTCTTTACTTTTAACTTACACTTCATTTAACTTTTTGTATAGCAAGATGTTGTGATGCACTGGAATGAATTGTAATGTGTTCTTGTGTGCTGGAAAAAAAATGCAGTGTGTCTACATTTTTCAGCGATACACCCAATCGCAAAGCTTTGATCTGAACTGGGTGCATAGACAGCAATGAACTCCTACAATAAGAGAATAAACACCAAAAATATGGCATACCTCAGACAATTACTGCCTTATATTCCAAAAGTTTGTTTTCTTGTCAAAGTTCAAACCGAGCATTAGAATGCAGAAGAAAGGGGATTTAAAGGGGTAATTCCCCCAAAAACCTTTTTTTAACATTTATTCAGGCTCGTTATGTCAAGGGGAATCATTTTTTTTTTTTTTAGAAATGAAGCCGTACTTACCGTTTTACAGATGCATCGTCTCCGTCGCTTCCGGGTATGATCGTCTGGTCTGGGCGTGCCTATTTGATTGACAGGCTTCCGACGGTCGCATACATCGCGTCACGAGTAGCCGAAAGAAGCCGAGCGACGGTGCGGCTCTATACTGCGCCTGCGCACCGTCGTTCGGCTACTTTCGGAAAATCGTGACACGATGTATGCGACCGTCGGAAGCCTGTCAATCAAATAGGCACGCCTATAGTCGGAGCCCATACCCGGAAGCGTCGGAGACGATGCATCTGTAAAACGGTAAGTACGGCTTCATTTCTAAAAAAAAAAAAACTGATTCCCCTTGACATAACGAGCCTGAATAAATGTTAAAAAAAAGGTTTTTGGGGGAACTACCCCTTTAAGTGACTTTGGAATGGGGAATGGTTGTTGGTGCCAGACGGGCTGAACTAAATATTTCAAAAACTGCTAATCTACTGGGATTTTCACGCACAACCATCTCTCGGGTTTACAGAGAATGGTCAGAAAAAGAGAAAATAGCCAGTGAGCGGCAGTTGCATGGAGGAAGATGCCTTGTTGATGTCAGAGGTCAGAAGAGAATGTACAGACTGGTTTGAGATGATAGAAAGACAACAGTAACTCAGATAACCACTCGTTACAGCAAAGGTATTCAGAATACCATCTCTGAACGCACAACACATCGAACCTTGAAGCAGATGGGCTACAGCAGAAGAAGACCACACCGGGTGCCACTCCGGTTATCTAAGAACAGGGAACTGAGGCTATTGACACAGGATCACCAAGATTGGAAAAACGTTTGTGACATGATCAAATTGTAAAAAATAAATAAATTAACCGTGCTGAAAGACATAGGAGAAAAAGGAAAAACCATATGTGATCATTTAGGGGGCAAAAACTTTAGAAAGTTACACCTCCCCAATTCTACCCTTACGTTCCTTCACCATATTCCCATAGGTATCCCCCCCTCCCTCCGTCATAAATACCCATTCAGGCCCGATATGGGTATTCTTTATCTGTGAGCATATTCACTATTTCAAATTATTAAGAGTTTAGTTAGAGAGTTTGGACTTTGGTGTCTGAGAAGAGGTGAAAGCTAGCTTAGAGGGCAAGAGCTTTGGCTAATGTTTAAAAATAATAATTACTTCTAATCTCTTTGAATGAAAAGCCCCTTTACCTCTCGCATGTCTCAGTGGGTGGAATAACAATCTGTTAGTTGATGCCTCATGCCTTTTATTTTTGAAATATGAGAAGATTTAAGTTGGGCTGAGATGATAGCTCTGAGGCTTATGCCGCGTACACACGATCATTTTTTGGGTTGTAAAAAAACGACGTTTTTCAGGCTCTAGAAGAAACATTTTTTTTTCAACTTAATCATTAAAACGGCCTTGCCTACACACGATCGTGAAAAGAAAATGCTCTAGCAAAGCGTGGGGACGTACAACACGTACGACAGCACTATAAAGGGGAAGTTCCATTCAGATGGCGCCACCCTTTGGGCTGCTTTAGCTGATTTCGTGTTAGTAAAAGACGATTCGCGCTTTTCTGTCTGTTACAGTGTGATGAATGTGCTTACTCTATTACGAACTGTAGTTTTACCAGAACGAGCACTCCTGTCTCATAACTTGCTTCTGAGCATGCGCGTATTTTTCACGTTGTTAAAGCCCACACACGACCATTTTTTACAACCTGAAAAACGACAACGTTTAAAACGTCGTGAAAAAATAGAGCATGTTGGAAAAAAAATTGCCCATTTTCAGAACCCGAAAAATGCTCTGAAGCCCACACACGATTGTTTTTAATGACATAAAAAAAAAAAAACGTAATTTTTCACAACCCGAAAAAATGATCGTGTGTACGCGGCATCAGAGCTTTAGCTAAGGGGAAGCCAGAAATTGCAAATCTTAAATGTTGCTCTACAAGTTTTGTTGCCACTGGTTGTCTTTTGAATCTTTAGACAATGCTTCTTTCTAGTTAGCTAATGCTTTATTTTCATAAAATAGGTCAGCGAGTCAAATTTTTCCAAGAGAAGGTTGTGTCTCAAAGGGCAAGACCAATGCAAGAGTTTGAAATTCTTGATCCTTGTGGCTCTGGACTAGTTAGTCTTTTTACCTCTTACGTGTTCTATTGGTTGTGGTTTAAATCTTTCTACCTGTCTAAAGACTTATTTTCCCTGAATAGGTTTGTGAGGTTATCTGTATTCAAAGAGGTGATAGCTCAATGGTTAAGAACTCGATAGAGTGCTGATCTATCTGAGTTAAAGTCTTATGGACTTGGACAAGTGACATTATCTCTCACATGTCCCAAAGGTTGTAGTATATGTGTTTTTTTTTTTTTCTTTTTGGCTAATGACTTATTTTCCTAAAACAGTTTAGTGAGCTGCTTTATGTTTGAAAGGAGGTGATGGCTTTGTAGTTAAGCCCTGTGTTCTAATTTCCCTTGAATTGAAGCTTTGTGGCCATGGACAAGGCATCTTACTGGATGGCATTGTAATTCCTTAGTTGATATGTCTTGTTGGCGGATGCCTTGTATTTTCAAATTAGGAACAGCATGACGGTTGTGAAGTTCTGATGGTTAAGTTGGTAAGTGCTCCCTCTAATGAAAAGTCAAAAATAAAGAGTTTAAGTCCTGGGTTCAAGTATTGTTTTATTTCTAGTTTTTTTCTCTAGTTAGTTAATGCCTAATATCCTGGAGTAGATTAGTCATCCAAATTCCACTTAGAGAAGGTGATAGCTCCAAAAAGTCAGAGATAAACTAAAACCTTGTGGCTCTGCTCTAGCTATGCCACCCCTTGTCAGATTGGTTGCTTTAAAATTTACAGTTCCTGTGTTTTTCTTTTGAGATAATGACTTATTTTCCTTAAATATGTTAGTGAGGTGCTTTGTTTTTTGAGAAAAGATAATAACTTGGTGGTTAAGAACTCCAGTTGGTAAAAAATAAACAATTCTAATCCAAGTGGGCTGCTCTTCATGTGGAAGGAGATCATGTCAATAAGGGTAAGGGTTCTACCTAATAGTGAACTGGCAAAAGCTCTAACATACCCAAGGTAAAATGTTGCAGTCCTCGCCAAGCCATTCAACTTATGTGCCCCATTGGGTTTTCTGATGCCTTATATGTATATTGTTTTAAGAAAATCAACACCATGTGGTTTAAGAAGCACTTCTTTTTTTTTTATATAATCTTTATTTTGCAAATTTTCAGGGAAAAAATCATACAAACAGACAGCCAACATGGCACGTAAAGAGAAGGGATACAAAGACAACGCATGGTACATCAGATCCTTTACAGGAATATTAAGATCCGCAGGGGCAAAATACAATCCCAGGGTGCGCCCGCATTTAATGGCATGACGGGAGGAGAGGCAAACAAAATATGAAATACAATATATCCTCACTCTATCGTGGAACACCTCCGCTGCCACACCCTAGCACACCCCTGTGAGAGAAAGCATCCCCCCTCAGGCAGTAGCAGGCGATGCCTATCTCTAGTACCCGATTCACGTGCAGCATGGAACGGGGGGGGGGGGGGGTAAGAAGGGGAGACACAAGGGGACGGAGAGCAGAGAAAAGAGTACAAGAAAGATAAGACAGAAAACAGAGGGAAGGGGGGAACATCTGCTGCAGAACTGAATTAGATAATAAGAAAACAACTATCACATCTAGGCCTTAACAACCATATATACCAAAGGCTTTACTATCAGCTTTTCAAGTCATCCTAATCCCCCAAAGGGGTTGCCCCCGTAGAGGGTCCCGGGGCAGCGAGTACATCCGGACCGGCGTAGTGGATCCACGTGGCCCAGATAGAATAAAATTTATCGTATTTATCTTTGCACTGCGCCATCCACTTCTCTGCGGCCATAATTTTATTCACCAAGGCCACCCATTCAGAACGGGTCGGTACTCGTGGCGTCTTCCAATAAATCGGGATCAGCCTGCGGGCCGCATTGAGCAAATGAGGCAGTGTAGACTTACGGTAAAAGCTAACCGGGACAGTGGGGAAATGGAGCAAGGATTCCAACGGGGAGTCAGGTAGCTCCACATCTAGAATGCGCTTGATTTGCTCATGGACATCTCTCCAGAAGGGACGTATCTTAGGGCACTCCCACCAAATATGGAGGAAGGTGCCCCTTTGGCCTAAGAAGCACTTCTAGCTTAGAGCAGTGATGGCTTACCTTGGCACCCCAGATGTTTTGGAAGTACATTTCCCATGATGTTAATGCACTCTGCAGTCTAGATGAGCATCATGTAAAATGAAGTTCCAAAACAGCTGGGTTGCCAAGGTTCGCCATCCCTGGCTTAGAGGGTAAAAGCTTTGGCTATTGAAAAGCAAGAAATCAAGAGTTCTAGTCCTTTGGTCATCATTTGAATGCTTTAGTTAAAGCGGAGTTCCACCCAAAAATGGAACTTCCGCTTAATCCACTCCTCACCCCCATACATGCCACATTTGGCATGTAATTTTTTTTTTGGGGGGGGAGTGGAGGCTTCAGGAGGAGTGGGACTTCCTGCTTCTGCCGAGGGGCTGGTAAGGCGATTACAGCGCTTTGCTAGAGCATTACCGCTCTTTGCTAGAGCATTTTTTTTAAACGATGGTGTGTAGGCAAGGCCGTTTTAATGATGAAGTTGGAAAAAACTTTTTTTTTCATGCCGAAAAATTAACGTGTGTAAGCGGCATAAGACACCTTTCACACTTGTACGACTTCAAAGTCGCGCGATTTCGCGGCCGCGATTTCAATGAATGCCTGTGTAAGTGGCATCAAAATCAGACCAAAGTAGTGCAAGGACTACTTTGAAGTAGGCACAACTTAAAGTTGTGCCGGTATGAATGGTAGTCATTAAAAATAATTGAGAATGGCTTATCATACGATTTTGCAGTCCAAAATCGTGGGACAAGTTGTATAAGTGTGAAAGGGGACTAAGGCTAATGACTTCTTCTGAAACAGAGTAGTGAGGTGATGACTTTCTCAAAATGAGATGGTAGTTCAGGAGGAAAGAGTTCTACCTCCTTGTAAAAACTCTCTAATTCTCCTCGATTAAAGTCTTGTGTACCTAGTCAAGTCACTTCTTTTCTCACTTGGTTGAATACAGATCCTTTATTTGATAATGTTTCAAGTTGATTGATGTCTTATATTTTGGAAATAGCAAAGTCTCTGTGAGACAGTGATAGCTCAGAGGTTAAGAACTGTCCCCAAACACAAGCAATCGGGAGTTCAAATCCTGCTGAGAGAGAGAGAGAGTTAAGAGAGTCATCTTTTGAAATCCTGTTTTTTCCAATTTTGCCAACGCTCTATTTTCCTGAAATAGCTTAGTGAGCCACACATTACCGGAGAGCAGGTGATAGCTCAAAGAGTAAGAGCTCTAACCCCTCTAAGGTAAATTTGCAGGGCCCTGGAAAAGCCACTTCACATGTCTCAATGTCTGCAGTTAAATCCGTCAGTTGCCAGTGCCTGGTTTAAAGTCAGATGAAATTTGTTTTCCGAAAACAGGTTAGTGCGCTACTTTGTCGAAGAGAGGAGGTGATAGCTATGAGGTTAGGAGCTCTACTTTATAGAAACATGACAAGAGCTCTAATCTCCTTAGTTAACCACTTGGCGCCCAGGGTCATTGTGGTGGTATATCTGAATGATGCCTGCAGCTACAGGCATCATTCAGATAATGCCGGTTTAAGTCGGCGAACCCCTGCATCATAAGATTGATCATAGCGACTGTTCCGCCACTTGATCGTTCTTACGGGCAGTGGAAGGGGACGTCCCCATCGCTCTCCGGTGTTTCTCCCGACTCACCGCTGCGACCGGTGAGCCGGCGAATGAATCCGCCGGCCCCGGACGATGATCACAGACATTTCTGGTGGACCAGATTGTCGCCGGAGTCTCTATGATCGTCGGAGGTCAGGCACGATGTTATGACATCACACCCGGCCTCTGCACTAACAAAAGCAGTGCTGCTTTGGCTGTAAAGCGGTGACTTTTATTTTTTAGGCTTCCCAGCCTAGAGGTGAAATGTGGGGTCTTATTGACCCCACATCTCACTGTAAAGAGGTCCGGTCTTGTCATATTCCCATTACAATGGGATGTTTACAAAGAATAAGTGTTCAATTTTTTTTTTTAAAGTGTCAAAATAAAAAATAAAATAGTAAAATTAACAATAAAAATATTTATTTTTTAAAGTACCCCTGTCCCTGTGTGCTTGCACGCAGAAGTGAACGCATACGCAAGTCCCACCCACATATGAAAACAGTGTTCAAACCACACATGTGAGGTGTCGCAGCAAACGTTAGAGCGAGCTCAATAATTCTAGCCCTAGACCTCCTCTGCAACTCAAAAAATTTAGCCAGTAAAAATGTTTAAAGCGTCACCTATGGGGATTTTTCAAAGTTTGGTGCCATTCCACGAGCCTGTGCAATTTTGAAGCATGACATCATCTTTCACATTATGCAAAAAAATTGGTCTAACTTTACTGTTTTGTGTCCGAATTGGCCCGGGCCTGAAGTGGTTAAAGTTAAAAAGTAGCGGGGCTGAGAAAGTCTCTTCATCACTGACGTTTGGCAGGTTTTTAACCCTTTAGGTCAGGGGTCTCCAAGCTTTCAAAATGAAGAGCTAATTTACGGTCCTTCAGACTTGGGGGGGGGGGGGGGGGGGGGGGGGGGGGGGGGGGGGGGGGGGGGGGGGGACTGTAGCTAGTAAGAATAGAAAATGCCCCAGCATCAGTGGGAGCAGGTTTGGTGGTCAGTGGGAGTAAAAACAACATAACACCCATGGTCAGAAGAAGGAAGGAAAGTGCCCCGTCTATAAATAAACAAGAGATCACAAGTTCAAATACCCCACTTAGATGAAGCTTTGGCATTTAAATCTCTGGCCAAATGTCTTTATTTTTATTTCGCTAATGCCTTATTTTCCTGCAATATGTTAGTGAGCCATGTTTCAAGAAGGTGATTGATCAAAGGGCAAGAGCTCCATCGAAAAAAAGCAAGCTTAAGTTAAAACCTTTGTGTCACTTAAAAAGCCACTTCGCCTCTTACGTGTCCCTGTGTAGGGAGTGCTCTTTGCGGATTTATTTTCTTTAAAAAAAGTTAGTGAAGTGCTTCATGTCCATGAAGAACGATAGCTCAGTGGTTAAGAAATCTGGCTAATATAATTAAAGCAGTAGTTCTATTCCAGTGATGGTGAACCTCGGCACCCCAGAGGTTTTGGAACTACATTTCCCATGATGCTCATGCACTCTGCAATGTATTTGAGCATCATGGGAAATGTAGTTCTGGGATGCCATGGTTCTCCATCACTGTTCTAGTCCATCTGAGGGCCCTGTCCCCCCGATAGGCCACATTATGTATTGCACGTTTCATGAGCTGTAGTCTGAACTGATTTTTAAATTCTTATTTCTTGTTGGCTTGCTCATCTACCTTAAACAGGTTAGTGAAACCACACCACATACGAGAGGAGGTGATAGCTCAATGTAAAAAAAATTGACAAAGCAATTCAAACTAAAAGCAATAACATATTTTAACTGGTGAGGGTGTTTTTTTTTTTTTTTATTAGCTACAGTTCATTCCCTTTGTGTCTCATTGCAGCTGTTCCCCTTCATAGATTTTACTCACTTTCCGTTAACAGCTGTAAAAACGTGTATTTCTTTCTCATCCTCTCAGGGGCACAAAGGGGATTTATTTACTAAAAGCAAATCCACTTTGCACTACAAGTGCACTTGGAAGTGCAGTCACTGTAGATCTGAGGGGGACATGCAAGGAAAAAAAAAATGCATTTTTGCTTGTACAAGATAAAAATCAGCAGAGCTCCCCCTCATTTCAGTTTTCCCCCTCAGATCTAAATTGCACTTGGAAGTGGATTTGCCTTGAGTAAATTAACCCCAAAGTCCTTCACCTTCTGGTTGCTCTATATAAAGATGGCCTAAGCCAGAGATATGCAATTAGCAGCCCCTCCAGCTGTTGCAAAACTACAAGTCCCATCATGCCTCTGGGTGTCATGCTTGTGGCTTTTAGAGTCTTGCTATCCCTTATGGGACTTGGAGTTCTGCAACAGCTGGAAGTCCACTAATTGCATATCCCTGGCCTAGGCTTCAACAAGATTGGCAAGACCCTGAGACTGAGCGGCAGCATGGTGGTCAAGACCATACTGCGGTTTAACTTCTCAGAACAGGCCTCGCCATAATCTACCAAAGAAGTTGAGTGTGCATGCTCAGCGTCCTATTCAGGGGTTGTCTTCGGGAAATATACGTAGGAGTGCTGCCAGCATTTCTGCAGAGATTGAAGGGGGGGGGGGGGGGGGGGTCAGTCTGTCAGTTTTCAGACCATACGCCGCACACCACATCAAATTGGTCTGCGTGGCTTCTTTGCTTGTATTGAGTTGTTTCTTTTCATCCCTACCAGGCCAATGTTCTTTAATCCTTCTACGTGTCTCCAGTTAACCAAAATTACATTTCCATGCATTGCTTGGATATGTTTTAGCTTGTGCGAGTACATCACTTTTTTTCCAGAAAGATTGATTCTTTTATTTATTTTTTCATCTTGGGTGTCCTTGTTTCACCAGGTCAGGGTGGCTCAGACTAACCTTCTCATAAGTTAATCGTTGCAAGTAACAGATTTTTACCTTTTCCTGACGAGGCGCACTTTACTAGATCTGTGGATGCTTCTTGGGTTTTCCACCACCACTTTACATTTTCCCTGGTTCTTTACGTTTACCAGGTTGACAATTTTAGCATCATTTCATGACAACTTCAGAAGTAAGGTCCATCAGCCAGCTCTTCAAACTGCAGGCAGTGCCTCGTTTGCCATTTCCTTGGGCCAGTCAAGCTTTTTTTTTTTTTTTTAAGGAATTTTGAACTGCCTGAAGGTAAAAAAATAAAAATCCCTGTGTCCCTCAATGGACAAGCAAAAAAGTCTGGTACTTACCCCTAAATAGTTTTCTCAAAGTTAATCGATGGTCACATGTCCCACTCCTCTGTTTTTGATTGTGCCGTCTGTACCACATTCTTATACTACTACTCCCACCACCATAAATTTGTTTTCAAAGTTATTCTAGGCTGACCTGTGGTTTTTTTTTGCCAGTATTTTTCTTTTTAAAGGTTTTTATTGCTCACAGAACATACAGAATAAGAATATGGCATACCATACACAATATGCAAACACAATGACAATACAACTCCCAATCTTGCACAGAACAAATAATAAATATGTCCAGCATCATGCCCACCCCCCCCCCCCCCCTGCTAATGATTTTGTATTCAACAATCCTGTTGGCACCAGTAGAACCTGAAAGTCTAAGGCAGGGGTGTCAAACTGGCGGCCCTCCAGCTGTTCCAAAACTACAAGTCCCATCATGCCTCTGCCTGCGGGAGTCATGCTTGTAACTGTTAGCCTTGCAATGCCTCATGGGACTTGTAGTTTTGCAACAGCTGGAGGGCCACCAGTTTGACACCCCTGGTCTAAGGCCAAGTCCACACGATGAGACATGTCCGCTCAAACATGTCCGACGGACCGTTTCCAGCGTGTACACACCATCGGCCGAAAAACCCCTAGGGCTGAGGATGCGGTGACGATGACGCCGCCACGGCACCACCCCAGGAAGTAAAATACTTCCACGCATGCGCCGAATCCATTTGACGCATGCGCGGAGATTTCTGTCCGCTGGTGAGTGTACTAACCAGCGGACATATCCGACGGACATGTCTCCGGCGAACAAATTTCAAAGCCGCTAGCCCGTACACGCCATCGGATATGTCTGCTGAAACGGTCCGGACAAGTTTTAGCAGATATATTCGATCGTGTGTAAGCGGCCTAAGACTTCCTTTGTTCCTCAATGGATTACAAGCAAAGGATATTATAGCAAGCATTAAAGCCTTTTATTTTCCACTATGTTCCCCACCTGGAGCATAGTGAGCACTAATAAGCTGGCACATGATTTGGGAGCCAGGTATGTGTTTTTTTTTTACATACAGTAGATGATATCTCCGCAAAGTGTGGTGCTACTTCCTAGATAGATGGTTGCACAGGAATAATAGTACAAAAACAAAAAGACGAATAAACCAGTTATAACCAGTACAACAGTTCTTCACAAGGATGCCTTACTTTCATGAAAGACCTTATTTTATAAATTTTAAAACTGGATGAGTGGAACCGAACCAACTTTAGAAAGGAACAGAGCCAGGAGCCAGGGCATGGAACTCCGTGCACTGCCAAAGCAGCAGGCAACTTGACCTACCAGACTGATCTCCTAACAGAAATATCACTTTTGGGGTACATTGACCCCCATTACCTTTACTATGTATTCAGTTTTTTTTTTTGCTTTTCTTTTAGCAAGGCAACAAGAAGCCGAACACCTACGAGCTGCCAACACTCTACAGGACAGAAAGTTACTTTGACAGAACCCACAACTACGTAAAAAAACTCAATTGACTTTTCCCATGCATTGCAACTGCTGAACTTGGACCCACAAAATGGTTTTGATTCATTTCTGCTACAGTAATGGTCATTACATTTGGGCACTTCTAGGGCTCCTCTAAACCACATCACTTTCACCCATCATCTGTAGAGCTTGCACTGAAATAAAACCAATAATTTTTTTTCCATACCCATCAATACCTTGAAAAAAATAAAATAAATGTTTGACATTTTTTTTTACTACTTCTCCATTAATCATATTGAAGACTGATGTTTGAGCATTGATAAAAGCTAATCGAGACATAATCCAAATTCGCTGTGTAACACTATACTTTTTTTTAAAACTAGCACCTGTCCTCCCAGGTAGAACAGGGTCATTTAATGAATTATAGTAGATCTGCTGTAGCTGAGAGTTGAAAACAACCTTTGTGGAAGTTTTTTTGGTAAAAAAAATACAGCCACCCACCAACCATAATATTGATTGTGTAGATGTTCAGAAGGTGTTTGGTACTTTGAGAATTTAGTTGTAACTTGGCCATTTATTTTGTGCTGCCTACCACATACCTGATGAGTGTATTACTCTCCACTGTGCTTTGTCCCCACCTTTCAGCCTTTTTGGTAAGGATTGCCATTGCTAGGTTTTGATCGGCACACTCTCAACCCCTCCCCCCGCCAAAAAAACTTTGTGCATGAATACCACTCCAGATCGCTGGAAGTATTAACTCCAGCAACAAGTTGTTCGCTTGAAGATCTACTTCACTTCTGACATTTATTATCCATCCATCCACCATTAGCACAACAGTAATGCCGCGTACACACGATCATTTTTCAGAAAGGATGGTGTTTGGGCAACAACGTTTTTAATGATGAAGTTGGAAAAACTTATTTTTTTGGACATGCTGAAAAATGATCGTGTGTGTACGCGGCATAAGCCAGAGTCAACTAGCATTCAGCATCTTGGGTAACGGCACCTAGACTGCCTACCTCAGTAGTCATCAACTCTGTCCTCAGGGCCCACCAACAGGCCAGGTTTGTAACTGAAATACATCACAGATGATAGCATTTGCTGCTCAGTGATTGCAGTACTCTAGTCCAGTGTTTTTCAACTCCAGGCCTCAAGGCACACCAACAGGTCATGTTTTCAGGCTTTCCATTATTTTGCACAGGTGATTTGATCAGTTTCACTGCCTTAGTAATCACCACAGCCATTTAATCCGAGGGAAATCCTGAAAACATGACCTGTTGGTGTGCCTTGAGGACTGGAGTTGAAAAACACTGCTCTAGTCTACATCTCGCCGAGGTAATATATGAAACCTGGCCTGTTAGTGGGCCTTGAGGACAGGGGTGATGACCCATGGCCTACGTCCATTTTTCAGACTGTAGGTCAACTTTCACCGGAAAGAAAACCCAGACCAGCTTTTGACCCTGGTTGCATGGTAAAGAACCTTAAAAGGAACACTAAAGGTTTTTTTTTTTTATTAGATCAATTGATTGTTGTAAGCTAGAGCATTTAAATATCACTCCAAAATACAGTAATCCAGGTTTGAAAATGACATTTCCTGTCTCTCCTCTTCTTGCTTTCCACCAGCATCTGAGCCGTTTTTGCATGGTGGAAAGCAGAATGTGCTCACCCCTCCCTAGGACTACAGCCCTGCATGAAGATGCTCTCTTATCCCTTACAGGCATGGAGGATAAGCCTAATGGGAACTGTAGTTCCCATTAGGCCATGACGTAGCAAGAATGAATGTGCACCGCAAACCAGGAAGTCAGTGAGAATAACGATTCAGGAGTGACGGAGGTGAATAAAACAGCTCGATTTCAACAGGTATCAAACTAGTTATAATGCAAAATATTACTTTTTACTTAATTGGCTACTGTCAGACTTTAATTTAAGAGGGAAATGTTTTTGTCTTTACAACCCCTTTAAGCCATGTGAGATGGAAGCAATAACGGGTAGCTGGGTAATACCTACACAACAGTGCTATAGCTTTATTTACCTCACTCTGTGCTATTCTAGATAGGTATACTTGGGGACAGTTGATCTGTAGGACAAGGATAAATATTTCTTCACACAACTCTTTTCAAGCAAAAGCAGGGTACAAGTACAAATCCATCTAAAATTCTGAACTTTAAGTTTATAGGCAGATTTTGGGTAGCAACCTTTATTACATTCATATGCATTGACTTCCATGGGAGACACTTCATCCACTACCATTATCAGCCCTGTTACACTTCAAATGTGCAACATTGGAAGCAAATGAAAATGTTTTATACACTCAGAACTTAATTAATTATGGTGGCATTTTTTTTACTGTAACAGCAAATACTAATTATTTTTTTAAGTTTTAGGTGACACAATTTTGAAAAACAATCTTTCTTAAATATGAAGGCCAAAATATATTCTGCTACATTTCTTTGGTAAAAAAACAAACAGACCCCAAATCAGTATAATATTTAGGAGTTTGCAAGAGACAACATAAAATATATATATATATATTTTATGTATATACACACATATAAACACACCTTGAAAATTGATTAATCTTGTTCTACTGACAAACACCCTCAAATGACCCCCTTTTTTGTAAAGTAGGCAGTCCAATATTTTTAGCAAGAGGCATAGTAACGTTTTTTTTTGCAAGTTAATTTTCTTTCACAATTTTTTTTAGGAAAATAAAAATATTAGTGGATTGGATTTTAAGCAGAGCTGCACCAGATTTTGCACTCTTCAGTTTTAGTCCATCTCTTTTGCATTCATTCACAAAATGCAAAGCATTCCCTGAATTCCTGTGTTCAGAATGCAGAAGGCTCATGGGCCCTGACACAAGCGGACAGAGGGGAGAGGATGGAGGAAAGGACACCGGAGACTAAGCAGAGTTGCGGTTGACGGAGGAACGTACGCTGACAGTGTCAAAGCTCAGCAGCCCTGATATATCGTTTTCAGCATACAGAGGGGGGGGGGGGGGGGGGAGTAGAAACTGGCAGGATCAGACAGCTATTACAGGGGCGGGGGGTTTGGTCAAATGACAGCACTGTGCTGTATTAACATGCTTTAAGGGAACAGGATCTATTTTTTGGGGGGTTAAACACTTGTCCCATTATCTTCCCCCCAACCCATCTAAAAGCAAAAACAAAACGTTTTAGATATTGCAGCTTACCAGTTTGCAGATGTGGTTGCTGCATTTTTATTTTCAGCCTTTCGTCCCCCTACCTTGTGATACCAACAAATAGCACCCTTGTCCTCGAGTGACCACACTCACTGTACCTCATCTATGGAGGAAGTCACGGATCCTATATAGGCTGGACTTCACATATGTCTGCCTTTATTCATGTTGATTACATGGGGTATGGTGGGATTATTAGTCAGCTCACAGGACGGACACTGCATTTCAGGCAAGACCAGTAGGTATGTTACAAGACCACAGAAAAAACACTGATGCAGATAACACATCCAAGAACTGCTAAGCAGCAATGTAATATATTTAGGTTTTTCAGGCTTTAGTAAATTTAAAAGGATAGGTTTAGCATTCAAAACATTTTACACCCATTATTTACGGTGTCATATGCAACATGTTCCAGAACTCCCTACCCGCTGTGACAGCAGTCGAGGACTTTGTCCCTGCAGCTGCTGTCATGTTTAAAATCAGTGCAGCTGTGCAGGACTCCACCTGCATAATCACATGATTCATTGACACAGGGATATGTAATTGAATATACAAGTCCTGTTTGCCACGGTGGTAGGCAGGCCTGTAGCCTCCATGCACTACAAGTGTACTGATCAGCGCAATCAGTCTATTGACACTTGCTCCAGCTTTTTATCTTACAGAGGATTGAGTAGGAAGCTGGAGGACGTGTTTGCAGGAGTGTGACATTGCACCTGCTATGCACTGGTGCAATGCTTTGCAGACTCCTGTGGGAAAAAAATAAATTCAGATTCGCCACGAGATCACCATTATCAGCGGCGAAGAGGGGAGACCCCCTCCACAGCTTACCGTAGACGTTGGTAGCGACGGAGGCGATCGGGAACGGTCAGTGACTGGGTATGGATATGAGTGATGGCAAGATGGCCCCCACCCATCTCCATAGCGGAGCGGAGGCGACGTCAAAATGTCACTTCCACCCATACGTCTTAAAAAGGGACTTTTTTTTGTTTTTCTTATTGCATACAAGTCCAAAATATGAGATGTGAGGTCTTTTTGCCCCAGAGCTCATATTTAAGAGGACCTGTCAAGCTTTTTTCTATTACAAGAGATGTTCACATTCCTTGTAATAGGAATAAAAAGTGACCTCTATTTTTTTTTCCTTTAACGGGTTTTAAAATAAATAAAATAAAAAAAAGTTTTTCTTAAAGTGCCCCGTCCCAACAAACTCACGTACAGAAGCAAACACATATGTGCGCAGCGCCCGCATATTAAAATGATGTTCAAACCGCACGTGAGGTATCACCGCAATCATCAGAGCGAGAGCAATAATCCTAGACCTCCTCTGTAACTCAAAACATGGAACCTGTATAATTTTTTTAAACGTCGCTTACAGAGATTTAAGGGTAAAAGTTTGACGCCATTCCACGAGCCACCTTTAAAGTAATGACAAAATGATTACTGCATCAGTAGACTCATAACTGACAACTTGCATTGTAGATACTGGAGACTACATAATGATTTTTATTAACTGACCAATACTCTGGTGGCCAGGTTTCTGCATTTGACATTCTAGTTCCTCACATATTTCATCACAAGGAGCCTCATTCTCACTATTGGGAGTACCTCAAGGAAGGGGGAGGAAAGTGAAACAGGGTGCTGTAAATGTAGGAATTACAGTGCATTTGTAAAATATTCACAGCGCTCGACTTTTTCCACATTTTGTTATGTTACAGCCTTAATCCAGAATGAATTTAACAAATTTTCCTCAGAATTCTACAAACTATAATACCCCATATAATGACAACGTAAAAGAAGTTTGAAATCTTTGCAAATTTATTAAAAATAAAAGAAAGGAAAAAAAATCCCATGTACATAAGTATTTACAGCATTTGCCATCACACTCAAAATTGAGCTCAGGTGATCATCCTTGAGATGTTTCTACAACCTGATTGGAGTGGTAAATTCAGTGGAATGGACATGATTTGGAAAGACACACACCTGTGTATAGAAGGTCCCACAGGTATCAGTGCATGTCAGAGCACAAACCAAGCCATGAAGTCCAAAGGAATTGCCTGTAGACCTTTGAGATAGGATTGTATGGAGGCATAGATCTGGGGAAGGGTACAGAAAAATGCATTGAAGGTCCCAATGAGCACAGTGGCCTCCATCATCCGTAAATGGAAGTTTGGAACCACCAGGACTTCCTAGAGCGGGCCACCTGGCCAAACTGAGTGATCAGGGAAGAAGGGGCCTTAGTCGGGGAGGCAAACAAGAACGCGATGGTCACTCTGACAGAGCTCCAGGATTTCTCTGTGGAGAGAGGAGAACCTTCTAGAACAGGGGTGTCAAACTGGCGGCCCTCCAGCTGTTCCGAAACTACAAGTCCCATCATGCCTCTGCCTGCGGGAGTCATGCTTGTAACTGTTAGCCTTGCAATGCCTCATGGGACTTGTAGTTTTGCAACAGCTGGAGGGCCACCAGTTTGACACCCCTGTTCTAGAAGAACCACCATCCCTGCAGCACTCCACCAATCAGACCTGTATGGCAGAGTGGCCAGACGAAAGCCACTTATCAGCAAAAGGCAAGACAGCCCACCTGGAGTTTTCCAAAAGACACCTGAAGGGCTCTCAGACTATGAAGCAAAATTCTCTGGTCTGATGGAACAAAGATTGAACTATTTGGCCTGAATTGTAAGCATCATGTCTGGAGGAGACCAGGCACTGCTCATCACCTGACCAATACATCCCTACAGTGAAGCATTTTGGCGGCAGTATCGTTGTGGGCACATTTTTCAGCAGCAGGAACTGGGAGACTTTTTTTTTAACTCTTTGGCCTGAATGGCAAGTCTCATGTCAGGAGGAAACCAGGCACCGCTCATCACCTGGCCAATACCATCCCTACGGTGAAGCATGGTGGTGGCAGCATCATGCTGTGGGGAATTTTTTCAGCGGCAGGAACTGGGAGACTGGTCAGGATCGAGGGAAAGATGAATGCAGCAATGTACAGAGACATCCTTGATGAAAACCTGCTCCAGAGCACTCTGGACCTCAGACTGGGGCGAAGGTTCCTCTTCCAACAGGACAACAACCCTAAGAGCTGGTACACACTGGGGCGACTCAGCCGCCTGACAAGTTGCGTCCCATTCTATTCAATAGAACCTAATAGGAGCGACGCAAGTCGCTCCGACTTAGAAAAAGGTTCTTGTACGACTTCGGGGGCGACTTACATTGACTTCTATACAGAAGTAACTTTGAAAGTCGCCTCTGAAGTAGTCTTCAGGACGCCTTGCTGAGTCGCCCCCGAAGTCTTGCTGCCCCTAGTGTGAACCGGCTCTTAGCATTCAGCCAAGATAACAAAGGAGTGGCTACAGGACAACTCTGTGAATGTCCTTGGGTGACCCAGCCAGAGCCCAGACTTGAACCCGTTTGAACATCTCTGGAGAGATCTGAAAATGGTTGTGCACCGATGCTCTCCATCCAACCTGATGGAGCTTGGAGAGGTCCTGCAAAGAAGAATGGGAGAAACTGCCCAAAAATAGGTGTGCCAAGCTTGTAGCATCATCCTCAGAAAGACTTGGAGGCTGTAATTGGTGCCAAAGATCCTTCACCAAAGTATTGCGCAAAGGCGGCTGTAATACTTATGTACTTAGTAGTAACTGCTGCTAGTATTCCCTGTAATGATGGTAACTTAGTAATTTCTCTTTACCCATTCTGTTGAAAAGATTAAAGCTTTTTTTTTCTTACCTGCCCTTTGAGGGCAACCATAGTGCTGATGCGACCCATAATGAAATGGATTTCGATACCAGTAATATATATATATATATATATATATATATATATATATATATATATATATATATATATATATATATATATATATATATATATATATATAGATAGAGAACAGAAGCAAAATGTCAACGTGAAGCACAATACAGCTTTTTTTTATTTATTTAGATGCTTAAATGAATACAAAGGGAAAGAAAGATCACAAAATACTACTACAACATTGTGTCAAATATTAGATGGTATAAATGAACATCACTAGGTGGGTGTGAACTAAATATACTAAGAACCAAAATACAGCATTGTGTTTCCGTTTTGGGTACTTGAACACAATACATATTTTTTTTTACAGACTCTTCTTTAAAAGGTGTCAAAAAAGATGAATAACTGGCATACTTTGTCTTGCTTTGGGACCTCCCTACAATAAAGTGTACCTACCTTTCAGGTGCAATACGCGGCCAAAAATGTGCCTAATCAACGAGTCCGGGCCTCTGCTCACCAGAATCCCTCCTGGTAAAAAAATACAGGGAGGAGGCACTTAAAAATAAAAAGTTAAATAAGAAAAAAAAATGGATGCCGCAATTATTTGGTAGGCCGCTTGTGCACTTAAAAAATACTTTTCTGTTCCAAAAACACCAGCTCGTCCAAAGTTCTTACCGTTGATGGGGGAGGGGCTTTAACGGGTCAGAAATAGGAAGAATAATTCTAATACAACAACCGAAGATCGATCTTAAAAGTCCAGGCTCCATTCTGAGATTGTACTGATTATGTGCAAAAACTAAAGTTCTTCAAAATTACATATTAAACTTTTTTTTTACGTTTTTGTTTTTTGTAACTCCTTGAATTATAGCGGTTTCAAGCCTTTTTTGCTAGGTAAACTAGATACAGCATTAATTACACAGCAGGCCATTACTAAATAAAAAAAACAAAGAAAAAAAAATTCTATAGTGGGTACACAAGAACAATTTTAGAAGCCTCACTTGAATAAGTCTAAAATACTGTACAAATATACATTTTTTTTTTTAACTATTCAGAATGAATACATGACAGGGGCAGAAAAAAAAAAATTGTATCCCCAAAATTTTTTATACACAGTGAGCCAAAAAACAAAAAGAAAAACAGGGTGCAAAGCCGATGGTGTCACACAGTTCGGCTGCTAGAAACCATAACTCGAGGTTTGTTGGTTTCCTTTCAGAAGACTAACTTCATGGAGAGAGAAATTTTTTTTTTTTTTTTTTTGGGAAGCTGGAACAAGAACTTGGATAAAACACAACTGTGCATTTTTTGTATAATCCACTGTTGCTCTTCACATCAGACAGGTGCCCGATGTTGAGGAAGTCACAAGCAATCTAGACAAGTATGGTCTTAAAGGGGGTATAATTTCAGCAGCTGATATTTTAACCGTGCAGGTCTCTGGCCAACTCAGGGACAGTTAAAAGTTTGAGAAAAGTCCAGCTGTAATGAAAAAACGTTTAAACTACTGGTTTGCACGCAGTAGTTGCAGGTGAATCTATACTTCTTGGCTGCTGAGTCCCACACCTGCTAGACTGCTATGCATTTTATCTGTAACAGTCATGTTAAAGTGATCCCCATCTTCGCTATCGTTTGTGCCAGTCTGCCAATCCGTTTCCGTTGGCTGGTTTGACAAACTCTCCTCGTTGGCAGACGAGCTGCTTAATGACGGCGACTTTTCTTTAGACCAGAACCCTTCGACTTTTTCAGCGGAATTCTCTTTCCATTTGGTTGGCTCCTCGTCGCTTTCTGGCGAGTGTTCTTTTACCTCTTCCTTGGTGCTCTCGGCATCCTCACTGTGGTTGGAATCATTTATGCAAGTTTCGGCCTTAACCACAGTCGGCTCTTCTGCTGGACTGTCTTCTGGGTCGTCTTCTACATCGAAGACCTGTTGAGAAACCGGTTCACTGTCGGGAGGAGGTGGCGTCGTCTCTTTAGGAGCAGGCGGCTCTTCTTGCTCTTCCTCGTTGTCAGAATTGTCTAGGATGATCTCAGCATTTGAGTCAGAATGATTATTGGCTTTTGATGGAGCAGGTGCCTTTTGGACATCTTGAGACTCTTCTTCAGCCTGCTGCGGTGGACTCGGCTCTGGTACTGGTGGCTCTGGTTCTGTACTAGGGGATTTCACAGGCTCTTTGACTTCCTTTTCAGGAGATGGCTCAATGACAGTGACGCTATCGTTCAAATCTTCTTCAGCATTTGCTGATCCTTCTGAGGCACTAGACTCATTAAGTTTTCGCTTATCTATGGTTTTACTTGCGTTTGGTACGGCCTGGGATTCGTCAATGTTCTCAAACATCCACTCAGCCCCAAAATCCATACTGTGTTCAACTTTATTAAGTTCTCTCATGCTGAAGCCAAGGAGAACGCTGCATTTGTACCGCTCGCAGTCTCGGGCACACTTTTTCCTCTTGTTGCTAAAATGAGATGCTATGTCGCTCTTCCATAACCATAAACTGGATGCCAACTTTTCGATCTCTCTTCTGTTAGCATAGGGCTGAATGTTGAAGTATTTTGTAAGGAATGTCTTTCTGTTTTCGTAGGAGTCATCTTCATGCCCCTTTGGATCGACTGCCAAAACCACTGGCGGTTCCTCGGGCTTATCATCTAAAATAATCGGAGCATCTGGGTCCTCGTCTGGCCGCCGCCTTTTCACATTCACTAGATCTACAAAGTCATTCGGACGTTTCATTGCAGGCATTAAATGGGTAGCATTTATTCTTATGGGTGTATTCTTATCCTGCCCATTCTGGGTTTTTCCAACACCTCGGCAATGCACAAGATGAAGCGTGATAGTTGATGCTGTCATGTTACTGGTGTACACGCCAAGACAATGGATACACTTGTAGGTGAGCTTTTTCTCAACAGGATGGACGGTCTGAATAACTTGATGCCGCTCTCTTAAGTGGTGGGCAAGAGCATCCGAAATAGGACCCTTCAAGATAGAAAAGCAGAGTGGGCATAAAGTTTTACCTACATCTTTCTTGTAGGGCACAGCAGTCTGTGGTGAGTTTTTGACTGCGGGTTCCACCTTTTCAGGAGCCTTTACTGGGACTTTTGGAGGGGGAGGAGGGGCAGTCGTTGGTTGATTTTGAGCGTGGTAAGCAACAGATTCAGCCGGAGCATCCCGTAGATTGTATGTGGTGACAAGCAAGTGGATATTTGTGTGGCTGCCTTGCTGCAACGTTAAGTCAAAAGTCAACGTGGAATCAGTTTTGGGTGCCATTTCTTCATTGGCGTGAACCATTCTCATGTGAGCAGCCATCTTCTCGACATCGTTGAAGGTGGACCGACAGTAAGGGCAGGACAGGCCGTGGATCAGCATGTGGTTTAGCAAAGTGTCAGTTGGCAAGTATCGGTTACAGTATAGACATTTACTTGTGAAGTTGTGTATTTTCATGATGTAGTTTGCTACCGCAGGCACCTTTTCTGCCTTGTGCTCCTTCTCAAAGTGAATGCTGTATACGTTTTCAGGGAATAGCTCGTTGCAGATGGTACAGATTTTCCACTTCTGGGTAGAAGAGGTGGAATTGGCAGCAGCGGCAGCAGCAGCAGCAGCTGCTGCAGCAGCCGCTGGAGACTTTGCATTTGCCTGTACCATACCACGGGAAGCTACATGGGGCGGCGTAATAGAAGCAGGCTTTAGATGGCTACTTGACAATGCAGCGTTTCCAGACTGGAGAGAGTACCTTAGTGGAGCAGGAGATCTCTGGTCATTTGACATTGGGTACTGCCTGATGTTGCCACCTGGAAGTAATTGTTTCATTGACTGGGATTGCTGAGGGATAGAGACCGATGCATTGCCACCCATACCCATCCTCATCTGCTGGCCAACTGCATAGCCTTGTGTGATTCCTTTAACGCCATAGTTGTTCTGCTGCATGTGCATGTTAGTCATCATGTTGGAATTCATTGACGGCTTTGGTATCGCAAGTCTATTGACCATCTGTTGTGAAGGAAGAGGTCGAATGTTCGTTTGCGAAATTGGACCCATTCGCTGAGGCATGCCAAGTTGCTTCTTCTCTGTTGGCTTTGGTGCTATCAGCATCAATGGCTTAGATCTGGGGACGACCACATTGGTGTGGCTTATCATAGCTGTGACCTGGTACCCAATGCGTTCGTGGTCTTCAATGATGTGCTGGACTAAAGTCTCATAACTCTTCGGCATGAACCGACAGCGCTTGCACTGAATGCTGCTTTCATCGTTAGCGCCGGAAGAGACAGCGCCATTGACTGATTTTTCACACTTAGCGACATATGGTGCCGCAACATGCTGAAAGTGTTCCCTGTATATGTGTTTTCTCACCACTTCATAGAGGGGATCTCTGTAGGTGCACTTCTTACAATAATACACCGCCTGCTCCACGCTGTCTGTCGGCTTCGGCTTAAGGCTCTCGTACTTGTTTTTATCCTTGAAATTGGTGAGAGGTGGGTTGGGCTGAGGTGCACTGGGGGCATGAAACACCTTAATGTGCATTTCCAAGGTCTTGCGGTCTCCGTTATATGTGCAGTACGGACAGTTCAACAGAATGCGGTTCTCAAAGTCCTCATTGTGTACGTTGCGAAAGTGACTTTTGTACGCGGAGAAAAACTTGGAGGAGAATGGACATTGGCTGCAGCAGAACTGTTTCGTGCGGTAGTCCTAAAAGGGGAAAGAAGAAAGTACAAATTACTACTAGATCCCAACTTTAGAAAAAGTTTTACTTAACTGAATACGATTTTTTTTTTTTTTGCAAATTCTTGAGGAACATTTTTAAAGCTTAGGCAAAAAACGAAAATTGGGGACATCATAGCACAACATGAACCTAGTTTCCTTTCCAAACATGTCAGAAAGAGGAAGAAAAAACAAAACAAATAAGCAAAAATAAATAAATGTAACCAGGTAATTTTTCTCTTTTAAACAATGTACGCTGCTGAGGTTCTACTAATAGGCAGCAATGATGGACACCCTTTATAGGCCCTGATTGGCTTTGCGAATATCAGCACAGGTTCTCCGCCAGGAGAGCCACTTATCAGGACTCTAATTGCGCTGTAAGCGTAAACAGAGGAGACACGATAACCAGCACTTCCGAGTAACGCAGTGATCAGCTGTGATTGGACACAACTGATTATAGGGTCTTTATCGTGATCGGAAATGCAGCGTGTAAGCTTCACACCGCACTAGTAAAAGCCAGGTTGTGCGCCCTTGGGGCACGTACGAGCCAGGACAGGAGAGCCACCGCCCAGCCATCATTTTGCTATAGACCGGACAGGATGTGGTTAGAGTGGTTGTAAATGCAATTTTTTTTCTTTATCCTAATTAAAAAACAAAACTGGTTTATACTTACCTGCTCCGTGCAATGTAATTGAACGGAACTGCCCTAAACCTCCTCTTCTCGGGTCCCCTGTTGACGCTCCTGGCTTCTACCCTAAGGCGAGCACCCACACAGAAAGTCACTTTCTTTGGGCTTGGTTACACTTGCTTGAAAACAAAGCTTCAGACATGTTTTTAAAGCATTCTGAATGCCAGTTAAAGCTCCTATAACTAAATCAAACAATTAGATTATAGCCCTGTTTACGTGTTGCGTTTGCTTCAAAAATGATACGCCATGTTGCTTTAGTGGTGCTTCAAAGCCTCCATAGAAGTCTATGACAAAGCTGGCTTGAAGTGCCTAAAGCTTTTGGAGAGGCTTTATTTCAGCTTTCAGCAATGGCTCCCGCTGCCTCAGCAAAGCTCAAGAGACAAGTGAGGGGGAAGTAGAGCTGCAGATGTGCACGGCACTGGATTGAATGAGGGCTCAGGTTAAAGTGGTTGTAAAGTCTCAATGTTTTTCACCTTCATGCTATACCGCCTGTGTCAACGGACACAGCAGTGGGACTCGGGAGCCTGCCCACACAGGTTCCCCAAGGGAAAGCGACTCTCCGTGGGGGCACCTGATGGAGGGGAAGTGCCTGGAGCGCCGGCAGAGCACCCAAGAGGATGTTTGGGGCTTCTATGTGCAAAACCCACGAAGAGCAGGTAAGTATAACACGTTTGTTTTTTTTTGTATGGGGGAAAGAAAAAAATAAAAGGCGAACCTCTACATCCTCTAAGTAAAAGATGTAAACTGTAAGGGAGGGGGGCACCAAAAAAACAGTGCATGACTTTTCCCAGCCATCGGCCCATTTAAAAAATTAATGGGATGTCTTAAAGCAGGAATAGGCAATTTTGGCACTCCAGCGTTGCTGAAACTTCAAATCCCATCATGCCTCTGCCTTTAGGAGTCATGCCTGCGATTGTCACGGTCTTGCAATGTCTTATGGGACTTGTAGTTTCAAAACAGCTGGCAGAATGAGGTTGCCTATCCCTGCCTTAAAGGATAAGTTCACCTTCACCTTTTGCAACATGTTGCACCCCAAATATGGGTGTAACATGTTACAAATCTACCAGCCCCACCTCAGTTCCCCACTGTGACAGTTGGGGTGGGGTTCCTCTAACATCCCCCCCCCCCCACCCCCACCCGGGGCACTTGTGCTCTGTCACAATCTTAAAAAATAAAAAAAATATGTTGCAGTGCGGGGCTCCGCTCACATCATTCATTCAGAGTTCTGTGAATAGAAAACTTCAAGGTCCGGTAGCCTTTGCGGCTGCCAGCTTGTAGTTGTCAATGAACTACCACATCATTGATGCTTCCTGTAAGTGTGTAACTGCTTGGCGGCATGATGTACAGTCTACAAGAGCCCTTCATTACACCCACGATCTGCTGATCATGGGTGCAATACTTTCCAGCATCCCAATAAAAAAAGCAAAAAAAAAATATTATTTTTTTACCTGCAAAAAGATGTGCGATTTAAAAAGGTGAACTTATCCTTTAATACAGTGGGCCTTATCGTACTGTACCATTAACGTATCAGGTTAACGAGGCCTCAATGAAAGCCTGTGCAACTTGCAACAGTTGGATCGCTAGGATACAAACGCAACCACCCCATTTACACACAACAAGAAACTACAGCTATACAAATACAGTAAACTGCATAAAAAAAAAAAAATGACTTGTCAGGAAAACATGACAATAGCGAATTGAAAATGCACCACCGCTCCCTTGTTCGCTTTCAGCTGACATTTTCACATTATTTTAGTAATAGTCATGTGCATGAAAGGCTTGGAACAGAACAAGTCTGCTCTGCTCCTCGTGTCTGGGAGCCAAAAAATAAAACATGAAGGGAGAAGGTGACGAACGTTTGCTGGATGGTAACTGGGTCACCAGTACACCTAAAGCCAACAGGGAGCATTTTTAAATAACTCCGATAATTTGCAAAAAAAATCCCACATGAACACTCAAGACCAAGAGCCCTTTCACACTGGGGCTTGTGCGTTCGCGTTAAAGCGCCGCTCATTACCACTGTAAGTGGTGCTTTCGCGCTGCTTTTCGCCCACTAGCGGAGCTCTTTTAACCCCCAAAAAAGGGTTAAAAACTCCCATGTTGCCATGCTTCAGAAGCGCTGCCAATTCGTTGCAATGGGCAGGGGCGTTTCGGGAGCGCTGTATAAAGCACTCCCAATCTGCCCTAAAGATGCTGCTGGCAGGACCTTTTCTAACGTCCCACAAGCGCACCGCCCCAGTGTGAAAGCACCCATTGTAACGAATAGGAGGCCGTTTACAGGCGCCATCATTAGCACTAAAATGCCTGAAAACAGTCTCGGTGTGCAAAGAAGTCTTACGGCAACCAAGAATTTTGTGTTTTTTATTTGGCGTGTCAGGTGGACATCTTTTTAACTATAGACCTCTGCCAATCTACAATGGACATTGTGATGACAAGTGAGCGATTGTCTCATGGAATGGGTGGCTGTCTGAATGTTTTTTCTTTGCTTGCAACTGTATGTGGCTAGCCTATAGAGGTTGTGTCAGCTTGTAAAGAAATTATCATCGATAAACAGCCCAGCCTGCCTCCACCGCATTTAATTGCAGAAGCCAAATAGCTGCTGCCGCTATCAGTCTGCTCAATAAGGAGGGAGACATTGGCGAGAGTAACTGCTCTCGTGCCCGCTTCCCCCTCAAGGTGCCAAATGCGACAGAGGAAGCAAACAAGCGGAGTTTGCCTTTTTGGGTGGAGATCCACTTTAACCACTTGACTACTGGGCACTTAAACCCACTTAATAACCAGACCAATTTTCAGCTTTCGGTGCTCTCACATTTTGAATGACAATAACTCAGTCATACAACACTATAACCAAATGAAATTTTTGTCCTTTTTTTCCCACAAATAGAGCTTTCTTTTGGTGGTATTTTATCACCTCTGCGGTTTTTATTTTTTTCACTATAAATGAAAAAAGAACGAAAATTTTGTAAAAAAATGAATTTTTCTTCATTTCTATTATAAAATTTTGCAAAAAAGTAATTTTTCTTCATAAATTTGGCCTAAAATGTATACTGCTACATATCTTTGGTAACAAAACAAAAAAAATTTAGATATTATTTAGTCTGGGTGAAAGTTATAGGGTCTAAAAGCTATGGTACCAATTACTGAAAATTGATCAATTTGATCACATCTGATGTACTGACAGCCTCTCTCATTTCTTGAGACCCTAACATGCCAGAAAAGTACAAATACCCCCCAAATGACCCCTTTTTGGAAAGAAGACATTCCAAGGTATTTAGAAAGAGGCCTGGTGAGTTTTTTGAAGTTGTAATTTTTCCCACAATTCTTTGCAAAATCAAGATTTTTTTCATTTTTATTTTCTTTCCACAAAATGTTCATATTAGCGGGTTATTTCTCACACACAGCATATGCATACCACAAATTACACCCCAAAACACATTCTGCTATTCCTCCCGAGTATGGCGATACCCAATGTGTGGGACTTTTACACAGCGTGGCCACATGGAATGGCGCCAAACTTTGCGACTTAAAAATCCCCATAGGTGATGCTTTAAATATTTTTACTGGTTACATCATTTTAGTTGGAGAAGAGGTCTAGGGCCAAAATTATTGCTCTCGCTCTAACGTTCGCAGCGATACCTCACATGTGTGGTTTGAACACCGTTTTCATATGTGGGCGGGACTTGCGTATGCGTTCGCTTCTGCATGCGAGCTCACGGGGACAGGGGCGCTGTATGCCCAGAGTATTGCGGAGTATGCCCAGAGTATTGCGGAGTATGCCCAGAGTATTGCGGAGTATGCCCAGAGTATTGCAGAGTATGCCCAGAGTATTGCAGAGTATGCCCAGAGTATTGCAGAGTATGCCCAGAGTATTGCAGAGTATGCCCAGAGTATTGCAGAGTATGCCCAGAGTATTGCAGAGTATGCCCAGAGTATTGCAGAGTATGCCCAGAGTATTGCAGAGTATGCCCAGAGTATTGCAGAGTATGCCCAGAGTATTGCAGAGTATGCCCAGAGTATTGCAGAGTATGCCCAGAGTATTGCAGAGTATGCCCAGAGTATTGCAGAGTATGCCCAGAGTATTGCAGAGTATTGCGGAGTATGCCCAGAGTATTGCGGAAGTATGCCCAGAGTATTGCGGAAGTATGCCCAGAGTATTGCGGAAGTATGCCCAGAGTATTGCGGGAGTATGCCCAGAGTATTGCGGGAGTATGCCCAGAGTATTGCGGGAGTATGCCCAGAGTATTGCGGGAGTATGCCCAGAGTATTGCGGGAGTATGCCCAGAGTATTGCGGAAGTATGCCCAGAGTATTGCGGAAGTATGCCCAGAGTATTGCGGAAGTATGCCCAGAGTATTGCGGAAGTATGCCCAGAGTATTGCGGGAGTATGCCCAGAGTATTGCGGGAGTATGCCCAGAGTATTGCGGGAGTATGCCCAGAGTATTGCGGGAGTATGCCCAGAGTATTGCGGGAGTATGCCCAGAGTATTGCGGGAGTATGCCCAGAGTATTGCGGGAGTATGCCCAGAGTATTGCGGGAGTATGCCCACCAGAGTATGCCCACCAGAGTATGCCCAGAGTATTGCGGGAGTATGCCCACCAGAGTATGCCCACCAGAGTATGCCCAGAGTATTGCGGAGTATGCCCACCAGAGTATGCCCAGAGTATTGCGGAGTATGCCCAGAGTATTCCCCCCCCCCCCCCCCCCAGAGTATCCCCCCCCCCCCCAGAGTATTGCCCAGCATTGCAGAGTATGTGCAGCAGGGATGGCTGAGCAGGGAGGGATGGATGGATGGATCTGTGACTACATTTGTCACAGATCCATCCCGCAGCACTGGCGCTGCCATCCGCTCCCTCCCCTCTCCTCTCACACTGTACCGATCGGTACAGAGAGAGGAGGGAGGAACCGGCGTCATCAAATGACGCCGGTCTGTTTACATCTGATCGCGCCGTCATTGGACGGCGCGATCACGTGGTAAACCGCCGCTATCAGCGGCGATTTACCGTGATTCGTGACCCGCCGGGTCCTCTGGACCCGGCGGTCACGGACATTCCCGTGTGCGCGCCCCAGGGGGCGCGCGGGAGCGCGACTCTGGAATCACGTTATATAACGTGATCCCAGAGTTAAGCAACCACCTTGCCGCCGTTATTTTTCGGCAGGTGGTTGCTAAGTGGTTAATGCATAAAAGGCATTAAAGGCAAGGGTTGGCAACCTACAGCTCGCCGCCGCTAAATTTCTGGCCCGTCCGTGCATGTGATGAATTCATGTGCACTCAGCCCATGGACCCCTTCACACCGATCGTACACAAAATGTTTAAAACAGACAAACTTGGCATTCTGAATGCTTTCAAGCACGAAAGGAGGGATTTGGGGTCTTATAGACCCCCAGATCCCTCCATACAGAGTACCTGTCACTGCCTATTACTGTCACAACGGATGTTTACTTTCCTTCTGACAGCAATAAAAGTGATTACAATTTTTCAAAAAGGGACAGTGCAAAAAGTAATAAAAAAAACACAAAGTGAAAAAAACTTTAAAGTGCCCCATGCTTACACAGATGGGGTGGATGTGCAATACGCAGAAGGGGGGGGGGGGGGCTGTGCAACATAAAGGGGGCCAGAGGTGCAGGGGGCTGTGTAATGTTATCTTCATTTATTAGCAGGTGAATGCGGCCCTCCATGCATTCACATACATTAAATCGGGTCCTCAAGTGGAAAAAGGTTGCTGACCCCTGTGTTAAGGTAAAGAACCTCAAGTCTTTAGAACCACTTTAACTTATCCAAAGCCTTACCGATATGCATCAGGAGTTGACCAAGAAAGTCTAACGTCAAAATTAGACTGCTAGGTTATGCAAGCTAGATTGTGACAAGTCGTACAAAAAGGGGCGTTTTGCATGATATTCCTAAAGGACTGAAAAAAAAAAAAAGGACTACAGTAAAGAAATTTGCCTACTGTTGGTAATATAAAATAAAAAAAAGGTAAAAATTTGGATTTTTACTTTGTGTGGATCACAAATTGTTTACAGATAACTGAATAGGCAGAATTTGCATTAAAATAACATACCTGATTTTTAGTCGACGATGGGTCATAGAGTCCTACATCGTCCCAGGAGGTATTCTTTACATAGAAGTCATTGGGCTCGAACTGCTTAAATTCCTGACAATAAAAAAGAAACAAAAGCAATATTAACACATGCACAAAACACATGTAGCAGAAACAAAATATAGGGGAGCAGGATATAAAACAATAAAAAAAAAAAAAGACAACTTTCTTATAGTAAATAATGCAAATAGGTTTACCTGCCCTCCATCTATTTTATAGCACGTGCAGATTTTTTTAATCTTCTTCCTGGGTGAATATTCTATTTCACAGAACATATTAAAGCGACAAAACACCCGTAGAAACGCTTGTTGTCGCGCTAGACGCTTGAATCGAGCATTTCCATTAGTTTATATGGGAATACAAACGTTGTAAAAACGCCTAAATCAGCCCAATTGGGACAAAAAAGGGTCCAGAACTTGTTTGAACTTCAGGTGTTTTGGAGTGGAGATGTGAACCATGTCTATAGAGAATGGATTCCCCCCCCCCGCTAGCTTCATGCTACAAAATGCTCAGGTGTGAATGGGCCCTATCTATCTATCCATTATAATACACATGTTCTACTATGGGGACTCTGCAGCTTATGTGTGCAAACTAAACCCCTGTTTTTAATGCATACTCGTAAGACGGGATGTTTTGGTTGTTTTCAGGCTGGCTGGTGAATCAAGCTGGGAATTTTCTTTGATTTTGTTTGATGTGCGTCGCCCTTCCATGTGCTCCTTGTTGTATAGGCCAGTTATAGGTGGGAGCAGAGGCCATTTGTAAGCACCAACACTACTAGTTTCTGGTATAATGTTTTTCCGATTTATTTATTTTTCCAATAAAACAGGATGTACGTGCAAAATAAAAAAATTCCCATGCAGGGGACAGACAGTAACACTACTAGTTTCTAGCTCTCCCCCAAATGGAATTGGGCTTTATTGAGTTGCGACTTGTCTAGACTCCCTCCAGACGTGGCTCTGGCCAGCTCAAATCGATCGCTTTAAAAAAAGGTCTGGGTTCTTTTCTAAATGTACATAATATAACTGGGTACTAACAATTTATAGTGAAAAGTTGATCCGGGGAAAATCCGATTGCCTCTCGGGGGATCAAGAAAATTATTTTTCCCCTGCTGTAGCAAATTGGATCATACCGTTTTTTTTTTTGCCTTCCTCTGGATCAACTGTGGGTATAGGATTCAATTTTCTTTGGTTGAACTTGATAAACTTGTGTCTTTTTTCAACCAGACTATGTAAATTTCATCATTAGATTGCTAAAAAATAAGAGTTCTGTGTAACATTTTCAAACTGGAAGAAAACAGAACAAAATTCCTCAGGGGTTTGGTTTTTCACATTGCCATAGCTTAGAGATCTACCACATCCATAAAATCTTTTAGGTGTTCTACAGTTATGGCAACCTGACCCCAATCCTGGGATCTTAGAAAAGGTCAATGATATTCACCTCCTCCCAGGGCCACTATGCAGACATAGGGGTTCATTTACTAAAACGGGAGAGTGCGAAATCTGGTGCAGCTCTGCATAGAAACCAATCGGCTTCCAGATTTTTTCGTCAAAGTGTAAAGTGACACTATAGGTTATTTTTTTTTTTCTTTAAATAACAAATATGTCATACTAACCTCCACTCGTTTTGCAATGTGGCCCCGTTTTCTGGGGTCTCTCGGCTTCTCCCCGCATCATATAACCCCCCTCTGGGAAGCGCTCTTCCAAGGGGGTTACCTTGCAGGCACGCTCCCGAGTCCTGCATTCGTGATCCCTAGCATTTGCTGGAGTACTTGTACTCCAGCAAATGCCCCCGATGCCAGATCCGATACTACCATCCCCCGCCGCCTAGTTAATCAGCGTGCGGGAAACATTACAGCTTTCGTTTGAATAGCTGTAGTGTTCCCAGTCGCGTTTAGACACTCCCCCTTGCTCGGGATTGGACGGGTGATCTGTCCAATCCCGAGCAAGCGGGGGTGTCTATACGCGGCGTGGCACACTACAGCTATTCAAATGAAAGCTGTAATGTTCCCCGTATGCAGATTAACTAGGCGGCGGCATCTAGGTATGGGGGACATGGCTGCATTCATGGGGGGAAATGGCTGCATTCGGGGACACATTTAAAAAAAAAAAAAAAAAAAGGATCAGTATTCGGTATCGGCGGGTACTTGAAAAAAAAAAAAAAAAAAAAAAGTATCGGTACTTGTACTCAGTCTTAAAAAAGTGGTATCGGGACAACCCTAGTATAAAGGTTTTTTACCTTCATGCATTCTATGCGTTAAGACAAAAAATTAAAAATAAAACTTTAGTGTGCAGGAGCCCTCCTCCAATACTTACCTGAGCCCTATCGCGATTCATCAAATGTGCATGAGAGCCTCGGCTCTCCAGATACACTCATTGGCTCCCGCTGGCGTCAATCAAAGCAAGTGAGCCAATGAGGATAGAGCGCGGTGGGGCTGTACAACAGCTCTGTGCGTGAATGGACACGCAGAGCAGGGCTCGCCTGCTCAGGTGCCCCCCCTGCAAGCTGGTTGCAGTGGGGGCACTCAGGGGAGGAAAAGCCAGGAGCGCCGGCAGAGAAGGATCAGGGCTGCTCTGTGCAAATCCAATTGCACAGAGCAGGTAAGTATTACATGTTTGTTTAATATCACGTTAACATGCTAGATAACATTTCTGAATTGAGGGGGTGTAATAGAGACCCAGGAAAAGACTCACCTCTACATGCTCTTTGCAGTACTCAAGGCCAATGTCCCCCAGGATCTTCTTCACCGTCTTCCTGGCTTTCCGTAAGCTGCCAAGGTTATTTACAGGAAGTTGGAACATTTTTACTACCTGGCAAAGAGAAGACAAAGCTGGTTAAGAAACATGCAAAAATCTGAGCATATATTACAAAGCCAGTAAAACTTTTTCAGAAAAATACTGTATTAAAAAGCTTATAGGTCCCTCATAGATTTCCTATCACTCTACATGATCTCTCCTAGTATATAGAGCTCAACATATTCAACCTTTACACAGGGTGGGCATCAAGTACCAGTGGGACTGGGTACTGACAGATCACACAACTTCTGGCTTAGGATCACCCATTTAAAACCAAGAACATTGACCAGTTATCTTCCTTTATCCCTCATAGAAATTTAACACACTGCTCCAATGAAACACTGAAGTATCAATGGTGGTACAGGTGATGGCATGCAAAGCACTAAAGCTGGCCATAGATGCATCAAATCTTGGCCAATTCAGCAGGGAGCAGCCCAGATTTCATACATCTCTATTGACGTCCATTGATTGACTTTAGCCCAATTTGTTTGATTTATTTCTTCAAGCGACCACTGCTGGCAGCTATAGCCCCCAGCAGTGACCATAGTCTTCTACTGGCCGGGACAGCTCCCGGCTGGCAGAACACAACGCGGCCAAGGAAGGGACTTTATGTGGATGGGGGGAAAGCAATTTTCTTAGCTTCCACCCGTGGTGTCAGCTGCTTAAGAGTCAGCAGAACCTTAGCGTGAATGATAAAAGACAAGACTACTCTAATTATTGGTAGCAAACACCCCCAAATGTCCGTTCTGCTCTCATCACCCTACATTTATAGCCACCGATATCCTGAACACAGTCAGAAAACAAAAGACACATTAGTAAATCAATCATAAAGACAAATAGTTTTAGTCAGCCAAATAAGTGACCCTGAAGAAAGGTAGACCGGTGCCCACTTTAAATTCCCAATCAGGTACGAAAAAAAAAAGAAAAAAAAAAAAAAAAAAAGGACCTTTGCTAGCGCCCCATTAACTGAAGGCAACCCAGGTTCATTCTATATAATAAAAACAATCACTTTACAAAACAAACTGTTGCTCTGCCAAGTGAGCAGTCTATATTCCCTGAGTAAAATAAACTCACTCTTACCCATCTAAATAAGGGATCTCCAAACAATGGCCCTCCAGCTGTTAAGGAAGTACACGTCCCATGAGGTATAGTAAAACTCTGACATTCATAGACATGATGGGAATTGTAGTTTCTGAACAAATGGAGGGCTGTAGTTTGGGAGACCCCTGATCCAAGTCAAGCTTACAGCCGTGGCCAAAGGGTTTGAGAATGACAAAGTGCTGCTTCAACGTTTTTAGATCTTTTTGTCAGAAGTTACTGTGGGATACTGAAGTATAATTACACGCATTTCATAAGTGTCAAAGGCTTATATTATTGACAATTACAGTTAGTAAGTTTATGCAAAGTGTCAAACATTTGCTGTGTTGACCCTTCTTTTTTAAGACCTCTGCAATTGCCCCCCCCCCCCGGCATGTTATCAATATCCTGGCCACATCCTGACTGATGGCAGCCCATTCTTGCATAATCAATGCTTGGAGTTTCTCAGAGGGTTTTTTTTTTTTTCACCGGCCTTTTGAGGATTGACCACAAGTTCTCAATGGGATTAAGGTCTGGGGAGTTTCCTGGCCACGGACCCAAAATGTCCATGTTTTGTTCACCAAACCACTTGGGAAACAAGTGGCACTTTTGTATTACGTTTGTCTTATGGCAAGGAGCTCCATCATGCTGGAAAAGACATTGTTCCTCACCTAACTGTTCTTGGATGGTTGGGAGAAGTTGCTCTCGGAGAATGTATTTGTGTTCTTAGGCAAAATTGTGAGCCCTTTCCTCACACATGAATAGTCTCAGGAGGCTTCACTTTTGGAATGACACAGGACTGATGGTAGTGTCACCTTTTCTTCTCTGGACAAGGTTTTTTCCGCATGAACCAAACAAAGGGAAAGGGGATTCATCAGAGAACATGACTTCCCCCAGTCCTCATCAGTCCAATCCCTGAACCTTTTCCAGAATATCTGTCTGTCCCTGATGTTTTTCCTCAGGAGAAGTGGCTTCTTTGCTGCCCTTGACACCAGGCCATCCTCCAAAAGTCTTCTCTCTGAATAAGCTCTGCACTGGTGGTGCCCCGATCCCTCAGCTGCATCCACTGTAGGAGACGGTCCTGACGCTTGCTGCTTTTCTTGGGCGCCCTGAAGCCTTCTTATCAAGTGCGGAAGAAATGTTTTTTATGGGCTCAAGACCATTTTCATAGCAAAGAGGGACTTTGAAATTCATCTAAACACTCTTCATAACATTCCGGAGGGAGAATATGCAAACTGCCATCACAAAAACCGAGGCAGCAAACTTTGTGAGAATGACACAAATATTACATTTTCAGAACTTTTGGCCACGGCAGTAAAATCAAAGCACAAAAAATTATTTTCCTTCATTTTGGGCCTGGTTACAGCTTGGTGTACATTCTCACTAGGCTTTGGTTATTTTTCACATGTTGTATTTTCAAAAAGCATTTTGGATAAAGTTAATAATTAAAAAACATGGTCAAGTTTTGGGGGTCTTTATTATTCCCCGTCAGGGAGCCACCCTTCACTTCCAGTCCTCAAAACACCGCAGAAAATGGAAGAGGGGTAATCCCACAAAAGTGTTCCCTTTACAGGAGATCCTCCAATCTCTGGTTTTAGGGACAATTTTCCATCCTGCACCAGGGACAACGGTCACCAGGAAGGAAGGAGAAATCTCCAGAGATAAACACAGAAAGCAATACAAACCAGACAGGGAATCTAACCCTTCTGCAGTTATTTTTAAAATGTTCCAGTAGGGAATCGACTTAGATGGCACATTTTAGATTTTTTTTTAGAGACTTCAATACCACTTAAAGCCTATAATAGTATTTGTAGCTGCCGACTTAGAAAAAATTTAATAAAATTCAGCGGATCTCCGCTTTAAAATCAGGGCAAGTTCATCCTTAACACAGTAAGAATTTATTTATTTATTTTTCAGCCATGACCAACATGTCAAAACTCTTTTTAATAAGTTGAATACCGACTAAAAATTAGGATTCTTATTTCACTCTGTGAAATGAGCCTTGTGTTTTCCAAGCAGCGACATGCAGGCCATTCAAATACGCACAAAAAGGTGCAAATCCTAATGCCGCGTACACACGATTGGATATTCCAACAAGAAAACCTTGGATTTTTTCTGATGGAATGTTGGCTCAAACTTGTGTTTTATACACATGGTCACACAAATCTTATCGGAAATTCCGACCGTCAAGAACGTGGTGATGTACGACGAGCCAAGATCAATGAATTTCAATAGGCAGTTAAAGGGTATATAGACATAATAGTTATCCGATTCCTTTTAAAAATGATTAAAAATAGATAAAAATCAATCAGATAATGTGCCTGCAGTTTGGTTTTTGCATGTTTCCTGCTGTACAGAGCCAATTGATGGTTTGAAAAACGTAAGCGATTGGGGCTGTGGGGTTTTAGACAGACAGTAAATCACACCTCTTTTGATTCGTGACCACAGAGAGAAAGCTCCCAGCACTGTGGTTATCAGGAAACAGACAACCAGGAAGTGTGGAGATCAGAGAAGAATTACAGCAACTTCAGAGCAAAAACTAACAATGAGGACATGAACAGCACTGCATCAAAGGGGATGTAAAGCTAAAAGTTTTTTTACCTTAAGGCACCCTATGCATTAAGGTAAAAAAAACATCTGACAGCACCGCCCCCCGAGCCCCCGTTTTACTTACCTGACCGGTCGAAATTCCCAGGCGCGTCCATGTCATCCTGTTCGGTTCCCAGCCTGGCCTTTGATTGGCTAGGCTGGGCAGATTGATAGCAGCGCAGCCATTGGCTGGCGGTGCTGTCAATCACAGCGGATGACGCGGCGCGCCGGGGACGAGTGATACAGTCGGCGGCTATGGCGGCCACTGTATCATGGGAGCGAGCTCGCAAAAGCGTCCCACCATGTGAGCTTGCATGAAGGTAGAAAGCTTTTGTGAGGAGGAGCCGAGACAGCCGCCGCGGGACCCAGAAGAGAGCGTTCGGGGACACTGTGTGCAAAACGAGCTGCACAGTGGAGGCAAGTATAACATGTTTGTTATTTAAAAAACTTTGACTTTAGTGTTCCTTTAAGGTAAAGGAAGCTATTAAAATTCCTTTACAAACCCTTTAAGCTCTTCTGCTCGATTCTGAGCAAGTGTGGTTTTTCGCACGTCGGAATTGCATACAGACGAGCGTATTTTCTGATAGGAACTTTTCCCATCGGAAAAAATAAGAGAACCTGCTCTCAATCTTTTGTTGGCAGAAATTCCGACAGCAAAGGTCCGATGGAGCCTATACACCAGGGATCCTCAAACTACGGCCCTCCAGCTGTTGTAGAACTACACATCCCATGAGGCATTGTAACACACTGACATTCACAGACATGAATAGGCATGATGGGAATTGTAGTTCCATAACAACTGGAGGGCCGTAGTTTGAAGACCCATGCTATACACGGTCGGAATTTCCGACTAAAAGCTCACATTAGAATTTTCTTGTTGGAATTTCTGATAGTGTGTACGCGTCATTAGAGCCAAACTGTAAATAGAGCGAGCTCCTAGAGCAGCGTTTTTCAACTCCAGTCCTCAAGGCACACCAACAGGTCAAGTTTTCAGGATTTCCCTCAGATGAAATGGCTGTGGTGATTACTAAGGCAGTGAAACTGATCAAATCACCTGTGCAAAATAATGGAAAGCCTAAAAACATGACCTGTTGGTGTGCCTTGAGGACTGGAGTTGAAAAACACTGTCCTAGAGGATGATACATGGGACAGAGAAGGTAGAGGTGTGCGCTTTACTTTAAAGCCAGGTTGAGTTTTCTGATGAAGATTAGAACAACCCAGGTATATGTCACCCTGAGCACACACCACCAGATTTCATCATATGGAGGAGTCACAGGTGTCCCGGATCAAAGTGACCTGTATTACACAACGCAGCGACTCTACTACAAAATGATTTGCTGAAACCGTAACCTGTCAGCAAACCTTGGATGAACAAATCTTTCCGCTCAAGAGAAATTAAAAAAATATTTCTATAAACTACAAATAGATGAAAACCAACACAAAAGTTCACCCAACAAACTGGTTCCTTGTAGATTTGTAAAGTCAGATGAGGACGAACAAGCCTGGAAGAGCTGCATGTGACTGAAGGGCTCTTTTTTAGCTTCAATTGAGGCTAAGCTTTTTAGATAGATAACTGCCAACATTGACTATCAGAATACTTTATTAATCCCAAAAGGGAAATTATTGCTACACAGCCAACACAAGATCATAACAAACAAAACAAGACACAACAAAAATCTCCAAACGGCAGCAAATAGCAACAATAAAAAACAAATTAAAAATGAATAAAAAACAAAACCCAAAACAAAAAACACCAACTTAGTGACTACAATAGTAAGATACACAAATCCATTAGTCGGCTCTTACTTCACTGCAGGGTACTTTTAAATCAGGATAACAGTGATGCCGCTATAGAAACATGTGGTAGACCTTCTGGCCAGACTGGTCCTACACAGCACATCTCCTGCAATCAGCCTGTTTCTGGGAATGCCGACTGTTGCCTAGCAACAGAGGGGAGTACCAATTTTGTTTATAAAAAAAAATAAAAAAAAACACAAAACACACAGATGTACAAAACAAAAACGACATAAAATCAACATGCTATAACAAACTTAGTTTTTTTATTAAATATTTCAATCAGGAAACTCCATCATACTCAATGGTGGGGGGGGGGTGAATCACAGAATTATAACCATCAGAGGATGACAGCCATCCCCGGCTCCTTAGAACTCCAAGCAGTGCAGTCTCAAATCAGCGAAGCAATCAATCCCTGCGGCAACTTCCACTCACTGCACTGCAGGTAAACACACTGAACTCCTCACCACAAGAGCAACACAGAGCAGGGACTCTATGTACTTGTACAGCACATTACAGCCAGATTGCTCCATGGGGGGCTGCCATGTTTAGCATGTACAAGGTCCTTCCATATGACAAGAGCCAGCAGATAGCATTTACAATTAGATTTATATAGTATTTTCATTGACAGGACACTGGCAACTTGCCCATGTAATGACATGAGCGTGCATGGGTCAAAGACAAGGCTACTATTCTGGCCTACCAGGCCATTTTGTGTGGCCCGTGTACCCAGGGGGAGAGATGGAAGCGAGATGTGGGCAGCCTGTGAAAGAGCTGAACCCTGCCCTCTGTACCCAACACACCCCACCTCCCCTAAACCCTACCCTCTGTACACAACGCCCATGTCCCCCGAACCCTGTCCTCTGTACACAACGCCCCCCCGAACCCTGCCTTCTGTACACAACGCGCACCCCCCAAACCCTGCCCCCAGCGAACCCCCCAAACCCTGCCCTCAGTACACAGCGCACCCCTGAAATCACATAACACATGGTATTATTGCCCCTTTAAGGTCCTCCCACTGTTAGTGTAATTTGCACACCCACCATTCAATGCAGATCGGCAAGAAGGAGGTTATTGAGTTTGTACACCTATTCTCTAAATCAGGGGGTCTCAAACTGGCAGCCCTCCAGCTGTTGCGACCAGTTTGAGACCGCCAGGGTTAGATGGTGAGGCTTCACATACTATATCTTAAAAAGGCATTAAGTGATGTTGGGATGGTAAGCTGTCCTTCCCCACACAGCTCAGTATACACAGGCAATAGGTGTAGCATCATCCTTTGGTCTTGCTGTTTTGCAACAGCTGGAGGGCCGCCAGTTTAAGACCCCACTCTAGAGAAGAAAGAAAAGCAATATTTAAAAGTCTTACAGATGCAGCCGGCCCTTTAAAAAACACTAGAAAAAAAAATCTAAATTCAGATTGGTTGTGAATGCTACTGTACTTGACTGTTCCTTGCAATACGGAATCCACCTGCCAGCCTTTCTAGATTCCCGATAGCGATTAAATGTCTATGAAGAACGCCGTCGCATTCTATAAACTTTTCACATCTCTGCAGAAGTTGCAGGGTGTTTCCAGGGAAACCACATCATCACTTTCACACAAAGCAATGAGATACCATGAGCCCTTTTCTGAGAGGTATGCCAGCGGGAGGCAACAGGACCACCTTTCCAATAATAACACAACCTGCTAAAGGAAGATGAAGGGTAGAAAGGTTCAACTGCGACTTTAGATACCAAACGTGGCACATCCCAGTACATACCTACTACAGATCACAGCCATTACACTACCAGACCGAATGCACCCCCTATGCATTCCCCACAAATCTTTGATATCTAGGAGGCACTGGTCATATGACGACTGTGGTATGAAAAGAGAACACGTTATGCAGCAACATTACTGCTGCCAACAGCAAGTACACTTCCAAAATAAAACCAAGGAATCCAAGTCAGAAAATTTTAGGAGACTCAAAAACTGAAAGAAGACTGTTCAGGATGGTCTTGGGGTTTTGAATGCAAGAGTGGGCCAGAGAGCAGGAGAATAACCATTGAGAGGCCCTGAATCGCTAAGGGGTCGTGAGAACAGGAGACTGCTTGATGAGGCCCTGGATAGCCAAGGGTACCTCAAAAACGGTAGCCATGCTCGACAAGAGGAACTGGATGGCCGAAAGTCGCTCAAGAATAGGAGACTGCTCGACAAAAGGCCCTTGATGGCCAAGGGTCCCTCAAAAACAGGACGCTCGACAGCAGACAGGAGGCCCTGGATGGCCAAAAATCCTTGAGAACAAGCACTGGGTGGTAGGGGCCTGACTAAAGGAGAGAATGTCACCGGGCCCACTAAAGGAGACTAAGAGGCTACGATCCAGAACTGCCAGTGGGCAAATTATAGGAGACTAGATGGCAAGAAGCACCAGACAGCTAGGGAACTGACGAAATGAGACTGCTCGGCAAGAGACCCTAGATGGACAGGAGGCCAAATTAGAAGAGACTCCTCATGAGTAAGCACTGGATGGTCAGATCTGTTCCAAACCCATCGAGACAACGTAATTATTGCCTCTGCATTTGATTTATGGCTGTACATCATAACATCTAGTCCTATCATTAGCACGTTCATGAGAATTATATTTCCATCTTTTAGCTCCAAACCATGCTATACTTGAAACTAGTGGTGCACAGAAATTTATCGGCCGAAAACTGTGTCAATAATGGAGCCAAAAAGGGGGCAGAGTGCCGCACGTCATCCTCATGTGCCCTTGTCAAAATCACTCTGCCTCCGCCTCGTGAGTGTCAAGAGATGGAGCCTCCCCATTGCCTGGTAGCGTGATCTCACACGGTCACAGAGCTCAATCTGAATCGCCGCCCAGCCTCTGTAACAAGGTCCCGCCTCCTAGACCGCCTCTTGTAATAGAAGGCACACTGATCCAATACTGGGAATCGTTGCGCAGTGTGTCATGAAAGGCGGGACATTGTTACATTGGCTGCACGGCTATTCAGATACAGTTCTGCTAGATTGTGCTACCAGGCACTGGCAGGCTGCATTGATCTCCTGTACTATGTTTGCAGTCTCTGACCATCTCCTGTACTATGTCTGCTAGAGTCAAACCAAATGGAAATTTTTCCATTACTATTAGCAATGTGCTTAAAGCGGAGTTCCATCTAAAAATGGAACTTCCGCTTTTCGGAACCCCCACCGGTGTAACATTTGACATCTTTCAGGGGTGGGGGAGATTAGATACCTGTGTAATACAGGTATTTTGCTCCCACTTTTGGGTATAGTTACCCGAACGCACAGATCCCAGAAAACAGCAGGGACCAGTGGCAAAGTGCAGTGCGAGTCACGCATGTGCAGTATTCCCTTATCGAAGATGGTGGCGGCAGCATTCAATAGCCGAGGGATCGATCGGCTTCAGGTGCATATTACATTTTAATTGACGATATTAATTAAAAGTGGAATACAATTATATATAAAAATATAAATATTTCTTAAAAACTGTCATTTTTGGCGAAGTGCATCCAGCATTTTCAGTACCAATATTTCCATTCAGTGCACCCCTACTTGAAACCCAAATCAATCTGAAAACCTTCCTACTGGGATGATTGGTAAACCTTCATTTTCTAGAATCAACCTGTAATGAGACTCACCGCTCCTAGGCCACGGCTCTATCTCTATAGATGAAACAAATCAATATTATTGGTTTGGTCACTTAAGACTCAATTATGCTACAGATCCAACTGGGAGAGATATAAATCCTCACTAGAATCACAAAAATAAAAATTAAAAAGTCAACAGGCATCTGAAGGTAAAATGACCTCTTTAACCGTCTAAATGGAAGACATTAAAGACATCTTGGTTGGTTAACATGGACCTTTCAGAAATTGTCTATAGCATAATGCACACAAAAAAGGTGTTATCCAAGCAGATACAGTACAATGGGCACAACATGCGGCTCCTACAAACTGCTGTTTTTATGGAGTCAACTCTAGACACAAAAATTGGGACTCCTATCCACCAACATTGCCCAGTAATATACAGCAAGGACTACAAACCATATTTTTTTTAGGAACCAATAGGCTTCATTTATCAAAATGACTGAAAAAAAAAAAGAGCAATCTGTGGCCGTGTCAGCCAGCCATGATATGATGCAAGTCTGATTCCAACTAATGGCTAAGGGACAAAAAAAAAACAGGTCTTATTTCAGCAATTAGTAAACGGGCCCAAAAGGGACCCGAGTGAGAAAAACTGGACCTAGGTTAAAAATCCAAGACGAGACAAATCCCAGGATCCTAAAAGAGGAAAAAAAAAAAAAAAAAAGAAAAAATATACACCTGGGGGCCAACTATATTTATCCTTATGTATGGCTCGAAGGAAGCTACCTACAACGACCTCCCACCAACTGGATACAATGAATTGTCTGCCTAATTCAGTAGCCAAGCTAAAAAGGGGAAAGATGTAACATGGGAACAGATAAGATGTTTTCCCTTTGCTTCAACTGTTATACCTTGGCGTACCCCACCTATAAATCAGGAAAATGTACCCTCCAGGCACCCCCACCCAGGCCGCAACGCTACGTGCCCCCCCCCACACTCAGGCTGCAACGCTAACGTGACCCCCGCCCCCCCACACTCAGGCCGCAAGCTACGTGCCCCCCCCCCCCCACACTCAGGCCGTAACGTGCTGTGGCAATGCTACGCGGCTCCCCCCCCCACTCAGGCTGCAACGCTACGCGCCATTTGGGAGAAATACTCCAATTCCTGTCACAGATATGAGGGAAATTAAATAAAAATCTGAGTTCTAGTCTTCCCCTACGCTACTAAGAAAACACAATTGTGTTGCCAGGGGAGATTTAGCCCTACTTTCTGTCTGGTAAAACTTAGCAGAACAGGAAGTTTAGGGGGGGGTCCTTCCTAATGGAGACCCAGATAGTAGTATAAAGGGGTTTTCTGCCTTCTCAGCTGTATCCAAAAAAAAAAAAAAAAGGCTATGATTGCTTTGATATCTGACCAACATAAACACAATTATTACACAACACCCAGAAGCAACATAACCACCAGTGCAGAAATGATACCGGCACTAAAAAGACCTTTGAAATTCAATAATGTGCAAAAACCCATAACCAAAAATCGGTCATCTTGGTCCATGTGTCAGCATGATTATTATTGATTTACTAAAAATGGAAAGTGCAAAATCTGGTGCAGCTGTGCACAGTAGCCAATTAGCGTCTGACTTCAGACTGTTCAGTCAAGCTTTGACAATAAAACCTGGAATCCGATTGGTTTCTTTGCAGAGCGGCATCAGATTTTGCACTCTCCAGTTTTAGTTAACAACTCCCAACTATTTCTTAATTTGGAAGTGTTGGTCACATGACAAACTCAATTTCATTGTGGGGCCACATCAGCATTATGATTGTCCTCAAAAGGGCCGGTTGTATCTGTAAGATTAGATGTCCAGCGTATCCCCTCCCCTTATATTAGATGTCAAGAGCCACCCCACCATCAGAAATGGAGTCCCCTTATTCTCCGTTACATCACAGTGCACCCCCCCCCCTTCCTTATGCCGCTGCTGGGAAGAAGCTGAGTGCATTGCCTGAAAGCAGTAAGTAAGGGATTGGAGGAGGACCAGAGGGGGGCTTGGAGATCTCATGCAGCTGCAGGAGAGGTGTGAGGGGCACATCAAGTGGCCAGGAGGGCCGGATTTGGCCTGAGAGCCTTGTGTTTGACACCTGTGATCTAATCCATTAAAAAGAAAGAGCAGCAGCCTAAAAAGCCACCAAGTCTACCCACCATCTACCCATCTATATATATGCCTGAGGGATCAATTCTTCAAACAATATTTCCTCATATACAACCATCAATACACCGGATCATTGACTTCCCACACCCCAGACAAGAGGCAAAGTCTGGAAAGTACCTAAAAGTTTTTGGAAAATAATCTCTCGGTGTGTTGCCTGGACTGCGGCCTTAGAGACGCACAATACGCCCAACCCCGGGTTCATTTCTCCAATTAACACCACAACCATCCCGTACTTAGATCCTCGTTTCTGTTCAATATAGAATCATGTTCAATAGTTGCATTTAGGTAAAGAATATGAAAAAAAATAAAAAATCACTAAACAGATTACCAAAAATACTGACAGTAAGTGAATATTGGTCACAATACTTTAACCCAGATCTCTTATAGAGTATAAACAAAGCACCAAGATGACCAGAATAATCACACTGGGCACAAGTAGGCTCATCTCCACACACCAAATAACCAAAAGTATTGGGACACCTGTCTTTACACGCACATGAACTTTAAATGACACCCCAGTCTTAGTCCGTAGGGTTCAATTTTGAGTTGGCCCCGCCCTTTGCACCTCTTCTGGGAAGGCCGTCCACAAGGTTTAGGAGTGTGTCTATAGGAATGTTTGACCATTCTTCCAGAAGAGCATTTGTGAGGTCAGGTACTGATGTGGGCGAGAAGGCCTGGCTCAGTCTCCGTTCTAATTCATCCCAAAGGTGTTCTATCTAGTTGAGGTCAGGACTCTGTGCAGGCCAGTCAAGTTCCTCCACCCCAAACTCGCTCATCCATGTCTTTATGGACCTTGCTTTGTGCACTGGTGCGCAGTCATGTTGGAACAGGAAAGGGCCGTCCCCTAAACCGTTCTCACAAAGTTGGGAGCATGAAATTGTCCAAAATATCTTGGTATGCCGACGCCTTAAAGCCTGGTACACACGATTGGATTTTCATCGGACAAAGCCTAGGACTTTTGTCAGAAGGGCGTTGGCTATTAACTTGTCTTGCATAAATAACGGCAAAGAATTGTCATCCAAACGACATGTTTTTTTCAGCTCTTTAGCGCCACCCTTTAGGAAACTTCTGCTACTGTTGTGTTATGGTTAGCATTGTTTCGGAGCATGCGTGTTTGAACTTTGGATTTGTTTTCCCTGACGAACCTGTGTCAAGCCCAGCCCCTGAAAAACAACCCCCCCACCATAATCCCCCCTCCACCAAATGATTTGGCCCAGTGCACAAAGCAAGATCCATAAAGACATGGATGAGCGAGTTTGGGGTGGAGGAACTTGACTGGCCTGCACAGAGTCCACCTTTGGGATAAATTGGAGTGGAGACTGCAAGCCAGGCCTTCTCGTCCAACATCAGTACCTGACCTCACAAATGCGCTTCTGGAAGAACGGTCAAACGGTATATAGTATTGTTGTTTTTTTGTCAAGCAACGCACTTGATTTTATTTTTTTTGCACCAATTTTTATTCTTTTTATTCTGCCCTTCGTAGGAAAACTTGCTTGCAATAGAAACTTTTCTGAACTGCTGCTCAAGCATAGCAGACTGTGTAGTCTGTGTGGGTGTGTCACAAGAGCGGACACACCCACTTCCAACAAAATTAGAACAAAGAACCAACATATAAAACATGACTGCAGGAAATTCACTCAAAACAAAGAAAAGCCAGGCATACATTTACTTTGCAGTTATCTGTCTAGGGAGAACGCACCGAGGTGACAGCTAGACAGCGCACACCGGGTCTGTCTAGACCAGTGATGGGAGAACATTGGCACCCCCAGATGTTCTGGAACGACATTTCCCATGATGCTCAACTACACTGCAGAGAACATGAGCATCATGGGAAATGTAGTTCCAGAATATCTGGGGGTGCCAATGTTCACCATCACTGGTTTAGAGGCTGAAATGAGCCGGTCTCAGATAAATTCTATTGGCACAATACAAGGTACCGTATATACCCAAGTGTAGCTGAGTTTTTCAGCACATTTTTTTGTGCTGAAAATGCCCCCCTCGGCTTATACTCGAGTCCCCTTTTTGCACCTGATCTCCTGGACTCTGGCGACCCGGTACCGGCCAGCGGTCCCTTGGACCCCAAACTTGGCATACATGTAGCCTCACTCTTCTTCTACAAGTTTGCAAAGTTTTTTGTCCAGGGGACCTATGGCCGGGGAGCACCAATTTTTCAAAGCAGGGCACCCCTTCCATTGACTCCCATGTTAAAAGTTAATTTCTCCAGTAACTTTGGGGACCCGCTATCAGTCATTCGTAGGTCCCCTGGACCCATAACTTGGCACACATGTAGCCCCATTTCTCATCTACAAGTATGCAAAGTTTGCTGTCTGGGGCACCTATGGCTGAGGAGAACCACAGTGATGGTGAACCTTGGCACCCCAGATGTTTTGGAACTACATTTCCCATGATGCTCTTGCACTCTGCAGTGTAGTGGGGCATCATGGGAATTGTAGTTCCAAAGCATCTGGGGTGCCAAGGTTCTCCATCACTGCCCTAGGCTTATACACAACAAGTCCAATACCTTTTCCCAGTATTTTTGTGGTAAAATTAGGCGCCTCGGCTTATACTCGAGTATATACGGTACGCTCTTTTCATCCAAACTAAGTCCAAGACAAACAATATACTTTTCATCCTCTAGACCAGGGGTCTCCAAACTGCGGCCCTGGAGCCAGATGTGGCCCTTTGCTTGCCTTAATGCGGCCCATGAGGCACTATTCCATTCAACTCCAATGGGGCAGAGTTCTTGTTGCCGACACTAATGGGACACTATTTCTCCTACTGACACCATCAATTCTTTCCATTGACACCAACGATGGGGTACTGGTCCTCCCACTGTCACTAAAGATATGATATTTTTACTCCCACTGGACACTTTCTCCTCCCAATGGCCCTAGTCTGGCCCCCTAAAGTCTGATGGACCGTAAACTGGTCCTTTGTTTAGAAAGTTTGGAGACCCCTGATCTAGACTACACAATCCTTTCTATATTAAAAGCATAGGAAAAAATAAATAGAGCGCTGAAGTGACCCGGTCTTTTTACGCCTCCAACCTGTAGAAGGTGGCGGTAAACTCTAGGGTTGTCCCGATACCACTTTTCTAGGACCAAGTACAAGTACCGATACTTTTTTTCAAGTACTCGGCCATACAGAATACCGATACTTTTTTTTAAATGTGTCCCCAAATGCAGCCATGTCCCCCCCCCCATAACTAGATGCAGATGCCGCCTAGTTAATCAGCGGGGGAACATTACAGCTTTCATTAGAATAGCTGTGGGTTCCCTGCCGCGCTGCGTATAGACACTCCCCCTTGCTCGGGCACTTTGATAGACAGATCACCCGTCCAAACCCGAGCAAGGGGGAGTGTCTATACGTGGCGCGGAACACACAGCTATTCAAATGAAAGCTGTAATGTTCCCCGCTGATTAACTAGGCGGCGGCGGAGTTGCCGCTTGTGCCGGTAGCGGCGACGGCAAGGGGGGGCGGCAGTATCGGTTTTGGCATCGGGGGTATTTGCGGGAGTACAAGTACTCCCGCAAATGCTCAGTATCGGTCCCGATACTGGTATCGGGACAACCCTAGTAAACTCCTCTCCAATCACTAGAAGTTCATTGGGAAGCCAACACTTCCGGGAGAGCGGATCTTCATTGTTTCCCCCGCAGATCTTATTCATTTCTCCCTCCGAATTCACAGCGCCGCTCTTCTCCTGCAGTGATGTGAGGTCCGGAGGAGGAACCAGCAAGAAATACAGGGAGCCATGGAAAGAGGACATTTCCACAAGCACTGGTTGTACAGAAGATTTATTGGGAAATGTTTCTGTAAATCACCCCAGGGTCACCTATTGTCAAGGCCTCGTTCACAGTGTTACCCCAGGAAAGTCTCCTTACAGCACACCAAACATTTCAATTTTTTGTTGCCAATAGAGTAGGAAAAGTTTACAATGTATTCACAACTATTAGACCCGTTTCACACTGGAGGCATTTTTCAGACGCTTTAGCGCTACAAAGCGCCTGAAAAACGCCTCATCTGCAGCCCAAGTGCTCTCACACTGGGGCACTGTGCTGGCAGGACGCTAAGGGCACTTTCACACTGAGACAGTGGGGGTGTCAGCGGTAAAGCAGCTCTTTACCGTCATTTTAGTGGCGCTTTTGGCCGCTAGCAGGTCGCCTTTAACCCCCGCTAGCGTCTAAAAAAGGGTTAAAAGCACCCGCAAAGTGCTACTACAGTAGCACTGCCCATTGACTTACAGATGCTATTTTTAGCACTATAACGCCTGTAAAAGTACTTCAGTGTGAAAGTAGCCAAAAAATAAAGTCCTGCAAGCAACATCTTTGAGGTACTTTAGGAGCTATACACTGCTCCTAAAGCGCCCCTGCCCATTGAAAATGCCTGCAAAACGCCTCAGCAGTGGTGCTATAAACCCTTTATAAAAGCAGCGACGATTTACCACCGACGCCCCCGCGCTGTCAGCGTGAAAGGGCTCTTACACTTATTATCAAGCATATTAACTCATTGGGAGATCTGCAGCAACTGACATCCTTGTCCTAAGAAGGTAAAAGTGCCACTTCCAAGTGTAGTTCCTGGCGGAGCAGGATTGTGAGAGGTCAGGAAAGCAGAGACAGGGCTACATCAGTGTGCAACGCTGGAGGAGGCCACATACATACACACATACATACATACACACATACATACATACACACATACACACTTCCACTCAAAATGCCGGGACTTCTTACTCAACAAAAAATCTCCGGCCTAATGTAGAGCAGAAACAGGAACTCGCTGTACAGCAGGAAAAAGCCGCCCCCTCATCCCCCCTGGTGACCTGTAGCGCCACCTACTGATCAAACTTAGCATTACACTGCTACTAAAAAACAAAGAGAACCTATTGGAAGCGTCAGCATGCTGTTCTGTTCACCATCCCGTCTCTTCATGGAGAAGCTCTGGAAAGCCAATCACACAGACTTTACATTGCCTGCGCAATCCATTATTTACTACTTAGACCTGTCCTGAGAACACCCAGCGACTTCCAAATTAGGATGGAGCTCTGCAATTTCAGGAGCCTCTACACCAGGGGTCTCAAACTGGCGGCCCTCCAGCTGTTGTGAAACTACAAGTCCCATGAGGCATTGCAGGGCTGATAGTTGCAAGCATGACTCCCACAGGCAGAGGCATGATGGGACTTGTAGTTTCACAACAGCTGGAGGGCCGCCAGTTTGAGACCCCTGCTCTACACACTGTGGGATGTCAGAGGGGAGCAAAGAGAAGGCCTGGTTCACATATGTGGCGGCGGTTATCTCCCCTCTAAAAAGCAAACACGGTGGATTGCTTTTCAGAGGCACTTCACAGGCATCTCTCTGAGGCATTATTCCCTCAAAGACCATGTTAAGCATCGAAAAGCCTGCTGCACCACACACACACACACACACACACACGGGCTGGGCGATTTTGACAAAAAAAAAAAAAAACAGGATTCAAGTTTTTTTTTTCCCGACACCGCACTGGCAGGAGTTTTTAGGTGAGGCCGCAGCTTCGGCCTAGTCCGCCGCAATCCTGGGAAAAGGCAGCAGACTAGGCCGAAGCCCCGGCCTCGCCTAAAAGATCCTGCTCGCCACGATCCTGGGAAAAGGCTGCGGCTTCGGCCTAGTCAAGGGCATCCGGCCTCTTCCCATCCCTTGCAATTCGATCCAGATTTTAAATAGATTTTTTCCCCAGCCCTAACACACACTACATGTGGCTGGCTCGCCATTAATTTGTGTGGGATTTAGCAGCGCTATCTATTTAATGCGAACCGTTTTTTTTCCATGTCATGTCTGCAGCAGCAGGTATCAGTAGGGCCACTGACCAGGTTAACTTGCAGCTGAGGGAGGGGGTGGTAAAAACACAGCATAACTGCCTGCTTTTACTGGACCGAATCCATACTAGGTACGGTCCCCCATTCCAGTCCTTGGCACTACTTTGGAAATCGCAGTCCGCACGGGAACTGCAAGTACAGCAAAGTTCCCAGTGCAGGCGGTGTGCCATTAAGAATACTGGCACCTGCCCACGGGTCCCGCGTTTCACTGCGTGGGCGACTGCAGCTGCGAGAATTTGTGCAGGTCCTGCAGCGCCATCACCCGCACAGGTGTGAACTTAAAAATATTTTTTTGGGGTTTACATCCACTTTATTTTTTGATGTCACAATGTAGAGTATACGATTTCCTATCATCTGTGCCCAGGCTTGCCACACAGAGTTAATCCAGCGCTGAGTAATCCTCTTTTAAAGTCCAGTGCAAATTAACCGGACTTCAGATAAAAACCTGCCAAATTAGGTTAAGTCCGTTTCTCTGTTTTTGCTTTCAGTGACAGGTTATTTACAAATCTAGCTTGGACATGTTTATCATAACAAGAGGTGATCCAAAGTTCATTGTATATTACTAGGATGTGATATGATGTTATATCACCTCATGTTATGATAAACAAAACATAAGATATGATAAACATGTCCTAGCTAGATATGTAAATAACCTCTCACTCAAAGCAAGAAGAGAGATTCCGGACTTTTTGATTTAGGCAGGGTTTTATCTGGAAGGCTGTTCGTTTTCACTAAACATAAAAGAGGATTACTCAGCGCTGGATTAACTCTGTGTGGCAAGACTGGGCACGAATGATAGGAAATATTATACTCTACATTGTGACATAAAACAATTTTTTTTTTTTGGGTTTACATCCTCTTTAACCTTAGAACTTATTAAAATGATATTGGAATATTTGAAGTCCCAACTGACTTTTTCTCATTTTTATTTTTTTAATAAGAGAATCCTTTGATTTAAATCAGCTAAATTTCTGATCTATTGAAGCAAATAGATGTTCAAAGACTTACAGTTGGTTCTCTATAGAATAGAAAATAGAAAAGCCTTGCTGTGTGTGAAAGGTTTCAAAAACTAGAGCTGTCCAATCAGAAGAAAGCATCAGAGATGGCTGCATTACAAGGTTTTCTCTCTGCAGCATGCTGGCAGGGGACAGGCTTTGCACGCCTTTTGTTTTAATGTACCAGGAATGTATTAAGCCAAATTCAACTAAAAAGTTCAGTTGGGCTTTAAGAGATCCTGCATTCCAGACAGATTCTCCAAACTCCAGCCAAAGTTATTTTACATTTTGATAGAATGAGACAGGCTGAAGATTTTGTGGGACTGTGCCGTCTGTGACCCAATAGAAGGGATTGCCCTTTGCACCCTTTGGTCATACCAGTCACCTGGACAGGAAGTAAGGAGGAATTCTCCATCATGGGGACACACACACACAACGCATCTTTAGACGAGAGATCCAAACATTCCTCATTGTAATACAAATGGTGTTTGTACCATCTGTGGCCTTGTAGGGGGGAGTGTCCTCCTTACTTCCTGTTTTCACACCAATCCAGACAGGAAGTGGAAAGAAAAAACTCCCAAAAGAAGAGACAAGGAGCAAGAGAAAAACCGACAGAGCTTCCAACCCTTCCACATTATTTCATAATAAAAATTTGAGCTGGACTTTAAAAGCAGAGCTCCAGCCCCCCCCCTGCAAAAAAATTCAAGTCAGCAGCTAGAAATACTGTAGCTGATGACTTTTTATATTGGGACACCAAGGCCCCGTGTACACTGCTGCTGCTAACCACGGACGTTCAGAGGCAGTAGGACACTTTTCCGCTGCCCCTGAAATCAAACCGGTGCCTACTTCTATCCAAAACTCCCGCATGATTTATGTTGAATTTTATGAAAGAATTAGAACTCAATTTGGATTCTACTATTATCCAGGTCTCTGTTAGACTTCCCTGCACTTCCTAGTTTAAATATAATTAGTGTTGGGGGGGGGGGGGGGGGGTGCAACAGAGATCGGCTAAATAGATTTTTATTTAATTTTTTCCACCAGTTGCTGATATTTCTTAAATTACCATCTAATTTAACTGTTACTGTGGCTGCAGGAGTCACAAAACTCTCAAAATTAAGTAAAAGCCTGACAGAGGTTCTAATTCTCCACTGAAAAACCTCAATAATACCTAGGACATGCACCTAAACACAAAAGGTAGTCACAATGTACACATGGTAATACATAAGAGCCAAATGCAGCATTCATGACCCCATGTGACCTTCGCCAGAAGATGAAGGCCAGCTCTGAGCCACACTGCAGCACAGTACCAAACACCACCAAAAGGCCGACTATTTGAACTATTTCCATGTTACTTGAATATTTGCACGGTCAAAAGAACTTTCTAAAAAGTTGACATAATTCAATAAAGATTAAAGAGCACCTGTCAAAGATAAGGTGGCTGACACTTCATCAAAACACTTGGCAACTAATGAACAGTCACTCTGACAAACCAACATTCTACGCCGAACGTGGTGTAGGTCGCTGCGGCAACCTACGCCTGAAAGTGGGAGCAAATACCTGGATTACATGGGTATCTGCTCCCCCCCCACCCCCCGAAAGGTGGCAAATGTAACAGCGGGGGGGGGGGGGGTGGAATTCTGAAAAGTGGAAGTTCCAGTAGTACAATTTTAACCTCCTGCTGCCCATGCAACACATGCGTGAGGGGGAGCTGCGGTGGCTCAACGCGATTGGCACTGCGCTGACAAGCCGTTCACCTCTGCAGCCAAGGGTTCGGATCCCGGTCTCGGCTGCATGTGAATTGAGTTTGGTGGTCTCAGCCCGGCTCCCGGTGGGTGTGCTATGCGAGGTAAGCCTGCGCTTAGTACGCCCACCCCCCTCCCACAAAACCACCACACTTACGCGCACTCGAAATTGGGTTAACACGCACGCACTTTGGCCACGCGGTCTCTAAAAAAGAGAGGCGAAGGACTAACAGGGCTGGCTGAGCGGGCTAGGTCCTCTCACTCCCTCATAGGGGAGTTCCTCTGCCCCGTTGGGCTTCAAAGCGGAGCAGGTAGGGCTCGAGTACATGCACAAAATACACTTAAAAAAAATAAAAAAACACAAATGCGTGAGGGCAAAGAGGGTGGAAATGTAATGCCCACATGACACACATGCATTCATGGATGACCAATGTGTCTGTGCCGAGAGCGTACACCCCACCCAACACAGCAACTGACAACACTCATTTTTCCAGTTGGGATCAGAAGCTACCAAGACAGGCACCCAATCATGTGACTACCAATGACAGTCTGTCCTACTTCTGGGTGTAAAGGCCCCTTCAAAAGGAATGCGGGTCTAGGCAGGAAGGGGTTATAATGTAGAACTATAGGCAAAACCACCACCCCCCCCTCCCCTTTTGGATAGAGTAAAGGAGGAATCTATATCCCGGTCAGATTTTCTTTCCACCATCTGTGCCCCATTGTGGAGATTTCCCTTCCCTTCCTGTCCCACAGCCAAAACAGGAAGCGAGAGAAGTCCCTGCAAATTAAAGGGAAACTCCTAGGAACCCCCAAGTCACCAGAACTAGTGTTCCTATTGGAAGATTTCCACTTTTCTGGGGACAACCCAAAAATTGGGATTTTCTTGTAGTTTCACTTTCAATGATAAATGGTAAACAGGGGGGGGGGGGGGCCGCTCCATAATGGAGGGCACAGAAAGCAAGGAAAAATGACAGATGTGCTTATCCCTCTCCACTGTACCCAAAACTTTAAAAAAAAGATTTGCCTTTAGTTATACTTTAACAAGTCAAAGCATTGGTCTTCCCGTCTCAAACCATTAAGTAGTATTAAACATATTGCTTACCCATTCATAGATGTGATGGCTGCATTACTTTTATTGTTTAGGTCCCCCCACTCTATTTTCACCTGGTGATCCAGTCACTAACACTTCCTGTCCTAGAGTGTCTCCAGTCTGGATGGAGGAGCACCCTTAAACAGAAGCACTGTCAGTCTGGGGGGGGGGGGGGTGGGGAGTGTAGGATGTACTAGCAGATTTAGATACACTAACAAACTGAAGTCAAACTCCAGCTCACACATGTTGCTATAGCTCCATTCACTCCTGAGCGTTTTGTCGCCTGAAGCGCGACGCTATAATATGCTAGAGGGAAAAAAAAACATTATTCTCTATGAAGATGGTTCACATTTCCACTCCAAAACGTGTGACGCCGAACGCCTGAAGCTCAAACAAGTTCCGGACCTTTTTTTGTGGTGCAAATCGGGCGGTTTGGGCGTGCTTGAGCATTTGTATTTCCCATAGAAAGTAATGGAAACGCTTAATTCAAGCGTCTAGCGCGACAACGAGCATTTCTATGGGCATTTTGTCGCTTTAGTCAATAGAACATTTCACCCAGGCAGAAGATTAAAAAAATCTACAAACATAGCAACAAGTGATGAAAGATGATCATTTTTCCTATTGGCTAAAATAAAAAAAACGTCCAAAAAACGATCAAAAACGCTACGCTCAGGTGTGAATGCAGCCTAAAAGTTTATTTTAAAATAATAAACATGTTATACTCACTTACTCTGTGCAATGGTATTGCACAGAGCAGCACTTCTGAGGGTTTCCGCCAGCGATCTTGGCTTCTCCTCTTTGTGTGTCTCAAAGCAATGGGGGGGTTAACAGTGCATGTTCACTACCAAGCTGTGAGACTATGGAGCAGCTCTCCATAGAGACAGAGTGCTTCGCCCAGCTTCCTCCTCACTGCGTTTGATTGACAGCAGCAGGAGCCAATGCAGAAGGAGAAAAGGAGGAGGAGAAAAAGAAAGAAAAAAAAAAAAAAAAAGGAAGGAGAAAAAGAAAAAAAAAAAGGAAGAAGGAGAAAAAGAAAAAAGAAAAAAAAAAGGAAGAAGGAGAAAAAGAAAAAAAAAGGAAGAAGAAGAGGAGAAAAAGAAAGAAAGAAAAAAAAGGAAGAAGAAGAGGAGAAGAAAGAAAAAAAAGGAAGAAGAGGAGAAGAAAGAAAAAAAAGGAAGAAGAAGAGGAGAAAAAGAAAGAAAGAAAAAAAGGAAGAAGAAAAAAAGGCAGAAGAGGAGAAAAAGAAAAAAGGAAGAAGAGGAGAAAGAGGAAGAAGAAGAGAAAAAGGAAAAGAAAAAAAGGAAGAAGAAAAAAAGGCAGAAGAGGAGAAAAAGAAAAAAGGAAGAAGGGGAGAAAGAGGAAGAAGAAGAGAAAAAGGAAAAGAAAAAAAGGAAGAAGAGGAGAAAAAGAGAAAGAAGGAGGAGGAGAAAGAGGAAGGAAGAACTAGAAGAGAAAGAAGGAGAAGAAAAGAGAAGGAGGAAGTGCACAGTGCCGATATCTTCTTCCCTTCTTTTCCATCACACAAGATTTTAGAACCACTTTAATCAGTTACAGCGAACAGTTCTTGTGATAAAGATTTCACGCGAATGAATAAAAGCCGATTCTTGTAAGCACCCCTGTCAGTAGTAAATGGTTTAGCTCATCTCTCCAACTGCCACTTTTGTGGACAGCTTGGTCTATTAAAGGATGATAGACAAAACAAGACTTGCTGGCTGGATCACCAAATGAAAACAGAAGAAGGAAAGCCTGAAGAGAAAACAAATGCAGCCATCACGTGTATGAATTGGTGAGCTGCAATATAATCAATACCGCTATAAAGGAAACGCATAGCCGGTGTGTTGTCATTTTCTGCTCCCCATCACAGAATGGTCCAGAAGTGCTGGGCGGCCAACTGCGCATGCGCGATGCCTTCCAAAGCATTTACGACAGTGCACACCAGCGAAGCCGTCGTTCGGCATCCAGGCTCTTTCCTTAACATCCCCGTGGATTGGAGGATGTTAAAAAAAAGAGCCAGGAGGCCAAGCGAGCGCAGCGAGCCGTCCGACTGGCCACTTTCCCCTAAGTCCACGTCGCTCTGAATGAAGGCTTTGCTGGTGTGCAGTGTCGTAAAGCCATTGGAACGCATCGCGCATGCGCAGTTGGCCGACGCAGCACTTCCGGAGCACTCTGTGATGGGGGAGCCGAATGCGACACGTCACCGGCCTGCAAAGACCCTGAAATCCCGGCACCATTAATGTATCGGCCTCACAGATCTGACAGATCACTTATGAAGGAGGAGAGAAGAAGTTGAACAAACCTTGTCGTGAACTTAAAAAAAAAGAAGAAGTTGATCAAAGCTGGGAGGTGAAGGTGTCGGCGCCTCTGAGGTGGGGGGTGAACGTGATGAAGTCCATACATCCAATGGGGTACGGGGGTACAGTGGGGGAGGGTCAGTCTTTGCCCACCTGGAACAATAGAAGTAACAGAAGATATAAATACATGCAGTCAGTGATTGGGTGGCACACATGCTGAAAAGCAGAAGCAGGCTGTCAGGCTGTGCAGTGATTGATGGATTGCAGAGCTCCATTGTATGACTGCAGAGGGAGAGGAAGGAGCCGGCACACAGCTGTGATCACTGATCTTCTCCCAGACCTCTAGGAGGCGCTGCTGTGCTGCAGCTTCCTTCCCCCATCCTGCACACAGAATGCGCCCCCTACAGGTCACTGGAGCCCGGCTCGGCTCTCTCTCCTCCTCGGTGACACACACACACGGGGCTGCGGTGCATTTTGGGTGGAGGAGGAGGCCGCCTTCACATTTCTATGCCCCCCCTCCCCCTCCGGTCTTGTGTCCCCCCCGATTACCGGACGATGTGATAGGAGATCGGTGTAATAGCGGAGATCAGGAAGTCCCGGCCGGCAGCATGCTGGCAGAGCAGCTCATCATCATCGCGCCTTTTTCAGCAGACAGGCTGGAGGGAAGGAGAGGGGGAGGAGAGAGCCGGGGACCCGCCCCCAAATCCCCCTTCCCCCCACCATCTCCATTATTAACCCCTTCCCGGCCGCCGCATTGCACACCGGGGGGGGGGGGGGGGGGGGGACCCGATCACTGCCGGGAGGGGGGAGGGGAGATGACAGGAGGCAGACCTGAAAAATCAGTGTCCTCCCCTCCCCCCCCCCTTCTCCATGTGTCTGATCTGTACACAGGAAGAGCTCCGCACCGGCCTATGGAGGCGACATACACATCCCTCCCTGTCTACCAATCACAGCCTGGGGCCTACACTGTCCTCTGTATATGACATACCGATCATGAGTGTGATCAACACCTCTGTCCTATATACATCCCAGTATAGAGACTATACTATATATACACACACACACACACACACACACTGTATACATATATATGTGATATCACATCACTGTCCTCTATACATCCCAGTAGAGACTGTATATATACACACACACACACACACTGTATACATATATAGGTGACATCACTGTCCTCTATACATCCCAGTACAGAGACTGTATATATACACACACACACTGTATACATATATAGGTGACATCACTGTCCTCTATACATCCCAGTACAGAGACTGTACATACACACACACACACACACACTGTATACATATATAGGTGACATCACTGTCCTCTATACATTCCAGTACAGAGACTATATATACACGCACTGTATACATATATATAGGTGACATCACATCACTGTCCTCTGTACATCCCAGTACAGAGACTGTACATACACACTGTATACCGATCATGAGTGTGATCAACACCTCTGTCCTATATACATCCCAGCACAGAGACTGTATATACACACACACACTGTATACATATATATAGGTGACATCACATCCCTGTCCTCTATACATCCCAGCACAGAGACCGTATATACATATATAGAGGTGATCACTGCCCTATATGCATCCCAGTATAGAGACTGTATACATATATATAGGTGATATCACATCACTGTCCTCTGTACATCCCAGCACAGAGACTATATACACACACACTGTATATATATATATATATATATATATATATATATATATATATATATATGTGATATCACATCACTATCCTATATACATCCCAGCACAGAGACGGTATACACATATATATAGGTGATCACTGTCCTCTATACATTCCAGTACAGAGACTGTATATACATATATAGGAGGTGATCACTGTCCTCTATACATCCCAGTACAGAGACTGTATGTGTGTGTATATATATATATATATATATATATATATATATATATATATATATATATATATATATATATATAGGTGATCACTGTCCTCTATACATCCCAGTACAGAGACGGTCGGTGTGTGGGTATGTAATATATATATATGCGTGATCAGTGTCCTCTATACATCCCAGAACAGAGACTGTATACACACACTGTATACATATATAGGTGATTAGTGTCCTCTATACATCCCAGCACAGAGAGTGTATATACACACTGTATACATATATGGGTGAGATCACATCACTGTCCTATAGGCATCCCAGCACAGGGACTGTATACACATATAAGTGATCACTATCCTATATACACACACATATATAGGTGATCACTGTACTATATACATCCCAGTACAGAGACTGTATACACATATATAGGTGGTGATCACTGTCCTATATACATCCCAGCAAAAAGACTGTATACATATATAGGCAAGATCACATCACAGATAAAATGTATATACATATTGGTTTAGGTGGGATATACACATACAAGGTGTGTATATATTAATATAGGAGAGATCACATCTCTGTCCTCTATACATCCAACATTACATTACTGTATATATAGGATACACAGACATCATTCGGGCCAATACACAGGCCCAGGCCCGGATAAAAATAGAGGATTCCCATCTCTCTGGGTATCAGTACACACTCTTCTATACTGACCCCTCTGTACACCAAAACCTGCACATACACCCCCCTCCCAAAGGGCATGCACAGCTATGCAAATGTCAGAGTCCCCTATATGTGTGTAAATATAGTCATTTGTAAGTGGGTCCCCTATATGTGTTCATAGAATGATCTGTAGGAGGCCCCCTTATATGTGTATACATAATGATCTTTATGGGGGTCCCCTGTGTACACATAATGATCTGTAGGGAGTCCCCCTATATGTATACACATAATGAAGTGTAGGGGGGTTCCCTATGTGTACACAATGATCTGTAGGGGGTCCCCTATAAGTGTACACAATGATCTGTAGGGCGAGTCCCCTATATGAATATAAATCACCACACAGTTCTGTACAGTTGCTGCCTATACATATAAACTATAGATGTAGTCACAGTCCAGTATATGTCCCATAGATGTACACCAAGCTCTGTACTGATGTCTGGTGTCCCTTGCACCCTAGAACAGATGTGTGTTGTGTACAGTGTCCTATATAGCCCAGTCGGTTCTCCTCTATGGAAGATGCTCTGTGGTGTATATGCAGCTCATCCTATATGCTCCAGTCACAGTGCTGTATACAGCGTCCTATACATCCCAATCAGTTCTCATCCTATAGGTGTGGTGTAGTGTCCTATACATCCCCGTCAGTGGTGTCCCCTATAGGAGGGTTGTGAGGTGTTCCTCATCCTATATGCTCCAGTCACAGTGCTGTATAGTGTCCTATACATCCCAGACAGTTCTCCCCCTATAGAAGATGTGTGGTGTCTGATGTCTTATAGAGCCCAGTCAGTGGTTTCCCCCATAGAATGAGGCATGTGGTGTATCTAATGTCCGAAAGAAGGAAGTGTGAGGTATATAAAAGGTGGTGTATCTGATGTCCTATAGAGCCTAGTGGTGTCCCATATAGAAGTGTATTATGTGAGGTGATCCAGTCAGTTCTACCCCTATAGGGGGGTATAGATCCCGGTGTGTCTGTTCTCTCCCATTATAAGAGATAGGAAGTGACCCCTATTCTATAGCCTCCAGTCAGTGGTGTCCCCTATAGAAGTGTATAGGCCCCCCTGTGTTTTGGTTCTCCCCATAGAAGTTGTGAGGTATCCCCTATAGAAGTGTATAGCCCCCAGTGTTGTGGTTCTCCCCATAGGATTGTGAGGTGTCCCTCCAGTCAGTTCTCCCCTATAGGAGGGTATAGATCCCAGTGTGTCCGTTCTCTCCCCTTCTATATGTGGTAGGAAGTGTCCCCTATCCTATATCCTCCAGTCAGTGGTGTCCCCTATAGAAGGTTTGTATATAATGCGAGTATGGTGTCCCCTATAGAAGTGTATAGCCCCCCGTGTTTTGGTTCTCCTTAGGAGGTGTCCCCTATAGACGTGTATAGGCCCGGTGTTCCCCCCATAAGTTTGAGGTGTCCCCTATAGAAGTGTATTATGTGAGATGGTTCTCATCCTATATCCTCCAGTCTGTGGTGTCCCCTATAGAAGGAGGAGTGTATATGATGTGAGTGTGCCCTATAGAAGGAGGTATGAGGTGTCCCCTATAGAAGTGTATAATGTAAGGTGCTCCTCCAGTCAGTGATGTCCTGTAGAGCCCCCGGTGTGTCGGGTCTTTGCTCCCCCTATAGAAGGTACGAGGTATCCTCTATAGAAGATGTGAGGTGATCCTCCAGTCAGTTCTCCCCCTATAGGTTGGTATAGATCCCAGTGTGTCGGTTCTCTCCCCCTTTAGAAGTGTTAAGTGAGGTGTTCCTCATCCTATATCCTCCAGGTCCCCTATAGAAGGAGGAGTGTATATGATGCGAGTGTGGTGTCCCCTGTAGAAGATGTGAGGTGTCCCCTATAGAAGTGTATGATGTGAGGTGATCCTCCAGTCAGTTCTTCCCCCGATAGGAGGGTATAGATCCTGGTGTGTCCGTTCTCTTCCCCTATAGAAGTGTGTAATGTGAGGTGATCCTCCAGTCAGTGGTGTCCCCTGTAGAAGGAGTGTATATGATGTGAGTGTGGTGTCCCCTATAGAAGTGTTATATGAGGTGTATCTTATAGAAGTGTATAATGTGAGGTGATCCTCATCCTATATCCTCCAGTCAGTGGAGTCCCCTATAGAAGTGTATAATGTGAGGTGATCCTCCAGTCAGTGATGTCCTGTATATCCCCTGGTGTGTCGGGTCTCTCCTCCCCATATAGAAGGAGGTATAAGTATCTATAGATCATGGTGTGTCTGTTCTCTCCCCCTATAGAAGTGTGTTATGTGAGCTCATCCTCCAGTCAGTTATTTCCCTATAGGAGGGTATAGATCCCAGTGTGTCGGTTCTCTCCCCCTATAGAAGTGTGTTATGTGAGGTGATCCTCATCCTATATCTAGAAGGAGTGTATATGATGTGAGTGTGGTGTCCCCTGTAGAAGGAGATGTGAGGTGTCCCTCCAGTCAGTGGTGTCCCCTATAGAAGTGTATAATGTGAGGTGATCCTCATCCTATATCCTCCAGTCAGTGGCATCCCCTATAGAAGTGTGGTATGTGAGGTGATCTTCCAGTCAGTGATGTCCTGTACATCCCCCGGTGTGTCGGGTCTTTGCTCCCCCTATAGAAGGAGGTATAAGTACCTATAGATCCTGGTGTGTCCGTCCCCCCCTATATAAGTGTCGTATGTGAGGTGTCCCTCCAGTCAGTGGTGTCCCCTATAGAAGTGTATAATGTGAGGTGATCCTCATCCTATATCCTCCAGTCAGTGGCATCCCCTATAGAAGTGTGTTATGCGGTGTCCCCTATAGACATGTGTGATCCTCCAGTCAGTTCTTTCCCTATAGGAGGGTATAGATCCCGGTGTGTCGGTTCTCTCCCCCTATAGAAGTGTGTTATGTGAGGTGATCCCCAGTCAGTTCTTTCCCTATAGAAGGGTATATCCCCCCGGTGTGTCGGGTCTCCCCTCCCCCCATAGAAGGAGATATAAGTACCTATAGATCCCGGTGTGTCGGGTCTCGTCTCCCCTCCCCCCATAGAAGGAGATATAAGTACCTATAGATCCCGGTGTGTCGGATCTCCCCTCCCCCCCATAGAAGGAGATATAAGTACCTATAGATCCCGGTGTGTCGGGTCTCCCCTCCCCCCATAGAAGGAGATATAAGTACCTATAGATCCCGGTGTGTCGGGTCTCCCCTCCCCCCCATAGAAGGAGATATAAGTACCTATAGATCCCGGTCGGTGGGTGATGAGGGATCTCCCCGCCCTCGGTAGGTGACGGGGGATGTTCCCGCCTTGGATGAGGTAGGTATCCGGTAATTATTGTGAGGTGACTCACCCCTCCTCCTCCTCCGGTGGGGTCGGTCGGTCGGTGTGTCGCTCGGTGGCGGGGCAGACAATACCCGGCGCTGTCTCCCTCCCGCTGACCAATATGGCGGAGGAGAAAGATCGGATGTGTCGTCAGCGGCTCATTAGCATGAAGGGGGGACTCATTGCCCGGTGGTGGGGGGTCCCTGCACCGGGGTTCACCTCTCCGGTATGGACGGAAATGGGGGGGGAGGGGGTGACACGGAGGACACACCCCAGACGGAAGACACCGGGAACTCGGCTCTGTCCTCGGGTACCGGAGAAGCGGCGCGGGCTTGTCTCCGCTAGGGGGCGCCTCCCTGGGAAGGAATTCGGATCACTCCGCCGGCCGGGACCTCTTTCTGGTCACGTGGGGGAGATGGGCTCAGTGCTGCAGCCATGTGGTGAGGGGTGGAGGGGGGAGGGGCTCTGTGCCTGGAATGTCTGCCTCATGGAGGAGTACAATGGCCCTAGGGGCCCAGCCATTAACCAAATGGAGGGCTTATTAGGGTGGTTAGGGGGCCACATGGTAACTTATCATCGCCGTAAATAGGGCGTAAGTGTCTCTGGGAGAGGGGGCGAGGGCCTCCGTTGACCCAACTGACCTTTCCTTGTCCACCATCACTGGAAAACCATTTTTATCCAACCAGTCGGCATTAACCACAAGGTTGGGGCCCTACATCTGCACAACACTACAGCCAACCAGCCTTCACATAATCCAATGAGAGTTGCACAAGGCCCAGTTGGCCTAGTGAGTTACCAGTGGAGAAAAGATTGAGATGATTTAGCACCCACTGGTGGTGTGAAACGCGTTAGCTATCTTGTTCCTCCGTCACTGTTTGGATTTTATTGGACTTTAATAAAGGTGTTGCATTGGAGTGCGGCCGTCCATGCCTTTCATGTTCTTTGGAGAAAATATTAGGGTTGACTAGCTGGGCTTTATTGACCAATGACAGGCCAATGAAGAGTTGCATAGGTCTAGTTGGCTGATGACCATTGGCTAATGAGGAGCCAATGGAGAGGAGCAATGGCCTCATTGGCCTAGTCCCGTTGGCTAGTGAATGACCAGGGGAGAAGTGATTAGGTTTGGGCTTTATTGACCTATGGAGCGTTGCACAGGCCAGGTTGGCTGATGCCTATGGGCTAATGAGGAACCAGTGGTGAGGGGCACAGGCCTGGTTGGCTGATGCCCATGGGCTGATGAGGAACCAGTGGTGAGGGGCACAGGCTTGGTTGGCTGATGCCCATGGGCTGATGAGGAACCAGTGGTGAGGGGCACAGGCTTGGTTGGCTGATGCCCATGGGCTGATGAGGAACCAGTGGTGAGGGGCACAGGCCTGGTTGGCTCATGAGTAACCAATATAGGCCGTTATCACCCCTGGTGACCCGATCTGTTCAATGGTCATTATTCAGTAGGCCCCCGCTCTCAGATAAATTGCATTGTTGAAGCTTGTCTGGACAAAAATATTTTTTCAAGGGTGGTGCCAAAACATCAGCCTGCTCTCCTAGAACAGTGCCCATAGCTCCACCAACTGGCCAATGAACTGAGATGCATAGGCCTGTGCATCCATCTATTGGCCCCTCATCATCTGATGGGTTCCAGTTGACCATGCCTGTTCACCCCTCCATTAACTTGTCAATAATCAACAATGCCCAGCCAACCAAGCCTGTGCATCTCAGTTCATTGGCCAGTTGGTGGAACTATGGGCACTAATCTAGGAGAGTTTGATTGGCTGGGCTTTGTTGGCCAATGACAGGTTAATGGAGAGGTGAACAGGCATGGTCAACTGGAAACAATCAAGCAACGAGGGGCCAATAGATGGGTACACATATCGGGTCATCTGAGTTCATTGGCCAGTTGGTGGAACTATGAGCACTGGTCTAGGAGAGCTTCATTGGCAGGGCTTTGTTGACCAATGACAGGTTAATGGAGAGGTAAACAGGCATGGTCAACTGGAAACCATCAAGTAATGAAGGGGCAATTGATGGGTACACATATTGGGTCATCTGAGTTCATTGGCCAGTCGGTGGAACTATGGGCACTGGTCTAGGAGAGTTTGATTGGCTGTACTTTGTTGACCAATGACAGGTTAATGGATAGATGAACAGACATGGTCAACTAGAAACCATCAAGCAATGAAAAGCCAATAGATGGGTGCACATATCTGGTCATCTGATTTAATTGGCCAGTTGGTGGAACCATGGGCACTAGTCTAGGAGAGAAAGTCCATGTTTTGGCACCACCGTTGTAAAACCAATCTTGCCCAGTCAAGGTTCAACAATGCAACCTTATCTGAGAGATTAGGGCCTACTGACTAACGACTGTTGAACATATCTGGTCATCACCAGTGGTGTTAACGGTCTACAGGTCTTGTTCCAGAGGCATAGCTCGTAGCACTGCACCTTGCCCTGTCTCTTAGGGAGCCGTGCCATCATATCACTGGACCTGGTTGCTCATGGCACAAGATCAATATTGATTAGCTGTAAGGGCATCAGGCAACCAAAAGACCTAATGGAGGGATGAACCAGCATGGAAGCTTGGGATTGGACCATTGGTGATCATGTGGGAATCATTGTAGGGACACGGAACACTTTCAACATCCATCAGCCATAATGACTCAGAACTAGAGGAACTTCATAGTCACAGCCTCAGGTGCACTAAAGCATTTTAGAGCCCTCTTATGAGCTGACATATGTTTCTGGGGGCCACCAGAAATAGAGAATTACATTGATGCAATTTATAGAAAAAAAATAAGATTTAAACCAAAATAATCAGTCTAATTTACAATAATTAGTTTACTCTTCAAGATTAACTGGGCAGATGATGTGCATCCCACACTGAATTATCTGTCTTTTATTATTCAAGATAAAGATTTGTAAATAACGATACAATTTACTGGCTAAATAATAACAATGTAACGTTTCAATGATTTGGATGGAGTAGAGATAATTTCAGTTTTGGAGGCATTTAATTAAAAAGGACTTCCTAGAAAATCAAATGGGATCACAAAATAATACAAAGTCAAGGAGTGGAGAGCTGACCTTGAAGGAGTTCAAAAATATCCAAATTTCAAAGGAATGTCAAAATATTAGATACATGTAGGAAATTACAGTTATTTTCTCATCTTTACAACTTAAAGGGGTTGTAAAGGATTTTTTTTTTCTTAAATAGCTTCCTTTACCTTAGTGCAGTCCTCCTTCACTTACCTCATCCTTCCATTTTGCTTTTAAATGTCCTTATTTCTTCTGAGAAATCCTCACTTCCTGTTATTCTGTCTGCAATTCCACACAGTAATGCAAGGCTTTCTCTCTGGTGTGGAGAAAGCCTCTTGAGGGGGGAGGGGGCGAGTAGGCAAGTCAGGACACTCTCTACTTTGCAGATAGAGAAAGGAGCTGTGTGTTAGTGGGCGTCCTGACACTCCTGCTCACCTCCTCCCCCTCAATAGGCTTTCTCAACACCAGGAAGAAAGCCTTGCATTACTGTGTGGAGTTACTGACAGAAGAACAGGAAGTGAGGATTTCTCAGAAGAAATGAGGACATTTAAAAGCAAAATTCAAAGGATGCGGTAAGTGAAGGAGGACTGCACTAAGGTAAAGGAAACTATTTAGGAAAATTTTTTTTTACTTTACAACCCCTTTAATTCATTGTCAATAAGCTTATCACAAACAATCATTTCTGGTCAGTATTTGAATCAAAAAAGGCTGGCAACTCAAATACTCTTGAATAAAGGTACTTTATTGGTTACATGGGTACACGGGGACAGGCTATATGCTGACGCGTTTCGGCTAAGAAGCCGTCATCAAAGCATTTACAGTTATTTTCTCATCTTTACAACTTACTTCATTGTCAATAATCTTATCACAAACAATCATTTCTGGTCAGTATTATATGGGGGTTCTTCAAAACCTTTTCACGCTTAAAGTGTAAGTAAACCCTCCTATTGTTTTCAACCAAGGAAGCGCCCATCTTGGCCTTTGTTTAGGCCCCTTTCACACTGGGGCGGGATGTGCGGTGGCGGTATATTTTTAGCGGCGCTATACCGTCTGAATTGCCGCGGTTTTCGGCTGCTAGTGGTGCGGTATTAACCCCCGCTAACGGACAAAAAAGGGTTATTACCGCCGGCAATGCGCCTCTGCAGAGGAGCATTGCCGGCGGTATTACCGCGGTTTCCCATTACTAGTTAGTAGAGATGATGAACTGGGGACCTAGTGTCCTATTAATCAGTTGACCCTTAAAATTAAATGGAGTCATCAATTAAGAGGGGATTTCAAGAGCGCATGCTCTCGTGTCACCTTTCAAGGAAAATTAAAAGTTCTGCTTGATGATTTTCAAGAATCACAAAACCATCTATTAACTGCTATAAAATGCAATCTTTGCCCATGTCGGAAGGTGTCCTCCTCCAATTGGTGGTTAGAAGGCCAGCCCATCATTGTTAATGATTAATATTGGACTGTTGTTGATGAAAGCCTCTTGGAAGCCATCTGTGTCTTAACCCTGATATCACACCCAGCCACACATAACGGAAAAGGATGGAAATAAAAGGTTCCAGAAAGACCAGCACTACAAATTTAGGATTAAAGCAACAACATTGATTGGCTGAACAGATCTGAACTGCAATCTATTGGAAACTTTTTGGATTATATTAAGACCTCCCTGGCCCTCTATGTATGTTAGGGTAGAAAATCTCAAAGCTATAAGATATTTTAACGTCACTGAAGTGTCTAATCCACCAATAAGATCTTAGATTTACCGTCATCCATGCCTTTAAATTAAAATTCACTGTGAAATAAGTAGAGTTCAGCAAAGCTGACCCCTACGGTCAGCACAAATGTGTTCCTTTAGTGCTATGTTTGTGCTGTTTTTTGACATAAAAAATGTAAATTTGTGCTGCTTTTATTTTTAAGATATTAGCAATTTTTCTTTTCTCCAAACAATCACATCACCCAGCCCCCCCCCCCCCCCCCCTTCAACACCCAAAAGACACAAAACCAGGCTGGTTGGTTATTGCCGCATTTGTAAGTGGCTACATAACTCAACAAACTCAACAAATTTAAAAAAAAAAATACAAAATTAACATGAAAATTCAGATACAATATTTGGAAGCCCATTTAGTCTTTTGTGGGAAGAGACTAATTTTAAATTTCTAGTGATTTAATTTTTCACTTTGACAGAGGAAAATATTTATAATAAGCAACAAAGCAGTTTCAGTTTAACTTTTCTGATCTTAAACTATAACTAAAGGCAAAAATTGCATTTTAGTTTTGGATGGAGAGGGATTAGAACACTATTGAGCATTTAGGGGGCCCCCCTCTCTATTTTCCTGTTTATTATTGTTATGATTGAACGTGAAAGTAAAAAAATCCCAAATTTTGAGTTGTCCCCAAAAAGTAATTGAGGGGAAAACTTCCAATGGGGGCTCTAGTTCTGGTGAGGGGGGGGGGGGGGGGCAATGGACTCTCCTAATTTGCAGGGATTTCCTCTCACTTCCTGTTTGGCTATGAAACAGGAAGTAAAAGGAAATATCTGCATTGTGAAACAGATGGCGAAAAAGAAAAATCTGACTGTGGTTATATCCCTCCCTTGCTCTATCCAAAATGAAAAAAGTTTTTATATAGTTCTACTTTAACCACTTGCCAACCATCCGCCGAAGTTATACCACGGCAAGCTGGTTTGGGTGTGCGAATCGCCGTATCAGTACAGCGATCTGTGCACTAGCTTCTGTAGATGCGTGCACCGATTGGCCAATAGGGGAGCCAATCAGCGGGTCCGGCGGACTCGATGTCCATCAACCGCCCTTGATCGTCATCGTCCCCCCCAAGAAAGAACGGGTATCCGCCGAAGCAAACAAGGCAGATCTCTGTTCTGACCGGGGATTACACTGAGATCTTGTCTTTCTGCTATGCAGGAAGACGAATCTCTGTGTTATCCCAGGCAGCCCATCCCCCATACAGTTAATAAACACAGTGAGGGAACACTGATCGCCCCTGATGTTAACCCCTTCCCTGCCAGTGTCATTAGTACAATGTCAGTGCATATTGCCGCAATGTCACAGTCCCACTAAAAATCACTGATCACCACCATTACTAGTATAAAAAATAAAAATGCCATAAATCTATCCCCTATTTTGTAGGCGCTATAACTTTTGCGCAAACCAATATACACTTATTGGGTTTTGATTGTTTTTTTAACCCCAAAAAATATAGCAGAATATATATTGGCCTAAATCAGGGGTGTCAAACACAATTTCATCGGGGGGCCGCATCAGAATTATGATTGCCCTCAAAAGGGCCGGTTGTATCTGTAAGATTAGATGTCCAGCACATTCCCCTCCCCTTTACATTAGGTGTCAAGAGCCACCCCACCATCAAAAGTTGAGTCACCCCTCTCCCTTACATCACAGTGCCCCCCCTTTCCTTATGCTGCTGCTGGGAAGAAGTTGGATGCATTGCTTGAAAGCAGGAAGTAAGGGTCTGGAGGAGGACCAGGAGAGGTGCGAGGGCCGCATGAAATGGCCTGGAGGGCCGCATTCGGCCCGCGGGCCTTGTGTTTGCCACCTCTGGCCTAAATTAATGAAGAAATTTGATTTTTTTTTCAAAAAATATTGGGAATGTTTTATAGCAAAAAATAAATATTGTTTTTTCAAAATTGACAGACTTTTTTTGTTTTTAGTGCAAAAAAACCCCCCCAAAAAACACAGAGGTGATCAAATACCACCATAAGAAAGCTCTATTTGTGGGAAAATATTTTATTTGGGTACAGCATCGTACTACGCAACTGCTAAAGTAACGCAGTGCTGTATTGCAAATAACGGCCTGGTCATTAAAAGGGGTAAAACCTTCCAGGGCTGAAGTGGTTAAATTACAAATAATTGTTTTGTATCTTTCTGTAACTTTGTATCCTTCTGTAACTTTCTATGTCTTTCTAGAATTTTGTATCTTTGTTACTTGCATGCTACTTTTGTTACTTGTAAAATAATATTTTTTGCTACACAATCATTATCCGTGGAAGTTACATTGTCCTGAACCCAGCAGTCTGTAGATATCAGAAGGGATCTCACAAATAAAGTTCTTGGACAGGGGTGAATCATGTTACATACACAACTTCCTTCTTCTCTCTCTGTCTCTAGTGGTGAGATGAGGTAATGCAGCATAGGGAAACAACAAAACAACACAGGAGTATGGCTGTAAACAAAGGGTAAATCCGGTGGTGAGCACAAGCGGAAGTGCCTTGCAGGTTGCAGTTAGGACAAATGTCAGATGTGTAAACCGAATTTTATAGAAAAATAAGGCGCTGAAAAAATAAAGATAAAGGCCGATAGCTTGGCATGGATATTTGAACAAAGGTGTCTTTGCATTGTACTTCCTGTCAGATTACTTTTCACAAAATCTAATGCAAAGTCTTTTTTTTTCCCCCTTTTACGCATATTACTAGGTGGTCTGCACTTTTATTAGAACTGATGTGGAAAGACTTACAACAACATCCACTAAATCTACAAATTGTTCATAACTCATCTGAATAAGGTAAAATAAGAAATTTTTATATATAAAAAAGGGGCGGAGTCACAGGTTTTGCACTTAATGATGTAGGGTCACACCTTTTATTTTTGGAAAAAGAGATAGGAGGAATCTGATTGGTCACATGGGGGTTTTATTTTTTTTCTCCGTTACACATGTTAATTTTGATTTTTAGTAATTAACTAAATGAAATGTATCAATCCAGGCTCTGTTTTGTAATTTAAAAAGACATGTGGCTGTACAAACCTAAAGGCTAACATTTGGCATTTGACCCTCTGCAGACTGTGATCTGTTTTTGTTCCTAATCCAGAGAGTATTTACTTAACCACTTCAGCCCCAGGAGGTGTTGCCCATTTTCTGACCAGGTTAGGGTTGCCATCTGTCTGGGATTCACCCTGACAGTCCGGGTTTTGAATATTGTGTCCGGGTTTCAGGCAGACTAAAACACGGACACATTATTCAGACCAGGCTGTGGCTCCTCCAAGTAACCAAGATAGTCACATACAAATCTGTTGCCATCCAAGAGCTGTGGGCAGCTGTCTAGGGGCAGGTTCAACATCACTGGGGGGTGGGGCGATGATGTTAGCAAGAGCAATTTGGCTACACCCACTGAACTCTATGCGCACTGTATTACTTCTCTCCTTGGGGCACCCAAAGGTGTTCCAAGCCACTAAAGTGTTCGGGTTTGCTTAAAGAAAAGGTGGCAACCCTAGATTAGGCCATTTTCTATGATACAGCACTGCGTCCCAGGAGACAGCAGGGATCACTGAGAATGTGCCGCGCTACTTGCGCATGCGCAGTAGGGAACCGGACATTGAAGCCTCAAGCAGAGGTGGCTCTAGGCTTTGTAAGGCCTTAGGCAAAACTTGACATGGGGGCCCCACTCTCGCCATGATGGGAAAAATAATTCAAGGACAAGAGGCTCTTCCCCACAACCCTGGCTGGTGGTTGTGGGGGTCTGTGGGCAGGGGGCTTATCGGAATCTGGAAACCCCCTTTAACAAGGCGGCCCCCAGATCCTGCTCTTTAATAACTAAGGGGTGGGGGCCACCCATTGATGTCACCTGGTGAACCTGCCCCCTTGAAGCGTCATTGACTGAGGGCATGCTGGGTCATTGATGTCACAAGGGGTGGTATCACCGATATTTACTGGTTGTTAGGGACACTGGCAGCCCTGCTCCTGAGTCAGGGCTCTTAACGCTGCCTGAGCACATCAGCGTTAAGGTCCCCTGTCCCTCAAAACTGAGATAATGTATTGGGTAAGTTAGGCGGCCACGAGGCCCCTGTGAGTGTGAGGCCTTAGGCGACCGCCTAATTAAAGAGCCGCCTCTGGCCTCAAGGCATCACTTCCTGATTCTCTCACCGAGGATGGCGGCGGGAGCAGCCGAGAGACGAGCGCTTGCTCATCTTCTGCTGCTGACAGGTAAGTGACAGGTAAGTGTCTATTTATTAAAAGTCAGCAGCTGCAGTATTTGCTTTTAATATATTATTTTTTTCATGGGACCTCCGCTTTAATAAGTTGGCTCACCACTGCTATACAGCATAGCTCAGACATTGATACCGTACAAACAAAAAAGCAACTGCATGCTATCAAGTGCTTACTAAATAGGGAGAGAAATCGCCTGATACAAGTCACACAGAACTCTTCATCATCATCTTTCTGCCATCCTGACACTGGAGTACAACTGCTCCGTCGCCGTTCCTAGAAGTTTCTCTGCCTTTGAAGTCCAAATTAAAAGGTTTGGCGAGTGCCCAATAAAATATTTCAGAATGTTTTATTTTATACTCTGTGCCAGGGAGGAAGGAAAATTACTGCTCAAATATTTGTTACAAGCTTTCTTTTTTATTTAACTCCAGACCTTTCCATGGCAGACATCATGTGTATTTACATATTTCATATTACATCTTGTAAGAATCGCAGGAGAAAACAAATATATTCCACTGGCACTTTTTTATAGAAGAATTGACAAAAAAACATCAATTGTTAGGATATCATTTATAAAGCTGAACATTTAGAGCCTATTTATATTTGCACCTTTTCTTTCCTGCATGGAAATGCGTTATTTTTTAAACAAGTTTTTTATTGAGCCTATTGACAGATTACATCACATATTTCAAGCATTTGGTTGGCAGAAGGAAATGCATTTTTGAAGCAGAGGTACCGCTAAGGTGATACGTCATATCACCTTTTGGCGGCCCCTCCCTGTAGGCGATCACCTGGGACACGTGACAGGTCCCAGCCTGACCATTCACGGTACACAGCGTCGCTCGTGCATGCGCAGTGAGTGCCCAGCCGTGAAGCCGAAAGCAAACATTTGACAGGTAAGGATACATGCGGGAGGCATCTATATCCTTATAGATCAGCACTATGGCAGTAGTTTAGAACGGATGAGAGCGGCTTTACATCCACTTTAAAGGGGTTTTTAAAGGTTTATTTAAACATTTTTTTAAATAACAAAGATGTTATACTTACCTCCACTGTGCATTTAGTTTTGCACAGAGTGGCCCCAATCCTCGTCTTCTGGGGTCCCTCGGCAACTGTCTCCTTCCCGCAAGAGCTAACCCCCTTCTGGGAAGCTCTCTCTCAAGGGGGTTAGCTTGCGGGCGTGCTCCCGTGATACAGCCGGCGGCCATAGCCGCCAAGTGTATCACTCGGCCCCGCCCCTCAGCGTGTCATTGATTTGATTGACAGAAACAGGAGCCAATGGCTGCGCTGCTATCATTCTCCAATGAAGAGCCGCCTCAAGCTGGGAGAAAGCATTATGCCCACGGAGTTTCGTGGCTTAGGTAAGTAAAACGGGAGAACTGGCGGGCCTGAGAGTGCAAGGTGTTTTTTCCCCTTAATGCACGGGGCATACGCAGATTTTGCACTGTCTAGTTTTAGTAAATCATGCCCTTAGTGCTCTGGACTGAGACAAGTGCTCACTATAAAGGGATATGATTTGATATGATGAGGAAGGAAGAGCAGAAGTTCAGCTTCCACCATAGATAGATCAAAGTTTGGCCGGGTCGGCAGGGAGTTTTGATCTTTCTCTGGCTGATCTAACAATCATTTTTTGTAAAATGGGATTGTTTGAAATCTTTCATTCGATCAGCAGCTGCAGCACTAGTTAGTATATATTGATAATGGAGGAATCCCCACTGTCAGAAAACAAAAGCACAACAGGGATTCCTCCACCCATCTCCTTATATGGATGAGGGAATCTATGCAATCCACAGGGCTGATCGAAAAAATAAAGTATCATCATCTATGGCCAGCCTTAGGCATTAAAAAGCTTTTATCTGCTGTTGGGGCAGACGGGGAGGCAGCCTACATATGTAGATAGGAGCCAATTAACCTAAATTCAAAATATTAGCAACTTACAAAGCCTTCCACCACTCTGACCCCAGCTACATCACCAACCTAGTCTCAAAATAACAACGTAATCGTTCTCTTTGTTCACCTCCAGGACTTCTCCCGAACCTCTCCCACCCACCTGGCACTCCCTACCACAATCTGTCCACTTTTAGACGATTCCTGAAAACCTCATTCTTCCAGGGCTGGTGCAAGAATTTTTGACACCCCAGACGAAACCTTATTTTGCCACCCCTCCCCCCCGCCCGGGCCTGCCACTGAATCCACCCCGTTTTCCCCCGAGAATCAGTGTGAGAGGAGGCGCATGCTAGAGGAAGCATGTGGCTGCAGTAGACAGCACTGATCATAGAGGCGCGCAGGGGATTTTTGCTTCCGTTCCATCAGGACATGTCCTCCAGTGCTGTGCCTGTATAATGACACTACAGAGCGACTGTCTGAGTACCAGGCAGCGGAGGCATCCCCTGCACTCCCTTAGATGTGCACACTTTATCCCAGCAGCGCCCACTAGAGATCATAACATTGATTACAGAGATATTTATAATACAGCACCAAAAAACTTACATAGCACATACGGAGAGTAGGGAAACCAGCGGCCGCCTAGTTTGCCTAGTGGTAGCATCTAACTAGCCTTACCATGACTTTAGTCCCATGGTTCAGCACATCTAATGCATTAATATTTTTTCCATTCTACACAAATATACATAAAATTCTTCATTGTTTTATGTCCCTTCACCGTTTCACCTTTTTGTCCTTATACACGTTCACTACATATCCATTTATCATCTCCCCACGCACTCACCTTCATTACTCGTCATTTACCCTACAACAGCATTTCTAATTTTCATCACTTTCAATTTATTTCCATATATTTTTTACTTATTAGCATCTTTATTTTCATCTTTTGCACTTCATTTTATCACAATTACACCATTTACTTATTTCACTCTAAAAATCATTTAAGAACAAATGAGTATTGCCTAAAGCCAGCGCTCGCCAGGGAGCCGGCCATCTGAATAGTGGGCCGCGGCAGTGACAATGCATGAATCTCTGTATTGTTTTCAGTGGAGGTGCAGGAGCGGCGCTCCTGTGCCCTCTATGGACGCACCGCCACTGTTGTAAGCTCTAACGAGCAGGGCCCTCCGATTCCTCCTGTATTAAGTTGTATTGTAATTTCTGGCCTCATGTTGTAAAGCGATGGATAAATTGTTGGCGCTATTTAAATCCTGAATAATAATAGAGTGTGGGATGAGAATGGGGAGAACATGCAAACTTCATGCGGATCGTGTACGACCCCAGAAGCAAATCGAGGCCCCCGGTGCATCCTCCCTTTAATGAGCCGCTAATGATATTTTATGCTTCTATACACTCCATCATGGCTGAGCCATGTTTTGTTTCCTGAGCTCCTAGATACAGTTGCTCAGAGATGGGAGCATAGAAAATAGGACATGTCCTAATTTCCACCTTCCGTTATAGCAAAGCCCCCCCTCCCCTGTGCACACTTACTGTATGGGCCTACAGGGATAACACGGCACCCCCCCGGGAGCTCTCCTGCAGGAACAGTAGAAGGGTGGAATCACCCAGGTGTACGTTATTAGCACCATGGCATTGTTTACATTACGATAACCAATGTTTGCATGTAAATGTCCCCTATGATGTGGGGTAATCTCTTAAACCAGGGGTGTCAAACCCAATTTCATTGTGGGCCGCATCAGCATCATGATTGCCCTCAAAAGGGCCGGTTGTATCTGTAATATAAGATGTCCAGCGCATCCCCTCCCCTTTATATTAGATGTCAATAGCCCCCCCACCATCAGAAGTTGAGTCCCCCACTCTCCCTTACATCACAGTGCACCCCCTTTCCTTATGCTGCTGCTGGGAAGAAACTTGATGCATTGCTTGAAAGTAAGGGTCTAGAGTAAGAATGGAGGAGGGCTGGCGGTGCGAGGGCCACATGAAATGGCCTGGAGGGCCAGATTCGGCCCGCGGGCCTTGTGTTTGCCACCTCTGTCTTAAACGCTACAGTAACATTTTCAAAGCACTCTGTCTTACGCATAGATGTGTCCATGGGAATGCTCCCCTTTATTTATGCGAAATAATTAAAGCTCATAACCCCAATCGCGTTTTGCGATCCACCAATCAAAACCTGCTCCAGGTTCCGAAAGCCAATTACAAGTCCAAAGGAGAAAGAAGATTTGCGATCCAAGGTCCCAGACTATGGAACGCTTTACCAACCAGAATTCGGTTGGAGGAGAACCACCTAGCATTCAGGAAAAAGGTCAAGACTCTTCTCTTTTGATATCAAAGGAGACAGGAACAAGCGCCCAGAGGCGATTCAGTTTGCATGTGCCACGCTATATAAGTTTTCATTCATTCAACAGATTTTAAATAAAAATGCACCCCACTCATCCTCCCAATTATATCATAATAGAGGAGGAGACAGACACTGAACTCCTCCTTCTGATTCCAAATGACCTTACAGCAGGGCGGATCGACACAAGATCCTTCTTGGGGTCTATGGAGAGGATCAGCAAACCCACCACAGCACCGTCACTAAACCTTTTTACATTTTTTAAATGTTTTTGTAAAAAAAACAAACACACATTTCCAGAACCCTTCAATTGAAAGATGCAGCAAAAACGCATTTAATCTGCAGGATACAAACGTTTTGATTGGTTTGAGGGGGGTCACATGAAATCACAGGGCCTTGTTCAGCCTACCTGACTGGTTCTCCCCGGCCAAAAGAGACTGAGGACATCGATTTTTTCCTTGTCAAAGTATTTTATTGAATGAATATGATAATCCAAGTACAAATCTTGTGTTATACATGTTGTAATAAGTTATCCAACTAACAACAGGTTTGAAAAAAAAAAACTTCATGGTCCACTATGTATCTTCAGATAAGTAAATTATATAAACTCAACAGAAAATAGAAAAGTAAATAAATCATTACATCAAGATATTCATGACTGTAGTTGGAAATACTATTTATCAGATGAATTGTTTTACTTGGACCTGGAACATTGAAGTATAATTATGTAAAGCAGTACTTTATTACTGTTTAAATGAGTTATAAAATAAAAAAGTAGACAAAAAAGAAAAAATGGGTAGTATAGTAGGAAATTAGGGAAGGAAGTGTAGAAGTCCACTGAGATGGCTCGAAGTGTTTGAACAGAACACCATAATGTTCACAATAATGAGTAGGACAAGACGATTTTTTTCAGTCCCTTCCTCTGCAACCCCAACTGCACAGATCAATGATTAGGAAGCGCTGTGGCTTCTTGCTCATTCACAAACTGAAGCACAGTTTATTATGGTTCCGTGATGAATGGACACAGGGATGATTGGTATCGATCGTTCACTGTGTTCATTCAGTAAAGGAAGGGGCCAGAAAAATCACATTTACTAGCTCATTGCCCCACTCTCTATCCTAAAACTTCCCCTAGCATGCCCGCAGCAGCTGCTATTAGGAGTGGAGGTAAGTCGGCAGCACTGCGGGGGGAGGGGCACACAGGGGAGCCTGGACAAGAGATGGAAGTGGTGCATGTGCTTGAACCAATCCCCATGCAGTGCAGCTAGAGGGAGAAAGAGGAGAAGCTGGTAGGGCTGCAGGGGAAGGCATTAGATGATCGATGTTGTGCAATAAAACAGTAAAGCCGGCCCCTTCTGCTCAGCAAATGACCCGGTGTTGTGCAGAATAAGTTCTGCCCGGCGGATAAGGACCCCCCTGTACTGCGCAGGCGTGGCGCCTGCACAGTACGAACCTCAAACAAGCCTCCGAAAATAGCCAAACATGTAGAGCCGAGAGTCAGCTCTACACTGCGCATGCACAAAGACTGACAAATGCCGCAGGCTCCCGATGCTAGTGCTACTCTGCAAGGGACAGGGGTGAGTTTAGCAATAAAGCACACGTCTTAGCGGGGCGTGTTAAAACAAACAAAGGCTGGTTTAGCAATGTCAATGTGTGGAGAGAGGGGGGAAGAGAAAGGAAAAAGGAGAGGGGGGGGGGGAGATAGGCGTGGCTGTGTGTGAGAATGGACAGGCAGAGCAGTGGCTTGGGTGCCCCCACAGCAAGAGATTTGCTCTGGGGGCACTCGGCAGGAGGGAGGAGCACCGGCAGAAAATTTAGGCTACTCTGTGCAAAACCACTGCACAGAGAAGGTTAGTATGACAGGTTTGTTATTTAAAAAAAACAAAAAAACATTTGCCTTGATCATTTTAAGCAATAGGATTTCTACTTGATATTTTTTTTTTATGCAACAAAATGCAAATTTCGCTGCAATAAAACAGGCGTGTGACTAGGCAAGTGGAAGGAAAGCCTAGCTTCAACCATTCTTTCTCCTCCTCTCACCTATCCTGCCCAACCTGTTTAAGGAAGATGTGTACACACCTATTTTTAAGCCACTCTGGTCCAGTCACGTGATCCTGCAACTCCAGCTCCTTTGTGTGAGTAAGCTGCAGCTGCTGCAGGGGAGAGGCTGGGCCATAGAAGCCTATGGGTGATGTCACAACTGCTGGAATTCAAGGGCTCACTTACACTGAGGTGCTGGAAGATATGAGTGGACCAGAGTAGATCTGTGGTTTTACCCATTTTCAGACAGGGTAGGCAGGATAGGTAGGGGGGGGGGGGGGTTATTTTAAAGAATTATAGTTGGAGTTCTCTTCCACTCTACAGAACAGCTAGCTACAATACATTACATTTGGGGTTTGGATGAGCAGCATTCATGCTTGGAACCAACATTAGTTACCAATTAGTTGAGTTCACACTTGCGATTGGGACAGCTTGCGATTACATACAGGAGACCCAGCGAGGTTCCCTGCAATTAGAGGCAGGAGACCCAGCGAGGTTCCCTGCAATTAGAGGCAGGAGACCCAGCGAGGTTCCCTGCAATTAGAGGCAGGAGACCCAGCAAGGTTCCCTGCGATTACATACAGGAGACCCAGCGAGGTGCCCTGCGATTACATACAGGAGACCCAGCGAGGTGCCCTGCGATTACATACAGGAGACCCAGCGAGGTTCCCTGCGATTACATACAGGAGACCCAGCGAGGTGCCCTGCGATTACATACAGGAGACCCAGCGAGGTTCCCTGCGATTACATACAGGAGACCCAGCGAGGTTCCCTGCGATTACATACAGGAGACCCAGCGAGGTTCCCTGCGATTACATACAGGAGACCCAGCGAGGTGCCCTGCGATTACATACAGGAGACCCAGCGAGGTTCCCTGCGATTACATACAGGAGACCCAGCGAGGTTCCCTGCGATTACATACAGGAGACCCAGCGAGGTGCCCTGCGATTACATACAGGAGACCCAGCGAGGTTCCCTGCGATTACATACAGGAGACCTAGCGAGCTGCCGACAGAAAGCCCTATTGAAAAACAATACAATCCCTGCCATTTTCTGGGACACATCACAGGTCCCAGAAGCTTGCTCCACCATTCAGGACTTGCGCATGCGCAGTGCGCACCCCAGCTGTGAAGCCGCAAGCTGTCAAAGTCCAGTGCCCACACGAGTGATGCTGGCGTGGGAGAAAACAGAGGCGTCGGGCGGCCGCATCGCTTAAACGTGGGACAGGCGAGTTGTGTTTGAGAATCAGCAGCTATGCTTTTTGTAGCTACTAATTTTTTAATAGACACAGAAATAGGTGCATGTAAACCCGATTCATGAAATGCGAGCTGGGAACATATCTACAGTATTCGGTTCTCTCCTCGATGAGCAAAGTCCCGTAGCTCTCTCCTGAACCATTCCTGTTATGAGCTTGATAACTCCTGACAAAATTCTCAGACATATCAGATAAAAGCAACCAGGATTTTTTGGTCAGAGGAGGTTGCTATAAATAGATTAGCAGGGAGCTGGCCCCATTACAAAACAGCTCTGAGAGTCTCTGCCCATGAGGAGAGGGGGTGTGTGCGCACCTTTCTTCCAATTAGCAATGTTGGCCATCTTGGATGTATGCCCAGACATCACACTCTGTATTAAACAGAAAGAGGAAAATCTAAACAGATCTGAACTTTCTAAACAGTATATAAATGTGAAGACAGCAGATATACATGTAAAACCTATGTAGGGAGATTTGGTTCATCTGTGTATCATCTGAGGCTGTTCAAGTCACTGGGTATATGGAGGGTTTACATCCACTTTAAAGGTGAAAAGCCTTAAAATGATTTACAACCACTTTAAAACTAGCAGTTTTATAAACATGTCACGCTCGCAACTTTGTATTAAAAAGGGGTTGTAAAGGTAAGGTAAAAAAAATGAAAACATAAAAATTCTCCTCAATAGCTTCCTTTACCTTAGTGCAGTCCTCCTCCACTTACCTCATCCTTCCATGTTGCTTTTTAAATGTCCTTATTTCTTCTGAGAAATCCTCACTTCTTGTTCTTCTGTCTGTAACTCCACACAGTAATGCAAAGGCTTTCTCCCTGGTTTGGAGTGTCGTGCTCGCCCCCTCCCTTGGACTACAGGAGAGTCAGGACACTCTCTACGTTCCAGATAGAGAAAGGAGCTGTGTGTTAGTGGGTGTCCCGACTCTCCTGTAGTCCAAGGGAAGGGGGCGAGCACGACACTCCACACCAGGGAGAAAGCCTTGCATTACTGTGTGGAGTTACAGACAGAAGAACAGGAAGTGAGGATTTCTCAGAAGAAATAAGGACATTTAAAAGCAAAATGGAAGGATGAGGTAAGTGATGGAGGACTGCACTAAGGTAAAGGAAGCTATTTAGGAAAAAATAAATAAAAAAAAATACAAAATCCAGGGCTGGATAGCACTGTTAAAGTAGAACTATAGGCAAAACTTTTTTTTACCTTTATTTTGGAGTAATGGATGGCCCATTATAACTCCTGTCAGATTTGTTTTTAATCATCTGAGATTTCCCTTAATTTCCTGTCCCAGAACCAAGCAGGAAGTGAGAGGAAATCCCTGCAAATTAAGGGGATTCCAGCTGTGGTGGCTCAACGTGATTGGCACTGCGCTGACAAGCCGTTCACCTCTGCAGCCAAGGGTTCGGATCCCGGTCTCGGCTACATGTGAATTGAGTTTGGTGTGGTCTCAGCCCGGCTCCCGGTGGGTGTGCTATGCAAGGTACGCCTGTGCTTAGTGCGCCCACCCCCCCCCACAAAAACCACCACACTTGCACGCACACAAAATTGGTTTAATACGCACACACTTTGGCCATGCGGTCTCCTAAAGAGAGGCGAAGGACCTACGGTGCTGGCTTGGTGGGTCAGGCCCCCTCACTCCCTCATAGGGGGAGTCCCTCTGCCCCGATGGGGTCCTGTTGGGCCCCAGTTGGGCTCCCAAGTGGAGCAGGTAGGGTGGGGTGAGTGGGAGGCCCCCCCTTACACCCGCCATTGCCACCGGGGGCATGGAGAAGGATGGCGATTGCCTCCGGGGGGAGGGTCTGCCTACTCCCAACTCCTGCAGTCCGGCTCCTCTCTCGAGTTCACGCACAAAATACACTAAAAAAAAAAAAAAAAAAAAAAATTAAGGGGATTCCTTGGCAACCTCCAAATCACCATAACTAGTGTGCCCATAGGAACATTTCCCCTCTTACTTTTCTGGGGACAACCAAAATACTTAAAGACTTACCAGGATACCAATATTCTTCAATGGAAAAATGACAGGAAGCGAGCCGTGTGCAGGGAAATGCCCCCCCCCCCCCATGTGGAAATCTCAGCATTTTTGAACATTCGTTAGCATGTAACACTTTTTGTATTATCAGTTTAATAAAAAAGGCGCAAGAACCGACTTCACTTATATACAAAAAAAAGTTTATTACTTCTGTAGTCCTTTTCTACAAAACCATAACAATTGTTTGAACGTGGGATATTATTGCAGGGAGGGAGGAACCGATTGAGGATTGGGTTGATGCCACGCTCCGGGGGTCATGTGGTTGCGAATAGCGTTAACAGGCCCTTCAAGAAGGAGACAATCTCATTTCCTCCCAGCTTGGACTCTCCATACACACGGTCTACAAACGAGATCGGAACCTGTTGGGGAATTAAGCAGATCAGGAATGTTAGGCTACTCTGCACAAAACTGGACTTTTAATGCAGGTGAATCTTCCAGATGCATGCGATTGGTTCACTGGCATTGATTGTTTGGTAAAAAGTAGGGTTGTCCCGATGCCTCTTTTTTAGGACCAAGTACAAGTACCGATACTTTTTTTAAATGTGTCCCCAAATGCAGCCATGTCCCCTCACAGATGAAGCCATGTCTCCCCCACACATATTGCAGCCATGTCTCCCCCACACATATTGCAGCCATGTCCCCAAAAGATGCAGCCATGCATGTCCCCCACATATTGCAGCCATGTATGTCCCCCACCCACATATTGCAGGCATTTATGTCCCCCACATATTGCAGCCATGTATGTCCCCCATACCTGATATGATGCCGCCGCATTAATCCCCCTGCATTACAAGCTTTCGTTTGTATTGTAATGCCTGCCGCGCCATGTATAGACACTCCCCTTCTCGGGATTGGACGAATCCGTCCAATCCCGAGCAAGGGGGAGTGTCTATACACGGATCCGTGCATAGACACTCCCTCTTGCTCGGCATTGGACAGATCCGTCAAATCCCGAGAAGGGGAGTATCTATACATGGCGAGGCGGGCATTACAAGTATACAAACAAATACTTGCAATGCGTGCTGTATTGCACGGGGATTTACGCGGCGGTATGCGGCGGCGGCGGCGGGGGGAGGGGATAGTATTCTATTTAGGTATCGGGGGTATTTGCGGGAGTACAAGTACTCCCGCAAATACTCGGTATCGGGACAACCCTAGTAAAAAGTCATATTTACTAATAAACTAATTGGCAGAAGTATTGGGACGCCTGCCTACACACAAACTTTAAAGGGGTGTTCCAGCCAAAAATTGTGTTTATTAAAAGTCAGCAGCTACAAAAAGTGTAGCTGCTGGCTTTTAATAAACACTCACTTACCTGCTCCTGCGTTCCAGTGATGCGCCGACCAGGGCTCCGCTCCTCTCCCCCCCCTCCCCGGCGTCTTCATTCCGACTGTGGGCACCCAGCCGTGACAGCCTTCGGCTTCACGGCCAGGCGCCCACTGCGCATGCGTGCGCGGCTCGTCGCTGATTGGACAGGCGATCCCATGGGACCTGTCATGTGTCCCATGCGATCGCCTACAGGTAGGGGCTGCTGTAGACAATTAAGCTTAATTGCCTAACCAACCCCTCGGCGGAAGCAGGAAGTGGGACAAGTCCCACTCCTCCTGAAGCCCCCACTCCCCCCCCCCCCCCCAAAAAAAATGACATGCCAAATGTGGCATGTAAGGGGGAGGGGAGTGGATTAAGCGGAAGTTCCATTTTTGGGTGGAACTCCGCTTTAATTGGGATCCCAGTCTTAGTCCGTAGGGTTCAATATTGAGTTGGCCCCGCCCTTTGCAGCAATAACAGCTTCAACTCTTCCTAGAAGGTTGGCCACAAGGTTTAGCAGTGTCTATGGGAATGTTTCACCATTCTTCCAGAAGAGCATTTGTGAGGTCAGGATCACAGTCTGTTCAAATTCATCCCAAAGGTGTTCTATGTGGTTAAGGTCAGGACTCCAGTCAAGTTCCTCCATCCATGTTTTATGGACCTTGCTTTGTGCACTGGTCCAAATCATTTGGTGGAGGGGGGGGGGTTATGGTGTGGGGGTTGTTTTTTCAGGGGTTGGTTGGGCTTGGCCCCTTAAGCCTTGTACACACAATCTGATTGTTGGGAAACAGTCCAATTTTTGTCAACAGGGCGTGTGCCAGGATCTTGTCTTGCATACGAATGGCACACAATTGTCGTGCAACAAACGTGAGGAAGTCCTACAAGGAGTTTCAGCTCTTGAGCGCCACCCTTTGGGCCCCTTCTGCTAATTTTGAGTTTGGCAAGCACCGATTTCAAGCATGCGCGTTTGTACTTTCGATTTGTGCGACAGATTTGTGTACCGACCATCAGATAAATTTGACAAACCGTTTTTCGACAAACATTTACTAGCCTGTCATCCATTTGTTAGCCAAAAGTCGGACAACAATTGTCAAAAGGAGCATACCAATGGTCAGATTTTAGGACAACAGTCTGTCAGACAATTCCCTGCCAACAACCTGATCATGTGTACGAGGCTTGAGTTCCAGTGAAGGGATCTCTAAGGCTAGGTTCACACTTGTCCGACAAAGGCTCCGACATTGGAAGCTCATGACGTGTGAAAAATCAAAGTTTCCCTACGAGAGCCGTCTTATCTGGTCCGACACAAAAGTCGTCCGACTTTGGAAATGCTCCCTGTACTACTTTGGTCCGACTTCAGCCCATTGAAAATCATTGAAGTCAGACCAAATTAGAAACCCTGTCCTTATCTGACATGCAATTACAGCAGCAGTAAAAGGAATTTCTCTCACTCTGGGATTGTTTTGATTGGTTAAAGAACAAGTCAGACTATCACAAAGTCAGATCAAAGTAGTATCCTGTTCATGAAAGTCGGATGCATGTAGGACCAATGTCGCAGAGCAAAGTAGGATGAGAGTCGGACTGCTGTCATGTAGTATAGTGTGAACCCAACCTCAAGGCCCGTACACACAGATTTTCCAACAACAATTGTGTAATGAAGGGTTTTGTCTGGTAATACGACCTTTGGAAGCTCGGACAATTGTGGGATAGCATGTTTAAAAACTGTCCGACAACAAATGTGTTGTGTCAGATTATCTGATCGTGTGCAAGTCAGTCGGAAAAAAAAATTTATCCAAAAGTACAAACAAGCATGCTCAGAAGCCATAACCAGAAGACAACATTAGCAGAAGTTGCCCAAAAGGGTGGCGCTAAAGAGCAGAAAAAACACATAGTCTTGTTCTTGTGTATGTTGGCTGAAATGTTTTGCTGTATGTATGCACAACACATTCACAGCTTCGCACAAAATTCCACCGATTTGTCAGATAGAAATGGGATTGTGCGTTTAAGGCGTCAGCATACCAAGACATTTTGGACAATTTCATGCTCCCAACTTTGTGGGAACGGTTTGGGGACGGCCCCTTACTGTTCCAAGATGACTGCCCACCAGTACACAAAGCAAGGTCCATAAAGACATGGAGGAGCGAGTTTGGGGCGAAGAGACTTGACTGGCCTCCACCCGATAGAACGCCTTTAAGATGAATTAGAACAGGGACTGCAAGCCAGACCTTCTCGTCCAACATCAGTGCCTGATCTCACAAATGCACTTCTGGAAGAATGGTCAAACATTCCCATATTAGACACCCTCCCAAACCTTGTGGACAGCCTCAGGTCTGCTGAATGGCCACTCAGTCCTCACTTCCCTATGAGCTGACTATTCGGTAAACCTGTCACTTTGTCCAGTATACAAAGCTTATGAAAAGGCTAAAATGTAACATGGCAACACCATTTCACGTAATAAATTCAAATCACCTCCTACTTAGAGGGGAATTCCCCGAATTGAGTGGTGGGCGCAGGGCATACAGGAAGTGTCAGAAGTATAAATATCTCAACGAACAATTTGTCCCACTGACTCAAACCAAAACTGTACCATCCATATCTACAGCAGCTAATATGGAGGAGGGAAGAAAAATATTTCTGACAAATCTTTCCGTGTATGACTAAAAACATGGCCATTGCGTCTGTGCAACATTTGATTTATGATCTGAATGCTGCCACCTGCAGGCTGTACACAGTAATGCACCGGAGCAGGCCTAGACCAATACTGCAACATTGTGGGTGGGGTCACCTTCTAGAAAAGGCTCCATTCTTCCTCATCGATCCCTTCACTTCCTGTACAGATAATGCAGCTAATCACCCCACTGGGGGCAATGAAAACATGCCAGAGGTTCTAACCCTTACCTATTCCATCAAAAAAAATGTTTTGGATGAAGATCATCTTTAACGGCCTCATTTAAGCAGACCTATGGCACTAAAGGACAAGTTGGGGTTTCCACAAAACACATACCAACCCACCTCCCCCTAAGCTAATATGACAAACACCCCCTGCCTACTTCTGCTCCTCCTGTGTAATGCAAGCCCCCCTGTAGACTTAAAGTGGAAGTACGGGCAAAACTTTTTTTCTTCATTTTGGATATAGTTTGGGAGGGTTAACACCCCTGTCTTTTTTGGCATATGTATCCTATTGAAAATTTCCCTTCACTTCCTGTCCCATAACCAAAACAGGAAGTGAGGAAATCCCTGCAAAATATGGGAATTCCTTCCGGGACCCCCCCCATTGTAAGATTTCCCCTCTATTACTTTTCTGGGGACAACCCAATTTTTTTTAACTTTTAATAATGGTAAACAGGAAAAATAGAGAGAGGGTGAATCTCCCCAACGGGGGCACAGCCAGCAATAAAAACCTGACAGGGGTTCTAATCCATCTCCACTCTGTCCAAAACTTAACAAAAAAGAAATTTAGCCTGTAGTTACACTTTAACCCAATTGCTGACCGTATAACATATACGACGGGAAAGTGGCACAGCTGCGCCGGATCACATACCCAGGGGCACCGATCAATGCCCACCCCCCTCCCACGGCAAAACAAAACACACAGGCTAAGCACAGTTAACCCTTTGCTCGCCCCTGATGTACAACTTCTCAGCCAGTGTCATTAGTACAGTGAGAGTGCATATTTTTAGCACTGATAACTATTAGTGTCACTGGTCGCCACAAAGCGTCAAAAGTGGTCAGTTTAGGTCCGATTTGTCTGCTGCAATATCACAGTATCCCTCTACAAGTCGCTGATCGCCTCCATTACTAGTAAATAAAAATATCCCATAATTTTTAGACACCAATCCATATACATTTGAGATGGTTTTTTTTTTGTATTTTGTTTACAAAAACATAGCAGAATACATATTGGCCTAAAGTTATGGAGGCTTTTTTTGGATATGTTTTATAGCAGAAAAGTAAAACATTCGTTTTTTTTCAGTGCCGGTTCACACTACAGCGACATGAAAGTCGGCACGACTTTGTGAGGCAACTTCAAGTGGCCAATCAAACAATCAGCTCTGTGGGAGGGAGGGGTTTGCCTGAGAAAACCAAAATGTTCTCTTCCTGTAAAGTCGCTTCAGTTAAGACAGAGGATCGGACTTTGGAGGCGACTTCCATTGAAGTCTATGGGTACAAGTCACCTTGAAGTAGTACAGGAACTTTTTCTGAAGTCGGATCGCAGTGGTGATCAAAACCCCACCAAAAGAAAGCTTTTTTTATATAATTAGGATAAAAAAAAAAAAAAAAAAAAAAAAAAATGTATGCATGCATATATTAATAAAAAAGTCATCTAATATTTGTGGGGAAAAAAAAATAAAAATTTAAAAAAAAATTTGGGCGCAGTGTCACAGGACCATGCAATTAGTTAAAAGAATGCATTGCTGTACCCCAAAAAATGGTCTGGTCATAAAGGGGGGAGGGGGGCAAGTGGTTAAATACAGCAGCAGCACCCCTACATTCAGGGATGTATTTAGGTTTTGTGCTGCCCTAGGCCTGACTAAACTTGTGCACCCCCCCAATTTAAATGACCCACCCCTTCCTGTCAATGCCACACCCCTTGCTGGTTAAGACCCACCCTGAAATTTTCAAGTGGGGACAGTAGTTCTGATGGCCTGGGGGGGGGGGGGGGGCAATGGATTCCCTTAATTTGCATAGATTTCCTCTCCCTTCCTGTTTGGCTATTGGACAGGAAGTGAAGGCAAATCTCTGCAATGGGTCAGGGATGGTAAAACATTTTAAGCAATGCCCCCCCCCCCCCCACAGTTGCAGAATGCCAACCGCCCACATACTGGAAGCAGTGCGGCCAATTTATGGGGGTGCTAAACTAATTTGCCTAACAGTGTAGTGCAAGCCGGCGGGGACACTGTCCGTGCTTCCCCCCTGCAAAGTGCTGGCCTGGGCCTTGTTGGCCTAGGCCAGGATACAGCATTGCCTATAATATAAATTGGGGGGGGGGGGGGGGGGGGGGGGGGGGGGGAACAGCCCCTTTCAACTCAATGGGGACTCACTACACAGACAAGCCAGCGCTGGAGAATAAGATTTGAGGCCAAGGGCAGAGGAGTAAAGACCGGAGCAGGTCACCGATAATATGAAAGAGTTAAATAGGCGACTTGGTGGAGCTCTTAGGCCAGGTACACACGATTGGTCCAACCCGATGAAAATGGACTGAAATTCAGTTTCAATCGTTCCAAACCGACCGTGTGTACGGCCCATAGGTCTGTCGTCCTTCGGACCAAAGTTTTAAAACTTGCTTTACAAATCGGACTGATGGACGCCTGACCATCAGTCCAAACCGATAGTTAGTATGCATAAGCATCAATTCAAAAACCTGCGCATGCTCAGAATCAAGTCGACGCATGCTTGGAAGCATTGAACTTTGTGTTTTACGTCACCGCGTTCTGACATGATCGGTTTTTGAACTGATGGTGTGTACGCACATCAGACCACTTCAGCGGTGACCCGATGAAAACGGTCCGTCAGACCATTCTCATCGGGTTGGACCGATCGTGTGTACGCAGCCTTAGATTTCAGGAATAGTTTTACCTCTCCGATAGTGTAATTAAACTGTCGGGCTCTGACGATCATCTCCATCTGGAAGACATAGCCTTTGGATACGCAGTTCTCCACCAGTTTCTGCAGGACAGATCTCTTGTATAACCTGAGCGACAGAAAATACATAACACACTGCCTTCAATTACAAGTTCAGTTTACCATTTTCCAGTAATAGGATGACATAAAATCCAAAGAACTACATTGTCTCCTTTGGACAGATCTCCCTCACTTCCTGTTCTGTTCCCCGGGCGGGAAATTAAGGGAAATCCTCCCAATGGAAACGGCAGCATTAAGGTGCCAATTCTTCCTTCCTCTGCTAGAAAAATATACCCATGTATTCTTGTTCATTCATCCATAAAAAAAATAGACGGGATGTGAGGAAACCTTCCCTACAGAAACCAGACAGTAAAACCCTGACAGAGGTTCTAGGCTTTCCTAAAACAGTCAAACTCCAAAAGGTTTTGGCTGAAGGACTTTAATTCTTCAATGATGGGTAATCTGGAGGACATTTTCCTTCGTCTGGTGTCACTTATGGATCACCAGAGTACTGTGAACAGGACACCCTTACTAACATGAGGGGGGTGCAGCCATGCTTATCAGCCAATCAGCTTCTAACATCAGCTTGGTCAATAAAGCTTTGACAAAAATAAAAAATAAAACACACCTGAAAGCCGATTGGTTTCTATGCACAGCCGTTAAGTTTATCTTCATTAGTACAGTGATGGTGCATATTTTAAGCACAGATCACTATATTAGCATCACTGGTCTCCAAAAAGCGTCAGTGTCCGATTTTTCCGCCAAAATATCGCAGTCCCACCGTGATTGCCCCCATTACTTGTAAAAAAAAAAAATTAATAAAAATATATCACATACATTATAAACGCTTTAACTATTGTGCAAACCAATATATGCTTATTGTGATTTTTTTTTACCAAAAATATCTAGCAGAATTCATAGAGCTAAATTGATAAAGTTGATTTTATAGCAAAATTATAGCAAAAAAATGCTCTTCCCCAAAATGGTCGGCCTTTTTTTTAGCTTTAAACAAAAAAGTACAGGACCTTGTCTGGGTGGCATGGGGTTGTAAAAGTATCAGTGAGCAAAACCCTTTTACATTCTACAAACCCAGAGCCACAAAAATGGTGCATAGGATGCAGCTCCATAGGTATATCTAGGTACGAGTGCAGGAAAGAAAAAGAAAAAAGAAAAAGAAAAAAGAAAAGGAAATTAGTATATAAGGCGGAGGGTCTACAACTTTTCTAACCAACCATAAAGGATTAGGCAATTCTAATGGCTGCAGAAACCCCTCCCCCACGAAAAAACCTTCACGCACATATATAAAATGGCATTCCTGCTCAGCAATCCAGGAGTTGAGGTATAGCAAAAGTATAACCTGCACTTCTCTCCAAGCTGCTCCACCTATATTCACAGGAAGAGAATTGGGGAGGTTTGACTCACCTGAAACTGCCTGTTAAGTCCGAAGCACCAGGACGCAGCAATACCTGACTCAGATAGTTTGCACCTCGGCTGTCGAATGAAAGAAAAGTTGCAAAAAACACAAGGCAGGTTAGTGTCACCAATAATCACACAACAGTCACTTATGAAACCTTCATATCCAGCAGCCTCCGCTTATTTCACAGTTTATGTAGGGATAAAGGTAAGGCCATGTTATGTCCCAACACCATACAGACAAATCCGACAACAATTGTCTGATGGAGGGTACAAACGGTCGGATTTTCAGACGAAAGCCTGACATCACACGATTCCCGTCGGAAAATCTGATCGTGTGTACAGGCCTTAACACTACAGAAAGCTGTCAGACTGTAGACACTTCCACGCATTTCTTGTCTTGGTGACATGACAGGAAGTAAAATACTGTATTTTTCACCTTATAAGACGCACTTTTTCTTCTCCAAAACTGGGGGGGGAAAAGTCGGTGGTCTTATAAGGCGAATACACGGTTTCGCCTGACCGATCCGCGTTCGAGCGCACTGCCGCCGCGGCCTTAGGAAAGACTGCGGCTTTGGCCTAGCTCTGGAGCGGTCGGCCATCTTAGTACACCCGGCGTGCTGACGTCATCACTGCTCTGCTCGTGGATCCATTTATCCCTAGCAGAGCGCGCGCCGCGATCCATGCATCTGCAACAGTAAGTTGTGGGGGCAATGTTAGTGGGGGCAATGTTACTGGCTATTACCAATGTGGGGGCAATGTTACTGGCCATTACTAATGTGGGGGTGGTTTGATTATGATGACGAGTGGGGGGGAAATATTTTACTAGAGTATTTGGTTCAGAATCTTTTTTCTACATTTTCCGCCTTTAAAATTGGGTGCGTCTTATATGCCGGAGCGTCTTATACGGCGAAAAATACGGTACATTGCAGTGGGTCAAGCCCTTCCCCACATCCCCAATTCAAAATGCTTTTTTTACTGTCTTCTGCTAGATATTCTGGTTGCCTGTCTTAATGGGATGTAAAGGGAAATTTCCCCAAAGGAAACACTGCCAATCAGTAAGAACCAATGACCAGAATCTGAGCAGGAGAAGACGTCGCTGTAAAAGTGGCCCATACACAGAAAATGTTGTCCTGTTCCCAGTGAACCAACTCAAATTCACTGTGGGTGGTCCCATCGGCATCGTCTACCGAATATTCTGCAATTTGAAAATCAAACATGAGTTTACCAGAAAACGGTCAGCTGAACAGCAGCTACATCCAAATCAGATTAAGTAACTGTTCAGGTATTCTGACAGCTGAGATTTTCAACTACAAGAATTGCATCTCACCGATATTGCAGATTCATCCATCCATGCTGGATAGCAAAAATATGGGAAGCAAAGATTTCTCTTATTCAGCTTGTGGGGCTAAAGCCTCATATACACAACTGGTTTTCCCAACAGGAAAACTGGCAGGAGAGAATTTGGCCAGGAATCCCAGCCGTGTGTATGCTCCTAGCAGTTTTTCCGTCAGGAAAACAGCCTGAAATCCCGATAGAAAGCAGGGTTCTCCTTTTTCCTATTTCTCATCGGGGTTCTCGGCAGAGTGTTTTCTGCCGAGAAAACCAGTCTGTATGCTTTCCTGTTCCAGGTAAACCCGTGCATGCGCGATAAGAGTTTGACGCATGCGCGGTAGCATACACGTTTAGTGTGGGGTGCAACAAGATGGCGACGCCGGCATCCAATGCGACAAGTGTAGGCTCGTCGCATTCGGTGATGTCACCGCATTCTTGCCATTTAAAACAATGACAGTTCTTTTGACTGGCCATCTGAATGCACAGCTTGACAAGCCAAGCTTGCCAGGAATCCCGTCAGGAAAAAAAATAAAAATATTTCCTGATGCGCGCGCACACACACACACACAAACACAAACAAACACCCCTCTTAAAACCATTATTTTTTTTTTTATTACAAACCTGATTAATTTCCTTTTTAAATCCCAGCCGTAAACACCACCATTACCAGTGTAGCGAGTGCCAGACACCACATCAAAGTCCCCTTCTTTCTGTTTACTGTGAAAGAAAAAAAAAAAAAAAAAGGAGAAATACAAAAACTATCAGTATTGTGCTACTATCAATCTAAAGAACATGAGAGGGGGGGAAGACATTTTTATGGTATACATACAAAGTACAAAAAATAAAAAAAGTAGAGCAGTGATGTTCGTTCTAGTTAAATACAACCCAAGACCCCCCCACCCACACGCTGCACTTTATTTTTCATTGTTATATTGCTACAGAAAACTGTCAGATACATGGAACAAGAGATGGTCAGAGAGTGGGGATGTGCCATGGGAATGGTTAGAGGCTGGGTACATGCTTCAGGAGACCATCTTAACCTGCAGGTCAGCTGAGACCACAAAAAATCAACAGCCCCATGCTCGATTTTTCTTTCCAGCGTGATCAATTGTAAAGGATCAAGAACCAAACAAAAAACACTGCAGTTCAAAAAGTAACATAGGGTGAATTAAAGCATAAAATAAGTATGGCCCTCTGATGCCCCCCCCCCCCCCCCACTCATTGGAGCGCTGGGCTGTAAATGGGGTAAACTGCAGCATCGTAAACACAGGTTACGATGCTCAGTTATGTGAATGGACAAAAGTCAGTGATCACTGACTGTTCATTCTGAAAAGGTAGGAGCCGGGTTTAGCGGCTCCTACCTCCGCTCTCCCCCCTGACAGATTGAAGGGGGAGAACGGCACGGACGGAGAAACAATAACATTTTCAGCAGGAAAATAAAATTGGAGAGGTAGGATTAGAAAAAAAAAAATTTGGACTTGTCAGTTCACTTTAACTGACATTTGTAGATCTAAGGTCAGCACATTAATCTGCAGATGAACAGAAAGATACAAAAAGTGATATTCATTATTGAATTTAAAAGGTACTTATATTAAACCGTCAATTTACACAGCGCTTTACATATACATTGTACATTCACATCAGTCCCTACCATCAAGGGGCTTACAACCTAAAGTCAATGCATTACATCTTTCCAGATTTGTCTAAGCAAATTTCATTTGTAAACAGTCAGACTGACAGCTGAAGCAGTATAAACCTTCAACTATACAGTGATTGCATACTAGGATGGGGAGGAGTCCCAGAAGAAGGGCAAAGAAACTGGACGTGCGACAGACATACGCTGTACAATGATGACTTTTTTGGGCATGTGTTGCATGCCCAGTATCTGGAACTAGTCAAGTAAGCACTAAAACAGACCAACGTCTGCAGGGGCTTAAGAACTGCAGGTTGGGCGCCAGAAAGTATAGATTGTAATTTTCAGCTAAAAAAAACTACATTGTTTGAGTCTTCTCTTCTAAAGCCTGCCAGGACTTCTTTCCTCTCCGTGTTCCAATGGAAAGATTACCCTTCACTTCCTGTGACAGAAGCCTCGTACACACGACCGGTTTTCCCGGCAGGAAAACTGCCAGGAGAGCATTTTGCTGGAATCCCAGTCGTGTATATGGCTCTATTAGTTCCCCCCCCCCCCCCATCAGGAAGACAGCCGGGAATCCCGACGGGAAAATAGACAACCCGCTCTCTATTTTCTCGGCAGGATTCCCGGCAGTGTCCTGACGAGAAAACCGGTCGGTTGTCTGTATGCTTACCTGTCCATGGTAAATCCGCGCATGTGCCATACGACTGACATGTGCAGTAGCATACAACGATAGTGTGGGGTGTAGCAAGATGGCATTGAATGCGACGAGCGGCGAGTCGCCGCGTTCTTGCCATTCAAAAGAACGGCGGTTCTTTTGAATGGCAGTCTGTATGTACGGCTTGGCAAGACAAGCTTGCCAGGAAAAAAACACGTTTTTTTGTGTACAGGGCTTCAGACACAAATCTCTCCAAAACAATGCAATATCCCCCTTAGACTTCTGTCATTGGAGCACTACTGGAGGAGATATCCATCATTCTGCAGACACAGCCTAATCTCATACATCTTTTTTTAAGGTTACACTTATTACTAGTCTGAAAATAATAATTTGATCCAGCATGATAGATTAGAATACTTACTTTATAAACTCTGGGATGAATTTGGGCTACAAAAGAAGAAAACAGAAGTTAAAGTTTAGTAATGCATTAAACAATCTAAAGAAGCCGTTACTTGGGTCCATTAAGAGTATAAAGACAGTTCATCCTTATAGCTCACTACTCCCAGCAACTATATTAAACCCCCACCCTCAGCACATCTGAGCTCCATTGCCTCTTCCCTGCTACATTGCTTCCAGACATAATAAAGCTTGCGACAGCCCATAAGTAACAGTTTGCGAGCCTTAGCAGCCAATCGCCAGGCTTGAATCCCATTAACCGACTCCTACCCATGGGAGGCATGGATTGGAGAGTATACTTTGTTTAGGGTGGAAAATTGTCAGGAGATGCCATCACCCTCTACGCAAATAGGTCTTTTTTTTTTACTTCACACGGTTTAAATTGTTGTTATTTTTTTTTTAACTGTGCCGAGTTCCCAGGTCTGTACACCTGCTGTGCCCATTATGAGGGGTTCCCACCACCCCTGTGCCACATATCATTAGATTTACATTAGGGCTGTTACTGATTACAATGTTTTCATGTTCGATTAATCGTCCACTTTTAAATCTATTAATCTCGATTATAACGCACATACATTTTTCGGACCACCACCACATATAGTCCCCACAGACATCTCCCCCACTGTATAGGAAGATTAGTGCTTGCTTAGTCTTACCAGAGAAGCCGTCTGAACACGAGCAGCTGAGGCCGGGTGATGACGTCAGAATGTCACTCTAGGCTCACCTAGGCCACCGCTCTGGGACCTAGGCTGAAGCCGTGGCCTTTCCTATGGCCAAGGCAGCAGCGAAGCTCCGCGTATCACGTGGTGTGCCGATCCGCATATGTGTTGCACCACTAGTACCGATCAAAAGAATTTTGATTGACGAAAAAAATTAACGATTAAATCGAGGAATTAATCTTTAATTTCCGCAGCCCTAATTTACATAGCACCCATTGGCATTACGGGAGCCAGTGCATCACAGATTATCTTTTGGTCCTGCCAGAAAGCTAATGCTGTCCTTAAGTACTCTGTGGTGTTATTCTAACTAAGCACTATTATCAGCCCTGCTGATAAAGGAGGTTCTGTGATGACACATCCTCTCCTCAGGTGACAATGCTGAGTGAGTGTTCTCACCCTTGTACAGGAAGTATGCTACTGTGAGGATCACTAGGTAAAAAAATAAATAAAATGCAGCCACCACATTTAAGGATTGGTAGGCTGCAATACAACACATTTTTTTTTCTTTAGGCTTTAGGTCACCCTGCATTAACATTTATTGTGATATGGCAAACCAAAATATTTGGAGACAATACCGCAGACACATACGTGGTGGGAGAGATCTGCATCCATAATGATGATAAAGTTTCCCGATGCGTGCTGCATACCGTGTACATAAGCGGTTCCTGCAAAACAAACGTTTAAAAAACAAATTATGTAACAAACCAGAGTAAGGTGGCAAATCCCACATCTACAGGACCAACACAAAACATAGGCAACTGTGATCGGGTCTCAGAGGTCACTGGGTTTCGGCATGACCTACAAATACACAGACTTACCTAGTCCCAGTTTCTTTTCCCTGGGTCGGAGTAGCTGAGAAAAAATAAAAAATAAAAAGACTGACGACAAAATGTCATAATAGATGAAGATACTCCATGTCAAGCATTCAACTTGGACACAGAAAAAAAACACTGACAATACTTACACAGCTGTATCATCCATTCAGAGTTAATGGGGGGGTCCCATATGCCACTTTAATCTGGTGGTCTTTAAAGGGGAGTTCCAGCCTTTTCTATGTTTATTAAAAGTCAGCAGCTACAAAAAGAAATGTAGCTGCTGGAATTTAACAGACACTTACCTGCTCCACTGTCCAGCGACGCAGCCGCCCGGAGCTTCGCTCCTCTCCTCTCTCCCCCCCCCCTCCCCTGTCGCCTTCAGACTGTGGGCACCCGGCTGTGACCGCTTTCAGCTTCATGGCCCCGGGCACTCACTGCACTCTAGGAGTGGACAGGCGATCGCCTACAGGGAGGGGCCACCTAAGGTGATATGACGAGTCACCTAAGCAGTCCCTGGGCGGAAGTAGGACAGAAAGTCCCACTCCTAACAAAGCCCCACTTGCCTCGCCCCCCCCCCCAAAAAAAACATGCTATATGTTTGCAAGGGGGCGAGGAGTGTTTTAAGCAGAAGTTCCACTTTTGGGTGGAACTCGGCTTTAAACTGCGGTCCTTTGCTTACTTCTATTCCGACCCTTGGGGCACGATTCCTCCCGCTGACCAACAAGGGGGACCAATCCACCCCCCCCCCCCCCCAACGAGTAGGCACTATTCAATTTTTTTTCTTACACTTAATGACCACCAAGTCTCAGACAATGTCTACTCCCATTGATGCCAGGGCATTTTTTTAACCCCATTTGCAACAGTGCAGCTCCCCTGAGGCCACTGCAGCATCTGAAAAACACCTCCTATGCAGCCTCAGTGTGAGAGTCCAAATGCTTTCACAATGGGGCGGTGCGCTTGCAGGATGGCAATCAAAAAAGTCATGCAAGCAGCATCTTTGGTGCATTGGGGGGGGGGGGGGGGGGGGAGCGGTGAATACACCACTGCCAATTGAACCCTTTTTCGGCCGCCAGCGCTGTTGAAACTACCGGTGATTTACCGCTTACGCTCCCCGCCCCAGTGTGAAAGTAGCCTAAAGGAGAGTAAACCATACATTCATACCCACTCAGCACACTATAGCACAACCAGATGGGTTTATAATAACCTCAGGGATAATATGAGATCACTTACTATTTTGTCGGCCCCATAGATCTTCTGCAACTGCTTGGCTACCTCCAACGTCCCATCTGGGCTTCCATCGTCAATGATGATAATCTCATATTTATAGCCACTGAAGAGACAAAAATAAGTTTTATTTACTAAAATAACAAGCGACTGAATAGGAGTTGTGATGGGTTATAGGAGCTTGGTGTGGATGTTTAGAGCTGCCGATGGCCTTTCAGGTAAAAGTATTCCAGGCAGCTCTGAAATTGTGGCCTCCTGAACCACAATAAACCAACACATCCTGCACACCTGGACCATAGCTGGTCCAAAACACGCCTGAAAAAATACCGGACCCCAACCTCCACTTATAGCTGGTCCAACACACACCTGGAAAAAATACCGGCCCCCAACCTCCACTCATAGCTGGTCCAACACACACCTGGAAAAAATACCGGCCCCCAACCTCCACTCATAGCTGGTCCACAACACACCCCCCTCATCCTGCACACCTGGACTATGGCCGGTCCACCACACCGGGAAAAAAATACCGGCCCCCAACCTCCACTTATACCTGGTCCACCACACACACACCCCTCACCCTGCACACCTGGACCATGGCCAGCCGGCCCACCACAACGGGAAAAAAATACCGGCCCCCAACTTCCACTTACAGCCGGTCCACCACACACACACCCCTCATCCTGCACACCTGGATCATAGCTGGTCCAAAACACGCCTGAAAAAATACCGGCCCCCAACCTCCACTCATAGCCGGTCCATCACACCCCCCCTCATCCTGCACACCTGGACCATGGCCGGTCCACCACACCGGGAAAAAAAATACCAGCCCCCAACCTCCACTTATAGCCGGTCCACCACACACACCCCCCTCATCCTGCACACCTGGACCATGACCGGTCCACCACACCGGGAAAAAAATACCAGCCAACCCCCAACCCCCTACTTCCACTTATAGCCGTTCCACCACACACCCCCTTCATCCTGCACGCCTGGACCATAGCTGGTCCAAAACACACCTGAAAAATTACCGACCCCGAACCTCCACTCATAGCTGGTCCAACACACACACACCTGAAAAAATACCAGCCCCCAACCTCCACTCATAGCCGGTCCACCACACACCCCCCTCATCCTGCACACCTGGACCATGGCCGGTCCACCACACGGGGGAAAAAAAAATACCAGCCCCCAACCTCCACTTATAGCTGGTCCACCACACACCCCCCTCATCCTGCACATCTGGACCATGGCCGGTCCACCACAACGGGAAAATACCGGCCCCCAACCTCCACTTATAGCTGGTCCACCACACACCCCCCTCATCCTGCACACCTGGACCATGGCCGGTCCAAAATACGCCTGAAAAAATACCGGCCCCCAACCTCCACTCATAGCCGGTCCACCACCACCCCCCCCCCCTCATCCTGCACACCTGGACCATGGCCGGTCCACCACACCGGGAAAAAAATACCGGCCCCCAACTTCCACTTATAGCCAGTCCAGCACACACCGGGGAAAAAATATTGGCCCCCAACCTCCACTCATAGCCGGTCCAACACACACCTGGAAAAAATACCGGCCCCCAACCTCCACTCATAGCCGGTCCACAACACACCCCCCTCATCCTGCACACCTGGACCATGGCCGGTCCACCACACCGGGAAAAAATTACCAGCCCCCAACCTCCACTCATAGCCGGTCCACAACACACCCCCCCTCATCCTGCACACCTGGACCATGGCCGGTCCACCACACCGGGAAAAAATTACCAGCCCCCAACCTCCACTCATAGCCGGTCCACCACACACACACCAGGAATAAAAAAACGGCCTCCAACCTCCACTTACAGTCATACTGATCAGAAGATGTTATTACCCGGCCTCCAACCTCCCCTTATAGCCGGTAAACAACACAACCATTATCCAATCGTATGGCTGTACAGGATTTACCAGCATGTCTTTTAAAGTGTAGGAGAAAACCGGAGTTCCCGGAGGAAACCCACGCAGGCACAGGGAGAACATGCTCCAGGCAGATGGTGTGGTCTAGATTCGAAACTGTGACCCTTTGCTAGGCAAACGTGCTAACCACTATACCACCGTGCCGCCCTAGCTTAGTACAGGAGACATACGAGGTGATAGGATCTCCGCTGACAGCCAGTCACCTTTCTCCGAAGTACTTGACCAGCAGCCAGACGATGATTGGTAGATTCTCCCTCTCGTTATAGGTGGGAAGCAGCACGGAATACACGTCTCCTTCTCGCTCCCTTCTCTCTCTGACAGCCGCCATGGCGAACCCGGAAGTGACAACTCAACAGACAACCAGCACGACATTTCCCCCCTCGCTCCACCAATCACAGCGCGCTGTCACCTCCCGGCGAAAAGAGCGGCGGCTCAGCCAATCGAACCCGGGATGCAAATGTAGAGCCTAGAACGGGCGCCTATTGGCTGCGCTCGCCGTTGTGCGGAGGGGGTGTGTCCAGCGTGGCTTCCTGCTTTGGCGGGCGGGAAAATCAGTCAGATCTCCTCGCACAGCTGAGGAGAAGGCGTGGAGGAGGGCCTCGCTGCGTTCCTGTCACGTGAAGGAGTCAGTCAATAGCCTGATAATTGAGCACCAATGCCTCTTGTGTGCCCAGTGTAGTGCATGAGAGTTCTATAGGGAGGGACACACTGCAAGAAGGTAATTGTGTGCTATTTACATTGTTGCATGGGAATAGTTCAGTAGGTACCCCATTGTCAGGCCTGTGCTGGCTGTATGCCTAGAAAACTGAATGTTAATAAATAAGACAAAACTTATCAGACAAATAATTCTGCAAGGCAAAGGAATATTGCTGCTCCCGAGTGAACGTATCTTCACCGTATTTACTAATACTGAGAACATTCAACCTGAGGAGATTTCTACAGAAGAGGACGACGTTCACGACGGCAACTGTTTGTTTTTTAGTCCGTCGAAGGAGATTTCCTGCCACTTCCTGTTCTGGTGACACCCGTATAGGAAATCGGGTGCAGACAAAACAGGAAGGGGGTGGATCACTCCAGTGGGGGGGGGGGGGCACACAGAAATAAAACTTTAACAGTTTCCAGGCTGTCTGGTGCCGCCATTTTGAAAATTCACATCACGATTCTGTCACTGCGCACACACGAGAAGAAGCGGAAGATGTCACGCCCCTCGTCCCGCACACCTGAAAAAAATACTGGCCTCCAACCTCCACTCATAGCTGGTCCAACACACACCGGGGAAAATACTGGCCTCCAACCTCCCCTCATAGCTGGTTCAACCCACCTTGGGAAAAAATACCGGCCTCCAACCTCCACTCATAGCTGGTCCAACACACACCTGGAAAAATACTGGCCTCCAACCTCCATTCATAGCTGGTCCAACACACACCGGGGAAAATACTGGCCTCCAACCTCCACTCATAGCTGGTCCAACACACACCGGGGAAAAAATACCGGCCCCCAACCTCCACTCATAGCTGGTCCAGCACACACCGGGGAAAAAATACCAGCCTCCAACCTCCACTCATAGCCGGTCCACCACACACCAGGAAAAAAATACCGGCCTCCAACCTCCACTCATAGCCTCTCCACCACACACCTGGAAAAATACCGGCCTCCACCCTCCACTCATAGCCGGTCCACCACACACCGGGAAAAATTGCATCCGTCAAATGCAATAAAACTATCCCCTATTTTGTAAACTCTATAACTTTTGCGCAAACCAATCCATAAACGCTTATTGCGATTTTTCTTTTACCACAAATATGTAGAAGAATACGTATCGGCCTAAACTGAGAGAAATTTTTTTTTTTGGGGGGGATATTTATTATAGCAAAAAGTAAAAAATATTGAATTTTTTCCCAAATTGTCGCTCTTTTTATTTATAGCGCAAAAAAGAAAAACCACAGAGGTGATCAAATACCACCAAAAGAAAGCTCTATATGTTGTAAATAAAAGGACGCCGATTTTGTTTAGGTGCCACGTCGCACGCCGGCGCAATTGTCAGTTAAAGCGACGCAGTGCCGAATCGCAAAAAGTGGCCTGGTCTTTGACCACCCAAATGGTCCGGGGCTAAAGTGGTTAAAAAACAAAAACAAACACTTGGTGGCAGTATAATACATGATATTAGCTTGCAATGGATATTATATATGTACTGCACTAGTAAAAAGCAACCACCTGGTGGCAGTAGAACAAATGTTGGTTTACATAGAGTTGTCTATTGCTTGTAATTCAAGAAACTGAACACTTGGGGGCGGCACATACACAGGAACAGTGTAACTAAAACTACACTTTCAGTTATATTTGAACACTTGATCGCAGTTTAAACCCCAACCTTGGTCAAAAATGTTTTGTTTTTTTCTATGGCATGGAGAAGGTCAGAATCTCTTTCAATTTGCTGAAGTTTCACCTCACTTCCTCTCCAGGTGACGCTGTCAGACCAGGTAATGAAGAAGAATCTCTCCAAAGCTGTAATAGAGAGTATCACTTACCTTCCCTGTTATACCGGTTTCTGGCGGGGGTTAAAAAGCGCCACCCCCCCCAAGCGGCCGAATAGCGCCATTTAAATGACGGTAAAGCGCCGCTAAAAATAGCGGCACTTTACCGCAGACAGTGCAAACGCCCCAGTGTGAAAGTAGCCTAAGTGCTGCTCTCTGCCCTCTATCCAAAAATAAATGTGAAATATATTTAAACAATCAACTCCTATTATATATATATATATATATATATATATATATATATACAGTATATATAAAATGTATGTGTGTGTGTGAAAAACTTTCCATGCAATGGACCATCAATGGTGTTATCCTGACCTCAGGGAGTGTGACCCAAGAATTGAGTTTGGTCAAACAGCGCTGACGAGCCTCTCCTGGGCTCAATTAAATAGATAGGATCTCCGGGCTTCTAAGCTAATACTTAGATCAGTTTCCCTTCCATTAGAAATCAAGGTACATGTAGATGAAAACAAGCTCCAATAGTACTTATTATACCATTAAAGCATATACTTTAGTCAGTGTATAGTTTCCCCAAGGAGCAACACAAGGGACCACGTGTCTTCCTCAGGGGGATTTCTGTTGGACGGTAGGCTTAGGGCTAGATTCAGCAAGGAGTTACGACGGCGTATCTCCAGATACACCGTCCTAACTCTGAGTGAGTGGGGCGTATCTATACGCCTGATTCTTAGAATCAGCTACGCATAGATTTGTGTTAGATCCGAGCGGTGTAAGTCACTTACGCCGTCGTATCTAAGTTGCCTATTTACACTGGCAGCTAGGTGGCGTTTCCGTCGATTTACGCGTCGAATATGCAAATGAGCTAGATACGCCGATTCACGAACGTAGTTGCGGCCAGCGTATCTATTTGCGTCGTTTACGTTAGAGTTACCCCTGCCAACATGAGGTGCAGCCAAAGTATGGACGTCGGGACCGCGTCGAAATTGAAAAATTTTACGTTGTTTGCGTAAGCCGATTCAGAATGGGGCTGGGTGTAAGTTACGTTCATGTCGTTTATATTGACTATTTGCGACGTGATTTGGAGCATGCGCACTGGGATACGTTCACGGCCGGCGCATGCGCAGTTCGTTCGGTGTGTCGTTTACGTCGGGTCACAATTAGTTTACATACAATACGCCCCCTACCTGTGCCCTATTTGAATTACGCAGGGATACGCCGGCACATTTACGATACGCCGCCGCAAGTGCTTTGTGAATACAGCACTTGCCTGTAAAAATTGCGGAGGCATAGCGTAAATCGGATACGATACGCCCGCACAAAGATACGCGCTCCATCTGAATCTAGCCCTTAATCTCTACTCATAAAAGATTGGTCAATTTTTTTGTCGTTTTGTCACTATGTTGTAGTTCAGATCTATATATATTTGGACTTTTACTGTAGTGTGGGCATGTTTACGTATACTAGTAGGGGAACAATCCTTTGCCCCTGTAATTTAAGGGTGGTATATGATAATACCCTTACTGCCAAGCAACTTCTTACCTAACATAACTCAATACCAAAAAAAAAAAAAATATATATAAAAAAAATATATATGAAAAGGACGGTGATTGTCGCGGGGCCACCAAATGCAGCATTTTATAATACCATAAAATAAAATGTATACACATTATAAAAAATATTAACAATAATTATATAATAAAAAATAAAGTATGCTGACCCCTACTATTAAAAGTACCTAATGCCATCTCTAGATATTTAGACCCTCCCACCTTATACTGAATAGAGAAAATCCCAATGAAGAGCCCCACCTTAAACCTATACTAAAAATGTTCAACGGTCCCCTTAAACTGCAGAATAGACCCAACCCTATGGGTATAGCAATAGAGAATGGACCTGTGGGTGTATGTGTAGTCCATCCCCATAAATAGTTTTAAGTGAATGGTTATGGTCCCAGACCTATGTTATCTATAGATATCCCATTACCTATTACTGACGACGCCACACCCCTGACGATGTCAGTGATGCGTCTTGTGTACTGGGACGTAGCGGCCATTTTTATGGTTGGGAACACTGAACGTTTCCTTCGTTTGCCTTTTATTAACCACACAAATAGGCCCTTTTTGTTCTTCCAGTATAAGCTAAATCACAGGGACATTTTACGGCATTAAAGCGGAGTTTTACCCAAAAATGAAACTTCCGCTTTTCGGACCCCCCCCCCCTCACAATTGGCACCTTTAAGAGGGAGCAGATCCCTGTGTAATCCAGGTATTTTGCTCCCACTTCCTGGCATAGATACCCGAGCCACCCAGTATCTACGCCACTTCCAGCGCCTTCCCCCCGCCCCCCTGCTGTCGTCTGGGAGACACACAGGTCCCAGAAGACAGCAGGGACCAGTGGGATAGCGCAGCACGAGGCGCACATGCGCAGTAGAGAACCAGGAACGTCCTGATTCCCTCACCGAAGATGGCGGCGACAGCATCCGAGAGCCCGAGCGACAGATCAGCTTCGGGTGCCGACATCACAGGCGCCCTGGACAGATAAGTGTCCGTATTTTAAAAGTCAGCAGCTGCAGTATTTGTAGCTGCTGACTTTAAAAAAAAGAAATAAAAAATTTGGCGGACCTCTGCTTTAACTACCCCTTTAATGTCACACGATATAAAATCTTTAATGATATATGTCTGGTTTGTATTAGGATTAATAAACCGTTTTCTTTTTCTTACGTTTTGTGGGACTCTCACACAACCATAGCATCAGCCGCAGCTGTGGAATCCCCTTGTGTCACAGAATGTCAGTTTCATGGATTTTGGGGGTTCGGTCACATTTTGTACTACTTTATCCCTCAACTTAGATGTTTTTTTTGTGTACAAACCTCAGGTAAAGTTCCTACTAAGAGCCGGTTCACACACAGGCATTACGACTTTGGGGGCAGTAGAAATATTTGCCAGCACACCATGGAAAGATGTAGATAGCGTCCAAATGGATGTTTTATTGCATGATCACAGCACAAAGAGAGTGCAACTTTTCAGAGCCACGTAGGGCCCCTTCGTCAGGCATGGGGGGCGACTCGACTTTGGGGGCGCCTCGGCAAGGCGATCTCAAGACGACAAGAGGCAACTTGAAAAATGACTTCTGTCCACGCCCATGGAATCTTTTTCTAAGTCGGAGCGATTTGCGTCGCTCCTATTAGAACGGTTCCATTGAATAGAGCGGACCGCGACTTGTCAGGCGGCTGAGTCGCCTGACAGGTCGCCCCTGTATAAACTGGCTATAATTGTTTGTCTTGTTTCAGGACTTGCCAATATTTAGTGACAATGTTTTTCCACATCCCTAAACTGTAGATTATAGTCTAAAGCCTTGCTGATACCCATATCCTCATTTATATCCCCCTTTCCTTTATCCACCAATAACATTCCCTTTCCATATCTCTTATTTTATTTCTCTCCTTCCAGAAATCCCTCCTGATAGCCCTTATCTTTAAACATGTTGGTTAGTCTTTCTGATTGCTTTTAAAATTCCTCAGTTGTAGTTGAATTCCTTTTTTATCCTGATACACTGCCCTCCCGGGATATTAGTTATCCAGGGTTTATAGTGGCAACTAGTGACCGGAATATATGAATTTCTGTCCGTTTCTTTAACCGCCTGCTGACCAGCCACCTTCATTATACTGCGGCAGGCGGTATGTTCCCACGAGCTGTCGTAGCTGTACGTCTGCCCTTTAAACGGGGATAGCTGCACTGCGGGGGCACTGATGCATATGGCCGGCGAGTCACTGGCACAAGATCCAGAACAGGGACGTGCGTGTATGTAAACACACAAACCCCTGTTCTGTGAGGAGAGGAGAGACAGATCATGTGTTCCTACTAGCTAGGAACAACAATCTGTCCTCTCTAGTCCGTTCCATCCCCCTACAGTTAGAACACACTGAGGGGACACAGTTAACCCCTTGATCGGCCCCCTAGTGTTAACCCCTTCCTTGCCAGTGACATATACACGGTAATCAGTGCATTTTTATAGCACTGATCGCTGTATAAAATTCAGTGGTCCCAAAAATTTGTGTCAAAAGAGTTTTACGATCTGTCCGCCATAATGTCGCAGTCCCGATAAAAAATACAGATCACCGCCATAACTAGTTAAAAAGAAAATAATAATAATATTAAAAATGCCATAACTCTTTCCCATAGTTGTAGATGCTATAACTTTTGCGCAAAGCAATCAATATAAGCTTATTGCATTTTTTTTTAACCAAAAATCCGTAGAAGAATACATGTCGGCCTAAGCTGAGGAAAAAAAATGCTTTTAAAAAAAAGAAAAATGGGGATATTCATTATAACAAAAAGTACAAAATATTATATATTTTTTCAAAATTGTCGCTCTTTTTTTCTTTGTAGCGCAAAAAATGAAAACCGCAGAGGTGATCAAGAACAAAAGAAAAGGGTGTCCCCCTGACAAGGGGTTTGGGACTTTAAAGGCAACAAAAATAACAAAGATGATAATGTTGAAAAAGGTTTAATTATCATATAAATGTCTAAGAAGCCAAGTATGTGGCGACAATAAAATCATGAATATAATTCATAAAAATTCAAAATACATAAAAACAATCATATATATACACGCTTATTGCGTTTTTTTATTTTTACTTTTTTAACTAAAAATATATAAAGAAGAATATATATCGATCGGCCTTAACTAAGGAAGAATTCTTTTTTTTTTTTTTTATATATATTTTTAGGGGGATGTTTACTATAGCAAACAGTACAAAATATTGTTTTTTTTTTCAAAATAGTTGCCTTTTTTTTAGGGTTGTCCAGATACCGATACTAGTATCGGTATCGGGACCGATACCGAGTATTTGCGGGAGTACTTGTACTCGTGCAAATGCTCCCGATACCTAAATAGAATACTTTTTTTGTATTTATCAACATGTTCTGTTAAAATTATTTGAGTTTTTTACTACTGCGTGACAAGAAAATAAAACATTTTTACTCATTTTTATTCTTTTATAATGTCTTGAGTTAGAGTTCTTCATAATTCTAAAGAAAATATCCTTAGTCTGTATTGTGGTTTGAAACTGTCACATGACATTTAAAAAAAGTATCGGTATTCGGTATCGGCAAGTACATGGGAAAAAAGTATCGGTACTTGTACTCGGTCCTAAAAAAGTGGTATCGGGACAACCCTACTTTTTTTGATTAAAGCTCAAAAAATAAAAACGGCAGAGGTGAGCAAATACCACCAAAGGAAAGCTCTATTAGTGGGAAAAAGAGGACGTCAATTTTGTTTGTGTACAGCGTCACACGATCGCGCAATTGTCAGTTAAAACGATGCAGTGCCATATCGCAAACAATGACCTGGTCAGGAAGGGGGGAAATCTTTTGGTCCTTAAGTGGTTAAATCCATATGATTAGATATGATTTTATTTAATCAAAAAATGTATGTATAGTGTATACTACAGAAACAAAATTGCCATGGTCAGCGAAAGGGTTTTACTTTGGCTTGAAGAAAAAGTGGCAGGGTTCTGTGCTGGGACCAATCCTGTTTAATTTGTTTATAAACGACCTGGAGGATGGGGTAAGCAGTTCAATCTCTGTATTTGCAGATGATACTAAGCAGGGCAATAAGTTCTCTGCAGGATGTGGAAACATTGCAAAAAGATCTGAATAAATTAATGGGGTGGGAAAATACATGGCAAATTAGGTTCAATGTAGAACAATTTTAAATAATGCATTCGGGTGGCAAAAATACAAATGTAATTTATACACTGGGGAAGAACCTCTGGGGGAATCTAGGATGGAAAATGACCTGGGGGTTCTAGTAGATGATAGGCTCAGCAATGACATGTAATGCCAAGCTGCTGCTAACAAACCAAACAGAATACTGTCATGCATTAAAAAGGGGATTAACTCCAGAGATCATTTTTCCGATCTACAAGACTCTGGTCCGGCCGCACCTGGAGTATGCCGTCCAGTCCGTAGGAAGGATGTGCTGGAAATGGAGAGAGTACAAAGAAGGGCAACAAAGCTAATAAAGGGTCTGGAGGATATTAGTTATGAGGAAAGGTTGCGAGCTCTGAATTTATTCTCTCTGGAGAAGTGACGCTTGAGAGGGGATAGGATTTCAATTTACAAATACCATACTGGTGACCCCACAATGGGGATAAAACTTTTTCACGGAAGGGAGTTTAACAAGACACGTGGGCACGCATTAAAATGAGAAGAAAAGAGGTTTAACCTTAAACTATGTAGAAGGTTCTTTACTGTAAGAGTGGCAAGGAGGTGGAATTCCCTTCCACAGGCGATGATCTTAGCGGGGGGCATCGATGGTTATTAGATAAGCACCTGAATAGCCACAACATACAGGGATATACAATGTTAGGGCTCTTTCACACGTCCGTTCAGTTTTTTAGATCAGTTTTTTCCCCCTTCAGTTGATCCGTTTTTTCATCCGTTTTTCGTCCGATTACATCCGTTTCCGTTCTGTTTTCCGTCCGTTTTCCGTCCGTTTTTCCGTCCGTTTTTCCATCCGTTTTTCCATCCGTTTTTTTTTTTTTTTAACTTTATATAATCATTTTTTTAAGAATTTTCCCATGATTCTTTGTTTCTCCCAGCGTGCATTGTGCTTTCTTCTTGCTGTATGTTAACAGCCGGCTGTTTGGTTCCTGATTCATTTCTGTAATTTTCTGCTTATTAAGATGGATTTGGGGAGTTATTATGACAATGTGACTTCATTTGTCATGCTCTACTATCTGTGGAGAAAAAAAAACAAGACCACGAAGATGTCTGCGAGGAGACGCTGTTTCTGGGCACATCCCATGCTCCTCAAGAGGCCAACTGAGGGTTTTTTTGCTCTGCACTACGCAGATTTGCGACGTTACCCTCCCAAATTTTTTAATTTTACCAGAATGACGATTCCAACATTTGATTATTTGCTGGAAAAGTTGCATCCACGATTATACCGGACAAACACAGACATGAGACGTCCTGTGCCTCCAGAGGAGCGACTTCTCATTACCCTCAGGTAAGCCAGCCAGCCATTTAGCTTGATTATGTCCAGTGTAATGTTGGATTCCTTTCATAATTTCTTCTACTCTCCTACTCTTCCTAGGTTTCTTGCATCTGGAGTTTCTTATACTTCACTAAACCATTTCTTTTTGGTGGGAATCTCAACTATCTCAGGAATAGTACGTGAGACCTGTGAAGCGATATGGGAGGAGCTTCGGTCGTCTGCAATGCCTGTTCCAGATGCCACCATGTGGCATGAAATAGCGAATGGCTTTTGGAAAAAACCACAATTCCCTAATTGTGTTGGAGCCCTGGATGGGAAACATATCAGAATTCAGATGCCACCTGGATCTGGCTCGCAATTTTTCAACTATAAAAAATACTTTTCCCTTGTGCTAATGGCAATCTGCGACAGTAACTACAGGTTTGTAGCTGTTGATATAGGGGCCTATGGATCTAATGCAGACTCAAGAGTCTTTTCATCATCAAAAATGGGGAGAAGAGTACTGGAGGGAAACTTGAATTTCCCATCAGATAAACCACTACCATCAACTGTAGGACCAGATTTGCCCCATGTTCTTGTAGCTGATGAGGCATTTGGACTTTCCCATCATCTTTTAAGGCCTTATGCCAGGAATAATCTAACGACACCCAAAAAAATTTTCAACTATCGCTTGAGTCGTGCAAGGCGACTTATTGAATGCACCTTTGGCATTTTGAGTAGCAAATGGCGCATATTTCATACTGCCATACAACTCAGCGTGGAGAATGCCCAACTGGCAATCCAAGCCTGCTGTGTCCTCCACAATGTCATCCGTGAGAAGGAAGGGATTTCTGTTGAGGAAGAGGACGAGATGGACTTACCTTCTGTACGTTTTTCCGGACTGCGACCCAACAATTCTGCCATTACCATGCGTGACAATTTTACAAATTATTTTATGTCCCCAGAAGGAGAGGTTCCGTGGCAGTATCAGTATGTTTAAAAACAGTCACGAGGCACTTTATGATGTGCACCTTGCTAGTAACATGTTTCACCCCTTTTAGTTAACTTGCACGATCTTTGTTGTCCCAGTGAAAATGGCCATTCATTTCTACTTTTCTGTTTTCTACAAGTGTATGCTTTCATGCTTCCATTGTCATTAACGTTGTCCCTATGATATATCAGTTTGTTTCTTTTCACATAAAATACCCAAAAACAAACATTTTCATGCAGTCAAGTATATTTAATTGAACTTCATGACCGCAACATGTAGAATGTAACTTATAGTAAAATCATTCAAATAAGAAATAGACATAAACAAAAAAGGGGGGCAAAAAACAATTTATTAAACTGGTTTCAAAACTTTGCAAATAACCTAATTAAAGGTCTTGGTAATAAGGAGTGGGGAAAAGGGTAGAACCTGTGTGTGAAGTGCCCTGGGAAGGAGAGTGATCATAGCTGGGTATCTGGGGTGGGGCTTGAAAATTTTGGGCAGTGGAGGCTGGGGCACGATGATGATGGGAGATAGGGCTGGGTTGGTAATGTTGACTGTAGGGAGCTGGTGGTGCGTGATCGGGGTACAATTGGCGTTGGGGAGGGGGGATAACTGGGGGCACAGGGTCTCCAGACATAGACGCCCTTACACAATTTCCAATGTACTGACCGATTGCCAAGTGCATGTCTAACTTCCTTTGGGCCGAAATTTTTTGAAGCTGGTGATATTGGCTTCTTAAGAAGCACGCGTCCTCATTATTTGGATCCAAAAATGGATCGTTTGTTGCTGGTCTCCTGACTCTCATTTCCTCCATGAAACTGAGCATGGTGTCATCTAGGGTACTCTTTTTCTGACGTTTTTTTGATGTGGAAGGAAAAGAACGAATCTGAGTGGTAGAACATATATATATTAGCACATTATCTTTTGCCAATATTTCAACAAGAGGCATTTTCTATTTGATACTTACAGGCACATTTGGGGTTGGTCGCATGTGTCTTGCAGCCGCTGGTGTATCTTCAAATGGCGCAGTTTCAGTGACTCCCCTTTCTACATCTGTATCTGGTTGTGAAGCTTCGACATCGGTCTCCTCCTCGCTGTCAGTAATGTTACTGACAGTTCTGTAAAATATTCGTCGGTAGATGGGTTAAAGATCAATACAGAATAGTTATTTCTATTTTTATGTGTGCAGGAAGTTTAATATTTGGAGTTTAGTAGGTCAAATAATGTAATAAAGGGCCAGATTCAGGTAGATGAGAGTATCTTTCCTCTGGAGTAACGCTTCTCATTTACGTTACTCTGAAGACCCTTTCAGCGCAAGTCCTGTAATTCACATTGCGCCAGAGTAACGATAATGCGCTGGCGTAACCCGACGCAAGTGAAACTGGGTGTGATCATATGTAAATGATGGGCGGAGCCCAGCGCAGAGGCTTACGTTCAGCGCATCATCCACGGAGCATGCGCAGTGAGTGCGGCTCCACTCGCCCCCTTGTGCGCATGCTCACAACTTCCGTCGGCACCACTTCCTGGGAAACGTCAGCGCAATGCGTTCCGCTGGGCGCTTAAAAGCGCTGGCGGAAACGCCATTCCGGCGCAAAAGTAGTTCCATTTCCCCCCACCCCAGGGAAGATACTTTTGCCCTGTAATGGCTGCTCCCGCTGCCCCCAAAGAGAGGAGGAACCTAAATTATAATGCCCAGGAGGTCACAGTGATAATATCGGCTATGGAGGCATTTAATGATTTTCTCCATGGTAAAAAAAGCAGGAAGACCAGCCGGGAGAGAAAGCAGGCCATCCTGGACACCATAGCTGCCAGGGTCAATGTGCTGGGGTACTCCACCCGGAGTGCTTCAGACATTCGAAAAAAAATCAATGACCTGCGGCGCAAGGTGAGGGGCAAGGTGTCCACCATTAGGAGCCATGAGAGGGGCACAGGTGGTGGTCCCCCATGTCCTGTCACCCTGACCGCGGAGGAGGAGGTGGTCGCCCGCTGCCTGGACAGGGAGCAGTTGGAGGGGGTCCCAGGCTATGATTCCGTAGAGGAAGGCTCCAGGACAGGTAAGTGATTTTTACCCCCTTTTTGGTGTGTTGCATGTGGGGCGGGGGTGGGTACATGTGCCAAGTGTGTGGGACCACCAACATGTGTCTGCTTTGTGTCATCCACAGATGACGGTGCTGGGCCATCTCGTGCCGGCCAGTCCACCCCAACCCCCCAACGGGATGCTGAAGACGAGGCCCTGGGTGCTGGAGACACCGAGGTGGAGGAGGAGAGTGCCCACACCACTTCAGCAGAGGTGGTTGTGGAGGAGCCTGTCCCTGAACAGGAGTTCATTTTAATGTTGGAGGAGTCCTCCTCCTCTGCAGGGCCCTCTGTGATCCCCTCCCCCATCCTAGGTAGCCCCTCAAGGGCGACTCCATCCCCACGGGGACAACCTTCCTCTGCCCCCAGGAAGGCCACCCGGAAGACCAGGGGGGTGTGTGATTTGGTCGAAGACCAGGTGCTTTTGGACCACGCGAAACAGACCCAGCAAATGGGGGAGATGGCTGGCCACCTAGACAGGGTCGCAGACAGCCTGGGCTCTATGTCACAGCTGCCCAGTCGCGTGCAGGGCGTTGTGACCAGCCTGGGGGAGGTGCAGGCTGATATCCGGCACTTGACAGCAGCTGTTCGAGACAACACTGCTGCCATTCGGGAAGAGGGGAGGCAGCGGCAACGTGACCAGCGGCATCAGATCACCCGCCAGCTGAGGATGCAGGCCCAAACAAATTTGTATCTGAGCCGTATCGCTGTGGCATTGGAGGGCATGCAGCCAACAGCTCCCAGGAGTGGCCCACCCGGGGATCAGCCTCCTCCTGATGCCCCCCCACCACCACCACCACCCACTCCCTCCAGGCAGATGAGGAGCCCGAGAGTGCCCCCAAGGAGGAGCCCCCGTCATCCCAGATGAGGGTTTTTTGTTTTTTTGGTTGTTATATATTTTTGTTTATACTCAGGACATGAGTTTATTTATTTTATTTATTATTATTGTTTATACTCAGGACATGAGTTTTTGTTAATTTTTTGGGTTCTCAGGTTATGAGATTTTATTTTTATTTTTTGATACTGCACACGTTGCAGTGTGAATGGTGTGTGAATGTGAGAGGGTGGCACTCCTGAAAGTAAGGGGTGTCACCCTCGGCCGTGGTGGTGAAGTTAACCCCACGGCTGAATGAATGACGTGTGAAAGGTGTGTGAATGGACAGTGACATCATTGGGGCCTTGACGCGGCGTTACTGCTCCCAACTCCTACATGCTGGACTTGGGCTAATCCAATGCGATGTGCATGTGATGTGTGTGATCTAGGGACATCAGTGGTGTACATGCGTGCACTGTCTGTGTTAGTAATGTTTTGGTTTAGTGTCCAAAGATGCCTACGGCGAGGACCCTCCTGACTGCTCTTCCATCAGCAGACTGGGTGTCCTCTGGCAGGTGGGGACTGTGTGGGTCGGGGGTCAGGTCATCACGTATGTCAATCTGCAGGCCTTTTTTCATAGCAAAGTTATGTAGTATGCAACATGCACCGATGATCTGACACACAAAGGTAGGGGAATACAATAGGGTCCCCCCGGACTTATCCAGGCAGCGGAAACGGGACTTCAGGAGCCCAAATGTTTGCTCCACCACTCCACTTGTACGCTGGAATGATCCACTGGCAAGGAAATGAAGTGTTGCCAGGACCTTCACCAGTGGCTGCACTGCTTGTGAGCGGTGTGTCTTGCTGGTGATGTCACCCTGCAGGGTTGTGGTTAGTTCAAGTATTGCATCTGGGCTGAATCTGAAGAGGCGATACACCTCCTCATCCCCCATGCCAAAGAGGTTCATACGAGTGCGGTATATCCTCTCACGTGCCCGCCTCCTCCGTAGCGAGGGACCCAGTACTAGTCTTAGGACCACGAGTGCCCCTGGCATGTTGGCACACAGAGGTGTTGTCCTTGCTAGTGTTGTTGTTCAGCTTGCTAGTTTCGTCGGTAACGCTGCTGTAGCTGCTCTCCTGCTGACCTGTGACCGTCTGGAGTAAAGATAAAGCAGCCTTTTGTAGAAATAACTTTGCGCCGGACGGACGAGATACGCGCGGCGCATGTAGCCAGCGTATGGTGCTAATCCGATCGTGAATTGGGAAAAATCCCTCATTTGCATATTTGCAGGGGAAATCAATAGGCGCGACTGATGCGCCCAGCGAAAATAAGCGCTGACGATACTCTGGCGTCGGAACGTTCCGCCGGTCGCAAATGACCCGTTATTGGGCGCATCTAGTTTGGTGGGTACGGGCACATAGAAAAGACGGCGCATCATCACAGTTACGCGGCGCATATCCAAATACTCCAGCGCAAGTGTTCGTGAATCTGGCCCAAAGTGGCTAAGTACCTTCTTACGCTCATTACATTTCTAAGAAAGTCCAGCATCTCATAAAATGCTCCTTTCTTATAGTTGGAGGTTCCAGCTCCACTGCGGGACTTTGTCTCCTCTATAAGGTCCCGCCGAAACCTGTCTCGCAGTGAGCGCCATCGTGCGACGATACTCTCTCCTATGAAGAAACAGAATAAAAATAAACCCATAGAAATCCAAAATGTACGTATACTAATTAAAACAACACATAGTTGGATAACAGTTGTGCCTTGATAGCAGTGGTGTATTTAGATTTTGTGCTGCCCTGGGTCTTGAGGCAGGTGAGGTGGCATGTGACGTGGCCGGTGGACAATCCACAACTTGTGGCAGGTGACGTGGCAGGTGACGTGGCAGGTGACGTGGCATGTGACGTGGCCAGTGGACAATCCACAACTTGTGGCAGGTGACGTAGCAGGTGACGTGGCAGGTGACGTGGCATGTGACGTGGCCAGTGGACAATCCACAACTTGTGGCAGGTGACGTGGCAGGTGACGTGGCAGGTGACTTGGCATGTGACGTGGCCAGTGGACAATCCACAACTTGTGGCAGGTGACGTGGCAGGTGACGTGGCAGGTGACGTGGCCAGTGGACAATCCACAACTTGTGGCAGGTGACGTGGCAGGTGACGTGGCAGGTGACGTGGCAGGTGACGTGGCAGGTGACGTGGCCAGTGGACAATCCACAACTTGTGGCAGGTGACGTAGCAGGTGACGTGGCAGGTGACGTGGCATGTGACGTGGCCAGTGGACAATCCACAACTTGTGGCAGGTGACGTGGCAGGTGACGTGGCAGGTGACGTGGCAGGTGACGTGGCCAGTGGACAATCCACAACTTGTGGCAGGTGACGTAGCAGGTGACGTGGCAGGTGACGTGGCATGTGACGTGGCCAGTGGACAATCCACAACTTGTGGCAGGTGACGTGGCAGGTGACGTGGCATGTGACGTGGCCAGTGGACAATCCACAACTTGTGGCAGGTGACGTGGCAGGTGACGTGGCAGGTGACGTGGCCAGTGGACAATCCACAACTTGTGGCAGGTGACGTGGCAGGTGACGTGGCATGTAACGTGGCAGGTGACGTGGCATGTGACGTGGCCAGTGGACAATCCACAACTTGTGGCAGGTGACGTGGTCAGTGGATACGGATGTTTACATATGGGTGGACTACAAGATGTTAACCCACCCCTCTTAACCCACAAACTACTTACCACGTTCCAAACGTTTTTTCTTGCTCAGTGTCTGCCAGGTCGGTGTCACCGCCTCAAAGATTTCCTCCCATTTTTTATTAGCCAAATTGCGGTCGCTGTATTCAGAAGATCTCTTATCCCATATTGCAGGTTGATCTTGTACCAGATTAATGAGCTCCTCTTGGCTTACATCCTTTGCCATGTTTTGACCTTTTTATAGGAACACTCACTCACTACACAGTTAATATCTATATATGTCCAGGAACTGGGCAGCATGTGCTGGGAACATGTGACTTCGGACAATACACTACCTGGGTCAAAGGGTATTGTTATGTATGCATATTGCATGCATATTAAAGTTTGTTGAATTCGTACTTTATACATATTTTTACATATTTTGATGAAAAACTGAAGTTAGCGGATCGGATGGTAAACGGATCATCCGCTAGCGTCCGTTTTTCGTCCGTTCCGTTTTTTTGACGGAAGAAAAATAGGGTTTTCTTCCGTCCAAAAAACGGAGCTTACCGCAGACGGATGTTAACGGACGTTTAGCGGATGCTCATCCGCTAACGGACGCTAACCCATAGGGAAGCATTGAGGTCCGTTAACGGACGTCCAAAAAACGGACGAACTGAACGGACGTGTGAAAGAGCCCTAATACTGACATATAATCACACACATAGGATGGGCTTGATGGACTTGTGTCTTTTTTCAACCTCCCCTATTATGTAGCTATGTAAACCCTACCCAAGACAGCATAAAAGGGGGTCTGCTGTGGGACCGTAATAAAGGGCCCCGCAATGGGTGTAACGAGCCACCAAATTAATGAGAAGGGCCCTGGGCTCGGAGGGAAGAAGGGAGGGCCCTTCTTGGATTCTTGCACTGGGGACCTAGTTATGTCTCTGACAAGAAAACTGCTTCTTTAGGCCTCAAACTATTTATATGTCCCTCAGCCACCTACTGGGCATTCTCCCCCAGCGGGATAATGCAGCCTGTGAGACCCATAACAGCCAAAAACAATCACAAACTTTTCCAATGTTTACAGAGGAGCCAAAGAACTAGATTTACCCGAACCTCTCTAGCAACCTATTCTAGGAGGGTGCTACATAAGGATTCATTGAGTCGGCAGATTTGACAAAGATAAATTCTAGAATGCTAAGTGGACAATTGCCCTTCGGTATGCTCAGATCTGACTGCAGTTTACCTTTAAGCCTTTTTGCTGAGGGGCCTGGAAATTGTAAAAAGCTGAGAATTGTGCCCTAGCATTGTGCACGTGCCAGCAGTTTACTGAAAATGTGAAGAGAGAAAAATGGATCATTTATATGGCTGTCAGAACATCTCGCTGTTCCTGTAAAAGTACACGCCGTGTCCGACTCCTTCCTACAAGAGAGATTTATTTCACAGCTTGTTCTGTGCTTATGCCATAAATAATACATTCACAGTTCCGCGTCTATCCTCCGCCGCAAACCTGAGCTGCAGAAACTCTTTTAGGGATTTTTTTTGCTTCTCTGCAGTCTGTGCTGTTTGAGGCCGTTTTCTATACGTTGTCCCGCCTTTGGCTGCGTTTCTCCTCTGCTCTCAGGACACAGCAGAGAACCACGTGCTTTCTCCACTCAGTGACCACGGACGGTATTTATCCAACAAGACCAATCACACAAACAAACTCGGGGCAAATCTCTATCCCCTTCAGCTCCAGAAGATTTACCCCCCCCCCCCTTCCTGAACCTGTCATTTTTTTGTGATATGTCACTGCGTTACTTCAACTGACAATTGAGCCGCCGTGCGACGCTGTAACCAAATAAAATGTATGTCCTCTTTTTTCTTTTGCTTGTATGTAATCACCTCTGCGTTTTTTTTTTTTTACATTTGTTTTTATTGTATATGTTTTATAGCAGAAAGTCAAATTTTATACGTGTGTTTGCGTAGTTTACCTACTGTGAGCAGTTCTTGTAATCACCACAAGATGGCGGCAGTCTCCTTTATCGCTTATAAAAGAAGAACATAAAGAAGCCATAACCCTAACAATTTGTTTTATATGCTGATAAAGTACATGTTACTTTTTTTTTTTTTTTGTATTCTCTGACCGTGAAAATTCAATGCAGGCAGCACTGCAGTCCACAAACTCCAATGGGTATCAACGTGTTTGTTGCCCTGTCAGATGAGAGAACCTTTTCCCCCCAAAAATAGATTGTACCTGTCCGCATCAGAGTGCTTCCCATTGACTTCCACACTGAGATGTTGCAGAGATCATCAATTCAGTGAAGAATATTCATGCTGTGGGTCTCAATTAGGGTTGCCACCTGTCCAGGATTCACCCGGACAGTTCGGATTTGGAATCATGTGTCCGGGTTTCAGAAAGCCTGAAACCCGGACACATTATTTAGCCTGGACTATGGCTTGCCAGCAGGGTTTATGGCTGCAGTTGTCTCTTTCACACTGCCTGAGAGAGGGCTCGATCTACATATATCGCCCCCCCCCACCCCGTCACCCCTGTGTCTGCCCACACTCCAATCTTCAGTACTGTGCCTCAGAAATAGAAAGTTGGGGCTGGAAATTTGAAGTCCAGCAGCCTCAGATACATCTGGATTAGAGGTGTTGACTGCCAGGGGGTGAGTGAGCTCACCATCCATCCCTGTCTGTGAATGTCTGCCCCCCTCTCCCTTTTCTCTCCTGCCTCTGATTGAGTACACAAAGGTGAATCAGGGTTCTCAGAGCACCCCCTACATCGGTGTTCCCCTTTACACCAGAGGCCACAGCTTTCCCCCCTTAAATCAGAGTCCTCTCCCTACATCAGAGTTCTCAGTGTATCCCCTTACATCGGAGTTCCCCTCTACACCAGAGGCCACAGTGTTCCCCCTTACATTAGAGTCTTCTCCATACATCAGAGTTCTCAGTGTTCCCCCTTACATCAGAGTTCCCCCTTACATCAGAGTCCTCCTGTATATCAGAGTTCTCAGTGTTCCCCCTTACATCAGAGTTCCCCCTTACATCAGAGTCCTCCCGTATATCAGAGTTCCCAGTGTTCCCCCTTAGATCATGGTTTCCAGAGCATCCCTTATGATAGAGCCCCCAGAGTTCCCCTTTACGTCAGAGTCTGCAGAGTCCCCCCTTACAGTGAAAGGGAACTCTGCGATTTCAGATGTAAAAGGGGAACTCTGAGGACTTTGATGTAAAGGGGAACTGTTGGTGTTAACTTCATATGATCAGAAATGGTGTTTAATAGCAAAATATATGTACAGGGTATACTATAAAAAAAAATTGCCGTGGGCCGCCAAAGTGTTCGGGTTTGACTTGAAGAAAAGGTGGCAACCCTAGTCTCAATAGAATCATGCTGGTAGGAAGAGCTCCTTTGTGCTCTGATCTTTCGCTAAGTGCCGGTTCACACTGGGGCAACACGACTTCCAGCACGAGTTTACAACTTGGAGACGACTTGAGCATGACTTGAGCTCTACTTAGAGCGACTTACAACGCGACACTTAAGTCGCCGCCTCCAGGACAGGCGACTTTGCCAGTGGCCAATCACATAATAATCTGCTCTGTGGGAGGGAGGGGTCTGCCTTGGAAAACTATTTTCACTTCCTGGAAAGTTGCTTCAGTTAAGACTTGGAGGCGACTTCTATTGAAATCAATGGGTACAAGTCACCTAGAAGTCGCCTTGAAGTAGTACAAGAACCTTTTCTGAAGTCCGAGCGACTTCAGCAGTGTGCATTAAGACGGCTCCATTCACTTCCATGTAATTTATCAAGTTGCCCCCCAGGTCGCGGTAGTGTGAACCGACTCGAACTCTGGCATCAGAGTCAAAAAGACATCCCTAAAGTTCTCTAACATGACTTAAAGGGGTCGTGTTTTTTTTGTTTTTTAAAATAACAAACATGTCATACTTACTTCCACTGTGCAGTTCGTTTTACACAGAGTGGCCCAAATCCTCGACTTCTGGGGTCCCCCGGCAGCGCTGGAAGATTCTCCCCCCGCATCAAGAGTCCACATTGGAGAAGGTGGACACCCGTGCGGGCGCACTCCCGAGCCCTGCATCTGTGTCCACAGAATGCAGGACTCAGCTACGCCCTCCCCTGGTGCCTGCACCAAAATCCCTGCATCTATAGCCACTTACATTCTAACACTAACCTATCTAGCCCTGAAAAGAAAAAAAAAAAAAACAGTTTACATACTCTTTCTGGGCGATCCGACCCGATCTCCAGGGGCGGAAGCTCTGATCCCACACTGAGCTTTCAGCTGCGGCTTCATTGTGGAGGCAGGTGCAGAGGACACGTCCGTCAAAAAAACGCAATAAGCGTTTATTGATTGGTTTGCGCAAAAGTTATGGCCTCTACAAAATAGGGGATAGATTTATAAAATTTTTATTATATATTTTTTTTTCACTAGTAATGGCGGCGATCTGCGATTTTTATCAGGACTGGGATATTGTGGCAGACAGATCGGACACTTTTCACACTATTTTGGGACCAGTGACATTTATACAGCGATCGGTGCTATAAATAGCCATTGATTACTGTATAACTGTCACTGGCAGGGAAGGAGTTAACACTAGGGGGCGATCAAGGGGATAAATGTGTTTCCCTGGGAGGTGATTCTAACTGTGGGGGGGTGGGACTGCCTGGGGGAGAAGACCAATAATTGTTCCTAAGCATTAGGAACAACAGATCGCTCTCCTCACCCCTGACATAACGGAGATCTGGCTGTATACATTGACAGATCTCTGTTCTGTCCTTCTTAGGAGCAATCGCGGGTAGCCAGCGGCCATCGCGTACTCCTTATAGTGCCTGCCATACAGCTACGGTGATTCGCATGGGAGTGTCAATGTTCCATGGGGGGGGGGGGGGGGGGTCGGCAAGCAGGTAAAGTGGTTCTAAAGTCAAACATTTTTTCTTAATGTATTCCCTGCATTAGGAAAAAAAATGCTCCACTACCTGTAAAAAACACCCCCCCCCCCCAACCTAAATATTGTACCTGACTCCTTTTACAGCTTCAGTGCTGTGCTGGCTGCAGAACTGCACTTCTCACTTCCAGGTCTCACAGGAGACATGGAGAGCAGTGGGACCCATAGGCTGTAAGTGATCTCCTGTGAGAAGGGTGCCAAAGCATTGATAACTGGTGCTGCATGCATCTTTGGATGCAGACATCCCGGCTTGAGAACACTTGCACATGGGTGCCACCTTATCACCTGGCTTTCTTAGGAGGCACCTGGAGAAATGGGTAGCAGACAGTGCTGGCTGTGGACTGCCAAAGAGAAGGTAAGGGACTGCTCTATTGAATTTCATTGCACAGAGCAGGTATGTATAATCTTTTTTTATCTACCTTGAAACATTGCTTCCAAATCCCGAATCCAAATGTAAAACACAAATGCAAATGGGAAGCTTTTCACTTTTAATTTTTTTTTATTATCACAATAGTTGTGACCTCCTCAGAGTTTAATCAAAGCTGCCTGTAACGTGGAGCTTCCTTGAACGTGTTACATCTGGTAATAATTTATCTCAGAAATGTTGCAAAATGTTTTTGTTCTTTTTGGCAGCATTAATGGAAATCCTCAATAGACAGATTTATAAAGTGCTCTTTTTTTTATGTAATTTCATTTCATGCATTGTCTTCTATTGTACATCAGTGTCTTTGCAGAAAGAATTCAATAATAGACTCTAAAATTCTTTGGATGTTCTAATACATCTAAAGCCTTAGAAATCTATTGTTTAAGCCCAGCAGCCGATCTGATATTTAGGTAGTCCAATATAGAGGGTGTTTGTGTAGTCAAGTCAGGAATTGATTATAGTTCCAACTACTACTGCTATGTCTTCCTCTGGGATGAATGGGATGAGTCTACGCAGCAGTTGGAGAAGATGGTGAGATCCGCTGTCTACTGATCCTATTTGTGCATCCATCGACATTTCAGAGTCAAAAATTACTCCGAGACTTTTGACTTTGGTGCCTGGGGTGATCATCTGTCCGAGGATGGTGGGTGGTGTCCATGAAGTCTCAGCTTTTGTCTTTCGGTTTGCGTGGAGGAGAAGAAGTTCGGTCTTGGATCCATTGAGTTTGAGGTACTGTGGGCCACGTACTTAATTTCAGAAGACAAAAATACTTCAGTACCTACAGTGTGAACTCCATCGATACATTTCTCTTATTGCCCCCTTTTGGTCTGTTAAAGTAGAATTCCACGCAAAACCTAACTAGTCTTAAAAACGCTTCCTCTTCCCTCCTAACACCTGTGCTAACTAACCTATGTAAGGAAGATGTATATACTTATCTATTTTCAACCCGCTCCGGTCTAGTCACATGATTCCCTGTGATACCGGTTATCCTTTTCTATTGGGAGTGCAATAAGATCAAAATCGAGAAAGCTTCATATTTGCATTTGTGTTTGACATTTGGATGCAGGATTTGAAAGCAATGTTCCAAGGTAGGAAATGTTGACGCGTTTCAGCCTATAAGGCCTGATTATGACTAAGGCCTTATAGGCTGAAACGCGTCAACCTTTACTATTTGCGTTTGTCTACTGTGGCTTGTCAATAAATACGTCAATTTTTTAAGAGCAATTACCACAGTGCGGATCATATTTTCCTCAGTATTCTACACAGCCAGCGACTGTGGATCGAGCACCCGGGAGCTCTGGTTTCCATGTAATGTATGGGTAGTAGCAATAACTTTTTTGTTTATATAATGTTCCAAGGTGTTCTGTTAATTATTTTCAAGCCACCATTTGCATACAGTAGTCCCGTTTAGGTTAAACCGATTTTCAAAAAGGCTCACATCTCTAAAACCTCACCATTGCTTGGGCCGCCTCAGGTGGACCTCATCCACCCTGTTTTCGCTTCATATGCTGTACTCTTCCCTTGCACATTGCTGTAGATTGCATCTTATATATTTACCATACTGACATTGCAAAGGAAAATAAACTCAAAAACAAAAATGTATATTACAGTGGAACCTCGGATTGCGAGTAACCTGGTTAACGAGCGTTTCACAATACGAGCACTTTATCGGTTTGCGAGTGTTGTCTTTTGCGAAACGAGCAGGATTTAACCCAAAGCGGTGTGCAATATCACGTTTGGCCTGAGGTTCGGGGCGCCAGAGCCGAACTGCGCCATTTGGAAAATCTCGCAAATACTCTGTTCCTGAGCCTTTCCAAGTTCAGCCGAGGTGTCCTCAGGCCTTTCCGAGTGATTCAGAGGCTCTCCGGCGCCCCCCTACCTCTGGCCACATGCGGAATTGAAGTCAATGCGGAACAAATTATTTTCGTTTCCATCGACTTTAATGGGGTAACTTGCTTTGATATGCGAGTACTTTGGATTACTAGCATTCTCCTGGAACAGATTATGCTCGTAATCCGAGGTTCCACTGTATATTGCAGTTTACAAGTCCTTAGATGTGGTGGCTGCATGTGTTTTATTTAGTACAGTTTCAAATTTTGAAGCGGCATGTTTATCCTGACAGATTTCCTTCATATTTTTTAACTTCTTGTGCATTGGACTAAAATGTCAAACAATGTTATCAACCATCCTTGTTGTTATTTGTGCATTACAGGACACCCCCCTTATGTGTTGAAGATGAGGACAGGGAGAGGAGTTCTGTACCCCTGTACTAAGGTGATAATGCTGCTCCTCCACAGTACAGTGAGCTTTGTTACCCAAGGACAGAACAAAAAAGAGAAAACCAACAAGGCCACTGCATCTAAGGACTGGTAAGCTACAGTTTATTGTGTTTAGATAAACTTTGTGGAAATCTGTGAAAAACGTGGACAGTTATTATTGTTATTATTATTATTATCATTATATATTATTATTTATTATTATATATTTATATATTATTAATATTATTTATTAATTATAATATATATTATAATATTTATTATTATTTATTAATATATATATATATATATATAAATTATTATTATTATTATTATTATGATGATGACTTTTCTCCCGGCATCCTCTACACCTGAATAGTTACATGGCCTGTCTTTATATTAGCATTAATATGATTTATCTGTTTGTTGTGTTGAGATGTTCCTTTCCACAGACATATTTAAAATTCTCCTTTTCTTTCTTAAAGAGGAAGGTTTTACTTCCTCTTTGTTTCCATACATAGGTAAAGCATAATGGGCTCCTATGCATCACATAGGAGCCCATTATGTTTCACTTACCTAAAACCGAAGCTTTCGATGTCCCCCATTCCCTCGCTGGCTGGAAGCGTCTATTTTTCAACTCTTCCTTCTGGTGTTGCGAGTTCCGGCTCTGTGACTGGTCGGAGTCGCGTGACGTTGCGTGACGTCACGGCATGACCCCAGCTGGAAACGGTACAGCGTGTCCTTTCAAGAGTGTACTTGGGCACATGCGCAGAAGACGCCATCGTTCGGGGACATTTCAAATATCTCCTTAACTGTGTAGGTTTAGGAGATATTTCAAGAACCTACAGGATTGAAGTAGAATTGTGCCACGAGACTTCAGCTTTGCGTGCTTCTCCTTACAGGATCAGTATCTGTGCTGTAATGGATAATTTTCAAACGCCCGCCCTTTCCTTTGTTTACATCCGCGTCACTTCCTGCAAAACGAAGTTGCGCGATGTTTGTGGTAACAGAGCCGAATATGATAATTAGGGAGCTCTGACACAGGCTCCCAGCAGACACAGCGCGATACAGGAAACTAGAGAAAACCCAACGGAAACCCGAGGGGCTGCAGACCGGAAGTCTTTTTCACAAGGTATTCTAACACTCTTTTAAATTAAACTAGCAGATTATGCATTATTTAGGAGCATTGGTAATATTGAGCTAAAGTTCAATTGAGGGTGGAGCTTCGCTTTAAAACTCAAGATTTTTAGCTGTCTGATGGATCCAGCAAGTGCCATAGGCTTTTGGCGCCAAGTCATGTAACGTGAATCCAATATGTTCACATGAATTACTCAACGCTCTTTAATTATTATTTGGCTCCAGAACAGAATTAAACTTGAAGTTTAGTAATTATTTTTTGGCATACAGCACATTACTTGTAGGCTGCTGCTTAATGTACAAAGTTTCCCTTCATGCCATCAAATATTGCCCCGAGTGGCTGTTTTCTGGTGTTGTATGGGTTAGCAGCAGCCACTGCTGGCCTTCTCCCTTCTGCCCTCTATCATTCAGAGACCTTGTATTACTATTATCACATGATGCATCACATTCTGTACACAAAATACTCTCTCCCTCCTCCTCCTTCTCCATGCCCACTAACCAGCTAAACACAATTCGGGTGGGATATTTCATCGCGATTGATGGAGGCTTCACCTCCCTCGGCTGAAGAGGCGTGACACAGCCTGTGACTGGCAGAAATCCACCCACACCAGTTGCAGAGGACTAGAAGCTCCTCCTGCTTATGTTTCCCTGCAGACAGGCCAGGGAGAGAGCTGGGTCATGTGACAGCTGGATATCGATTAGGAAAAAGGTACTTGTGACAAACCCAACCAGGGCAGGGGCTTTTGAAGGGGAGTTCAGTCTAGGCCTCTTGCCTGACTATGGGCCCTGGTGTTTGAGGGGGCCTCTATTCTTAGGTAGGTGTGTGCCTGGGGGACCTTTTGGAATAGTTTTACTTTGCATTCAAGAAAGGAGTTGTAAAGGAAAAAAAGAATTCTGCTGAAATGACTGTATAGAGACATAATAGTCTGTATAGAGACATAATAGATTCCTTTTAAAAATGATTAAAAATAGATCAAAATCAATCATATAATGTGCCTGCAGTTTCAGTTTTGTTTTTCATCTAGTTTCATGCTTCTGTGAAGGACAGAGACACAGAGCCAATACAGGGCAGTGTTTGTTTTTTAAAACTAAACTGATTGGTTCTGAGGGGTTTTAGACACACAGTAATCACACCTCCTTGATTAGAGACCACAGAGAGAAGCTCCCAGTACTTTTTTCATAAGGAAACAGACAAGCAGGAAGTGTGCAGAACAGAGAAGGATTACAGCAACATAGCAAAAACGAACAATGAGGACATGAAACCAGGACTGCATTCGGGTAAAGGAAGCTATTTAGCTAAAAAAAAAAAATCCTTTAGTGACCCTTTAATGTCTCCCCCTGAGACACACAGACTCTGGGAACTGGAGGACCCGGATACAGATTTGGTGCCTCTGTGTCTTGTTGGGGTATAGACAGACAAAACCAGCACTGACTGCTTCAACCCCCCTCCTAGACTCAGGGACTCAAAGCAGATGATTATAATCAGCTTAAAACAACCTGATGCTGGGTCTCCTGCTGTAAAGGTGTTATGTGATTACTGTTAAGTGTCTTTCTCCCATTGTGTGTCTCCGAGGTGTACAATCCCATTTTTTAATTGGGTTAATTGAGTCGCCTAGTGTTTGCCTGTCTGCTAATCCTCTTTGCTAGTCTTAGTGTACCATTTTGTTCAGGTGGTGACTGCCCCTATTTTTGAAGTGTCTCAAAAACTGTATATCTGTTTAGCTATCGGTCTGTGGAAAGGGATTGGACGGCAATAATTTATAAAAATTTTTTTATTAAAATAATTTCAGTACCATTATTCACATACAGAAATAGAAGGGTCATTATACGGCGGCACTTTGAAGTGGAATACTTTTGTTATGACAGTAGCTAGCTGCCATAACCCCAGTATCCACTTCTTCAGTTGGCTGTCCGCTTCAAGATTAAAGTGGTCTCATCGGCGGATTCGCCACAAGATCACTTTAAACAGGAGAGGGGAAGAGCCCCTTCCCACTGCTCTCTGGTGCTCTCCGCCGTGTCCTCTCCCCTGCTTGGCATGGGGCCGAGTGAGGTGAAGGCACGTCAAAACATCACTTCTGCCCATAGCTCCTAAAAGGGACTTAAAAATAATAATAAAAAAAAAAAAAAAAAAAATCGCATTTTAGTGTAAATATGAGACCGGAGGTCTTTTTGACCCCAGATCTCATATTTGAGAGGTCCTGTCATGCTTTTTGTCTATTAACCACTTAAGACCCGGACCTTTAGGCAGCTAAAGGACCTGGCCAGTTTTTGCGATTCGGCACTGCGTCGCTTTAACTGACAATTGCGCGGTCGTGCGACATGGCTTCCAAACCAAATTGGCGTCCTTTTTTCCCCCACAAATAGAGCTTTCTTTTGGTGGTATTTGATCACCTCTGCGGTTTTTATTTTTTGCGCTATAAACAAAAATAGAGCGACAATTTTGAAAAAAAATGCAATATTTTTTACTTTTTGCTATAATAAATATCCCCCCAAAAATATAAAAAAAAAAAACGTTTTCCTCAGTTTAGGCCGATACGTATTCTTCTACCTATTTTTGGTAAAAAAAAAACAAAAAAAACACAATGAATGAATGAAAACTTATATAGCGCAGCACATGCAAACTTTATCGCCTCTGGGCGTTTATCGATTGGTTTACTTTGCACAAAATTTATAGCGTTTACAAAATAGGGGATCGTTTTATTGCATTTTTATTAATAATTTTTTTTACTACTAATGGCCGCGATCAGAGTTTTTTTTCATGACGGCGAAATTATGGCAGACACTTTGGACAATTCTGACACACTTTTGGGACCATTGTCATTTTCACAGCAAAAAATTCATTAAAAATGCACTGATTTCTGTGAAAATGACAATTGCAGTTTGGGAGTTAACCACAAGGGGGCGCTGAAGGGGTTAAGTCTGTGTTTCTAACTGTAGGGGGGTGTGGCTGTAGGGGGTGACATCATTGATTGTGTTTCCCTATATAAAAAGGAACAGACGATCAATGATGGCGCCACAGTGAAGAACGGGGAAGCTGTATTTACACACAGCTCTCCCCGTTCTTCAGCTCCGGGGACCAATCGCAGGACTCCAGCGGCGATCGGGTCCGTGGGTCCCGCGGTCACAGAGCTTCGGGCCGCGGGCGCGCGCCCGCGACCCACGGCTGGGCACAAAGAGGACGTACAGGTACGTGCAAGTGCCCAGCCGTGCCATTCTGCCGATGTATATGTGCAGGAGGCGGTCATTAGGTGGATAAAAGGGATGTTTACAAAAAGCCCAAATTTGTCCGCTATAATCCACCTGGATACACCAAGTAGTTGTGACGATATGTAGAGTTTTACTAACACGTGTCAAAGTTGCAAAATTGAGCTTAGCTTTTTAGATTTGTTTTACACTTAGGTGTGAAGGGGGTTAAATACCACCAAAAGAAAGCTCTATTTGTGTGAAAAAAATGATAACAGCATCATATGGGTACAGTGTTGCATCACCGCGCAATTGTCATTCAAAGTGTAAGAGCGCCTGAAAGCTGAAAATTGGCCTGGGCAGGAAGGGGGGGGGAAGGTATTGAAGAGGTTAAAGGAACACTGAAGGCAAAGTTTAAAAAATAAAAATAAATAATAAACATGTTATACTTACCTCCACTGTGCAGCTTGTTTTGCACAGAGTGTCCCCCTAACCCTGTCTTCTGGCGTCCCTCGATGGCTGTCTCGGCTCCTCCTCGCAAAAGCTTTCCACCCTCATGCGAGCTCGCATAGTGGAAAGCTTTTGCGAGCGCGCTCTCGTGATACAGCGGCGGGCATAGCCGCCGACTGTATCACTCGGGCCCCGCCTCCCGGCGCGCCTTGTCCCCCACTGTGATTGACAGCAGCGCCAGCCAATGGCTGCGCTGCTATCAATCTGTCCAGCCTAGCCAATCAACGGCCAGTCTGGGAACAGAAGAGGATTACATGGATGCGCACGGGACTTTCGAGGGGTCAGGTAAGTAAAACGGGGGCTCGGTAGGGGGGGGGGGGGCTTTACCCTCGGATGTTTTTTCACCTTAATGCATGGGATGCATTAGGGTGAAAAAACATTTACCTTTACAACCCCTTTAAGCAGTATAGAATGGTAAGAACCATTGGTAAGGGGAAACCTCCTAAACGGGGACTGAAATAAAAACTCGAACCCTTCTCCGCTCTCTCAAAAACAAAAAAGTGTTGGCTGCAGTTCCTCTTTAATATGGCTGACAGTAATTCAGGGAAGGTTTGAAAACCATTTCTTATAGCACAAAGCCCCTTTCAATCTGGTGAAACAAACATTCCACTTATTGTCGCAACTGTCACAAACATTCCAATCCCCCTGCTAACCAGTTAGTGAACATCTGTGTTTTCATATGACTCACTCAGGCTTCTAATTCTCCATATGGAGGCCTGTGTACTGAAGACGCACCGCAGGATCTTCAAAGGGAAACTGCACTGCAGCCCAACGCTGCATTCTGACTGCCCAGGGTGGATTATTTACACACACAACACAGGAATACCTTCATTTTTACCATTTTATTTGAACACGGTTCGTGTTTCCACATATGTACATCTATTTACAAATAATCTCTTATAAATAAAAGTATTTATGGCAAAAATATGTTGTTTTTTTTCTAACGCAGTAGGATTCTTTATGTCCTGAAGCGAAAAAATAGGCTATATTAAAGCTATTGACTGCTCAGAGACAGACTCTGATTGATCAGGTTCTCTTCTTTAGCAAAAAAATTGTGGACAAAGGATTAGCGGTAGTCTTTAAATTCTTCCATCCGCAGTACGTCATTTCATTGCAGCGGTAAATGAGTTCTGAGCGGTTCATTGTAGGGATATATAAAATGAAACCCTTACAGGATATCAGCTTAATTTGCCATGCTTAGCTATGGAAATTTGGGCTCCAGCCCTGAGGGATTACATGCTGCAGGATAACCTTGACTAGTCAGAAATGAGAGGCAGCCCGTTCTATACTCCCGAGGAAGAAGCAACAAGTCCTGCAAAACTTCATACAACTGGCAAGAGGAAAACTCACCCAAGCTCTACCGCTAGATAGTATAGTTGGTGTCACGGCCGATCCTGACCTCCCTGGGGCCCTAAGCCAAATGACATGTCACATTAAAGTTGAGAAGCGGGAGCTGGGGGGGGGGGGCCTGTTGATAGCAACATGCCACATTAAGGATTAAAGTTTAGAAGCGGGGGAGGGGGTGTTCTGCTGTCGAAAATGAGTTCATCTTACATTAAAGTGAGAAGCTTCTTACCCCTTCTCCCATGCAGCCAGTAAGTTGAGAAGCGGGGTAAGGGGACAAAAATGAATTCTCACCAGGCGGGGCCTCTAGCAATTTGGGGGTCTCTCTGCAGCTTTGTGGGGCCCTAAGCGGCTTGCATAATGAGCCTATAGGGCGGATCGGCCCTGGTTGGTTTGCAGAGTAGTCGGTGCTCTGGCCAATTAAAGGGGATTGTAAAGGTTAGTTTTTTTTTTTTTTTTTCTAAATAGGTCCCTTTAAGTGTATTGTTGGTTCACCTACCTTTTCCTTCTTTTTCCCTTCTAAATGTTTTTTTTCTTTGTCTGAATTTCTCACTTCCTGTTTCTACTCATTAAGCTTGCCCCTATCATCCGAGCCATTCTGGCTGGGGGTTAGTCAGCCAGAACAGCCTACTGAGGAAGAACAGGAAGTGAGAAATTCAGACAAAGAAAAAAAAAACATTTAGAAGGGAAATCAAAAGAAAAAGTAAGTGAACCAACAATGCACTAGCTTAAAGGAACCTATTTAGAAAATAAAAAAAGATCCTTTACAATCCCTTTAGGCTCACAAGTGATCCATAGAAAGTACAGGTCAGCAACTTGACAGCTTCTCCATAGAAAATATTTATTGAAGCATAACAGCAGTAACATCATCCAAAAATACTCACGCGTTTCGGCCTTAGGCCTTCATCAAATGGGAGTGTCTATGAATTTGAGCGGAGACAGCGAGCCAGGTCTTCTTGTCCACATCAGTGCCTGACCTCACAAATGCCCTTCTGGAAGAATGGTCAAACATTCCCATAGACGCCCTCCTAAACCTTGTGGGCGGCCTTCCCAGAAGAGTTGAAGCTGTTATAGCTGCAAAGGGCGGGGCCAACTCAATATTGAACCCTACGGACTAAGACTATAGTGTACTTCCTGTTCCCCTAGGGACACATTCATGTGTCGCCCCCTACTTATCCCCATTAGCTGGCTATCCTGAGTATTACTCTACTAAATCTAGTTTTTTTTTTTTTTTTTTAAGTGTATTTTGGTGCGTGAACTCGAGAGAGAGGAGCCGGACTGCAGGAGTTGGGAGTAGGCAGACCCTCCCCCCGGAGGCAATCGCCATCCTTCTCCATGCCCCTGGTGGCAATGGCGGGTGTGAAGGGGGGCCTCCCACTCACCCCGCCCTACCTGCTCCTCTTGGGAGCCCAACTGGGGCCCAACGGGACCCCAATGGGGCAGAGGGACTCCCCCTATGAGGGAGTGAGGGGGCCTAGCCCACCCAGCCAGCCCCGTAGGTCCTTCGCCTCTCTTTATTTTTAGGAGACCGCATGGCCAAAGTGCGTGTGTTTTAAATCAATTTCGTGTGCGTGCAAGTGTGGTGGTTTTTTGTGGGGGGGGGGGGGGGGGTGGGAGTACTAAGCACAGGCGTACCTTGCATAGCACACCCACCGGGAGCCGGGCTGAGACCACCAAACTCAATTCACATGTAGCCGAGACCGGGATCCGAACCCTTGGCTGCAGAGGTGAATGGCTTGTCAGCGCAGTGCCAATCACGTTGAGCCACCACAGCTCCTCTAAATCTAGTTTTCATAGTCACACAGGTTCATGCCAAGGCTGTGGAAAAAGACAGCCTGGTCATGGAGTTAGAACCTAGAACCAATGACTAGAAGAGTAGAACTGTTGCTTCACTCTGCTAGCAATTTGGTTCTGTGTATACAGACCCAGAATGGGTGATGCCTTATTACAATATTCCACCAAAATAATGTTCAAACTGTAGAAGAACGGCAGCAGCGATGACCCATACATTAGAAGGAGACCGGTACCTTTTATTATACGCAGGAATGTCTTCATGGCTTGGCAGTATGAGTGGGTGGTTGTAGCCTTGCTACCTTTGGTAATGCCTATGTAGAAATCCAGCTCTGGTCCTCTATACCGTACATATCTGAACACAGACATAATAAAGAAATGTCTGCTTGTGTAAGCCCCTAGAGAATTCATTTAAGGACCGATTTAAATAATGAAAGTAACAACCTGGTTTACGAAGGAAAACACAGTTCTTCTCGTGACATGTTTATTCAGGAGGCATCTGTGGCTAGGGGTGCTACAAGCAGCCACTAAATCACTAGATCAATAAAGTACAAAGTACAGGTAGACAGGGTTCAAGAAATGCTTCATGGCAATTTGGCAAATGCACGTGATCTGCTCCGAGGGAGAATGGACGTCTTCTGCACAAACTGCCTTTATATGGCAACTGATTGTTCTACTTTGGTGTTTGGAGCATCACATATTGCAGTCTGGAGACGAGGCTGGTTGAAAAAAATGCAGTGCAATACACTAGACCAGGCTTTCTTTACCAGGGTTCTGTGGACCTCTAGGGTTTCTTGACGGGTTTCTAGGGGTGCTTCAGGTAGTGGCAGATACATCTCCTTTCAACAGTGACCACCAATGTAAGGGGGCAATATTCCACTGACATACTATGTAAACCAATGCCTCTACACCAGGGGTAGGCCACCTTTCTTAGGTTGAGATCTACCTGGACAACATGGAGGAAATCAAAGATCCGGGGGGGGGGGGTGTGGTGCTCCCTAGCAGTGTCCTCTGACCCAACCCTCGACATGGTAGTGTTCTCTGCCCCTTCCCCCCATAGCAGAATCCTCTAACCCCCCCCAACAGTAATGTCCCTTGTCCCCCTTCACATCACCCACCCTCCACTGTAGTGTCCCCCGCGCCACCATAGCAGTATCCTCTCGCCCCCTTCGAATCAACCTTTCCATAGTGTCCTGTGTCCCTTTCCCTCGCACAGTAGTGTCCTCTGGCCCTATTGCAGTTTCCTCTGTCCCCCAGCAGTGTCCTTTGCACCCGTCACAGCCACATTGCCATGTGTTGGTAGCACTTTCCTACCATACAGCGGATGTACAGCAGAGTGGAGAGAGGAAGGCAGCACAGTACTGGAATAATGGTGAGCGCAGAGTTAACTCTTCATAGTAACAAGCTGGTGATTGGTTGCTAGGCCAGCCCGGCCTCTCGCTATCCACTCTGTAGTGAAGACGAGAGCGGTGAACGCAGAGAGGAAGGATAGGTAAAAACGGGGATGTGTTTGCAATCATCTACCCATCAGCTGCCAGCGGTCGACGGGTAGATCGCGATCACTGGCTGACCAACCCCCTACTCTACACTGACTGCCAATGTAAAGGGGCTTTCCTAAATCACCACCAATTTAAGAGGCACTTATCTACTGACCACTAGTGTAAGGACCTTTGGGAAGGCTACATTTTATTTGTAGCTATTATTTGTTTTATATTAAGATTTATATTGTGTTACAGAGCAGGGAATGTTGTAAAGAGCCCTGCTCTGGGTGCCAAATTCTGTAGCTATGCCACATTCCTTATTCTTTTATTTAAAACATTACACAACTTACTGATCCGGCCAACGTGTCATGAGATGTAGATAAAATAATATTTAGCAGGGGTCCCCTGAAACCCAAAAAAGCTGAGAGAGGCTGCTTTAGACATCCGCCTTATTGTATAACCGTGTAAAAATGGCATTTAATTTGAAGCTGTATCTTTTTATGGAGAGACTTGCTGGTACAGTACCATCAAATTCTGCCACTGAGCAATACAATATAGGAGCAAAAACTGAAGCCACCACCTATTAAAAATGACCCATCTACACCTCTACACCCATGCTTCATCATTAGTAGATGTTACTTCACAATTTAACAGTTTAAAGACAAATTGGTATACACAATTGGAAATTCCGACAAGAATACTGGAGTTTTTTCCGACGGAATATTGGCTCAAACTTGTGTTGCATACACACAGTCACACAAAATTCCGACCGTCAAGAACGCGGTGACGTACAACACTACAACGAGCCATGAAAAATGAAGTTCAATGATTCTGAGCGTGCATCAAATTGATTTCGAGCATGCGTCTTTTTTTTGTGCCTCGAAATTGCATACAGACGATCGGAATTTCCGACAAGAACTTCTACCGTCGGAAAATTTAAGAGCCAGCTCTCAAATTTTTGCTGTCGGAAATTCAGACCGAAAAAGTCCGATGAGGCCTACACACGGTCGGAATTTCCGACCAAAAGCTCACATCAAATTTTTTTGGTCGGAAATTCCGACCATGTGTACGCGGCAAGAGTCTGAGCTTGTGGATAACTATAACATCTTTCCGATTTTTCTTACAAGCCTTCATTTTCATCCTTACATTCTGAGAGTTGGTGTCCAAAAAGTATACCCCATTTCCAAAAATACCCTGGAGCCCATACATCAAGGCTGTTGGATGATCACTCTGCTGATGGTCTTCCTGCCGTCTCTAAGGAATGGTTTTCTGCTAAAGATTTACACTTCTAATGCGCCATCAGTTCTGCACTAGAGGAAAACCATTTTTTAACTTGGCCAGTTGATTTATGTTAGCTGGATATGTATAGTAATACTCAGTATTATTCATTAATGGGGGGGTAGCACTTTTTTTTTGGAGGCAGACAAGCCCATTTTACCCAATGGTCAGACAAGCCAATTTTACCAGTAGTGACGGGGGCCATGTCTCCCTCTCAGTCATTGTCTTTTGACTCAGAAGACATGCTCTCAAAAAGTATGTCACTTCCGTGCAAGTTATTGATTAGCTGCGACTTGGTCTTCATCAGCAGCTGCGCCCTCCTGCAGATGAGTCTCTCTTGTTCCTGCTTTAGCTCGATGTAGGACCGGGAAAAAGTATGGAAGATTGAGGTCACAGGGAAAGCCATCAGTAAAATTCCACTTAGGATGCTGCTGAGGGCTACTACCTGGCCTGGTATGCTCCTAGGCACCATGTCACCATACCCTACCGTCGTCATGGTGATAACAGCCCACCAATAGCAAGCAGGGATGCTTGTGAACTCCTGTGATTCCCCCATCTCGTTCTCAATCAAGTAAAGCAGCGGGGCAAAAAGGGCAATGGCTACACATAGGAAGAGGAGCAGCAGGCCAAACTCGCGGGTGCAACGGCGGGCAGTGAGACCCAATGTCTGTAGCCCTAGGGAGTGCCTAGCCAGACGCATGACATACAGGATCCTCAAGGCACGAAGTATGCGCAGCACAAGGCCCACTTTATCCAGGTAGATGTTCCCAGTTCCCGATTTCTTCTGCCCCCCTGAAGTGTTGTCCACGACCAGCGCGATATAGTAGGGCAGGATGGCCACCACGTCTATTAGGTTCAGTGGCTGCCGCAAGAATGCAAACTTACTGGGCGCCTGGATGAAGCGCAAGACAAATTCCAGAGAGAACCAACCCACGCAGACCGACTCCACAATAAAGATGTTGTAGCACATGGTGGAGCATTCCCCCTGGAAAAGAAATATATGACTAGGTCAGAAACAGATTTCAAATATTACATTTCAATGTTAAAGGGGTTGTAAAGGATTTTTTTCCCCCCCATAAATAGCTTCCTTTACCTTAGTGCAGTCCTCCTTCACTTACCTCATCCTTCCATTTTGCTTTTAAATGTCCTTATTTCTTCTGAGAAATCCTCACTTCCTGTTCTTCTGTCTGTAACTCCACACAGTAATGCAAGGCTTTCTCCCTGGTGTGAAGAAAGCCTCCTGAGGGGGGAGGGGGCGAGCAGGCAAGTCAGGACACTCTCTACTTTGCAGATAGAGAAATCTGCTGTGTGTTAGTGGGCGTCCTGACACTCCTGCTCGCCCCCTCCACCCTCAAGAGGCTTTCTCCACACCAGGGAGAAAGCCTTGCATTACTGTGTGGGGTTACAGACAGAAGAACAGGAAATAAGGACATTTAAAAGCAAAATGGAAGGATGAGGTAAGTGAAGGTGAAGTGCACTAAGGTAAAGGAAGCTATTTAGGAAAAAAACATTTTTTTCCTTTACAACCCCTTTTAGCTGTATTGTGAAGAAAACTGTGTAAATCAAAAGAGGAAAGAAAAGAAAAAGTAAAGAGGAAAGAAAAGAAAAAGGAAAGAAAAGAAAATGGAAAGAGGAAAGGAAAGAAAGAAAAGGAAAGGAAAGGAAGAGGAGGAAAACGGTAGAGAAAGGAAAGGAGGAAAAAGGTAGAGAAAGGAAAGGAAAGGAAAGGAGGAAAACGGCAGAGAAAGGAAAGGAAAGGAGGACAACGGTAGAGAAAGGAAAGGAGGAAAAAGGTAGAGAAAGGAAAGGAAAGAAAAAGGAAAGGAGGAAAACGGCAGAGAAAGGAAAGGAAAGGAGGAAAAAGGTAGAGAAAGGAAAGGAAAGGAGGAAAAAGGTAGAGAAAGGAAAGGAAAGGAAAGGAGGAAAAAGGTAGAGAAAGGAAAGGAAAGGAGGAAAAAGGTAGAGAAAGGAAAGGAAAGGAGGAAAACGGTAGAGAAAGGAAAGGAAAGGAAAGGAAAGGAAAGGAGGAAAAAGGTAGAGAAAGGAAAGAAAGAAGAAAAGAGGAAAGAAAGGAGAGGAGAGGAAAGAAAGGAAAGGAAAGAAGGAAAAGAAAAAGGAAAGTAAAGAAGGACATTATATATATATATATATATAATATATATATATATATATATATATATATATATATATAATATACACAGAATACACAGAGAATACAACACACACAGAATATAAAATAAGCCCCCATCAAGAAGCATCAGTTGACCCTGTGGAAGGCAGTCTTGCCCCACTGACTCCTGAATAGCACACCGGGTGAAACACATTAAAGGATCAAGTTCAACATTTATGAATAATGTTCTTGTCAGCGTGTGAAGAATTAATTAAAACCAAGACCCGTAGCGATAAAGGTCGGGGAACCTAGTCAGCCAGAAATGTGTCATATACTTCCACATTCACATTGTAAATGTGTGATGGCCTTTGCCAAATGGGTAGCGAGTCGCGACTCTCTACCTCATGTACTAAAATACTAAGGTTGTCCAGCTCAAGATTTCAAAACAAAAACTGTCACCATGGGTACTAAACTACCCAGGACTATTTTCAGACATCCGAGGCAGACTGGCAGGCCTTCAAACTCTTAAAAATGTTTATTAAACCAAAAATTTTCTCCACAGAGCCAGTAGAAAAAAAATAAAAAAGCAGTATTTATTAAATTTAAATATGTATTTTGCCATTAAAGTGGTTGTAAACCCTTACATATACCTAATAAAGTGGCAAGCCTCAAGCCACAGACATGAAACAAATCCTCCTGCATAAGTTGTACTTGTTTATCTGCGGCCTTCTCTTCTCTACATTCTTCTAAAACACACAGTTCAAAGACTATTTCTCATTTTCAACGAGCAGGGGGCAGGGATCTGACATTACACAGCGAACAGCATAAAAGTAGGGAGCCGAGTGTAATCTGATACCTCAGAGGAGGAAAAGGACACACACCCCTCTACACAGTCTCACAGGGAAATATGTACTGCTGAGGCTTTCATTAACCTGCTGTGTGCTGAGGAGGGGGGGGGCATCTTAAAGCAGTAGTAAACCACAATAATAAAAAAAATATCCCCTGCAGGATAATAGCATCATGTGCTAGTATGCATCGCATACTAGCACATTATAAAGGACTTACCTTGAAATGAAGCTCTCAAGCGGTGCTCTGTCACTGCTGACAGGGCTTCCATCTTCACCCGATCTTCCTTACAGGTTTGCGGGCTTCGGCTATTTGAATGGCTGAGCCGCAAAGACATCACTCCTGCGCATGTGCGTCGGAGTTACGGCCATGGTATGGCTCTCTCAATAGACAGCATGCCATCTAAGAACACGCTGTGTACAAATAGGGTAGACCTAGGTGTGTGCAGCCTATTACATTACGGCAGGGTTTGATAAACCCCGGGCGCCAGGTCGCAATTGCTCCCACCACTGCTCCCGATGACAGGAAGCAGTAGATCTCTGTCCCGTCACTAGGCAGAACAGAGAAATGCCTTGTTTACATCTCCCCGTTCTGCAGCTCCATGACACGATCGCAGGACACCAACAGACCTCGAGTACGCAGGAGCCGCTGTCACACTCATGACTGGCGCGGGCCCGCAATGCGTCAATTTAAAGGGGGACGTACAGGTTACGTCCCTTTGCGCATTCTGCCGACATAAATAGTCGTGCGGCGGTCGGCAAGCGGTTTACATGTGCAAAGACAGAACAATAAAGAAAAAGGAACAAAAGAGGTGAATCCTCAGCCTGGGATGATGACCTGACAATGACGTTGGGCACTGATGTACTCTCCCGTTCCAGGTAACTGTATACTGGTATAATATTGGCTTTCACGGCTTTGTTATTACAATTAATTAAAGACAGATGGCTGCAGTTTATGTACAGGCAATAAATGATGCTTTTTTCTCTGTACTCTGTACAGTGTGATTAATTGTCATTGCCTGGTTGAGCCAGAGAGGAATGGGAACATCCGCCGAGCTACAGCCATTATCCACAGCTTAGACCTGCCAATAACCCCAATCAAGCGTTGGCATCAAAAATGGTCACGCTATACAATTTGTAGGGAGTTATTATAAAATATTTGAAAATTAATTTGGTGTGTTTGGAAAATATAGCATAACTGATCTGAGACCAACTCATTCACGCTAGTGGGAGCAAGAAAAAAAAAAGCCCAGTAATCCACATAAATTAGATCTGGAGTTTCATCCCTACAGTGAACATTTACCCACATGGAGTTTTTTTTTTTTATATCTCTTGTTGCTGGTGTGGATGTCACACGGGTGTTGTGGTTTATTCCCACAGTACAAAACATAGCCATGGCTCAATTTATCACTGTCACCATCTGTATAAAGTGGCAGGGTCTGATGAAAATAGTTGCTTGTTTCATGGAATGTATTGTGGAACATGTCAGCACTGTAATTGACATTATATAAACCTTAAAAACATCCAGTCAGCAAATATGGAAAAGTAAAAGCCTACGTACTAACGTACTACTGCACAGGGCCGCTGGTAGGCCAGTACAACTGGCCCTGTTGTACTGGGCCTGGCTAACAGGGGGCAACCTGAACAGATAAGTTAATATGTTAAAAAAAAAAAATCCTCCAGCCATGACCGATCAGAGACCTAACCGAGGCGGCATGGGTGGCACGGTCTGCAGGTGGCCCATGCCGCCAATGCCGTAATGTGCTGCAGACAGTGCCACCCATGACACTAATGCCATAACGCACGTGCTGCCTGCAGAGACAGTGCCACCTGTGCTGCCAATGGCATTATGCCATTGGCGGCATGGGTGGCACTGCCTGCAGCACAATATGACATTGGCCATGTTGACTTTGTTTCGAGGCAGGGTCTTTGGAGGGGCCAGGGGTGGGGCTGAAGGAGGGACCAGGGGCATGGCCAGGGATGGAGCTAAAGGGGGCCACTTCAGGTAGGCTGTACGGGGGCCCCATGATTTCTCTCAGCGACCCTGCTACTGCACTCTAGGAAGGGGGTAGCGATTATACTGGTTTTCCATGCACTAGCCCAGCAGCATTGTTTGTTTGCAGCATGTGCACTTCACCTCCCCTTGGAGCCTAAACAGGAACTGATCAAATACTATTCTTATTAATATTATACAGGATTTATATCAGTGCCAAGGGTTTATGCAGCACTTTACAACGTGAGGGCAGACAGTACACTTACAATACCATTGGATACAAGGCCCTGCTCACTTTGTAGAAAGACATGATTTGTCCTTCTCTCCTCAGACAGCACAGGGATTTGTGCGTTTACTCAGGACCGAGCCTGCACGGATGCCCCCATGGAAAGCGGTTTTCCGTGGGGGCACCCAATGAAGAAGAAGGGCCTGGAGCACCAGTGGGGGACCCCAGAAGAAGAGGATCAGGGCTGCTCTGTGGAAAACCATTACACATTACGCAGGTAAGTATAGGCATGTCGGTAGTTTTCATAAAAAATAAAAACGTTTAACCCCTTAAAGGTTTGAACATGCACTACAGACACTGATTTACAAACACAATGGTCCCAGAAGACAGTGAAGACCAGCGAAGATGCACCACGCGACTTGCGCATGTGCAGTAGGAAACCGGGCAGTGAAGCCGCAACGCTTCACTTCCTGATCCCCTCACCGAGGATGGCGGCGGGGGCAGCCGAGAGACGAGCGATTGCTTGGCTTCGGCTGCCAACATCACGGGCACCCTGAACAGGTAAGTGTTTTCTTATTTTTTCTTTAAATATTTTTTTCGATGTCCGCCGGTGTCCCGCAATCGGGTCACAGAGCTGAAGATGACTAAGCACTAGTTCCAGTGCGAAACGCGTCAACAGCCAGGTTTTATTTTTATTTTGCTTTTACTTGTAGTGCTGTCCTTCTTTTAATAAAGGCTACAATTTGTTCAGAGTGCGGCTGTCCAGAGACAATTTTTGTTCCTGCCTCCCTGAAGAACGTGGAGATGTCAGTGTAAACACAACATCTCCCCGTTCTTCCTAGCGACATGTCACTGATCGTCTGTTTCCTGCCATCGGGAACAGTGAGGGGTCATGGCAAGCCACACCCCTGACAGTTAGAATTACTCCCTAGGTCACACTTAACCCCCTTCAGTGCCCCCTACAGGTTAACCCCTGCACCTAATCAGTGCATTTTTATAGCATCACTGATAGCAATTTTTTTTACCAAAAATATGTAAAAGAATACATATCGGCCTAAACTAAGGAAAACTTTTTTTATATACTTTTTAGGGATATTTATTATTTCAAAAATGTTAAAAATGTTGTTTTTTTAAAAAAATTGTTGCTCTGTTATTGTTTATAGCTCAAAAAATAAAAACCGAATAGGTGATCACGAACACCAAAAGAAAGATCCATTTGTGGAAAAAAAAAAGGACGTCAATTTTGTTTGGGAGCCACGTCGCACAACTGCGCAATTGTCAGTTAAAACGACGCAGTGCCAAATCGCAAAAAGTGGCCTGGTCTTTGCCCAGCCAAATGGTCTGGGGCTGAAAAAAAATAATGAAAGCCTTTTCCTTCTTATTCTTATGTAGTAGTGCAATACATGTTTAAACTTTAATGTGCTATTATTATAGGCTGGGGGTGGAATTGCAATCTAGAAAAGGCCGGCAGAGCAGCGTTAAGTTTTACATCAAATTTAGATTTCGTTTTAGTCATAGGGCCAGATCCACATACAATTGCCCCGGCGCAGTGTATCAGAGATACACTACGCTGCCGTATCTTACCTGGCTCTAAGTCGAATCCTGGAAGATTTTGCGCCGTAAGTTACGGCGGCGTAGTGTATCTCTGGCGGCGGAATTCAAATCGGCGGGTAGGGGGCGTGAATCATTTAAATGAAGCGCGTCCCCGCGGCGATCGAACTGCGCATGCTCCGTTTAGAAATTTCCCGTCGTGCATTGCGCGAAATTACGTCGAAACGTATTTTATTTTTTTACTAGCGTAAATTACGTACATTCCTATTCACGGACGACTAACGCAAAAATTTAAAAAAAATTAAATTTCGACGCGGGAACGACGGCCATACTTAACATGGCAAGTCCAACTATAGACCGGATAATAGCAGCTTTAACTATACGCCGGAAAAAGCCGACTAGCGACGACGTACGAGAATGCGACGGCCCCTCGTACCTTCGTGGATCGCCGTAAAAAGCTAATTTGCATACCTGGTGCGAAAAACTACGCAAACTCCACCCAGCGGGCGCAGAAATATTGTACCTACGATCCGAAGGCGTACGAAGACGCAAGCCTGTCGGATCGAAGCCCGAAGCCGTCGTATCATGGTTTGAGGATTCAAACTAATGATACGACGTAAGTAATTTGAAAGTACGCCGGTGTATCAGTAGATATACCGGCGTACTGGCTCTGTGGATCTGGCCCATAGTCTTTTCACTAAAATGCCATTTTAGTTTTAGTCTTATTTTAGTCATCTGAATAGTTTTAGTCATATTTTAGTTGACTAAAATCTCCATTACCAGTGTTAAATTTGTCAACAAAATTAAAACGCTGGCTCTGACTAGATATTACTGAGGATGGATTAGGTTTTTAGTAATCCAACTAAAAGTCACTCAAGTCTTGGATCGTGAAGCAGGATTACACCAAATTTCTTTCAAGCAGTGATTTTTTTTTAATGAAAATTGTGACATTATGACCAAACCCAGAGTTCTTACTTTTTCCTCTTCTTCCCTCAACTCGGGCATGGTGCTGATGGAGAGATTTACCGCTGTGATTGTCACAAATAAGACTGACAAGCAAGCAAAGATTTTCCCCGGAAGTCCAGACTGCGGTTTCTCCACCATGTCCCTGAGATGACGCATGCACATGTCAAACCGGCTCTCATCCTCTGGCTCAGAAACATTTTCACTCTCGATCAACTCGTCCTCCTGGAGGTTGAGCTCAGCAAACTCTTCCATCTTTTGAATATACCGTCTTTTACAGCACCATTCCAGGCTGTTCTCTTCAATCCCCCAATAGAGGAGCTCCTCCTGGAAGGAAAGTGCGCACATCTCGCGCAAGAGCCGCAGTTTTCCTACACGCAGGAATGTCAAAATAGTCCTGAAGGCTCCAGGGTTCCGATCGAAAAAAAACTCATTGCAAGTAACGTCATAATCATCACATATGCTCAGGATCTCATCAAAGTTGTTGCACAACTTTAGCTGTCCCAGCCGCGTCAACGGGAACTCCTCCAAAGTGGTCCATGGGAGCAGATACCTAATGCCACCGACATTAATAATGGCATGGTGCTTGCGGTCCTCAGGATGTATGCTATTAAAGAGGTCCTCCCCTGGCTGTATGAGCTTAGCCCTTTTGTAAAATATCCCTTTCAAGGATTCAGTCTCGGCAAAGAAGTTTTGGTTGAAGGAAGCGTCGGAGGCGCAACTCAGCGCACTATAGTCATAGTCCGAATTTTCCCCTCCAAGAAGAGTCATAATGCCAAGAATCACATCCTGTGGAGATTTTTTGGGGAGAATTCTGAAACAGAAAATAGAAACACAGTTAATGTTACGTTGGATATTTGTACAGAGCCAAAATACTCAGCAGTGCTTTATAGAAAATATAGACAGACATTCACATTAGTGCCAGCCCCAGAGGATTCTGGATTTTACAATCCCTGCCTCTGAGGAGTTCACAAAACGTTTGACAATATATTGTATGTAGCACACTTCCTGTATGCCCTCTCTGTACAGACCACGATAACCAGGGTTCCTCAACTGTGATAACCAAGGTCAAAGCGCGTCCCTCCATTATACGCTGCCGTGCTTTGCTCTCCTCTCTGGACCGAATGCATCTCCATCTTTGGGAAGGTCTGTGGCAGAGATTTTGCTAAAGTTCCGTGTGACGCTCTAGCTGCTAGGCTGGTGAGAGAGGCCTATCCAGGTGCACAATACCCACTCTGGCTAGAGTGGCGACGAAAGTTTATTGCTGGAAGCAGGACTGTTTCGGAACGGAGTTATACACCTGAACCTACTACTTACTATTCTTCCTACCTCTTCTACTACTTTTATTATTTTACCCCGTTGGGTAATAAAGCACAGAAAAGGATACCTAAAGTGTGGACATTGCAGTTCTTCTCAGCTCTCATCATACACCCTAGACGGCGGAGGAATAGAGGCAACATGCCACCCAAAACTAATCAGCAGCTCCTTCGGGGGTAGTGCTACACAAGTATGCATAGCATTATGGAAAGTGCGGCTGTCGTTATTGTCACTCTTAGTTAGAGGCCAGTTTGTGAGTCAACATACCAGCACCACCTACATAAAAAGGAAAATATATATTTTATTCCTTTGCTACATTGGGAAATATAATCTAATCTCATTTATCCTCTGTCTATGGCTGGAGAAGTTTCTCGCCATCAATGACATCAAAGAAAGCAGCACAAACACTGCAGCACCAGGCCAGGGGCGAGGATTCTGACCGTTTATTGACCAAAACAGTGACGCAAAAGAGATGGAGATAGCTGCAGGTCATAAAAGTAAATTATTGCTGAACAGGAGATGTAAAAGCCTTGTTGATAAAGCACTCTAATTATACAGATAAAAGGAAATGCTCAAATTGAGCACAAAGTATTACAGTCCAGAGATGAATCTGTTTATTATACCTATAAAGTAAGCCAAGACATTTTGGGCGATAGCCACTAAACCCAAGACATTATGGGTAGGCTGCATACATCAGCAGAGGAACATACAGCCTGTAATAAAGAACAGACTACGCTCTTTATCAAATAGTTTCCCACATAATAGATCCTAACCCTCATTGGGTCCCCAACGGTTTTTTTTGGGGGGGGGGGGGCGCGAGGGGTTTTAATTGCCTTACCAGCTTGGAAGTCCAATGTAGTATCTTAATTTGCCGTGTTATATCGCCTATTACAGGCAGTCTCCGAGTTACCAACAACTCCTACTTACGAACGGCCTCAAATGCCGGCCACTTGTGCTCCACGCTGGTCCTGGATACCTTTCGAGCACCTCCAGAGACACATCCCACACTGCGGTACTACGCCTCAGATAACATAACAATCGCCCGCTGAACTGCAAATCAATTTATAACATTTGTATCATGTGTTTTATGGATTTATTGGTTGATATTCTGTCTCCATCATATAAAATACACCTATGATAACAATTGTAGACTCTTAATTTCTTTGTAAGTGGGAAAACTTACAAAATATGCAGGGGATTAAATCATTATTTTCACCACTGCACATATTTTATCTGTGTGATCAGCTGGGGCTATTGCAGACTGTGAGATGATCTCCAGTATCTACACCAGGGGTGCCCAACCAGTGGCCATATGTGGCCCGTGGAGCCCTCTGATGTGACCCGCCACCTCCTGCTCTGGGATGGAATACAAAAGAATAGAATACTGTTATTAAAGGTAAGTTTCTGGGCATCTCTGTTCTGCAGTAGTTACTGGGCTGCTTTTAAACGGATTACCTACACTGAGCCATAGACCTCTATTACCTGCGAGTTTGAATAGAGTGGGCTGCCATCCACCCGCTTCGCTCATTGTGGCCCGCGACCGGTTACCAAGTCGTTTAAGTGGCCCTGGCTCTTCAAAAGTTTGGGCACCTCTGATCTACACCGTGTCCGGAATTGCATGCCATGCAGATCCTTACTTTACCACCTAGGATGTCAACAGACTCAGATCCCACTGTCAGCGATCCATGTTTAGAATGTAATGTTTAATTAGGCTACATAACCGATACAGCCAAAACTCCCATTATTCTAATCCGAAGTCTCGTGCAGCAGGGAACGGACGCTGCACTGTACAGCCAGCAAATTGGCTCCTGACTGTGAAGAGATGCAGGCTTTGGGATTAAAGATCTTCACATCGGTTGATTTAAAGCTTTCATCTGTTCCCGAAATCATTGGCTCCTTTTACAAAGCAATTGCAAATAGTGGAGCATTACCATGGAAAACAATTATGAGCGTATCCATGTCTGCATTGCCGCAGGTGGCTATTATTGGATGCGGAGACACTTCGCTCCTTCAGTTTAACCACCAACTGAATGCCAGTCAGGAAAGTTATAATAGATGTTTACTATATTTAATATAAACAGGATACTAACATTTAATAGGTAACATCCGATTGCCTTTCGGGGGATCAGGAAGGATTTTTTTCTCTGCTGGAGCAAATTGGATCATGCTTTGGTGTTTTTTTTTGCCTTCCTCTGGATCAACTGTGGGTATAGGATTGTGTAGTTTTTTTCTTTCCCTTTTTTGGTTGATTTAGATAAACTTGTGTCTTTTTTTCAACCAGACTAACTAATTAACTATGTAAGGAAAGAGTTTAGTCTCTATACCAGTGGTTCTCAACCAACCATTCTAGTGTCATGACCCCTTGATAACATTTTCCAAGTTGTGGGGACCCCTAACAGTAGAATTTCCGTAGCGTGAGTTGTCAGCACCCAATGCAAGACAAGTAATTTGCGCCCCTAACCCACGGACATTCGGGGCTCCCTGAGTCCCTTCCACTCGTACAGTATTAAAACCCCTTGTGGTACCTTTTAGGATGTACCACTCTCTCTATGTTCCCCTTTCTTTTCCTTTTAGCTCTATCTTAAGTTCTTGGTTTTTTTCCCCAATATACCTCTCTCTAGCCATCTTTCTTGTTCTTTCTCTCCCTCTTTTCCTCTCCCTTCCATGTATTCTCCAGCTCTGTGGTGTCTTACAGCAGTGACACCTATGCCGAAATCAGGAGATAGGGTCTCCTCCAGCCCCTCACACTTCACATTTCTCACCAGTCAGCTGACCTATAGTCTCTGCCTGCCCCACAGCCTGCTGGGTGGCTGCGAAAAGGCTGCGAGCTTCAGGAGCAGCCCAGGATTTGGTGACCCCTGGCAAATCATCATTTGACCCCCGAGAGGGTCCCGACCCCCAGGTTGAGAACCACTGCTCTATACAGTATATTGAAAAAGTGTTTGGCTGGACAAATGCAATGGTTTTGTCCTGAGTGGCCAAATCACAGACTTTCTATGATGTGAAGTGTCCAGTTAGACAGCTGCTTTCTAGTCTACCGGCCTTCCTTTGGTGAATGGCATGCAGAGATTAAGCTTGGCATTCAGGTGGTCTTGTGTCCTCACTGGCATCCTCCATTTCCTAAAATGGTTGTTGCCATTGCACGCCTGTAAGTGGATATTTGTACTGCTCTTATCTCATGTATTAAAGATACTACAGTTAAAGTGGTTGTAAACCCTTTACAACCACTTTATGCTACAGGTAAGCCTAGATTAAGGCTACCCAGGATATCTCCTAAACCTGCACGGTTTGCACTGGGACAAACTGAAGCAATGGCACGTATGTGCCTTTACCGGCAGCTCCCACAACATCTCTCCTGGGGCTTACTTCCAGGTATTGCGGCTCCGGTGCTGTGATTGTCCGGAGACACGATACCCAGAGTAAGCCCCGGGAGAGATGTCGGTGGCCGGAGGGGGAAACGAGGACGGCTGTAGGGGCTTCGATCTGAGGGAAGTAATACTAGCTAATTTTTTGGGGGTTTACAACCACTTTAAAAGGCACTTGTCCTTTCTCCTTTGGCTTCCCTGAAGAGACCTAGGAGGGACCTGGTTCCTCCTTGTCTTACACCCTCTCTGCACAGATAGCGCCACCCTTTCAGGGAGGCTGCACTGCACCTGCCTACAAGCTGACCCCTGATAATGCTTTTAATGTAATTTGGATATATCCGAATCTCTGAATAACGAAAAGTTTGCGAAACGGACAGCACATGTTTACTCCACTCTATGGCTGCCATCAGTCCCTGCTCCTGCAGCTTCCTAGGATATGTTATGGAATAATCCCAGGAGAATGCAGGGGCAGGGACAAGTCATACTTACGTAGGCGAGAAAGGTGGCAAGGGGCTTTAATATTGATTGGACCCTGGGCAAAAATTTTCTTGGGCCCTCCCTCAACTGTTTGTGGGTAGTGCGGGCTCAAGGGGCAGATGCTTTGGTCCCCACAACAATGACTGGGCCCAGGGCAACTTCCCCTTTCGTCCTGTGTTAAAGATGGCCCGGGGATGGGGCTAGACGACAAAAAAAAAAAAAGAAGTGTAGAGCTACCCCCGAAAGAGGCGCTGGTTGATTTTGGGTCAGCGTATTAAGTTACCAATTATACTAGTCTAGGGGTGAATACTTGTGGAAAGTGAATAAAGCAAGTGTCCAGACATCAGAGTGCGTTTTCAAAGTTTTATTCCAAGGCCCAACATCAACATGGCACACTATAGAGAAAGGTTGATGAGCGAAAGAAAACTGCAGTATCAGGCCTTGGATATTGTAAAGAGCAGCTTGCTCTCAGTACAGGCACACTTAATCGTCGCCACTCCCGTCAGAGTGGGTAAAGTGCCCCGGACAGGCGTTTAACTTGGGCCTGGCAGCCGAAAAGTTCACTTGCAATAGTCACTGGGAGGAATTAGGGCCTCTGCCACAGGCCTGAGGAATTTCCATACTTTTCAAAGAAGTAGAACTAATGGATCCTCCCAGTAAGTCACTCTCTAGAGTCAGAGGACAGTTGAAGTGTACCTGTCAAGTAGTGATGACCGGATCCCCAGTGGTTCGCCTAGGCCTCGCGGACAACCTCTGCCTTTGGATCTCCCGAGCCAATCTCCCACCGTACAGCTCCCAGCTTAGGATCTGGGACCCAGCAAGCCGCTGGGGCCCCTTTCGATGTCAGGGTGAAGCTCCGCTTGGTGCGTAGTTTCAGCCAGGCAGGCCTCGATGGCGGGGCCCATGGATGCGCGCACCCTGAAGGTGGATGCCGCACCTGGAACGCGGGTCCCGCATAGAACGTCTCACGCTTCTCTCAGGCGTCATGCCTCCAGCATGTTCAGAGGGAAGATCCTCCTCTGATTGGCTACTGGGAGAAAGTGGGTCTGTTAGAACCCTGTCTAGCGCCAACTGTCACCCAGGGGTAAAAACACCTCCCCTAGCATGCAGACTGACCTATAAAGCAGTTCTAAACTGACACCAGCCTGAACTTAACCAATTTGTGAGTGGGAGCAACTTAACTCTCCCATTCCCCACTAACTTTAACGTAACGCCCCGCATAATGGGGGGGGGGGGGCGCTACACAAGAACATAAAAAAGCACCAATTTACACTGCAGACGGGGAAGGGAATCCAAGAGGCTAAAGTGACTCTTGAGGGCGAAAAGACACTTTAAAAAAAATTGCAGACCTTCTCTGTCCTTGACACAGAATGTCAAGATAATAAAAAGAAGCCGACGATGATCGGAGATGTGGGGAAATGAAGGATGCAGGGCAATCAAGTGAGAGCCAAAGAGGAGAAGAAGAATGGGGCTGTGTGTGGGACGCTTTGTCCCCACCACACCAGCAGTAAATTGAGTTCTCTGCAGGCCGGTCTGATTGCCTGGCTCCTTACAATGAACTTAGTTAATGGAAATGGGCAAGAGGTGATGATGGCCATGCTTTCAAGAATAGCTTGATGTATAATACAGACCACTCACAATAGCAGGCTATGCCTGCTCATGACACAGTATATTAACCCTTGGCAGGGAAAGCAAGATTATATATATAAACATTATTTCAGCACAAGACACATCTGTAACAAATCTCATCTTCTGTAAGAAGCTAAAAAGACAACACTTTCAAAAATCTTTCTGCTTAAAAGGACACCGACTTCTCCCCTTTTATTATCCATTATTTGTATGGCTAATAGGATACATTTTGTATCTATATAGTAAGACATGTTAGTCCAGTGTGTGGGATATGTGTACGTAGATGGCTGCACTACAGATTTGAGATACATTTCTTTTACTGCTGCTGTAATCACATGTTGGATGTCAAAAGTCGGATTGTAAGAACAAGGCTCCTACTTTGGTCCGACTTCAATGATATTCAATGGGCTGAAGTCGGATCAATGTAGGACCAAAGTAGTACAGGGAGCGTTTTCAAAGTTGTGTAGGACCAGTTAAGACAGCTCTCATAGGGAAACATTGATTTTCACATGTCATGCGACATGAGCTCCCAATGTCGGAGCGTTTGTAGGACAAGTGTGAACCCGGTCTCACTAAGGCTCTGTTCACATCTTGGCATTTTCGGATCGTGGGCAGAATCGGCGCTATTCCGAATCATGGGCAAAACGTGGGACGCCCTTGGGATTCCCGGCACTTCCAACGGCACCCTAATTGCGGCGCTACTTTACCGCGATTCGGCGAGTGACAATCGCGGTACAACCGTGTACACAATATTTACTGGACACCTCATGAACATATTCGCCAGCACACCATGGATCATAGATTACGTCCAAAAATTTCTTGCAAAAGAAGCATCACAAGAGGGCAGCGTTTCGAGGGCACGCAGGACCTCTTTGTCAGGCGAGTGAGGTACTGGACGCCTGTCGCTCCAAAAAAAGTTCTTGTACTTTTGTACTTCTTTTGGGGCGACACGAGTCCCGTGATTCTGCTTGTGTGATTTTACCTTGTCAGACGACAATCGTATTAAAAATTGCGCCACGATGCATGAGTGAGTTTGGGGTGGAGGAACTTGACTGGTCTGCACAGAGTCCTGAGCTCAACTTGATAGAACACCTTTGGGATTAAATAGAGCCAGGTCCAACATCAGTGCCCGACCTCACAAATGCTCTTCTGGAAGAATGGCCAAACATTCCCATAGACACCCTCCTAAACCTTGTGGACAGCCTTCCCGGGAGAGTTTAAGTTTTTATAGCTGCAAAAGGTGGGCCAACTCAATATTGAACCCTCCAGACTAAGACTGGGATCCATTAAAGTTCATGTGCGTGTAAAGGCAGACGTCCCAATACTTTTGGTAATATAGCCTATCTGAGCAGATTAAATGGCAAACAGAAGTGAATATAAACCACTAATGACACCAACTTAGTCCAGACAGATGACTTACAATGTATATCTACTGGCATACAGGAGGTTTCCCCATCATAAATATTGCAACCTCAGAAAGCCAGTCTGTCCAGCTGCCACTGTTTAAATACACGTTTTAATAGCTTGTATTGCAGCATGGTAGAGGAATTTTCCCCATATGGTTTGTATAATCTCTCACACGACATATGAATGCTGCATAGTTGGCACTCCCGTCCTGTCTATTCTATGGGTTGTGTACATATAAGCTGTCTTTTAAAAAGGCACCAAGATAGAAAAGCACTGCTCCTAACTGGAGGCACAATGCAAACAAAGACATGGCTGCAGCCATATTACCCATGCATCAGTTTCAAGTAGGGATGCACCCATATATCAGTCGCCAAAAATGATTTCCCGAAAATAGGGTTATTTGCGTTTTGCCGATAGAATAAAAAAAAAAACTGGCACTAATGGCTGCCGAAAATTATCAGCCAAAATTATGGCAATAATCGAAAATAAGTTCATATTTATTCAAGGTGGAGTTCCACCCACTTTTACAAATTTATCTTAAAGGAATGACAAGCCCTCCACCACTCGATTTAAAAAAAGAAAAATGCATTTTTTCCTCCTCCTTACTTACCTTTTATAAAGTACTTTGTGTACTTCTGCCCCGGCGCTGCGGCCCAGTGCATCATGTCCTCTTCTCCTCCAATGCCTTCTGGGATCTTTGTGTGTCCCAGAACATGACGGGGCCATTCAGGAAGCGCCGTGCGGCTCTCTTCCTAAAGGGTCCACTGCCAGTTTCCCTTAGTTGGAATGGCAGCGCCTAGATCCAATCCGATGGACATCATGGGCTCCCTGGACAGGTAAGTGTCCTTATTAAAAGTCAGCAGCTACAGCGTTTGTTTGCAGCTAAAACTCTGCTTTAAATTCATGAGCTCTCTCTCTCTCTCTCGGTGCACCACTAGTTTCAAGCATTGGCAAGTCAAGGGGCCCTGTCACTACCACTAACTCCACATCTCCACAACTTTATGGCTCTTTCATATGGGGGGGGGGGGGCGCGCGCATCGCGGTGATAAAAAACATTATTTACCATATTTTTTTATACCACACAGGCACCAGCCTGAATTCTAACATTACAGGCCAACAGTGCTGTACACATGTTGTGGCCTTAATTTGTTGCTTCGCATCTTCTGCGGCCTATTGAGACCCGCAGTCTGCAGGAGCACTTCCTGAAGGCCTGTCAGCTACTGTTGCTGTTCTCTCTGAAAAAGTGAACCATCCTGGATCACTTCTTCGAGAATGGCAAGCTGCTTACCATCTGTCTAAAAGAACTCTTTGGTTTTCTCTTGCAGCTTTCAGAGTTTGTAAAAGACCCCCCAAACCATACATTTTCTGAAAGCATAGGACCGGTAGAATAACGGGAAGGTGCTACTGTACCTCCGGACCCACATGGATGTCAAATTGGTCGCTACATCCCAAATTACCTCAATAGGACTGACTGCACAGGGATGCACTGAACACCTGTGCAGGTAAACACAGCCTTGCAGGGGTGTACGCTGTGTGTGGCCCCTGTGTGAACATGGCCTTACTATGTTGTTGTTTTTTAAATCTTTTTTTATTATTTTATACTTTTTTTTTCCTGGGTTGGGGGGGGGGAGCTTTGGTAAGATATCAGACGTCTAAATAGATCCCTGATATATCTCTTTTTTCGAGACAGAGAAAAGAACGGAGGACAGTCGCTTTCTCTGCAGCCTGAGCTGCACATTACATTAATGAATAAGGAGTCTGTATATAGACTCCTATTCATTCATAAGCCAATACATAGTAAACCGCGTTCACTATGCTCAGTTATCAATGGACACAGGAGCAATCGGTAGTGATCGCTGACTTTGTCCATTTAAGGAAAGGCAGGGGGCTGGTAAACATTTAGCAAACCCCCCACCACTCCCCCTCTGGAGGCCGTAAACCCATAAGGAAGGCTGGGTGAAGATGGTAGAGCCAAGGATCTTTTTTACAGGGATCTGCTTTACAGGTAAGTCTGTCATAATGTGCTAGTATGCGGTGCACACAGAATCTTGTGCAGCTCTGCATGGTAACCAGCTTCTAACTTCAGCTTGTTCTATTAAGATCTGACAATAAGCCTAGGTTCACACTGAATGCGGGTTTGAAGTCCAGCTGAACTCGCACAATTTGAAACCGGCATTTCAGTAAGACTTTGGGGGGCAATTTGAGAGATGTCTCTGCACAGGTGTCTTTTGAAGTCGCCCCTAAAGTCGCCAAATGGAGTGCAGGAACTACTTCTGGAAATAGGTGCGGCGCCGCAAAGTCGGCGTCACACCAATTGGGACGCTCCTATTGCCCGCAATAGGTTCCGATTTGACGCATGTCGAATCGCGCCGACGTGAACGGGGGCTAAAACATGACAGCCATTTAGTTACTATACACAGACTCTGTGTGCACACATTTTAGTAAATCTCCCCCTTGATGTGGGGGAAGGTTTTGCTGACTGGGTGTGACAAACACAAAAAACCATACTGAAAAATAATGCTACTCTGTTACATAGGCAGATACTTAATAGCATGTTCTGATTTTCTTGTCAGTGTTTTTCTTGTCTCCATGGCAACCATCTTCATCACAAGCAAAATTAATACTCAGATTTTACCCTTTCATGTCAGGATCGTCCTTATGCTCTTATGTTGGGAATACAAACGCCCATTATTTACTGTTGGGAACATTCCGCACATCGCAAGAAGAGAGTTAGACTAGAGAGGGTGATAAACCCAGCAGAGAAGTAGCCAAGGCACCTAAAAGATTTTTACCCCCACCTTACTAGTCACCTAGGATAACCCAGGCCCGTTCACACCTCTCTGATCTGATTCGATAACACATGTTAATACCGGTTACACACGTTTGCTCATTACAGTGCCGTTCATTTTGAAAGTCACATCTAAGACAATGCTACTTTGGCAAGCATTGGTGCGTATTCTTTTTTTTGACTGTTGCGGTGCTTTGAATGGGCAAAAACATCTAATCTTTCTGTTCACACAATAGAGAATTCAATTATCTTGGTGATCTTGTCCCCCAAATGTTGTTTATTTTGCCGTTATACTAATATTTTGAATCCATTTCTTTCTGAACTTACATAGCCTACCTTTTTAGCTTCGGTGAGAAACTTGGTATTCACTTTCATTCCCAGTGCTGAGGTCAGTACGGTAGCAAGTTTGGCATATGGCAGGGGTCAATAGTATGAATTGCAGAGTGCTGAGGTCAGAAGTAAGTAATGCAGAGTTTGGAGGTCAGTGGTAAGTAGTGCAGAGTTCAGTGGTAAATAATAGAGTTGAGAGGTTTGTAGCATGTGATGCAGAGTACAGGGGTCAGCAGTAAGTAACGCAAAGTGTACAAATTAGTAGCCAGTAACACAGAGTGCAGGGGTCAGTGCAGGGCCGCCATCAGGAATTTTGGGGCCCCTCGCACAGCTTCAGGCATGGGCCCCATGAGCAGATTGACAGGGGGAGTGTCTCAAGTTGAGAAGCGGAGGGGAGCGCGAATAGAGAAGCTGGGGGGGGGGGTTGCCGCGGAAATTAAGGTCGGGGGGCTTTGGGTGCTGACGATAATTAAAAAAAAGGGGGGATGCCATTCGGGGGCCCTGGGGACCACTGGGCCCCTTAGAGGTTGGGGGGAGGGGGGGGGGCTTATGAAATTTGTATTTATTTTTTTAAATGTGAAAATGAGGCCGAAGCCATCCGGGCTCCTGATGGTGACCCTGGGTCAGTGGTATTGCAGAGTGCAGGGGTCAGTAGTATGTATTGCATGGGTCGATAGTAAGTAAAACAGAGGTCAGTGGCATGTAAGGCAGAGTTTTGAGGTCTGAAGTATGTAATGGAGAGTTCAGGAGTAAGTAATGCAATGTGTAAAAAGTTGTAGTAACAGAGTGCAGGGGTCAATAGCACAGCACAAATCCTCCACTCTCTCTGTAAAAATGAACTCCCCAGAGCTCAGACAGTGTGAAAGAAGTCATCCCAGGTGTCCCCTTCGCAAGGTAATATGACACATGAGGAGGCGAGGACTTCGCTTGACTCTGCATTGACATATTTGGTCGATGCATAGGGGTGCCATTAGGAATTAATGGCACCCACACTTGTCTGCAAAAGGGCATCGCGTTTTTTGTGCAGTGCAGGAAACCACACAATTTTTTGCGCGCGTTCGCGCACCACATGGTGTGCATGAGCCCTTACAGTGCTACAAAAGATTAGATCTGAATATTAATTTAAAGCGGGACTTCTCCCAGAAGGGCAAGTTGTGCTTTACGTCCCCTTCGCCTCCTCTCCTGCCATATTTGGCATGCCATTTTGATTGGGGGGGGGGGGGGGGTACCTAGTTTTGACAGGTATGCAGGCCCACTTCTGCTCGAATTCCCTAGGGGATCCCAGCGGACGTTCTCCTCTGCCCCTCCCTTCGCACAGTCTCCTGGGTCACATGTTCCAGAAAAATGTAGGACCATTCACAAAGCACAGCGCGTTTCACTAATGTGCAGGAGGCAACTGGCTGTGAAGCCAAAAGCCAGCATAGCCCAGTTATAATCAGTCTTGGGAACCCGAAGCCTAGTGAAGAACTGGCCCGGGTGAAGGTGGAGCTGGATCTCTGGACAGGTAAGTGTCCTTTTATTAAAAGTCAGCAGCTACAGGATATTTGTTTCCTCCTCTTTATCTGAATCTTTAAATAATACACAGGACTGAAAGAAGACCGATTCCTTAATTCTAGAACACAGTGCGATGACTAAAAAAACACAATAGTGTTTAGAAATCTCTAAAAGTGTGCCTATTATTCAGCAATGGAATCCAGGCATGAAAAGGCTTGTGAATAATCAGCCTCATTCCGAAGACAAAGAGGCTTGAAAATATTCAGGGACTGGATGTGTTTTTCATCGATTATGATTATTACTTACCTTAGGTGTTCTTCCAAGTGGTTTTATTAACGCATACTGTGTATAATAATTCTGTGTCTGATTGAACTAAGCCTTTGTACAATATTGGTGTCTAAAATACTTCCCTAGTCAAAAAAAAAAACTCTAAATGTTTCCATCAAGTAAAAAAAGGACAACTAGAGTGCGAACATTCCTTTATTTATTCAGTAGATACAACCTGCTGAAAAGTTAATCTGCCAGTTCTGTTATATCACAGGAGTAGAGGGCAGTGGCGGCTGGTGCTCCATCCGCACTTACCCCATCCAGGTGAAAAATTCCTATAAGGTTCTGTATGGGTGGTGTTATACCTCAGAACATATAGCCCATTTTTTTCCAAACAACTCTTATGCAGCGTACACACGATCGGAATTTCCGACAACAAATATTCAATGTGAGCGTTTGGTCGGATATTCCGACCGTGTGTAGGCTCCATCAGACATTTGCTGTCGGAATTTCTGACAATAAATGTTTGAGAGCTGGTTCTCAATTTTTTCCGACAACAAAAGTTCTCGTCAGAAATTCCGAGGCACAAAAATCCTACGCATGCTCGAAATCAATTTGACGCATGCTCGGGATCATTGAACTTAATTTTTCCCAGCTCGTCATAGTGTTGTACGTGACCGCGTTCTTGACGTTCGGAATTTCCGACAACATTTGTGTGACCGTGTGTATGCAACACAAGTTTGAGCCAAAAAATCCACGGTTTTGTTGTCGCAATTTTCAATCTTGTATACGCAGCATTACTATTGCTTCCAGGCTTGAGTTCAGAACGCACTAGACAAAATTTGTTGAATTTCGTTCTTTATCGGATCATTTGTTATGATCAGCATTCGTTACTTTGGATGCATTCATATTCATTCCATTCTTTTAGATGCAACATTTGTTACATTGGATAATTGGTAACTTTGGATGCATTCATATTCGTTACATTCACCAACAGTTACTTAAAAAGGAAATTCCAATGTGAATCTAATCTATCCCAAATTAGCTGCTATGGTGCAAATACCTGAATAGAAGAATTACTGACTTCAGCTATTTAGTTAGTTTATAATAATAAAAAAATAAAAAATAATTATTATAATAGAAAATCCGAAAAACAAAACTATCCGAATGTAATCAATTAGTTAAACTCGAATTATTATTCGTTCTTTCGGATTTTCATTCTGACAATTCTTTTTCATATGCATTCGTCTTTGGTTTATTCGGATTCTTACAAATGAATGAATATGTCGAATTTCGTTCAGAAAATAAAATTTGTAACCAAAATGGATTGCACATGTCTAGAAGGCACTATGGCCCATATATGGTGGACTTGTCTGGTGTGGAACACGCTTTCGATGAGGATCTACATTTTAAACTATTCCCTAAGGCACACAAATATCCGCAAAAATCCCTGTGAAGCTTTCTTGATCAAACCAGGTACAGAAATCTTTCATTCAAAGCGAGCGCCGATTAAATACGACCCATTAACCTGTATAGGTAGCTACCGGATTAACTGAATCCGGAGCCTGGAAAACGCCAATGTTAAGCTTTGAGTTAATCATAATATCTGTGAGTCTATTTTTGACTAATAATAAAAACTTACAGCTATACTGGAAGATTTTCACCCCAAATTTCTCCAGATTTGGCAACCATGGAAATCTTAAATCACAGCCACAAGGATTGAACCATTCTCTCTTATCCATATGACTAAGCTAGGTAATAGGGTCCCCTGGGAATCCCTATCCTTCTGATTTTTCCTTTCTTTACCCAATTTCCCTTATGCTTTTAGGTCTTATATTTCCTCCTCTGCTTGACGGTCACTAATACTTCTTTATATAATCTTGAGATGTGGATCTATAGTCCATCCTATGCTGTATTAGCATGATTATTCTCTCCTTATGTAGAGGTTACAGATTTTAATACCGGTCACTGTGTTAAAGAGGATGTCCACCCAAAAAATGCAAGTTAGGCTTACCGGTAACTTGTTTTCCAATAGGCTTTCAGGACAGCCACCTGAGAGATCATGGCTCCTCCCTCCACAGGAAACACCTCCACCATTCGGTCTTTAAAGGGAGGCCTCCCCTTCCACTCGTCAGTTGTTTGTAGAGACCTCCAGCCCCGGCTGCAACACATAAGTGACAGTTATTGCATAGTATTACAGCTGTATCATTATATATGAAAACCAAGGGCGGGTTACCGCTGTCCTGAAAGCCTATTGGAAAACAAGTTACCGGTAAGCCTAACTTGCATTTTTCCCATAAACGGCTTTCAGGACAGCCACCTGAGAGGACAGTCGAGACTTACCCCTATTAGGGCGGGACAACAGCCTGTAAGACCTTTCTCCCAAACGCCTGGTCGTCTCCGCTGTCATTAGATCTAATCTATAATGGCGGGCAAAGGTAGACAAAATTTGGACCAGATGGCTGCCCTGCAGATCTGTTCGGGTTGGTGGCACCAGCTTTCTCGGCCCAACTTACCGCTGCTGCTCTAGTAGAGTGAGCCCGTAGATTTTTTGGACATTCTTGTCCTGAACAAGAATATGCGTTCGTGATAGCCATTCTGAGCCATCTGGCAATGGTTCCTTTTGATGCTTGTTTTCCCTTCTTATCTCCGGAAAACAAAATAAACAAGGCGTCCGCCTTTCTCAAAAATTTTTTGTAACTTCTAAGTAACTCAAAACTGCCCTTTTAACATCTAGGGTATGGAATTCCTCTTCCTTTTTCCCCTTTGGATTGGAACAAAACGTGGGAAGTACTATTTCTTGAGACCGGTTTTTGATTGAAGCAACCTTTGGCAAAAAACCTGGGTCAGGTTTCAAGACAATTCTGTCTGAAAAAATTAAACAAAAAGGTTCCCTGATAGACAGGGCTTGTAACTCGCTGATTCTCCGGGCTGTTGTGACAGCCACCAAAAAAACAGTTTTTTAGCGTCAATAACTTTAAGGATGCTGAACTCAGAGGTTCGAAAGGTTCCCTAGTCAGGGCCTGTAATACGACTGGCAAGTCCCATGATGGACAATCTTTCACTATGATTGGCCTAGAACGACTGAGGGCTTTGAAGAATCTTTTAACTAATGAATGTGAGGACACTGCCCTTTCCAAAAAAACTCCCAGAGCCGCTACTTGGACCTTTAGTGTACTGACCGCTAGTCCCTTATCGGCTCCGTCCTGTAAAAATTCAAGGACAGAGGACGTCTGCCTTACCGACCTGCCAGATGATGTACACCAAGTATTGAAAACTTTCCAGATTTTAAAATATATAGATCTAGTTACCTGCTTCCTGCTGGACAGGAGTGTTGCTACCAATCTGGCTGAGAAACCTTTCCTTTTTAGGAGCTGTTCCTCAGAAACCAGGCTGTAAGGTTTAGCTTTCCTAAGTTTTGGTGAAACAGAGGACCCTGTAAGAGCAGGTCCTGTCTTAGCGGCAGATGCCAATAAGGTTTTGTCTGCATCTGCAGTAAAGCCGAAAACCACGGCCTCTTGGGCCAAAACGGAGTGACAAGAATTACCGTTGTGCCTTCCTCCGAATCTTTGAGATCACCTGAGGGATGAGCTGAAAAGGGGGAAATGCATAACAGAGGTGAAAATCCCACACCTGTGCTAAGGCGTCCACCCCCAGTGCTGCTTTGTCCCTGGCTAGAGAAAAAAAACCTGGGGGTCTGTGTATTTCCTTTGTTTGCAAAGAGATCTATTTCTGGTTGCCCCCACTTCTTTGCTAAGAGAGCAAAGACTTCTGGGTTCAACTGCCACTCTGCTTCCTGAACTAAGTTCCTGCTGAGAAAATCTGCAGTTCTGTTCAAGGTCCCCTTTAGGTGGACCGCTGATAAGGATAGAGTATGAGACTCTGCCCATCCTAGAATGTTTTTGGCTAGAGCCTGAAGTCCTCTGCTTCGGGTGCCCCCCTGCCTGTTTATATAGGCCACTACTGTGGCGTTGTCCGACAGGATCTGCGTATGCTGTTGTTGCACCTCTACTATGAAGCTCAGTAGAGCCAACTCCACTGCCTTCAGCTCCCGCCAATTTGAGGATCTTCGTGCCTCCTCTGCGGACCAAGACCCCTGAGTCCAATGACCGTTTATATGGGCGCCCCATCCCCAGGAGCTGGCATCGGTCGTTATCCTCGCCTGGGTTGGAAAGGACCACAACAGACCCTCTGATAATCTTCCCTGATTTTTCCACCACCAAAGACTTCTCTTGACTTTGGTGGGAATCTTCACCAGAAGGTCCAGAGACCTCTGGTGGCGGTCCCAGATTTTTAACAAGAATTCTTGTAGAGGTCTGAAATGGAACTTGGCCCACTGAACTGCGGTATTGACGAAGTTAGAGTTCCCAGCACTGACATAATCTTTCTGATTGAGATCTGCTGACTGCACTGTAAGGTTGACACAGCTTCTATTACCCTCTTTTGTTTTTTCCTCTGGGAGAAAAATCCTTTGTCCCACTGAATCGATCAGAAAACCCAGAAAGCAAACTTGTTGCGAGGGGACCAAGCTCGACTTCTGGAGATTTAGAATCCACCCTATGGATTCCAAGTGAGACCGGGCCCTGACTAGATTTCTCAAAAGATTTTCTCTGGTCTTGGCAAAGAATAGAAGGTCGTCTAGATAAGGGACCACTGAGATCCCCTCTAGACGCAGCGGAGCTAGTGCCTCTGCCATAACCTTTGTAAACACCCTTGGGGATGATGATAGGCCAAAGGGGAGAGCTCTGAACTGTAGGTGTGTCAATTTTTTCCCCTCCCTCAAAGCTAGTCTCAAGAACCTTTGGGAGCTGTCTGCCATGGGAATGTGCAAGTAAGCATCTCGCAGGTCTATTGTTGCCATGAAGCAACCCTGACTTAGTAGATTTTTTACGGAAAAAATGGAATCCATCCGAAACTTCCTGTATTCTACCGACTGATTCAGCTCTTTTAGATTCAGGATGAGTCGAAATTTTCCCGAAGGTTTTCTGACCAGGAAGACATGAGAATAGAACCCCCGAAAACATTCCTTGGACGGAACCGGCACCACTACCCTCTGAGAAATCAGCTCCTGAATCAGGGACTTCATAGCGAGAGCCTTGGCGGGATCCTTTGGAACATTTGTTGCCAGAAATCTTCTCGGGGGTTCTTCCCTGAACTCTATTGCATAACCCTTCAAAAGTAAGTTTTGAATAAACTGGCTTGAGGTGCTGTCCCTCCACTGGGGAACAAACCTCTGGAGTCTTCCCCCTACCTGTAGCTGCGAGTCATTGAGGTTTTTCGGGGGCTGAAGGAGGACGGAAGAGTACTCCACCCCTACCTTTACCCCTTTGTGTCGGCCACTGCTTCCTTTGGTTTTGTACCTTTTTCTCTTGCCCCTGCAGACGAAAAAAACGCTTGCGGGTAGGTACAGGCTTTTTCTTTTCTGGAAAAGATTTCTTTTTGTCCGCTGTCCGGTCAAGGATAGACTCCAACTCCGAACCGAACAATAAATCTCCAGAAAAGGGTAGGCCAATTAACCTATTTTTTGAGGCCGCATCCCCTGGCCAAGTTTTAAGCCAGAGAGCCCTCCTGGCGGAGTTTGTCAAAGTCGCTGACCTTGCTGACATCCGAACAGACTCCGCTGAGGCGTCAGCGATGTAAGACACCGCAGCCGAAAGGGTACTGAAGGAGTCTAAAATCTCCTGCTTCGGGGAATCTGCCAAAATGTGTGATTTTAACTGGCCTATCCAGTGTTCCAGGTTTCTGGCAACACAGGTTGTTGCCATAGCTGGCTTAAGGTTGTTCATCACGGACTGCCAAGACCTTTTTAATAGCAGATCCATTCTCTTATCCATGGGTTCTCTTAACGTGCCCATGTCCTCAAAGGCTAGATCAGAAGATTTCGAAACCTGTGAGAATGCCGCATCCAATTTTGGAACTTTATTCCAAATGGCATCCGGACTATCCTCGAAAGGGAACCTCCTCTTGTGTGCCCCTGAAAAAAATGGCTTCTTCTCTGGGTCCAACCATTCCTTCTTAATCATATCTGAGATTAAGGAATGTACTGGAAACACCCTGCCTTTGGCATCCCCTAAACCTGCATACATTCGGTCATGTAGGGAAAGTTCCTTTTTCTCCTCTTCTATCCCCAAAGTCGCATGGATCATCTTAACAAGGCCTGCGACCTCCTCTAGTGACAATTTATATTTTGAAGACGACTCGGCTTCATCTTCTTCCTCAGAGTCTGAATCTACCAGAACTGATTCCTGAGAAAGGTTTTGGGATATTGGGGTGACTAAAGCCTGAGACTCGCTCAGTGAAGAGTTCTGCGACCCTCCCGGCTCTTCCATGGAACTTGTTTGTTCCCCTAGGTTAGACCTAAAAGCCTGAAAGGTAGTACGGAGTTCCTCCTTAATAGTGGATATCAACTCTCCACATAAGGAAGGAGACTCTTTAAGTACGTTGCTTGCACAGTCTGCACAAAGTGATTTTTTCCAAGCATCGCTGAGCTTCTCTTTGCAAACAGGGCATCTTCTCTTTGGAATCTGAGCAGAGCCTTTCCCCTGTACAGACAGATAACAAGCAAGAAAAAACGCACGCTTAGGAAGTATTCAGTAAAAAAATTCTGACACCCAGGTGCACCTTTAGGAAACCAACACTCCTTGTGCCCTACAAGCCAAAACACCATCACCACCATAAATTCCTATTACTAGGCAGAAAGGAACACTCCCGCAATGACCAGAAACTAGGAGGTGGAGGGTGGGGGAAGAGGGGGAGATGGGTGAAGTAACCCCCATAGGAGAAAGCTAGAAGGTAATACAGGCACTCCCTTACCTTAACCTTGCTGGTGCCTTGGCTTGTCCCCTTGTCTGCAATATCTTCCTCCATGGGAGCGTTTGCAGCAGCGTGCTTGCTAGGACACGGTTCCAGGATTCAAAAAACGCCGCTGCGCTGACCCGGAACCGGAAGTCCTTCTGAAGGCACCAGGTGACCTTGCCTTCTTCCTCTGCGCATGCGCCAAATGAAGCGCGCGCCGACCCGGAAGCGCGGCCTCTCCCTGTATCCAGGGCGCATCTGAGGCCCTCCCCAGACGCCAGAGCCTGCAGAATGGAGAGAAAAAAGCCCCCATAACCAGACCCCGCTCTGCCGAAAAAAACGGGCCGCAACCTCCGCGCGTACAGGCTCTCCCCCGAGCACGGAAGGGGAAGAAGGAGACCACTGCGCCATCGTTGCTCGAGGCAGGTGGTAAGGACACTCTCCAAGAAAAAAATTTGTAGTGAGAACCTCTGTCTCCCAGACGGACCTGAAAGATCATGGCTCCCACCGGAGGTGTTCCTCCAGCTGGAGGAAACACAAAAAACTGACGAGTGGAAGGGGAGGCCTCCCTTTAAAGACCGAATGGTGGAGGTGTTTCCTGTGGAGGGAGGAGCCATGATCTCTCAGGTGGCTGTCCTGAAAGCCGTTTTGGGAAAATGGAACTTCCTCTTAATCCACTTCTCACCCCCAAACATGCCACATTTGGCATGTAATTTTTTTGGGGGGGGGGTGGGGGCTTCAGTAGGAGTGGAACTTCCTGTCCCACTTCCTGCTTCCGCCGAGGGGCTGATAAGGCGAGAGGCGTAATCGCCTTATTTCAGCCCCTCCCTGTAGGCGATGGCCTAGGACACTGACAGGTCCTAGGCAATCGCCTGTCCAATCAGCGACGAGCCGCGCCGCGCGCGCATGCGGCTCGCGAATGCGCAGTGGGTGCCCGGCCGTGAAGCCGAAGGCTGTCACGGCTGGGTGCCCACAGTCGGGATGGAGACGCCGACTGGGGAGGGGGGGAGAGGAGCGGAGCCCCGGTCGGCGCATCGCTGGAACGCAGGACCAGGTAAGTGAGTGTTTATTAAAAGCCAGCAGCTACACTTTTTGTAGCTGCTGACTTTTAATAAACACATTTTTTGGCTGGAACACCCCTTTAACCTTTTTATCCCTTTTGTACAACACAACATGTTAACGTTTGACAAAAATACATCTTCTTGAAAGACGGATGTAAATCTTTTTCTGACTCTGCTAATGAACTCTTTTAAAGAATATATATCGATTCATTACACACAGCGTTATATATTTCACGCATTTTTTTTTTTTGTTTTGACAATTAGGGCTCACAGCTAGTGAAAACCCAATATTTAGTATCTCAGAAAATTTGAATATTGTGAAAAAGTTGAATATTGTAGACTCGTGATGTCACACTCTAATCAGCCAATTAACACAAAACACCTGTAAAGATTTCCAGATCCTTTAAATTGTCTCTTGGTCTGGTTCAGTAGGTTACACAATCATGGGGAAGACTGCTGACTTGACAGTTGTCCAGAAGACAGTCATTGACACCCTACACAAGGAGGGCAAGTCACACAAGGTCATTGCTAAAGTAGCTGGCTGTTCACAGAGTGCTGTATCCAAGCATTATAATGGAAAGTTGAGTGGAAGGAAAAAGTGTGGTAAAAAAAAAGTTGCACAAGCAAGAGGGATAACCGCAGCCTTGAGAGGATTGTAAAGCAAAGGCCATTCAAGAATTTGTGGGAGATTCACATAGAGTGGACTACGGCTGGTGTCAGTGCTTCAAGAGCTACCACACACAGACGTATCCAGGACGTGGGCTACAACCATCGAATCCCTTTGCGTCGAGCCACTCCTGAACCAAATACAATACAATGGAGTTCAATGCTTCCGAGCATGCGTCGACTTGATTCTGAGAATGCGTGGATTTTTGACCGATGATCGTTTTTTTCTATCGGTTTTTTAAGCATCACACCTATCATGTGTACAGGGCATTATGGTTTATCCAATGGCCTCATGGATCCCACGCCGCTACTGTCTGGTCAGTGTCAAGTTTCTTCAGCTAGTTGGTTGAAAGAAAAAGATTGTCGTTTCATTTTTGCTTTATTGAAATCACGTCATCCGGAAGGTGATGATTCCCATGAACAGCCACCCTAGAATTAGACTGCGGCGTGCAGTCATCATGGCCAGGCTGTGTTTACTGGATCTCAAGTACAGTGGTGAATTATTATAAACTGGAAGACAGCTTCAAGATGAAGAGAGCAGATAGAACAAGAGAGTGTTTAAACAGAGCGCACAGCGGCCGCGAAGATTAACGGAGGAGACTCAAAAACCAACTCTTCTTCTTTCTTTTTTTTCACTCTTTAGGCAAATGACATTATTAAACAAGTATGGAAAAGATAAACAAGAGAAGGCGCACAGGGACAGCTGAAGAGATGGCTGTAGGTAGAGAGAATTGATTAAAGAACCTCCGGCTACCAGTTGAACTTATCCTGATTCAGCTTGCTTGCTATGAGGTGAGGGGAACAAGAAATGGCCACACACAGAGACAAAGGGGGTTATTTACAAAAGGCAAATCCACGCTGCACTACCAGTGCAAAGTGCACTTGAAATTGCACTGGAAATGCAGTCACTGTAGATCTGAGAGGGATGCAAGAAAAATTTAAAAAAAAAACAGCATTTTAGCTTGCACATGATTGGATAATGAAATCATCATTTCAGATCTACCCCTCAGATTTACAGCGACTGCACTTCCAAGTGCAATTTCAAGTGTAGTTTGCACTTGTCTCACGTTTTAGCAGATACGCCACTTACAAATGTGGCAAACCATTTTTTCCTTTACAGGTCTGAATGCACCTATATTTTTTCTATCTATCTATAAGCCCAATGCACACAGCTGCATAATGATGAGAAAAAGATATGTTTTCTGTTTAGTTTTTTTTCCCTTTTATTTTCACCTAGTGAAGTCGCCTACTGTTCACTGTAATTGGCTCCTTTTTGGAGGAACTCTCAATACAGGTTTACAAATAAAAGGTGACCATACACAGAGTTGCTCTATATTTGAGGACTGCATGGGGCGATCAGTCTGCGTAGGACTTACCAGTGGAAGTATTGAATGCCTCTGACCATTGAAAGTGCTGGACAATCTATGTTGAAGAGTTCACCTACTATTACCTTATTCTATGTAGAAAAGGAAAGACCGTAGCCTTACACGTGCTCCACTAACAAATGTTAGCCAGGTTCCAGACAGGTCATAAAGCATCCAGGGGGTATATAGAAACTATAAGCTTGAGGATGAAGATGTTTACAGTTCATTCTTAGTGAAACGTCTACTAATCAATGGGTCAAAATAAAGTGTCAGTTGCCAAAAAAAAATGTTTTGGTCGCATTACTATTGTGGACAGTTTCATTTGTCCCCAAGGTCATTGTTTTCTTTACAAAAATATAGAAAGTTGTGGGGTATACTGATCTGAAATAACTCCTGTCCACCACAGAGTTTTGGGTGTCCCTGGCCACCTTTGGGTATTGCAGCTAAAATGAACAAAAATCCAACGCATCAGGTGTACAGACCCAGGAACTCAGCACAGGGATGGTGGGAACCCCTCATAATGGGCCCTGCAGGTGTACAGACTTGGGAACTCAGCATGGGAATGGTGGGAGATCCTCATAAAGGGCACAGCAGGTGTACAGACCCAGGAACCTCGGCACATTAATGCTGGGAACCCCTCATAACAGCAGGTGTGCAGACCTGGGAACTCAGCACAGTGATGGTGGAAACCCCTCATAATGGGCCCTGCAGGTGTACAGACCTGGGAACTCAGCACAGGGATGGTGGGAACCCCTCATAATGGGCACAGCAGGTGTATAGACCCAGGAACTCAGCACAGGGATGGTGGGAACCCCTTACAATGGGCACAGCAGGTGTACAGACCCGAGAACTCAGCACAGGGATGATAGCAACCCCTCATAATGGGCACAGTAGATGTACAGACATGGGAACATAGCAAAGGGATGGTGGGAACCCCTCATAATGGACACAGCAGGTGTGTAGATATAGTGACTTGCACATGGCTCTCACCAATAGAGACTCTGCGATATATAGAGGACACAGTCAGCTTAGCTTTTTTGACTTTTCATAAACAGATGTTTTAGGTTTTGTTTCTTTCATGTATTTGTGAAGATAAATGTTGGAATCTTTAGTGCAGTGTTTGAAGTCTGATCTTGATGTAAGAATGGAATTTATGACACACCCACAGTGTTGTTTGCAATTTAATTTGTTTATACGTCTGTCAAATTAGGTTCCCTAAAAGGAAATCAATAGAAAAAAAACGTCATAAATGTATTACACATGCGTCACAGACCAATCCATTTTTGGCTGAAAATGTCTCAATGCAGGTATTACTGCACGTGAATTGTACTTGCTTCTGTGTCTGATGACTGTGTACACTTACAGCCTCCGCTGCCTTGCAACCGACTGGAAATGTGCAAAATCTGGTGTGCGGAGAGCTCCATGCACACTATAGTGGGATACATACTATAATAGAAAAAAAATAATCGGCTGAATGATCGTCTGATTTTCCTCCTTTTTTCAAGTCGGAACCGAGGTAGGAAATAATATATGAAAATTCTCAGACAAAGGCTATTTTTTTGTTTTTTATGGTTTCCGATCACTTAGAGTCTTTCATTTCTGATTTTTCTCGTACGAAAATGGTACTCAATAAATAAAAATTGATCATTCTGTTCTCAAAAAATGTGTCCCTTTTAGAAATTTTTGTTTGGAAGATCAGAATCGGCTTTCGATACTTCTGTACAACACTATCAGAAAAATGTCAATCGTTCCTCGGATAAAAATATTCGAATGATTTTCTTATAGTGTGTACAAGCTTTTAGTGGGAAACCAGTACAGTTGCCCCCTTCCCAGCTGCCATTAATCTCTGACCAATAAGCACTGGCAAACAGCTCTTGGGCTGCCCAATTCAGCAACCATGATTGCCCCCCCCCCCAAAAGTCCCAGCAGTTCCCAGTGTGGGCTGTACTGTGCCACAAAGGTGTAGTCCAGACTCTGGGACATTCATTAAGTGCCGATTCACACTTGTGGATTCGCAAGGTTCTCGCAACGCACTGCAGGTTCTCGCATCAGCACCCGACTTGCAAGGCAGTCCACACTGCCATATGTGAACTGCCGGGATTGTCAATACAATGTTAACGACACCCCCATTTCAGCTTGCACATCGCACTGAAAACTGACAGTTCGGACATGAATCGGATCACATGGGTGTGAACCCCCTTTGCCATTCGATTCTCGCGCGGACCAAAAAAAAAGGGATTTTTAAATACAGCTTACCTGTAAAATCCTTTTCTTGGAGTACATCACGGGACACAGAGCGGCATATTCATTACTATGTGGGTTATATGGAGTACCTTCAGGTGTGGACACTGGCAATCTTCAAACAGGAAGTCCCCTCCCTATATAACCCCCTCCCCTAGAGGGAGTCCCTCAGTTTTGTAGCAAGCAGTATGCCTCCCAAAATGGTCACCCAAAAGAGGGGTGGGAGCTCTGTGTCCCGTGATGTACTCCAAGAAAAGGATTTTACAGGTAAGCTGTATTTAAAAATCCCTTTTTCTTTCTCGTACATCACGGGACACAGAGCGGCATATTCATTACTATGTGGGATGTCCGAAAGCAATGCTTTAATGAGGGGAGGGAGACATCTTCCAAAGAAGGATTCAATTTAGAGATAAACTCAAATCATAATAATTCCAACTTAGTCAAGAAAAAACTTTTTTTTTTTTTTTTTTTATAACCAAGGGTGTTTCTGATCCCGAGGATTTCAAACTGCAGCCTGTAGTACTGCCTGTCCAAAGGCAGAATCCGCATTCCTTCTCACGTCTAGTTGATAAAACCTTGTAAACGTGTGGACTGATGACCACGTTGCTGCCTTGCATATCTGAGCCATAGAGATCTGATGATGTGCTGCCCAAGAGGCGCCCATGGCCCTGGTAGAATGGGCCTTTACCGACAACGGAGGAGGCAACCTCTTCAACCCGTAGGCTTGAATGATTAATTGTCTAATCCATCTTGAGATGGTGGATTTTGCAGCTGCCTGCCCCTTCTTGGGGCCATCTGGTAGAACGAATAACACATCTGTTTTCCGGATCTTTTCTGTAGCTTTAAGATAGGCCTTCATGGCCCGGACAATATCCAAGGTATGCAGCAACCCCTCCTTTCTAGATGTAGGTTTTGGAAAGAAGGATGGAAGTACCAAATCCTGGTTTAAGTGAAATTTGGATATAACCTTTGGTAGAAAGGAAGGATGGGGCCGGAGAACTGCCCTGTCCTTATGCAGAACAAGATATGGTTCCTTACACGATAAGGCTGCTAATTCTGACACTCTCCTGGCCGAAACTATGGCGACCAAGAAAACCAATTTTCTTGTCAGTAAGAGTAAAGGAATCTCAGCCAGAGGCTCAAAAGGCTGTTTCTGTAGAGTGGACAGGACAAGATTTAAGTCCCAAGGACAAACTGGTGACTTGACAGGAGGATTAATACGCAAGACCCCCTGTAAGAAGGTCTTTACCAGCGAGTGGGTGGCCAGCGGCCTCTGAAACCACACTGACAGAGCTGAGATCTGTCCTTTGATTGTGCTTAGTGCCAGGCCTTTATCCACTCCTAGCTGGAGAAAACTTAACACCCTATCAATAGTATATTTGCGGCAATTCCATCTTTTGGATTCACACCAGCCTATATAATTCCTCCACACCCTGTAATAAATTACCCTGGAGACCGGCTTTCTAGCCTTAATCAGGGTAGGGATTACCTGCCTAGACAGACCCCTACCCCTGAGAATCAGGGATTCAGCCTCCAGGCCGTCAAATTTAGACGTTGTAATGTAGGGTGGAGGATCGGACCTTGTGAGAGTAGGTCTGGTTGTAGAGGAAGAGTCCAAGGGTCTCCCACTGCCATATTCAGGACTAGCGAGTACCAAGCCCTCCGGGGCCAAGCTGGAGCTATTAGAATGACTGGCTTGTGCTCCACTCTGATCCTGCGCAACAGGCGGGGGAGTAACTGTAGTGGAGGGAATGCATATAGAAGTTTGAATTGATGCCAAGGGCACACCCACGCATCGGTTCCGCAGGCCATAGGATCCCTCGCTCGCGACACGAACCTGTCTAGTTTCTTGTTGAACCTGGATGCCATTATATCTACGTCTGGCGTTCCCCACCTCTGGCAGATTGTCTGAAAGACCTGGGGATGCAGAGACCACTCCCCTGGCAACAGACTCTGGCGACTTAAGAAGTCTGCCTGCAGGTTGTCCACTCCTGGAATGAATATCGCTGAAATGCAGGGTACATGAGCCTCTGCCCATTGAAAAATCAAGTTCACTTCCCTTTGAGCGGCCTGGCTCCTGGTTCCCCCTTGGTGGTTTATGTATGCCACCGCCGTGGCATTGTCTGACTGGATTCTCACCGGGAACCCCTTTAATCTGGAGGTCCACGCCAACAGGGCTAGGCGAGCCGCTCTGATTTCCAAGATATTGATGGAGAGCTGCCTCTCTGCTTTCACCCAAGTTCCCTGGCGGGAGAACCCCTCGAAGACCGCCCCCCAGCCTGCCAGGCTGGCGTCTGTGGTAACTACCTTCCAGACAACAGGGCTGAAGGATCTTCCCTTTAGAAGGTTCTGAGGGTTCAACCACCAGGCCAGGCTTTGTCGGACCCTTGATGATAGCGTCAAAGGGGACTCTAAGGCATGTGCCCTCTTGCCCCAGGCTGCTAAAATGGCTGCCTGTAGGACGCGAGTGTGGATCTGAGCGTAAGGTACTGCCTCGAATGTGGCCACTAGCTTGCCTAGTAATCGCATACACAGGCGAATAGTTGGTCTTCTCTTGTTTATAACCAACTGAACCAACCCCTTGATCGCCTTGATCTTTACAAGGGGCAGGAACACCTTTTGACGTTCCGTGTCTAACCTCATGCCGAGGTATTCCAACTGCTTTGTAGGCTGGAATGCTGACTTTCCCTGGTTTAGGACCCAGCCGAATTCTTCGAGGTACCGAACCGTGAGGTTTACTGCCTTCTGCAGACCCGTCCGTGAATGATCTATAATTAAAAGGTCGTCCAAGTATGCTAGGACTGTGACTCCTTGGATTCTTAAATTGGCCAGAACTGGGGCTAGGATCTTCGTGAATACCCGGGGGGCCGTGGCCAGCCCGAAAGGGAGCGCCCTGAATTGGAAGTGTCGCTGCCCGACCCGCGAAGCGTAAAAACCTTTGATGCGACTGACAGATTGGTACATGAAGGTAAGCATCTTTTATGTCTATGGAGGCCAGAAAATCGTTCTTCTGAAGCGCGGCGGCTGCTGACCGGATGGATTCCATCCGGAAGGACCGCACCCTTAGATAACCGTTTAACCTCTTTAGGTCCAAGATTGGCCTGACATCGCCGTTGGGCTTTGGTATGACAAAGAGATTGGAATAGAAACCTAGGCCTTGCTCTTGGGCTGGCACTTCTAAAATTACGTCCTGGCAAAGCAGGTGATCCAAGGCTGCCAGCATTGAGGCCTTCCTTGCTGGATCCCTTGGTAGCCTTGATTCTTGAAAATGAGGCGGAGGATACCTTAGAAATTCCAGTCTGTAACCTGTGGTTACAGATGCCCGGACCCATTTGTCGGGGATCTTGGCTTCCCAAACTTCTGAGAAGAGACGAAGCCTTCCCCCCACCCGTGAGAGTGGGGGCGCCCCTTCATAAGGCAGACTTAGGGGCTGCCTTTGACGGCTTGCGATACCACGGCTTCTTACCCCCAGGGGTTTGTCCCTGCGATCTACTGTTACCGTTGGATCGCGCAGGCGGCCGTCGATACTGCCTGGAATTAGAGGGCCCCGAGACAGGAAAAAGCTGCCTTTTAAATGTAGGAGCCCGGAATGTCTTTTTGACCGGTAAAAGGGTACTCTTGCCATTTGAAATAGTCTGAATATATTTATCCAGATCCTCTCCGAAGAGTCGCCCTCCATGGAAGGGAAATCCTGCCAGAAGCTTTTTGCATGGGGGTTCTGCCGCCCAGTTCTTCAACCATAAGAGCCTTCTCATGTGTACCAAACATAGTGATAAACGAGAAGCCTGCTGGATGGAATCTTTTATAGCATCTACCGCAAAACACAGAACTCTGGGAATGTCAGCAAACTCTTCTGCTTGTTGGGTAGGCATGTCTTTTAACATCTCCTTTGTCTGGTCTTTTAATGCCTGACAAACTCCAATTGCAGCTACCGCTGGCTGCACCACTGCTCCTGCCGTAGCAAAGGATGCTTTTAAAAGTGTTTCTAATCTTTTATCAACCGGATCTCTAAACATATGTATATTCTCCACCGGGCAAGTTAGTGATTTATTCACACATGAGATGGCTGCATCCACTACTGGGAGCTTCCATCTCTTGGAGAATTTTTCCTCCATGGGATAAATGACCGCAAATCTTTTCGGTGGCAGAAAAAACCCTGTCCGGCCGTACCCAATCCCGAAAGATCAATTCCTCCAAGAGAGGATGGACCGGAAAAACTGCGTTGCTTAACGGGGCTCTCAAAGAGCCCAGAGAGGATACCGGAGGAACCTGAGGTTCTGGTAATGGCAAGCTAAATGCCGAGCGGACCATGTCCGTCAAAGACTGTACCCACAGTCTTTCTGTCTGGGAGTCTGAAAATGGTTCCTCAGAGGTAGACCCCTCAATCCCTGAACCCTCTTGGTTCAGGTCCAGTTGATCCTCCTGTGATTCTAATTCCTCCGGAGAGAGAATCTCAGCATCTGAGGATACACTGCCTGGTGATGGGGATCTAACCCGTTTCTTACCAGGAATAGCTCTAGCAATCAATGCTGCTATTCTCTCTTCTAGCCCCCCTAGGGATACGGCTAGCATCTCCTCTGTGATAAACACAGGGCTGGGCTGATCCGGGCCAGCCTCCGCACCAGATCCCCCTAATGGCTCATCCAAGGCGCTTCTTAAATTAATAAGCTGCGGGGAAAGAATCGGCATATCAGAATCAGAAAGGGAACCCTTTTGTTTTTTGGTCTTTTTTGTACCCTTTGACCCCGAACCCTTGGAAGCCATAATAAAAAATCGAGGGACTCCGCCCACACAACAGACTGTAGTGGCCAGGAGTACAATTCCAGAGTTTAGGGGAAAGTAGATCACTAGTGTCCCCACAAACTGATGGGCCTGTATGTTGGTCTTTTTTTTTTTTTTTTTTTTTTTTTTTTTTTTAAATAATTATATATTTTCTATGACCATACATAATGCCCCTAACTTAAGTTTGCCAGCCTCCAACCTGCTGTCAAATAAGGGGGATTCTTTGGCTTAACAATAGACATTGGGACAAAGTCCACATGTACTACCCCTTTTCCGCCCGGGAGTCACTGTTCTGCCGCCCTGCGTCCTCTCTTGAAACAATCAGCCACAGACTGAGCCCTGTACAAGGCCTGCTGTCTATAACAGCAGAAGGGCGCGCCTGTATGACGCCGCAGGCCCGCCCCCCCCCGCCCTCCTGTCCGGATGGCGCGAAAATTCGTCAATAAGACGCGCGCGTGCACGCGCGCGCGCGCGCGTACCCGGAAACAGGAAGAACATGGAGGAGCCGCGCTGCTGGAGATCCATGGCGCAGAAACGGCGGCAGATTCAAAAACTCCCGGCCAGGTAGGACTCTTTTAAGGCCCCTAAGGATCCTTTACTAGCCTCTAGGAAGAAACAGCAGGTTAGCTAGCAACACACTTTAGACAGGGGGGCCTAGTAATGGGGGGAGAAAGGGTGTCATCCTGTCTCTAAGACATAGTGATCACAGTTGCCCATGCAGAGCATACTCAGGCTATCCCCCCTTTTAGGTTACCCCGGGGAGCCTGCTGTCGAACCAAGTCCCGCAGGCTCCCCCTTACCTGCTCCATGCTGCAGGATGTTTGACCAGCAAACTGATCCAGTCTTCTCCCATCTCCGTGGGTAGCGTAGTAGACCTTCAGGCCCTGGGGTCCTATGAAGGTACCCACTGTCCTGGACCTATATAGCACCCTGGCAAAACAGGAACCTTATGGTTTTTGCAAACTCCAAGTCCTGGGCCCAGGGTCCAGCCCTCCAAAGAGGAGCATTATAGGCAAAACCCCACGGTTTGGGGCCCGGGTACTGTCCACTTTGGCACTGAGGCTCCTTGGACAGATCCGGTTAGCCCGCCCTTAATCCCAAAGGATGTGGAGCAAAGCTATTCCGTGACCAACACCTAAGACACTGGCGAAAAAACTGAGGGACTCCCTCTAGGGGAGGGGGTTATATAGGGAGGGGACTTCCTGTTTGAAGATTGCCAGTGTCCACACCTGAAGGTACTCCATATAACCCACATAGTAATGAATATGCCGCTCTGTGTCCCGTGATGTACGAGAAAGAAAAAAGGGTCCTGTGCAAGTTTTGTCCAAATGCAATGTGAATACTATCTGTATGGCTGAAATTGCATCACTCAGATATCGCATGAGATTTGCACTGCAGTTCGAATCACATGCAATCTCGCACTGGTGTAAACCGGCACTGAACAGTAATGGGTTTGGAAAGTTATATACACTAGTAACTCGGTGCTGTTTCGCAGTCCTGGAAGCAGTGCGGACGATTTATGGGGGCGCTAAATCAATTTGCCTAACAGCATAGCGCAAGCCGGCGAGGACACTGTCTGTGCTGCCCCCCTGCAGAGTGCTGCCCTAGGCCTGGGCCTTGTTGGCCTAGGCCAGGATACAGCATTGATAGGACATAAGCTCAGGGAATACCTGCACATTTTTTGGAGAATTGTGGTAGGAAATGAAGCCAGGACCCCGGTGCTATCACACCTCATAGCTAAATATTAAAGCCAGCAGATTTGTGAAAAGCTTTTACCCAGCTCCAGGGATTTGTCCATCTCTGGCTTCAGGGCTAAAACTACACAACTACACACAGGTCCTTTTTGTGGTCAAAACCCATTGTGATTTCTAAACCCTGAGAGCTTGGGGGAGCAGAGATCTCTACACTGTAAGTGTAAGCGGATGAAGTCAATCTGATAACATACTCTTGTATGGATGACTTGGGCTGCGCACACACAGGGGGGACAGGAGAGAAGTCCTCAGTGACATTGCATCCCCCCCCCCCCTGTCCTTATTACACCCACACCTGGCTTCTCTACAGGAAAATTCTTCACACTTATGCAAAGCAAGTCATGGTCTCTCTGCATGGTTCACATCATCAAGTCAAATGAGGTGGAAATAGTTGGTTTTCCCTTGTGGTAGAACAAAGATGATAACCCAAGTACAGGTGTCATAAAACAAAGTGCAGCAACCAGATTCCACTTCAGTGGGTCACACCAGTAAAATGGCGATTTCTATGGGACACTGCATACTGCTTGTTACTGATATTTTGTTAACTGGTTTAGAATTTTTTTTAAGCTCCATGGTGCAGTGAACATACTCAAAACTATTTGTTATTACAGGTACTGTAATAGTAGTAGTGCCATCAATTTATGCAGTGCTTTACATTGTACATTCACATCAGTCCTTGCCCTTATGGAGCTTACAATCTATGGTTCCTGACTCGCATGCAGCTCAGGTTCACATTGAGGGCGGGTTCATGCAGATGTTTATTCAAATGGCCCCCCGCCATTAAAAGTAGTGCAGGAACTACTTTTGGGAATCAGTGCGGTGCCGCAAAGTTGGCATCGTACCGTTGGCAATGGTGCCGTTGCCCTGTCGAGCAGCTCCAGGACAAGGCCACCCAGCGCCCAGGGCAAAGATGCCAAACTGTGCCCCCCTTTCACTTAGAGTCAGGGTGCCCCCCATAGCTGCAATAAACCATTGCACCAGGGGCAGCCGTCCCTCCTGCCCACCCCTTGTCCCAGCCCTGCTGTCGAGAAATGACCGCATGCACAGCGCTTGAGAAATACGGAGCCTCCGTACAATTTGCGATCAGCTGTAGATGGGTGCCTGCGCACAATGGCCGACATTGTGCCATCCCCCCTTGCAGAGTTGCATGAGCATCGGGAGTGTGTGGCACAATGTCGGCTATTGTGCGCAGGCGCCGTCTACAGCTGATCGTAAATTCCAATGTTCGGCGGCTCCGTACTACACATGCGCAGTACTGGGCGGGTATTTCTCGGCGGGGCATTTTTCATCAGAACCCCGGCAATAGCCACCGATTTGACATGTTGAAGTGGCCCATTGTAAATGTAGGCTAATACACACACATACTAGGTCCAATTTAGACAGGAGTCAATTAACCCAGCAGCATGTCCTTATAGTGTGGGAGAAAACCGGAGTACCCTAAGGAAACCCACACAGGCACAGGGAGAACAGGCAAACTCCAAGCAGGTAGCGCCGTGGTTGGGCTTCAAACTGATGATCCCGGTGCTGCCAGGCGGAAGTGCTAAACAAACACTATTCAACACCAGACGCATAAAGAAAACGAAAAAAGTGGGCGCACAAAAAGTAAAGCACACATAAAAGAGCACAGGGGGTACACATGGTCCTCCTCCCAAGAGAAAGGACCCTGGCTCCAGGCAGGGACTTGGGTACATGTGGTCCACCCAAACAAACCCAAGTGACCCCCTTGTTTACCAAGTTCAACTTCTCACAAACTCAAGCAGTATGGATGCAACATCAGTAATCAGAGGGAATACTTCACTTCCTAATCATGCAAAGGGAGTCAGACTGACCAACACATTCCCATCGTTTGCTTCAAGTAACAACAACTATGAAGAGTTAACAAAAAGAAATTAAATTTAAGATTCTATCAAAAAAAAAGAAAAAAAGGCAGACTGGATGGACCACTTGGTATTTTTTCTGCCATAATTTTTCTATCTACGCTTCATCTTGCAACTTTACTGCTCTTACTATAAAGAACCCTTGCTAGCAATGGTAAAATCATCCTTCCCCTACAGAGGGAAAGAGACAGGGAGATCGGTTTCTCTACCCAGTCATCCATAAAAAGGACATTTTGAATGACTGACTATCTCAGTACCAACTTACACAGCGTATACTCAAGATTTGATAAAAGATATTCAATTCTTCCTCCAGTCTACAGCGTTAGGTTCTGGGAGCTCCTCCATACACACCCTGTGTCCTGCTGCCCTCACGTGTACCAGCTCTTTCTATTGACCTTGGCTAGATTTCAATGTCTTACAATCACATTTAGTGTGCATTTTCTTCAGATAAAGCAACACACTAAAGTGTGCAAAATTTGGTGCAGCGCTGCATAAAAACCAATCAGCTTTCCGGTATTTTTTTTGCCAAAGTGGAATTAAACAAGCTGAAGTTAGAAGCAGATTGGCCACCGTGATTTTGCACACTCCAGTTTTGGTAAGGCTGGGTTCACACATGCTGCGGCCATGTCTCACAGCAGGAATTCCTGTGCATCCCTGTTCACAGATTCAGGTGCGAATCAGGTCCGAATTTCTGCCTAAATTCATACTCGATTCTGAAGCCAAAGACGCACAGGACCCTTTCCAAATGCAAACAGCGGCCGCCCCAGAGATGTCTGAATTTGCTTCATTTAGGAGCCGGTCACACTCTCCTGTCATGCGAATTGGATGCGGCAGAAAACTTGCATCCAATTCTCATAAGTGTGAACCCAGCCAAAATCAACCCCACTGTTTCTAAACCTAAATCCGTGTCTGTGGCATAGGCATGCACACGGGGTGTACCTGGGCACCCCCCCCCCCCCAATCACCCTTTGCAATGCAGATTTTCTCTGCTGAACACACCTACTACCCCATGGCAGCTGAGGCTACAGAGAAAGGGACTGGGGAATCTCTGTCCTCAGTCCCTTTTTCTGCTATTTCACCAAAGCCCCTCAATGCGGCTCTTAACAAATTGTAAAAAAATAATTTATTAATAATAATAATAAGTTATATATATTTCTTTAATTATTATATATATATTTTTTTTTTATAAAAAAAAATTATTATATAATTTTATCTTTATTTTAACACCCACATATATATGTGTGTGTGTGTGTGTGTGTGTGTGTGTGTGTGTGTGTGTGTGTGTGTGTGTGTGTGTGTGTATGTGTATATATATATATATATATATATATAAAAAAAAAAAAGATTAAAATTGTACAAATATATTTATATATATATATAATATATATATATATATATATATATATATATATATATATATATTTGTACAATTTTAATCTTTTTTATATATATATATATATATATATAAAAAAAAAAAAAGATTAAAATTGTACAAATATATTTATATATATATATAATATATATATATATATATATATATATATATATATATATATTTGTACAATTTTAATCTTTTTTTATATATATATATATATATATATATATATATATATATATATAATAAAAAAGGATAAAATAACAAAAAACTACTGACATGTTCACTGCTCTACTGTGCATGTGTGTTTGAGCTTTGGGATGCACGCCTATTGCATATGCCTTGCATTTACAAAATGCTATTTTTACAAGAATGCTGTAAAAAAAAAAAAAATCCTTTTTAGACAAGCCATAATAAAATCCCCCCCCCCCCCCCAAAAAAAAACCCCAAGACAAAAAAAAAAACACTTGACTATGATTGAGAAGGAAATACACTATTGAGTTCAGATCAATTCAGCTGCAAAAAGTGAACAAGCACAGCCAAATCCATACAAGCCAGACAACAGATCTGAGCAATGCCTGGGAGCCGCACAGCTTTTCCAATCAGCTGCATAACTTTGTGGAAAGCAGAGATTATCCCTGCATGAAAAGTGAGCGAACCTTTCACCACGTGCGAATGTCATCAGGGGAAAAAGACAGCAGGAGATAGAAATAAACTCCACACCGCTTATTGTTTCTCTGGGAGAAAGTTTTTGCTACATTGTTTGTAAAGCGATCTTCTGATTGATATCATTCGGTGGGATATACAGATGATACAATCCTAGACAGATCCCAGTGAGCTGTGTGGGTGATCCAGCAGATCCATGCAGGGATGGTGTATCAGGATCTCTCCCCCCCCCCCCCCCTTCCTGTAGGCTCAGCTGTGTGATGGGGAATTAATCAGCGCTGACAATCACACAACACATGTTGCATTTTGCGGATCCTGCTCACTTCTCTATCTGCTGGAGGGAGAGGTAACTGGGAAAGCTTTTTCTTTTATCATCATAACAATTCCTATTTATCATAATTTCTCTCATGTGTTTTCCGTTAGCTGCCAATCACCTGTCACACATGTCCAAATAAACACAATCAACTAAATAACACACACCACCTAGTATTCCAACACACTGCAATGTGGCTGCTGACATCATTCAATCCACACACACCGCAACAATGTATACTAAAGTACACAGCAACAACATATAGGGTGTGTACTAAAGTACACAGCAACAATGTATAAGAAAAGTACATAGTAACCAGCTACAGGACAATGAAACAATGTATAGGATGTATAATAAAAGTAACCAGCTACAGGACAATGCAACAATGTCTGTAAATCACAGATCTGCTATGTTAAAAGAAAGTTCCTGCATGAGAAGTGATGGAAAAGATTCACCTGCTCTGGAGGGTGAGCTGTCAGGGTGCAGTCCTATCTCCTCCGGTAATCCCCCCGCATTGTCCATGAGTGTGCCCTGTGTTCATGCCAGTCTCCAGACAGGGCAGCCCGGGTACCCAGGGAAGAGGAGCGCTGCTAGCAGAGCACACAGGCATCTGAGTGTACTGAATGGAGAGGAGGAGGAGGCTCCATCATTGGAGAGGGGCTGAGCCTGGATGGGAGCTGATGATTATGTCCCTGTGTGACAAGCACACTGCTGCCTCCCACCACCATCCTGACTGACAGCTGGGATTTCCAAGAGGTGCTGCAGCAGCTTTAAAGTGACATGCATAAAATGTATCTTATTTTAATTTACATTTGAAAAGTAAGATCTTTTTTCACAACATTCAGCAGCCAGACTGCAGGAAGATTTCCTAAGAGGTGCTGCAGCAGCTGGCACTGCTCCTCTGTTGTCATGGTGCAGCCCTTTCCATTTATTTCAAGAAACATGATCATTGCTGTTCAGGGCTGAAAGGGGTTGTAAAGGTAAAAAAATATTTTCCCTAAATAGCTTCATTTACCTTAGTGCAGTCCTCCTTCACTTACCTCATCCTTTGATTTTGCTTTTAACCACTTGACCACTGGGCACTTAAACACCCTTAATAACCAGACCAATTTTCAGCTTTCGGTGCTCTCACATTTTGAATGACAATAACTCAGTCATACAACACTATAACCAAATGAAATTTTTGTCCTTTTTTTCCCACAAATAGAGCTTTCTTTTGGTGGTGTTTCATCACCTCTGCGGTTTTTATTTTTTTTGCTATAAATGAAAAAAGAACAAAATTTTGCAAAAAATAATAATTTTTCTTCATTTCTATTATAAAATTTTGCAAAAAAGTAATTTTTCTTCATAAATTTGGCCTAAAATGTATACTGCTACATATCTTTGGTAAAAAAAATAAAAAATGTTGGATATTATTTAGTCTGGGTGAAAGTTATGGGGTCTACAAGCTATGGTACCAAATCCTGAAAATTGATCAATTTCATCACACCTGAAGTACTGACAGCCTCTCTCATTTCTTGAGACCCTAACATGCCAGAAAAGTACAAATACCCCCCAAATGACCCCTTTTTGGAAAGAAGACATTCCAAGGTATTTAGAAAGAGGCCTGGTGAGTTTTTTAAAGTTGTAATTTTTTCCCACAATTCTTTGCAAAATCAAGATTTATTTTTTTTTCATCAAATTTTCATATTATTAGGTTATTTTTCACACACAGCATATGCATACCACAAATTACACCCCAAAACACATTCTGCTATTCCTCCCGAGTATGGCGATACCCCATGTGTGAGACTTTTACACAGTGCGGCCACATACAGAGGCCCAACATGCAGGGAGCACCCAGGCCAATTCTGACATTTCTCTCCTACATGTAAAAATCATAATTTATTTGCTAGAAAAATACATAAAACCCCAAAACATGATATAAAGATACCTCACATGTGGTTTGAACACCGTTTTTATATGTGGGCGGGACTTGCGTATGCGTTCGCTTCTGCATGCGAGCTCGCGGGGACAGGGGCTGCTGTATGCCCAGAGTATTGCTAAGTATGCCCAGAGTATTGCTAAGTATGCCCAGAGTATTGCGGAGTATGCCCAGAGTATTGCCCAGAGTATGCCCAGAGTATTGCGGAGTATGCCCAGAGTATTGCGGAGTATGCCCAGAGTATTGCAGAGTATGCCCAGAGTATTGCAGGTATTGCGGAGTAGAGTATGCCCAGAGTATTGCAGAGTATGCCCAGAGTATTGCCAGGGTATTGCGGAGTATGCCCAGGGTATTGCAGAGTATGCCCAGGGTATTGCAGAGTATGCCCAGAGTATTGCAGAGTATGCCCAGAGTATTGCCAGAGTATTGCGGAGTATGCAGAGTATGCCCATAGTATTGCGGAGTATGCCCAGAGTATGCCCAGAGTATTGCCAGAGTATTGCGGAGTATGCAGAGTATGCCCAGGGTATTGCAGAGTATGCCCAGGGTATTGCAGAGTATGCCCAGGGTATTGCAGAGTATGCCCAGAGTATTGCAGAGTATGCCCAGAGTATTGCCAGGGTATTGCGGAGTATGCCCAGGGTATTGCAGAGTATGCCCAGGGTATTGCAGAGTATGCCCAGAGTATTGCAGAGTATGCCCAGAGTATTGCCAGGGTATTGCGGAGTATGCCCAGGGTATTGCAGAGTATGCCCAGAGTATTGCAGAGTATGCCCAGAGTATTGCCAGGGTATTGCGGAGTATGCCCAGGGTATTGCAGAGTATGCCCAGAGTATTGCAGAGTATGCCCAGAGTATTGCCAGAGTATTGCGGAGTATGCAGAGTATGCCCATAGTATTGCGGAGTATGCCCAGAGTATGCCCAGAGTATTGCCAGAGTATTGCGGAGTATGCAGAGTATGCCCAGGGTATTGCAGAGTATGCCCAGGGTATTGCAGAGTATGCCCAGGGTATTGCAGAGTATGCCCAGGGTATTGCAGAGTATGCCCAGAGTATTGCAGAGTATGCCCAGGGTATTGCGGAGTATGCCCAGAGTATTGCAGAGTATGCCCAGAGTATTGCAGAGTATGCCCAGAGTATTGCAGAGTATGCCCAGAGTATTGCAGAGTATGCCCAGAGTATTGCAGAGTATGCCCAGGGTATTGCAGAGTATGCCCAGGGTATTGCGGAGTATGCCCAGAGTATTGCAGAGTATGCCCAGGGTATTGCGGAGTATGCCCAGAGTATTGCAGAGTATGCCCAGGGTATTGCAGAGTATGCCCAGAGTATTGCAGAGTATGCCCAGAGTATTGCCAGGGTATTGCGGAGTATGCCCAGGGTATTGCAGAGTATGCCCAGAGTATTGCAGAGTATGCCCAGAGTATTGCCAGGGTATTGCGGAGTATGCCCAGGGTATTGCAGAGTATGCCCAGAGTATTGCAGAGTATTGCCAGAGTATTGCGGAGTATGCAGAGTATGCCCATAGTATTGCGGAGTATGCCCAGAGTATGCCCAGAGTATTGCCAGAGTATTGCGGAGTATGCAGAGTATGCCCAGGGTATTGCAGAGTATGCCCAGGGTATTGCAGAGTATGCCCAGGGTATTGCAGAGTATGCCCAGGGTATTGCAGAGTATGCCCAGGGTATTGCGGAGTATGCCCAGAGTATTGCAGAGTATGCCCAGGGTATTGCGGAGTATGCCCAGAGTATTGCAGAGTATGCCCAGAGTATTGCAGAGTATGCCCAGAGTATTGCAGAGTATGCCCAGAGTATTGCAGAGTATGCCCAGAGTATTGCAGAGTATGCCCAGAGTATTGCAGAGTATGCCCAGGGTATTGCAGAGTATGCCCAGGGTATTGCGGAGTATGCCCAGAGTATTGCAGAGTATGCCCAGGGTATTGCGGAGTATGCCCAGAGTATTGCAGAGTATGCCCAGAGTATTGCAGAGTATGCCCAGAGTATTGCAGAGTATGCCCAGAGTATTGCAGAGTATTGCCCAGAGTATTGCCCAGAGTATTGCCCAGAGTATTGCCCAGAGTATTGCCCAGAGTATTGCCCAGAGTATTGCCCAGAGTATTGCCGAGTATGCCCAGGTGAGTATTGCAGAGTATATGCAGCAGGGATAGCTGAGCAGGGAGGGATGGATGGATGGATCTGTGACTGCATTTGTCACAGATCCAGCCCGCAGCACTGGCGCTGCCATCCGCTCCCTCCCTTCTCCTCTCACACTGTACCGATCGGTACAGAGAGAGGAGGGAGGAACCGGCGTCATCAAATGACGCCGGTCTGTTTACATCTGATCGCGCCGTCATTGGACGGCGCGATCACGTGGTAAACCGCCGCTATCAGCGGCGATTTACCGTGATCCGTGACCCGCCGGGTCCTCTGGACCCGGCGGTCACGGATGTTCCCGTGTGCGCGCCTCAGGAGGCGCGCGGGAGCGCGATTCTGACAGGCCGTTAATTAACGGCCAGTTAGAATACAGCAACCGCCCTAGAGCCGTACTTTCGGCATAGGGCGGTTGCAAAGTGGTTAAATGCCCTTATTTCTTCTGAGAAATCCTCACTTCCTGTTCTTCTGTCTGTAACTCCACACAATAATGCAAGGCTTTCTCCCTGGTGTGGAGAAAGCCTCCTGAGGGGGGAGGGGGCGAGCAGGAGGGACACGGTCTACTTGGCAGATAGAGAAAGGAGCTGTGTGTTAGTGGGTGTCCTGAAACTCTTGCTCACCCTTTCCCCCCTCAAGAGGCTTTCTCCACACCAGGAAGAAAGCCTTGCATTACTAACCTTTTAAATGACTGTATTTTACATGCATAAAAATCTAGCTGTATCTTATTTTAGGGCCAGTTCACACCAGACACAGTTCCGTGCTCTTTTTCTTGTGCACTAAAAATGCATGCACAGCGTTTTCCATGTAATCCAATGGCTCTAGTTCACACCATGCAGTCAGATTCCAGTGCAGAAACTGACCGGAAACTGACTGCATGGTGTGAACTAGAGCCATTGGATTACATGGAAAACACTGCATGCATTTTGTGCAGAAAAAAAAAGCAAACGGAACTGCGTCTGGTGTGAACGAGCACTAAATGTATGTTTGGAATGTGAAATCTTTTCACAACATTCACCAGCCCAGACTGCAGGAAGATTTCCCAAGGCTGGTCATACACTTTACAGCTTTCTTGTTCAACTTTCTTTTAGATTTACCAAAACGGTATGAGAGGAGGTCAAACCTAAGCCCTTTCAATCTGTATGAAGTCATAGGTGTCCGCAGCCTATTGCATTAGGGTGTGTCTCCCAAAGCTCAAACACACACTACCAATCACTCACGATGTTCATTCAGAAAGGAAAGGTGCTGGTAAATTACATATTTACCGGTCCCTTCCCCTACTCATCCTAAAACATCCCTGCAGCAACAGCTGGGAAGAGAGGAGGGAAGCCGAGGGGGAGGAGCCAGGGAAGTAGGGGGAATCTGTGCTGCACAGGGTGATTAGGGTGTGCCTAGGCACACCTGGGACACGCCTATGGTTGAAGTTAAATCTGAAGGAAATTGAATAGGAAAATTGTATAGTTTATGGCCAGCCCAAGATGTGCTGCAGCAGCTGGCACTGCTCCTCTGTTGTCATGGTGCGGCCCTTCCATTTATTCCAAGAAACATGATCATTACTGTTCAAGGCTGAAGTGTCCCAAAATCAACCTTTAACCACTTCAGCCCCGGAAGGATTTACCCCCTTAATGACCAGGGCTTTTGTTTCAATACGGCACTGCGTCACTTTGACTGACAATTGCGCAATGCTGTACACAGACAAAATTGATGCCCTTTTCTCCCCAAAAATAGAGATTTCTTTTGGTGGTATTTGATCACCTCTGCGGTTTATTTTTGTGCTTTAAACAAAAATAGACAGACCATTTAAAAAAAAATCACTATATTTTTTACTATAATAAATATCCCCCCCAATAAAATGTCTTCATCAGTTTAGGCCAATATGTATTCTTCATAAAAAAAAGGGAGCTCAATAAAAACATGCAGACAAGCGCAAAAAAGTACAAGCTTCTTCAATCTGAAAAAAAGCTTAAGGGTCCTTTCACACGGAGCGGTCCGTTTTTCGGTCCGCTCCGTGTGTCCATCAGCTCAGCGGGGGGTCTCCGCTCAGCTGTCGGCGGACAGGGCGGTCCCCGCACACTGTGCAGGGACCGCCCTGTCTCTCCTCCGCTATCCCCTATGGGGAATCGGATGGAAACGGACCGTCTGTCCGTTTGCATCCGATCCGTTTGGCCGGACGGAAGAAAAATAGGACATTCTTCCGTCCGAAAAAACGGATGCGGATCTGGCGGACGTTAGCGGATGCATCATCCGCTAACGGATCCGCTCCCATAGGGGTTCATTACAAGTCCGTTAACGGACTTGTAATTAGCGGACCGTTCGTCCGCTAGTGTAAAAAGGACCCTAAGGGCTCTTTCACACGTCCGTTCCGTTCGTCCGTTTTTTGGATGTCCGGTAACGGACCTCAATGCTTCCCTATGGGAGCGGATCCGTTAGCGGATGATGCACCTGCTAACGTCCGCCAAATCCGCATCCGTTTTTTCGGACGGAAGAATGTCCTATTTTTTTTCCGTCCGGCCGAACGGATCGGATGCAAACGGACAGACGGTCCGTTTCCATCCGATTCCCCATAGGGGATAGCGGAGGAGAGATGCCCGTGTTCACTTGATCCGATCCGCCAGACGGATGGAAAAATAGGATTTTCCTCCATATGCAGAATAGGAGGATTGTGGAACCGGGTGAACATTTGCTGACACCCGCAATCTCATAGGGACCAAAGTATGTCCCCTTTTCATCCTCACACGGATGGATGAAAAAGCGGACATACGGTCCGCAGATGTGAAAGGGGCCTTAGGCTTGATTCACACCTATGCATGTTGCTTTTGAGCGTTTTTGCAGTGCTTGCTGCGTTTTTTGACACATGTTTTTTCCACGATTTGCATTTATTTTTGTTAATATTTGGGGTTTTTTAGCCGGCAATTTTAATTTTTTTACATTTCCTTTAACAACTAGATATAAACAGGTTAAAAAACAAAACGCAAAAACGCGTTTTAGGTGTGGGTCCATTGAATTCTATGAGGCTAGGTTTACACTGCTGCAAGTTCAAAATCTCGTGATTTTACAACGATTTCAGGGAATGCCAGTCTATAGAGCTGAATTCGCATCGCCACATGGATCAAACTCGCACAGGACCCTTATTTTCAAGCAGCTAAGATCCGCACCGCACTGATGCGAATGACACTAATGGAAAACAATGTTATTTTAATGACTTGCGAATTTGAGAAATCGCAACGGCTCAAATTCGCAGCAGTGTGAACGGGGCCTTACATGCAAAACGCTGCTTTTTGAGGGAAAAAAGTCCCCAACCCTTTCATAAAACGCAGAGGCACCAAAAAACATTGATGTGAACGTGTTTCATAGGAAACCACATTCAAAAATTTCCCTGCATCAAAAAACGCATTAGTGTGAATGGAGCCTAAGAGGTGCTGCAGCAGCTCTCTGTAGCCAGATGACAAAATACACTGGGATTGATTTGCAAAATCTGGTGCAGCTCTCCATAGAAACCAATCAGCTTCCAGATTTTCTTGTCAAAGTTGAATTGAACAAGCTGATGTTAGAAGCTGATTGGCTCCCATGCACAGCTGCACCACATTTTGCACTCTCCAGTTTTAATAAACCAACCCCCATGTTGTTTTCCAGGAGGAGGAGGAGGGCGACTCCCTGTATGGGCTCCATTCCCCGTCTTCGCTTTACTGAAATAAATATGAAACGTAACAAATGAATTAATATTCAAACACCTCCACAAGTTCACATCCATTCATTGTACATGCAGAAGCCCCTATTCACATTGTAATACATAACATGACTGTAGAAGAAATAGATTGTACCTTCTAACACACAACCCACTGTCTCCAGCAGCCATAGAGCCTGATGACTGACAGATGGGCTTACCACTGTGCATGCTGATGAGGGATCAAGTTTAAATCAATACACAGCCAATCACCCAGAAGAACTTTACCTTTGTGAAATGCCATTTGGAGGCTTTGCTGCATTTATAGAAAACACCTTGGCTGTCCGCATTCGCCAGCACTACTCCCCCCTCCCCCCAACAAGCCTGTGTTGCTGCCCGTTGTCCTATACATAGTGAAACCTCGAATTGCAAGTAACACGGTTAACATGCGTTTCGCAATAGGAGCATTTTGCTTCTTTTTTTTTTTTAAATCCTGACTCGGTTTGCGAGTGTTGTCTCACAAAACAAACAGGATTCAAGCCACAGCAGTGTGCAGTACCACATTTGGCCAGAGGTGTGCGGGGGGCGCCGGAGCTGATAAGAGCTGTTCGGAAATACTCAGCTCCCGAGCCTTTCCGAGGGTTTCCGAGTTCGGCCGAGCTGTCCCACGTATTTCCAAGGCTCTCGGGCGCCCCCTCACCTCTGGCCACACGCGGTATTGCATGCCATAGAAGTCAAGGCGGAACAAATTATTTTCGTTTCCATTGACTTCTATGGGGAAACTCGCTTTGATATGCGAGTGCTTTGGATTCATTCTCCTGGAACGGATTATGCTCGTAATCCAAGGTTGCACTCAGGATTTCTCACTCTTCAATATGATTTTGAGGTCTCAGTAGTGTTTCTGTATTTATAATATAGACAGTTTTAGGTTCACTTTTCCTGTTGGGCATCTTTAATCCAGTTGCCATTTCCAATGTGTTAAATCATTTACAGGATCCACCATATGGGAGCTTGCCTGCTTGTTGCTGCACACGTTCTCTACACTTTCAGCACATGGCAAATGAGGATTTAACCACTTCAGAAGAATTGGCTGCCCAATGCCCGGGCCATTTTTTGTGTTTCAGCACTGCGTCGCTTTAACTGACAATTGCGCGGTCGTGCGATGTTGTACCCAAACAAAATTGACGTCCTTTTTTCCCCCACAAATTTCTTTTGGTGGTAGTTGATCATCTCTGCAATGTTCAATTTTTGCGCTATGAACAAAAAAAGAGTGTACATTTTGAAAAAAACACAATATTTTTTACTTTTTGCACCGAATTCCCGTCGGAAGAACTGCGAGGAGCATACACGCGTCCGGGATTCCCGGCCAAAAACTCTCCTCGCAGTTTTTCCCGTGTCTACGAGGCTTTTGCCCTCATGTTGTAAAGCGCCACAATATAAATCTTGTATAATAATAATAATAATAATAATAACAGAGCATGCCTGGATGTCACCTTTTTATATCATTATACCTCCTTGGTGTAGTGTGATTTGATGGTTACTGTGCAGTGAATATGTTGAGGATAATTAAGGGCCCGTTTACATTTATGCGCCCCGGTAACTGGCGGGAAATCTCACCCTAATTCTTTTACTACAGTACCAGTCAGCACAGCCGCACTTCAGTGGAACGTGGAGCACGTGTCATATGTTGAGGTGCATTGCATTGAGAAAAAAGAATGAGTGGGCCGCCTTACCTCAATGACCTGAATGCACAGCAACGCATTGCGTTCTAATGATACTTGCTGAACAGTTAACTGTGCTGCATGATTAGTAGCTGCTTTGGCATCGCAGCAGAAGTATTTACTGCACTGCATGAGATAATTTACATTTTTTTTTTATTATTATTATTTATAATGATATAGCTGTAGGCTTTACATACAAACTGGAATAGAGTATCCCAAACTGGAATAAATAGCAACATGGCTCTTTGCTACCATTCCCCCGCTCCCTCCAGCCCTAAAGGTCTAATAAACTGCAGACAGCACATCCAAATAATGTAATAAACTGATTTAATTTATTCATTACGAGAATCACCAGTTGGGGATGGCGAATCGTTTTGTCCCAGTTTTAAATGATTTGCATCAAACATGTAATGAGCGTGGTGTTGGAGTGTGAGATCTCACTGCGAAAGGAATGATTTAGCTCCCAGATACATATAAATTGCCCATTTTACCTCTCTGGGTTCATTCTATAGGTATCTATATGATACATCGCTGACGATAACGCTGCGTTGCTGTATCCCAAATGAATTTGCGATTTTTCATTCCACAGATGCACAAGGACAAGAACGCTGGTTCTGTGAATCTAAATTAGTTTTTTCTGTGTCCACAAAGGCACCTGATGCCGCGTACACAGCATCATTTTTCGGCTTGTAAAAAACGACGTTTTTCAGCCTCTAAAAAAAAAAAACTTTTTTTCCAACTTCATCATTAACCACTTCAGCCCCGGAACCATATCGCTGCCCAAAAACCAGAGCACTTTTTGCGATTCGGTACTGCGCCGCTTTAACTGACAATTGCGCAGTCGTGCGACGTGGCTCCCAAACAAAACTGGCGTCCTTTTTTCCCCACAAATAGAGCTTTCTTTTGGTGGTATTTGATCACCTCTACGGTTTTTAGTTTTTGCGCTATAAACAAAAATAGAGCGACAATTTTGAAAAAAAATTATATTTTTTACTTTTTACCATAATAAATATCCCCCAAAAATATATAAAAAAAATATTTTTTTTACCTCAGTTTAGGCCGATACGTATTCTTCTACATATTTTTCGTAAAAAAATATCGCAATAAGCGTCTATTGATTGGTTTGCGCAAAAGTTATAGCGTTTACAAAATAGGGGGTAGTTTTATGGCATTTTTATTAATATTTTTTTTTTACTAGTAATGGCGGCGATCAGCGATTTTTTTTCATTACTGCGACTTTATGGCGGACACTTCGGACACTTTTGACACATTTTTGGGACCATTGGCATTTTTATAGCGATCAGTGCTATAAAAATGCATTGATTACTATAAAAATTCCACTGACAGTGAAGGGGTTAACACTAGGGGGTGGGGAAGGGGTTAAGTATGTTCCTGGGTGTGTTCTAACTGTAGGGGGGGTGGACTCACTAGGAGAAATCACTGATCTTCTGTTCATACATTGTATGAACAGAAGATCAGCATTTCTCTCCCTGACAGGACCGGGAGCTGTGTGTTTATACACACACAGCTCCCGGTCCCCACTCTGTAAAAAGCAATCGTGGGTGCCCGGCGCACGCGCGTCCCTAGTGGCCGATTTGAAAGCCAACTTATACTACGGGCTCTCACGCAGGAGACCAGCCGTCGTAAAACTAAGGTGGGCGGTCGGGAAGTAGTTAAAACTACGTTGCCCACACACGATCGTTAAAAAAAAAAGCTCTAGCAAAGCGTGGTGACGTACAACACGTACAACGGCACTATAAAGGGGAAGTTCCATGCGGATGGCGCCACCCTTGGGGCTGCTTTTGCTGATTTTGTGTTAGTAAAAGACGATTCGCGCTTTCCGTCAGTTACAGCGTGATGAATGTGCGATCTCCATTGCGAGCGCTAGTTTTACCAGAACAAGCTCTCCCATCTCATAACTTGCATCTGAGCATGCGCGGGTTTTTCACGTCGTTTAAGCCCACACAAACTATAATTTTTTACAACCCGAAAAATGACAACGTTTTTAAACGTTGTTAAAAAATGGAGCATGTTGGGAAAAAAAATGTTGTCGTTTTTCAGAACCCCAAAAATGATGTGAAGCCCACACACGATCGTTTAAATTTTTTTGAAAAAGTTTTTTACAAGCCGAAAAACGATCGCGTGTACGCAGCATTAGACATTCTTATGTTAACGTGCATGAACTTTATTATTTAAAAGGGTTGTAAAGGTACAATTTTTTTTCCCTAAATAGCTTCCTTTACCTTAGTGCTGTCCTCATTCACTTACCTCATCCTTCCATTTTGCTTTTAAATGTCCTTATTTCTTCTGAGAAATCCTCACTTCCTGTTCTTCTGTCTGTAACTCCACACAGTAATGCAAGGCTTTCTCCCTGGTGTGGAGTGTCATGCTTGCCCCTCCCTTGGACTACAGGAGAGTCAGGACGCCCACTAAGACAAAGCTCATTTCTCTATCTGCAAAGTAGGGAGCGTCCTGACTCTCCTGTGCTGTCAGAGGAGAGGAGCCATATTGTTTGTTCCTACCAAGTAGAAAAAACATTTGTCTCCTCTCCTAGTCAATCCTATCCCCCATACAGTTAGAACACACACTGAGGGAACACCAATTAACCCCTTGATCGCCCCCTAGTGTTAACCCCTTCCATGCCAGTGACATTTATACAGTAATCAATGCATTTTTATAGCACTGATCGCTGTATAAATGCCAATGGTGGCAAAAAAGTGTCAAAAGTCTCCGATCTGTCCATCGCAATATCGCAGTACTGCTAAAAATCGCAGATCACCGCCATTACCAGTAAAAAAAATAATAATAAAAATGCCATAAATCATTCCCCTAGTTTGCAGACACTATAACTTTTGTGCAAACCAATCAGTATACGCTTATAGCAATTTTATTTATGTAGAAGAATATATATATTGGCCTTAATTGATGAAGATTTTTTTATTTTTATTTTGGGGGTATTTATTATAGCAAAAATTTTAAAATTAGAAAAATAGAAAAAAACACTGCGCTAAACCAAATGGGGTGGAAATGCTGCTAGTACCAAAAATATAGATACATATATTGGAAGAACTTGGAAAAAGGGGGTGAGGTACAGCGCAAAACCAATATGTGTGAAATTTGTGATGATGATATCAAAATATAGAAAAAGTAAGTGAACAATAATAGGCCAATCTAAATGTCACGATTGGTAATGTGAAACTTAAGATATAACAAAATTAATGAAAATTAATGAAAAAAAACAAGTGTATAATACATATTATACCATAAGGTGGTTGGATAAATACAACAAAGGTATGTAAACCTTGAATAAAAATGCAACCAAAGATGAAGATAACATGCACATCAAAATAAATAGATATGAAACAATGAAGAGTCCATAAATATTCCTAAAAGCATGAAAAAGGTATCCGTGTAAAAGTGAGCTGTAAGAAGTTATCCAAAAAGTTGTTCAAAACTTGGCACCACCTTCCACCAAGGATACACCCGAGTGTCAGAAATAAAATCTCCTTACCAGACCTTCTGACCACACCTGCGGTCAGACTGCACACGGGTAGGTTTAAAGTCACCCAAACGACTGTAAGCTGGAGCTACTTCGGATCGAAATCAGCGGATGGATGTAAGAAGGTTCAAACGAATGTACCATATGCGGTCTGCAAACACGGGATCTCGGCGTCCTCTCTGATTCTCTTTCCTGGGTCAGTTCAAAAAACGTGATGACATCAGAACGCAGGCCACACCTACGCGTTTCGTCATATGTTGACATCGTCTGGGATAAATATTGTTTATTTTTTTTCAAAATTGTCGATCTTTATTTGTTTATAGCGCAAAAAAAAATAAAATCCACCAAATTAAAACTCTATTTGTGGGGAAAAAATTCCGCACATCTTGTTTGGGTACATCGTGGAACGACCGCGCAATTGTCAGTTAAAGCAACGCCACATTTATTCACAAGGAGGTAACAGGATCGGGTTCCAGATTCCGATAAATTGCTCCCCCACACACCAACAACCACCGGGCCAGGGTTGTGGGGAAGAGGCCCTTGTTGTCATCAACATAAGGACAAGGTGCTTTGGGGGGGGGGAGTTGAGGACATGTGGCCTGGTACGGTTCAAGAGGTGGGCTCACCTCCCCTTTTCTGGCCTGACAGGCTGCATGCTCGAATAAGGGCCCAGTGTGGTTTTTTTGGGGGGGGTTCTCATGGCAATTTTTTTTTATTTGGTGTGAGGTTCCCCCCACAAACCATATCAGACCTGAAGGGTTTTTACTTTTAACCCTTTTTTTGTTAACATTTATACTGTTTTTGACGGGTTAGAATATACAACCGTGATATGGGTTCGTTGTCAGAAGTGACACCTAGACTATTCTTTGATCAGACCCGACAGACCTGAAGTGTGTAGGTTTTGAGCAGAGGCGGCTCTTTAATTAGGCAAATTAGGCGGTCGCCTAAGGCCTCACACTCACAGCCTAATTTGCCTCTGCTCAATTACTGTGTGATAGATCCGTCCAACTTTCTGCAGCCATTTTTATTAGCTTGAATTTTTTTTACCCATTATGGGCATGGTGGGGCCCCCGTGTCTAAGTTTTGCTTAAGGCCTCACAAAGCCTAGAGCCGCCTCTGGGTTTGAGTGATGTCCTGTGACTTCATTTGCCCTATGCAGCATCCAAAAATGACGGGGTCTCACCGATCATAGTGCCTAAAGAATATAATTAGCCAACCTATACTCTGTATACATTGTATATGAGGTTGTTGTTTTCTTATGATAAAGAGAACCGGTCTATTACCAGAATGCAGATTCCTTATTGAAGATATTATACATACTTTGTGGATAGTCCTTCTACATATGACTGTATTGATATATAATTATTTCTTCCACAGAGGGACTGCAACCAGACTGCTGTCTCTTCATCTATGAAACAAGACTTAATTTTCCTGTCTTCAGCCCTCCAGTCATTCTTCAGTCATCCTGTGTGAATTTTACATTTCTAGTGAGTAAGCCCTTCTTCTTTCCACTTAAAAACATTCTTTCTCTTCCATTCTTAACTTGGGTTTTGCTATCTGACACTCCCAGGTTGCGGCGTTAAGCTTTGATCATGTAGTGATTTCCCACTTGCAGGCAGATTACTGTTGTGGAGTAATAAAGCAACAACAGGCATGGGTATCTGTAAAGAATGCTTTGGTCAGGGTAAGTAAGTAGTACAGTAATCCAGGAGACAGGCCAGGGTTGTAACTAGAATCACAAAAGTTACAGAACTTCATACAAACATGTCAGAGAAGATTATGGGAGTTATTTACGAAAGGAAAATCAACTTTGCACTACAAACTGCACTTGAAAGTGCACTTGGAATTGCAGTCGCTGTAAATCTGAGGGGAAGATCTGAAATGAGGGGAAGTTCTGCTTATTTTATTATCCAATCATGTCCAAGCTAAAATGCTGTTTTTTATGTTCCTTGCATGTCCCCCTCAGAGCTACAGCGACTGCACTTCCAAGTGCTCTTTTAGGTCAATCTGCCTTTAGTAAATAACCCCTTTGTTCTAGCCAGATTTTCACTTGATTTTCAGGATAGGCTTCAAACGTACTTTGCTGCATATTGTATACTGACCAGTAGATGGCATGTGTTTGTGTGTGCTTGCATTCTTTTCTAGATTTATCTCACTCCATTTCCTTCCCTTCTTTACTTTTTTCCTTTTTTTTTTTTGTCTGCATTTCCCCCATACTCTTTCTAACTCTCTTCCTCTTATTATTAGTCTCTTTTTCTCTTCTTTCTTTCTCTATCTTCTTATCTCTCTATCTCTCTCTCTCCCCCCCCCTTCTCTCTCTTCACCTTCTCTCTCTTCACCTTCTCTCTCTTCACCTTCTCTCTCTCTCTCTTCACCATGTCTCTCTTCTCTCTCCTCACCTTCTTTCTCTCTCTCTCTCTCTTATCTCTCTCTTCTCTCTCTCTCTCTCTTATCTCTCTCTTCTCACTCTCTTCACATTCTCTCTCTCTCTCTCTCTCTCTCTCTCTCTCTTCTCTCTCTCCTCTCTCTCCTCACCTTTTTTCTCTCTTCTCTCTCTTCACCTTCTCTCTCTCTCTCGCTCTCGCTCTCTTTTTACACTCGCTCTCCTCTGTTTTTTTTTCTTTGTTTCGCATACTTCCTCTCTCTATTTCTTTTTTTTTACATTCTTCTTTTTTTACCTTTTTTTTTACTACTCTCCTCTGTACTCTCCTCTCCCAGTCTCTCTCTCTCTCTCTCTCTCTCTCTCCACTTTCTCTTTTCTCCCTTCCTTTCCTCATTTCTTTTCTCTTTTTCCACCCTTTCTCTCTATTTATTTCTATCTCTTTCCCTTTCTGTCTTCTCTCTCTTACTCACTCACTCTCCTCTCTGTCTCTATATATTTTTTTTGTTGTTTCTCACACTTCCCCCTTTATCTATTTTTCAGCCTCCCCTCTCTTTCTTTCTTTCTTTCTTTCTTTCTTTCTTTCTTTCTTTCTTTCTTTCTTTCTTTCTTTCTTTCTTTCTTTCTTTGACACTCTCTTAATTTTTTCATTTATTACTTACTCTCCTCTGCATCACTTTCTTACTCTCCTCTGCATCTCTTTCTTACTCTCCTCTGCATCTCTTTCTTACTCTCCTCTGCATCTCTTTCTTACTCTCCTCTGCATCTCTTTCTTACTCTCCTCTCCCTGTCTTTCTCTCTCTCTCTCTCTCTATATATATTTTGCCATCCTGCCTTCTCTTTCTTTCTCTTTCTCTCTCTCTCTCTCTCTCTCTTGTTCCTCTTTTTTTTTTCTGATGGCTCTTAAGAAAAGTGTGAAAGCCCTACTTACAGTTAGTCTCACTTTCTCTAATGTAACTTTGGTAACATAACAACCTAATTGCTTGCTATTGATTCCTGCACTTTGCACAGTCTTCACACTATTCTACCGAAGGAGCCCAATAAGTAATTAAAAAAGTAGAACACAAATTAGAAAGCATCTATTTTGCAATATGCTGCTCACATTCAAGTCACTTTTAGAACTCTTCTTAATTATCCCCCCTCATTAGTCTGCATCTTTACTTCCCACTAATAGTGATATCATATATTCCAGAACCTGCTCCTTGTAGGTGGAAGATATCTCGCTCTGGCCTTGGGCTCTTGGCAAATACAATTGCAGCAAATTATGGTGAACACAAACTTCTGGGAAGAGTTGTAAGTTATGCTGTAAGGAGTTGGCACAAAAAAACTGCAGGTGCGGTGGCTGTATAAGTCAAATGAATGTTTGCCATATACTGTATATGACTTATTTTTTTAATACATAAGTACATACAACATTACCGCATATGTGATTTATTATCTGTGTAGAGATAGATAGATTTTCTACTAATGTAGTCATGGAGTGCAAAGAGAATTTGCAAGAAGCAAAGGGGCCACGGAAAAGTTATTTTAGAATAAAAATGTCATGGGCAACAGGAAAGTAACTTGGGATAAAACACAAGTATATACTGTATATTTAGCAATCTGCTATGACAAAAATTAAACTCTTATTAAGGAGGACCTCCTTTAAAGCGGATCTCCACCCTAAAGTGAAGATCCGCTGATCGGAACCCTCCCCCCCTCCGGTGTCACATTTGACACCTTTCAGGGGGGAGGGGGGTGCAGATACCTGTCTAAAGACAGGTATCCGCACCCACTTCCGGCCCGCAGTCTCGGGCAAAAGACGGGCTTTTCCCATTGTGTGCTGGGAACTCTCAGCTCCCAGCACACAGCGGGAGCCAATCGCGGGCGCAGCGCGACTCGCGCATGCGCCGTAGGGAACCGGGCAGTGAAGCCGGAGCGCTTCACTTCCTGGTTCCCTCGCCGTGGATGGAGGGGAGAACAGCAGGGTGACGAGCGATCGCTCATCCTCTGCTGCGGACGCCGCTGGACTCCAGGACAGGTAAGTGTCCTAATATTAAAAGTCAGCAGCTGCAGTATTTGTTGCTGCTGGCTTTTAATATTTATTTATGGTGAACCATCCGCTTTAAGCACTGTATGCATTTAAAGCAGGGGTCTCAAACTGACGGCCCTCCAGGTGTTGCGGAACTACAAGTCCCATGAGGCATGGCAAGGCTGACCGTTACAAGTGTAGCATTACCCCCAGTGGAGCTGCTGGATTTTTGGGCGGCGTTTTACCTCATGGCTCCCCCAAATTCCAAGGGGTGAATGATGCATATTTCATGTAGTAGAAGTAAAGGAATGTCCGCAACAGGTGTTCTTTGCTGTGCTCTTTATTACCCAGCCGGGTAAAAACAGTAAATTTGTGGTGAGGAAAGTAAAGCTGAAGAAGAATGGAGAATAGCAGATTCAGGTGTGATGATAGGAAACAGTCCTGCTCCCAAACGTAACACTTCTCTGCGCCACTCCTGCTGGAATGGTGTACCAGGACAGGCCTCTCTTACTGACCTGGCAGCCGGAGTATCACTCGGACAATTGTAGGACAAAGTCTCTGCCACCGATCCTCCTTGCTGAACTTGAACTTGAGGAAATAGTCTCTGCCACAGACCTCCCTCGGTGAGCCTCAGAAAGATACCTCTGCCACAGGCCCTCTCTGGGTAAGATTCTGGTAGATATCCCTCCTTGGATAAGATACGCCTGGATCTCCTTCAACTTGTCGCTCAGGTACCGACTGACAGGTGATCAATCCCTCAGTGTGCGGCTACCTTGATCCGCTGTGGTTTGTCCAGGGCCTTTTGGGCCGCCAGCCTCTCAATGGCGCTCCTCAGATGGACTACCCACCGAATAACAGTACAGCTTGGGATCTTCAAAAGTGGGAACCCAGTCACTCACTGGGTCCCCGTCACTGTTCAGATGTTCCGGGCCAGCATGGCCCCCGAACCAGGAACACCGCGTGGCACGAACGCCCTGGCCAGGTAGGCCATAACGCCAGGGCGCCGTGATGTGGTTACCCTAAAGGTGGGTGCCACACTGGATGAAGAAGACCCAGAACTAATGCCGTCTGCCTCACAAATACCCCTCCCCAGCATGCACAGCAAGGACAAACCCTCCTGATTGGCTGCTGGGAAAGAGCACCCAAACCTTGACTTCACTGCTGCCACCTGCAGAACCGGGGCTGGAAGAACACCCCAGCGCAACAAAATAGCCCACAGCACAGCCAAGCTGACACAGAGACCCTGTTTTGCACTCAATCTGGATCAGAGTTTAACTATACTCTGATCTCCCCTTAAGTTTAAATAGCACCAGTACTTTTAAATTACACAGGCGCTACACAAGCATGACTCCCACAGGCAGAGGCATGATGGGACTTGTAGTTTTGCAACAGCTGGAGGGCCGCCAGTTTGAAACCCCTGATCTAAAGTAAGATCTAAAACATAACTGTAATACAAAATTTCCAAAAAGATTATCTGCCGTCCCTCCTTATATGATATTACACCCCTGATGGGCTTTCATCCAAAAATGACCCCAGAGTGTGCCTGTGGTGGGACATTAGAGTGTAAGCTCCTGTGTTGCAGAGAATCTTGTGACTGATTCTGTGTTCTCTTTACAACACTGTGGTATCTATCAGAGCTATAAACAGCTAAAATAATAACAGTATTTAACTATGGTGGAAACATTAGAGTGTAAGCTCCTCTGATACAGAAACTGATGTGACTGGCACAGTGTTCTTTTTACAGCACTGCAGTATATGTCGGAACTATACACATGTATAGAAATAATAGTGTGTGACTGTGGGGGGACTTTAGAGTGTAAGCTCCTCTGGTGCAGAGACTAATTTGAATAGCTCAGTGCTCTCGGTACAGCATTGCGGTATATGTCAGAGGCAGAGCTATATAAATGTATAATAATAATAATAATGGTGTGTGACTGTGGGGGGGACATTAGAATGCTAATTTTGTTTATTAAAAAAAAAACATACAGCTCATTAATACAAACATAAAAAATAAATATTAACTAAACAATAATAATAACTAAACAAAAACAAACATGCTTACATTCTTTCTACCAAAATAACATACAAAGAAAGATTTTAATGACAACAAAAAGGAGGCTACAAACCCCTAACCTCAATTTAAACACAATCCAGGCTAAGAAACATTTTGAGATTTAATTGCCATCAGGATGCTGCAGATACACGCTTCTTAGCTTACTCACCCCCTCGCTACTCTACAGGTTTTATTATTCTCTGCGATTCTTCCTCCATAGAAGTCAAGTCAGTTTTCTCTGTACAGCACTGTGGTATATGTCAGAGCTATATGCATGTATAATATTAATGGTGGGTTACTGTGGTGTGGACATTAGAGTGTAAGCTCCTCTGGTACAGAGACTGATGTGACTGGCTCAGTGATCTCTGTACAGCACTGCGGTATATGTTTGAGCTATATAAATGTATAATAATAATATTAGTGTGTAACTGTGGGGAGACATTAGAGTGTAAGCTCCTCTGGGGCAAAGACTAATGTGACTGGCTCTGTGTTCTCTGTACAGGATTGCAGAATATGTCAGAACTATATTAATGAGCAAGATACTGGTTTGCCTCATAAGTTGTTCTCCCTCGGCAAAGAATTTAGATCAATGTGTGTTCAGGTTCTTAAATTTTGTGATTTCAGCCACTGAGAATTTGTCTCTTTCATAAAGAACAGCTCTGGTAATATGTTACGCTGCAAAATACTTTTTACTTTCTCGGTGGCGCACTGTCCAATAAATATATTGCTCTGAGACTGTATTCAATACCAGAACTGTATTATAAGTCCATGACATTTTATTATTTTTAATAAGTCTTTCAAATGATGTATTACACTTTTGAACAGGAGTACAAAAAAAAAAGGAGAGGGCATTCTGTAATATTTACAGCATTTCATTGTATTTTTAGGGGGTTGAGAACATTAAAGGGTATTTATAAATCCTGGTTTCTGGCAATCAGATGCAGACCTGACTTATGTTGCATTCCAGTGTGCATTAAATATTGCATTACTTCTGTGGACTGTCAGAAGCTGTGGATTTACTGTTTTCACTTCCTGGCATCTATTTTGCCCTGAAAAGAAATCTGTGCCAGACCTTCACACCGTCTTTTTATTTTTAAAGGTTAAATGTACTCTTGAGAAACTTATACAGGCTGAGAAATAAGCCAGTGTACCAGTGATACCACAGTTACCAGCAGTCCCGTTATCAAGTAAAGTCTTCTGTTTAGAACGGCACTCCGGGTCTGCAGTTTCAATGTTCCTGCGGCATTCCTGCTCTACTGTCTTAATGTCCATGTGGCACTCCTTCTCACAGCCAGCACAAACTTTTCTGTCTGGATACACGCCGTCTCCTTCTGCATTCCCTGCCGATTGCAAGGATCTGTTGGCAGGTGCAAAAGGTGGGACAGTCCCCGGATTGAGGACACTGTCCCTGGACAAAGTCTGTCCCCAGTTTTGTCCCCGGATTGGATCTGAACAGGGTCTGGGGCATTTTCAAAGACAAACAGTGCAGAATAATAAACACAATCTGAATTAAACCTCCCCCCCCCCTGATCCACCTCACCTACTAGCTTAGGGTATTGTTTTCACTATCTGAGCCCCTTTCTGATGATCATATTCTGGTGAGAGTGGAGGGACCATTTCTTCAGTTTTGGGTTTAATGCCCATATAGCTCCAATCGCATGTAATTCTGCCTTGGCTCAAGTCCCAGCCAACCACCTGCCTGTTTATCTCCTTGCCTTCCCTGGTAGAATGGTCAGAACGGTCGTCTGCCTATGTAAACAAGGCAGGTTACCATTCTGTCAGTATGAAAGCCATTGATTGATCCTGTGTTCCTGCAAAGCAGAGACATGGATCTATGCCTTCCCTTAGTAAAAGCACCTCCCCCACAGTAAGAAAACACTTGTTAGGCACACATTTAAAGTGGATGGAAAGCCACTCTCATCCTTTCTAAACTACTGCCATAGTGCTGATCTATAAGGATAAACAATCCTCCTGCATGGCTCCTTACCTGTCAAATGTCTCCCCTCTGTCTGTGAAGCGCTCTCCCAAGGGGGTTACCTTGGGGGCGCACTCCCGAGTCCAGCATTTGGCGTCCATATCCGCCAAATGCAGGACTCGCCCCCACCGCCCGCATCATTGGATTTGATTGACAGCAGCAGGAGCCAATGGCTGTGCTGCCATCAGTCTGTCCAGTGAAGAGCCGAGGACCCCGGGCAAAGATCCAACGCATTCTCGGTAATTTTCAGATGTTTTTTCACCTTGCACAGGATGCATTAGGTTAACTTTAATCCCCTAAATAAAACAAAGCTGCTCGGACTGTTTCCGGACTCTGTGTGCTGTATAAAATCCAGTGTGCCAGGCTGTGCAGGGTGGGAGATCCCATTCGCCAGGGGCTCTGCAAGGGAAGCGCTACAAGTGCATTGAGGAAGCCATATTTACCCATTACGTATGCAGACTGTGCTACCTGCTTAGTTGTGCTGCACAGTGGCTGTGATTGACTGCTCCCGGTGAATGGAACCTAGGAGAGTAGGTGATTGTATTGTTTATTACAGAGATAAGGAAACCATGGGCTTTCGGACACAAAGTAATTCTTAATACCTTAATGATCTCATAGGGAAAAATGCTCGTTACCACCCGTCCACACTGCCTGACTGTAGCAAGTGGCGCAGATACCAGGCACGTGGCTTTCTTTTGTTGGCCAGCATATAGGCAGCCTTACACTCCGGAGAACATAAAGGAACCGTAATACAGATATTAGCGTTGGGAAAGTGACACATACTAATTTAATGTTGGGAAAATTAATTCACATGGAGAATTATGCTTGGCTGCATGATAGTCACCAGTTGCTTAGTAACTTGGGGCACACGTTAATGCCAGTGACGCTTATCATGTGTATGAAAACTGAACCTTTCTCCTCGCATTAAAGGGAAACTAGGTGTGTTTTCAGAGAGGAATTATCGACAGGTACCCGAACATTTACCTGAAAGGCTTTCACATCCCTTGCATACTGACACAAGATCCATTAATGATATGGAGGCAGGGCTGTCTTAATGGAATCATGGGCCCCTGGGCAAAGAAATGCTCTAGGGTCCCCTACAATAAATACAGTGCAGGTAAACAGAAATCAAGTAGGTAGGAGGTAGGGGATATCTAGGGTGTAGAGGGGTCAGAGTGCTGGGGAGATATCTGGGATGTAAAGGGACAGCCCGGGCTCAAGGACCAGCTGCCCAGGGGCCCCCCATGCAGCTGGGACCCCTGGGCAGTGCCCAGGTGTGCCCTCCCATTATGCCCTGTATGGAGAGGGAGATTTAGGCTGGGTTCACACTGGTGCAAACACAGACATTGCATGTGATTCGCACCGCATTGCTGTGAAGATCACATGCGATATCTGTGCGATGCATATTCAGCCATACAAACTGTCTAGAGAACTTGTTTCCTATGAATTATCTGTGATGCTAAAATATTAATGTAATGGTCCATGTGTACATTATAGCTTTATGCACGATTAATTATGAATGATCTTTTTACCTACTGTAAGTTATTTAAATGCCTATTTTTAATAAAATTCTATTTTTTTTTTCTTTTGAGAGTGTGTTACAAAGTCCCTTTGTTACTTTTGTACTATTGTATCATGAAACTGAAGCATGTTTTGCCCATGCATATTAGCCACTCATTGTGTGTTTGTAAACACACCACTCTGTGGCTGCGTCCAATCACACACAATCAGCAGGTTTCAGCCAAAATCATTGACTGCAATTTGCTGCTATTGGACACAACACGGGTCGGCAGTGTGGCACACACATGTGCACCCCCAAACCCAGATGCAAGCCGATGTTCTGTCAAAATTGCAAATTCAACGGGATCTCCTACCATGTCACTTCCGGTTACTGTAAACCATCAGTGATTGGAGATTTAGACGAGTTGCTGTTTTGACATAACACCGGCAAGCGTGTACACTCCGGTACACAATATTATGAACAGGCATTGTTAGTCCACTCGATCGTAACCAACAAGAGGGTCGCCTCCAAGGCGACAAGTTTCCCCCCCTTAGCCACTGTTTAGTCAAAACAGCAAACTCTTATGCTGCGTACACACAATCGGATTTTGCCAGTGTTGTGTAAAAACAGCAACTTGTCTATATCTCAGATTACTGATGCCCATCCATTAGGGGCGCCTCCCCCCTATCCTCACCACCCCCTATATGCAATATAGAAATTCATGCATAGCATGAATCTATCCACTTCCACTGAGCCTGCCCCCTATGCATGTGTCCGACCCCTTTTGGGTCACCGGGCATATAAATTGGAGTGCCCATTTTTTTTAAAAACACTGATTAGAGCCATAGGCTCTAATGGGCTTCCAAATAGGGTGGGCTCGGGTCTCGGAGCATTGCATCTAGAGCCCATCCAGGCGTGTTGCGTCAACAAATGAAAGTTCGCTGTTGCAACTGATCCTCATCCCGCACAATTGGGAAGCAGGTATGAAACGTGTTTCCCCCCGATTGGCCAAAACGAAACGTCAGTCGATTCTATTTGATGCCTAGCGCCAGGAGGAGGTGGGAGGAGACACTGCAGAAGCTGCTCCAGAAGAGGACACTGGAGCAGCTTTTCCCGAGCCTGCCATGCTCTCAACGCCCAAATCCAAGCTTAAGATAGCAGGTGGTGGTGGGGGAGTGTGTTAGTGACACGCTCCACTGGCGGCCCGGGGGGGGGGCGGGGATTGTTTGCCGCTCCCCCCCCCCCCCCCCAAAAAAAAAACACCAGCCGGAAGTAACCGGAAGTGACGTGATTGGAGATCTTGATGAATTGGCTTTTTTGACAGAACACCGACAACATACATGTACATTTCCGAGCCTGCACCTGCCACCCGCTCGCAGTGTATTTACTGTGATCGGTCAGCAGGAGGTTAAGATCTGTAACATCTGTTGTTTTTAACCAATCTAACCAGACTGATTAGGCTTGCCTGTAGAGAGAGCCATGGTAAAGCACGACCATTTCACTTACTGATAAAACTTTATTTTTATGTGTAAAGTCTTCACTACCATTTACATTGCTACCCCCCCATCCAGAAATAGATACTTCTAGTATGTACATGCCCAGCAGGCCTTTATTTTTGAACACCGTCTTCATGTGGCTTCAATTTTACTCCTTCACAGAAAACAAGAAACTCGCCTTAAGACTAAGAGGAAAATTGAACAACACATCAAGATTTGAGCCAAACGGGCCAAGCATGAATATTGTCTCCTCCCAGGCTCAATGCAAACCTTGTTCACAGCTTTCTGCATCAACAAAAACCAGCAACCTAACCAAGATTGATAGGGATCAAATGCACCCACTGAGACGGGGTACAAACACAATAATACTTATAATGACATCGAATGACTATGAAGCTCAGTAACACCAATTTTAAAGGAGGACTGCTTGCAAAACTGAAAGTCCGCTCCATGCTGAGAGAAAATATAAATTTCCTTGGTCTTGTCTTTTGTGTCCATGATGACTTCATGCAGCAGTTACACACAATGATTCACTTGGAAACCTCTGTTTCAAACATCCTCTTCAATCAACTGCTTTAATAGGGAACATTACTATTCCAAATCTGGACTTTTGGTTTGGTTGCCTCAACTTAATTAAAACTGGAAAGAATAGAATATGTACAGAACCTATAAAATCCACAGTTCAAGAATTCAAAATGCATAGTTATGCTTTTTCTAATATGAATGGTTGTACCGTTATATTGAGGGACATGACCGTATTGTATAAGCTTTGAGAGACTCTGAAATTATTAAGAAACCAAGAGGACATTTCTTGGGTAGGAAAGCTCATGTGTTTCCATTCATATTGACTGAAGTAGGCCAAGAACCGGTAACAGTAGGCATTTTATTGGTGAGCTTTGGATACCTCATCCAGTGATTGTCCAGCGCTGTTCTGTTGTCAGAACCTCCCTCTAGCTAAACAGACTATGCTGTATGAGAAGAGATGTGATAACTGCATGATCGTAACAACAGCAGCCACACAAAGGCCAAGCCAACTCAAACTACAGCCCGAGAAGACGGATGCAGAAGGATCTTCTGAACTGTAAGTGTTTTTTTATAGCTTGTTTGAAAAAAAAGTTTGGCTAAGTTGATACACTCTTATGCCGCGTACACACGATTGCACATTCCGACAACAAAACCGTGGATTTTTTTCCAACGGAATGTTGGCTCAAATTTGTCTTGCATACACACACGGTCACACAAATGTTGTCGAAAAGTCCGAACGTCAAGAACGCGGTGACGTACAACACGTACGACAGCACTAGAAAAGAGGAGTTCAATACCAGTCGTGTTAGAAGTTCGGTGAGAGAAGATTTGCATTTTTCAGCCTCATGCTTTTCAGTTTCGGAAAATTTGAGAACAAGCTCTCAAATTTTTGTTGTTGGAAAATTCCAACAGCAAATGTCCGATGGAGCCTACAATTTCTGACAACAAGCTCCTATCGAACATTTGTTGTCGGAATGTCTGATCATCTGTACGCGGCATTAAAGTGCAATGTGACAGGGTCTGTGTAAAGCTGTCCTCCAGCCACCTTATACTCAACCTTTCAAAGAGCTCTCTTGCCATTCCATCCGCCACCACAACCACAGCAAAATAACTGAGGTTGGCTATTCTAGTGGGGGCATTAAACTCACCCCTACTGTCATATAACAGTGCTCAGACCTAATTATTGCCCGCTAGAACCGAGTATCATGGAAAAGATGACATGTTCATCCATACTTGGAAGCAACAAGTATTTTGTAGTGGGGGGCCACAATAGGAGCAGTGAGGGGGTGCTGTGAAAGACAATAACAGGTGTTTGGGGTGTGGGCTTTATCCTAAATGGACAAGGTCTCCTTATTACATGTTCACCTTTAAAACATAGATACATCATTGGTGTAGTGGAAGGAATAGATACAATCATTGGTGTAGTGGAAGGAATAGTGCCCCAATCATTGGTGTAGTGGAAGGAATAGTGCCCCAATCATTGGTGTAGTGGAAGGAATAGTGCCCCAATAATTGGTATCAGTGGGAGGAATAGTGCCCCAATCATTGGTGTAGTGGAAGGAATAGTGCCCCAATAATTGGTATCAGTGGAAGGAATAGTGCCCAATCATTGGTGTAGTGGAAGGAATAGTGCCCCAATAATTGGTGTCAGTGGGAGGAATAGTGCCCCAATCATTGGTGTAGTGGAAGGAATAGTGCCCCAATAATTGTTATCAGTGGGAGGAATAGTGCCCCAATCATTGGTGTAGTGGAAGGAATAGTGCCCCAATAATTGGTATCACTGGGAGAAATAGTGTCCCATTGTTGGTATCTTTGGGAGGAATAGTGCCCCAAGGCCAGGATAAAGGCAAGCAAAGGCCTGCACCTGGTCCCCGGGTCGCAGTTTGGAGACCACTGTTCTAGATTATGGGTCTCCAAACCTTCTAAAGAAAGGGCCAGTTCATTGTCCTTCAGACTTTAGGTGGGCCGGATTGTGCCCCGTGGGAGTAAATGATGCCTGATCTTTGGTACTAGGGGGAGAAATAGTTGGTGTCAGTGGAAGAAATTATTCTCCATTGTTGGTGTCAGTGGCAGGAATGTTACCTCAAGGGCCAGATAAAGGCAAGCAAAGGGCCGTGGTTTGGAGATGTCTTAACTACGTATGTCTTTGCTATTATTGAGTGTGAGTATTATAAATGGTATTATAAATGAAGGCCTTTGAACTGGTCTGATGTCACAAGATCCAAGATTGTTCGGTGTTGATATCCATGTATCTCTATAAACTCCTACAGCATTCTAATACATTTCCATATTGTAAAACGGAATAACACACAAAGATAATAGTTGACTTTTGTTGCCATATAAAGATGTAGGATAACATTCATTTACTTGGACACGTCCATACAATCCTTAGGTGCCAAAACGTTCGGCAGTTGTACAATTGTAATAAAATATAGAACATTAACTTAATTGAGATTTTGGATTCCTCCAGGTAGTGCTGGGACAAGGTCACCCAGCTCCCAAGGCAAAGACGCCACCCCCCCATCTCTTCATTATGTGTAAGCTTAGCGAATCCTACGCCCATCTGTCTCTCACTTGTCAAAATCACTGTCGTTGTCACTACTGCTATTAGCCTTGTAACAGAATGAAGGCGCCCCCATCCCTACAGTAAACCTTTGTGCCCAAGGCAGCCTTCCCTCCTGCCCACCCCTTGTCCCAGCCCCGCCTCCCCCTTGTCACAGCCCCACCTCCAGGGATACCAGAAAATGCGAGGCTGTTTTCCAGTATCTATGAAGGGAGCAGACCTTTTACTGTTGTTACTACTTTGGAAAGTATGAACTTTGTCTTGGAACAGCCCACTCCTCACATCCGTGAATATAACAGGTAGAGTGAATCTCTGCTGCACATCTTTCACACTTCTGTAGAACTTCTCTAGCAATCTGCAAGACCTGGAAAATATTCCTGCTTGCTTATTACCCAGGAAGTGTGATCGTACCGGAGCCGTCTATGTCTCATACTCTAGTAGATTGTTAGAATTTACAAACAAAGGAGCAACAGCCTGTTTTATTGGACCGTAAAAAAACAGACATATCCAACAGAGCCCTTGTAAATGCCGTTTACATCGGGTACATGTGGCGTAATATACCCGTAACACTGTAATCATGCAATATGCATGAGGAGCATGATGATATTCATGCATTCTTATATTGTGGTATGTCGATTTTTATACTGGTAGCTGCGGTTTAATGGGACATTGGAAGTCTAGAGGATTCCATGCACTGCATTCTGGGAACGATGCCAGCATTTTTTTTTTAACCATCCATTTGATAAAACTAAAAATTAGGAACTTGCCATTCAGATCGAATAAACCATTTGCATTACGGCCATTCTGTTTTCCATCTCCATCTTAGCGTATCTGGGAAAGTGCCACTTTAGTAAAATAAAAAGAAATTGATTAAAATGTTGCTTTCGTTAGCATTTTTGGATTTGTTTTCTGCTCTCAGGGTGATGCAGTAAAATAGCCAGCAGCAGAGATTAACCTCGTCAGGAAATTGAGACAAATTTTTTATTTTGTTTTATTTTTTTTATTTTTTTATGTTTTTTATATAGCTGACATTGATGCTTGTAGACAGCTGTAAATGCCTCTCTTGGTAGTAAAGTATTTACCTATGTAATAAATGGTGTTCCTTATCTGTGTATGCGTGTGTAGCACTACCCCCGAAGGAGCTGCTGGTTTGTTTTGGGTGGCATGTTACCTCTAAGGCCTCGTACACACCACGAGAATCTCGTCGTAAAAACAACATTGTTTTCCTCAACAAGGTTCTTGTCAGGCTTGTCGAGAATCTTGTCGAGTTTTCTTTGCGTACACACTGTCAAGACAAAATCTCGTCGTTCTCAAACGCGGTGACGTACAACACGTACTACGGCACTATAAAGGGGAAGTTCGATTCCACTGGCGCCACCCTTGGGGCTGCTTTTGCTAATCTCATGTTGCTGCATGTTAATTAAAAGTTTGGTGAGAGACATTTCGCGCTTTTCAGTCTGTTACAGCGTGACGAATCTCCATTACGAACGCTACTTTTACCGTAGCGCGCTCCTGTCTCATACTTTATTCTGAGCATGTGTGGGTTTCTAAGCATACACACGAATGTGTTTCTCATCGTAAACCAGCCCGATGAGAAACGCGACGAGGAAATTGAGACTCCTCGTCGAGATCCACAACAGTTTTCTCGACGAAAAACATACACACGACAAAATTGCTCTGCCAGCATTTTTTTGATGGATTTTGCCAAGGAAAACGGTCGTGTGTACGAGGTTTAATCCTCCACCGTCTAGGGTACAAGATGAGAGCTGAGAAGAACTGCAATGTCCACACTTTAGATGTCTTTTTCTGTGCTTTATTATCCAATGGGTTAAAATAGTAGAAATAATAGTAGCTGAAGAGGTGGAAGGGTAATAGGTTCAGGTGTATAACTCCGTTCGAAAACAATTCTGCTTCCAGCAATAAACTTTCGTAGCCACTCTAGCCAGAGTGGGTATTGTGCACCTGAATAGGCCTCTCTCACCAGCCTAGCAGCCAAAGTGTCACACGGAACTTTAGCAAAGTCTCTGCCACAGACCTTCCCAAAGGTGGAGATGTATTCAGTCCAGAATCCTTCTTAACACAGGATTAAGCGACCGGATCTCTCTTGAATAAACTTTGGTAATTCCAAACTGACAGGCGACCATCATTGAGCCCTTCAGTAATGGTACGTCCTTCGATGAAGTTCAAGGCCTCTCCTGAGATACCAGCCTCGTGCTTGGTACTCCCCCAGGCATGTTCTTAATCGGGCGGCTTCCTCCCTCAGGACGGACAGCACAGGTCTGCTCCACAATTGCAGAACCAGTCTGACTACCAGATCCACACAGGTGATGAATACCCCTGACCAACGTGGTCCCGGAGCCAGGAACACTTGAACAGGCACCCCCGGCCATGAGGGCCACACACGGGGGAAAGTACTTAACGAACAGACGCCATTTGTTCTGGGTCAATGTCGTTGTGAGGCCGTCGTTGAGACTCGACTGATGCCACCCTCGGCCTGGGGCGGTAAAGGCACCCACAGTGGTCATGAGAGCCAGGAACACTTGAACAGGCACCCCCGGCCATGAGGGCCACACACGGGGGAAAGTACTTAACGAACAGACGCCATTTGTTCTGGGTCAATGTCGTTGTGAGGCCGTCGTTGAGACTCGACTGATGCCACCCTCGGCCTGGGGCGGTAAAGGCACCCACAGTGGTCACTCACAGTACAGCCATGGCTGGAACAGAGGCCCAAATTTGGCAAAAATAATACGGTCAGAGGCAACTAAATCTCTGACCACCCTCTAAATTTAAGGCAGCACCGGCTATAAAAGTAGCAGGGCGCTACACGTGCTTAAAGCCAAACCTATGCTAAGGGAAAGGCAGAATATGCCAGCGCTGATCTTTTCTTAAAAATACTAGTTATCTGGCCTCTGTCCTTTTATACCAGGGATCCTCAAACTACGGCCCTCCAGCTGTTGCGGAACTACACTTCCCATGAGGCATTGTAAAACTCTGACATTCACAGACATGACTAGGCATGATGGGAATTGTAGTTCCTGAACACCTGGAGGGCCGTAGTTTGAAGACCCATGTTTTATACTTTCAGAAAAATTGAAGATATGGAAGTGCTGCACTAGTCTGTATTGTCCATAAAACATTTTATTCTGTAATTAAAGGGGTGCTCCCATATTTTGAATCTTTTAGTAATCACCTCCAAGGGTTCAGCAGAACACCACAGTTGTTGGTGAGCAGAGCCATAAAGGTGCATGCACTTGTTTTTTCTGATGGAATGTGAAATTTCCTGTAAGACCTTGCCTAGTATTAGATGAAGATGATAAAACAAATCCATTGCCAGTGGATTGTCTTGAGCCGGAGTCCGGGTCCCGCTGACAATGAAATGTCTTCCTCCAGGAACATCTGACTTCTTGCCTATTTCACTTCATTCTCCGACGTCCTTGATCTATGGAATTGGTATTGATTTGTAGCTTTGTTTGAAGAGAGAGAGAAAAAGAAAACCCTAGAAAGTCATTAAAGGACGTCATTTGGCTAATCTACGTTTAATTTAATGCAAACAAAGGGTTCAGATGGCCTTTAATGTGATAATCCTACCTATAAGTTTGCCTTTGAGATAAAGTCATTGCTCTAAACGAGAAGAAATTATTGCAAACACCGCCATTGATTTTATTTTATTTTTACTTGAAGAATCTCAGAGATGAGAAGGACAGTTTAATCCTATGTTCATTTTCTCTTCTCTCTAGAGAAATGTTCTTTTTATATACTTAGAATCTAAATGGTAGATAAAACGCTCAGGGGTGAATTTGTCAAGGAATCCCATCTATACTTATTCTCTGTAAAGGAAACTTGCGCAATCTCTTTTTTCCTATCGATGCATTAGAATTCTGTTACTTACAGAAGAAGGATGTATGAGATGATAAAAATGCTACAGGTGCTTATGGTGTTTTAGGTTCTGAGAAACGTTTAGAAAAGGCAATGCAAGGAACAGTGATACCGCGTGAAGGTCAGTAACCTATTGTGGCCAGAGCTCAGTTTAACAGTGTCAGTTCAGTGAATGAGGATTAGGCTAGAAATATAAAACTACAAATGTTTTGTCACATAGAGGAGTTCACTTAATGTGTAATACTGTGCAAACGTTTAAAGCAGAGTTCCACACAAAAATGCAAATTCCGCTTTTCAGAAACCCCCCTCCAGTGTCACATTTGGCACCTTTCAGGGGGAGCAGATACTTGTATAATCCAGGTATTTTGCTCCCACTTCCGGGCATAGATACCCAAGCCACCCGCGGGTAGCTACGCCACTTCTGGCCAGGGTTGCCAACCTCCTGCAGCATTTTTTACTGACCCCAATATTTATGTGAAAAATTAAAAGCTCACAACCCCAATCGCGTTCTGCGATCCACCAATCAAAATCTACTCCAGATACCCAAAGCCAGATACAAGTCCAAAGGAGAAATAAGATTTGCGGCCCAAGGACCCAGACTATGGAACGCTTTACCAACCAGCATTCGGTTGCAGAAGAGTCACTTGGCCTTTAACAGAAAGATCAAAACCCATCTCTTTTGAGTTCAAAGGAGAAATGGATAACGAGCGCCCAGAGGCGATTCAGTTTGCATGTGCAGTGCTATATACGTTTTTCACTCACTCACTCATTCACTCAAACATGGAAAATTTACTGGCAGAGCAAATTTTTTACTGGCAACCTGAGAAACTACAGAACTCCTATTGAAAACACAGTGAATATTTAAACAGATGGACATGGTATGGAAACACTGACAATACCTATAACAAGGTAATTAGCTTGATTTTCACTTACAAATTCAACACAGCATGAAATTATCGCCCCTGATATTTACTGGCAGTTGTAAAAAAAATCACAGATTTTTACAAACTGTCAGTAAATTTGCTGGTGGTTGGCAACCCTGCTTCCTGCACCTTCTCCATCCCCCCAGGGTTCCCAGAAGACAGCAGGGACCAGTGGGATGGTGTAGAGCGAGAGTCGTGCATGCGCAGTAGGGAACCAGGAAGTAAAGTCGCAAGGCTTCACCTCCCGATTCCCCTACCGAAGATGGCGGCAGAAGCACCTGAGAGCCGTGCCGACATCGCGGGCGCCCTGGACAGGTAAGTGTCCTTATTTAAAAATTCAGCAGTTGCAGTATTTGTAGCTGCTGACTTTTAAAAACAAAAAAATTGGGCGAAACTCGGCTTTAAGGCAGGTGTTAAAAAAATTAAATCTCAGTTTACCCCTGCGCAATAAACCAGTGATATCAATAAACAATATTTAGATCAAAATGTGTAAAACGTGAGATATGAGCTGCATGTCTTAAAACAAAATATTGCTGTAAGTAGGTTTTAAGAAAGGACCGTGCTCAATACATAAAAAAACAATGGTGAAACAAATATATAGTGCCAATAAAGTCCTATAAACCTCATAAATATGTCTTGTAAACACAATAAATTGAAAGTCCATGAATTAAGTGCTCTGTGTCTTTAAATCCATCCATAAAGTGGAGAAAAAAAAATTGCCACCAAATAAAGGAGAGTGTTGCCTCTTCCCCACCAGTTCGCACCAAATTCACCAGAGGGATTTCACCACTTTTTTCAAAGTAAAGGTCAAAAATTGTTTGATTGGGTCTCCCTGTAATCTTCCTTTCCCACTGGTCTCCTAGATGGTTTGGCCTCTGTGTGTTTGAGACTGATTATATTATGTCCTACTCTTTCCTTCTCACTAGAAATATGGAACAGACTCTCAAAGACTCAGAAATTCAAGTCACCCCCCAATCCACTAGCATCGCTATCGAAAAATAGAGAGCAGGCCCATTGCTACAGGACAGGCAAAACAAACAATTGCTTGGGGCCCGAGCTGGCCTGGGGCCCCCAACTGGCCCTTCCCAGGCTGTAACCTGGCCAAGCTCCTCTTCCTTCCACCTGGAGTCCTGCCAGTCTGGACGGGTACCGCTCGTGGAACAGGAGATTCAGTTTCCTGTTCACAGCCGGAATGACAGGAAGTGCACACTGAGTGCTCACTTCCTTTCAGTCCGGCCAGGAAGACAGGAAACTGAATCTCCTGTACTGCACGGTACCCGGCACTATCTGATAGGGGACTGGGGAAGAGAATCTCGGCCACGCTACAGCGGCAGCCTACAGGGAAAAATGGCAGGTAAGAATAGAAAAAATAATAGTGTAGCGTTAACGTAAGCTTTGCATGGGGGGGGGGGGGTGATTGGGGGCCCCCATTTTGCCTGGGGCCCCCAAATTCCTTTAAACGGCCCTGATAGAGAGTTCACCATGGGCCTCACTCCCCTTGCATTTGAATTATGGTCCGACAAGGGCCTAACACGGATAGCCAATCTTTGCGACCACATGTATGAACGCCCCTTGCATACGTGTCGTTACTCATGTGAGAATGCCTTTGCAGCTTTTTTCAGTGGATTCTCTGATTGCGAGTAACACGGTTAATGAGCATTTCGCAATACGAGTGCTGTATTTAAAAAAATCCTGACTTGGAGTGTTGTCTTGCAAAACAAGCAGGATTCAAGCCAAAGAGGTGTGCAGTACCATGTTTGGCCTGAGGTGGGGGGGACACGGGTGCCAAGCAGTCCTGTTCGGAAAACCTCAGAAATACACCGTTCCAGAGCCTTTCCAAGGTTTTCCGAGTTGAGCCGAGCTGTCCTCGGGCCTTTCTGGGTGTTTCCAAAACTCTCCGGCGCCCTCCCCACCTCTGGCCACATGCGGTATTGCATGCCATTGAAGTCAATGCGGAACAAATTATTTTGGTTTCCATTGACTTCTATGGGGAAACTCGCTTTGATATGTCAGTACTTTGGATTACGAACATTCTCCTGGAACAGATTTTGCTCGTAATCCGAGGTTCCACTGTAATTGGCTGTCAGTGACCGTTTCCTGGCAGGGTAGCTTATGCAGGTTCTGCCTTGTATCCAAACACGTGTGAGCTTATCCCTGTTCCCTGCTGACCATGTCATTTGGATGAATTTCTGATTTATTTATTTTTTACAAATCTCTTCTATCCCCACTAGTGTAGGCAAAACTGTACCAGCCCCTCGCTCTCGGCATATTTTCTGTAGGCAGCCGGTGAAAATGCTGCAAGAGAAGATTGCCCATAATTTGCACAGATGAATATAATGAAACTGTATGCAACAGAAACTCCATTATGCTATTCCCCTACTCCTATATAATTTATTTCACAGCCATCCACATCTACTCTGCAACCCAGAGAAGGATTGCTGATGCCTTCGCCGCAGTTGGTTCACCTCCTCCAACAATTTCATATGTGTGTGCCTATAAAGAGGTGAAGGCAAGCCATGCCAATGCAGACATCTCCAGCTGCCCCCGCTCTAATCATGCCACCCTACCGTGCCTTATTATACATAAAGCTCCGATCCAAAGGTGTACAATTATGACCCGTGCTTACTGCATGTGATAAATATGATGTTTAATGCACTGAATACAATCTCTCTATATTATTATAAATACAATTATTCAATTTATTCAATTTTTTATTTTTTGCGCTTTAAACAAAAAAAGACCAACAATTAAAAAAAATATATATATTTTTTTACTTTCTGCTGTAAACCATAACCAATAAAATAAAAAAAAAAAAATTTCTTGGGCTCCATTCACACCTAGGCGTATATATACGCCTGAAGCGCGACGCTCGTGCCGCTGGAGGGGCGAATTTACATTGATGTCTATGAGATGGTTCACATCTCACGCCGAACGCCGAAACGCCGTCTGCCTGCCGCCTGAATACAAGTCCCGGACCCTTTTTTTCAGGCGTCTTTCGGCGTTCGGCATAGACATCAATGTAAAATGTTTTGTGAAAAAAAAAAAAAGTTTACAAATCGCGGCAAAATACGCCGCGTATGCCGCATTATAGTGTGAATGCAGCCTTAATCAGTTTAGGCCAATATGTATTCTGTTACATATTTTTGGTAAACAAAATTCGCAATAAGCATTTATTGATTGGTTTGCAAAAAAAATTTAGCGTCTACAAACTATGGCATATTTTTATTTTTTAATTCTTTACTAGGAATGGTGGCGAAAAGCGACTAAAGCCCTGTACATACGATCGGATATCTGATGAAATCTAATCCGATGGATTTTTTCGTCGGATATCTGATGAAGCTGACTTTCATCAGTCTTGCCTACACACCATCGGTCAAAAATCTGATCCTGTCCAACGCAGTGACGTAAAACACTACGACGTGCTGAGAAAAATGAAGTTCAATGCTTCCGAGCATGCGTCGACTTGATTCTAAGCATGCGTTGATTTTTGACTTCCCCACAGACGATAATTTTTTACTACTGCTAGGAAAATGTGTACCACTGGTTGAAAATTTCTACTATGCATCTTATATATTATAGTGCCCAAAGCTACTATGTAAAGTGACATGTGAGATTAAAGTTCTTTTTGCATAATGCCATGAAATATTTGCTGGGAGTATTGGAATGGTGAATGCAGGTCTGTTTATCTCCTGGCAGGTTATTTTCTTTAGCAGCCTGTTTATTTCCGCACAGAGCATTGCAGGCACGTAGACGCCCGTGCTTTGCTCACTGGGGCCTGAAATACTGCTCTTAGCTTGTCGGGCTCGGGGCTTTCATTGGAACATTCATGGTTGGGCTCTCAGATTTTGTCTCCTATGTTGCATTGTTGCTGAACATTTGTTTAAGTTCCTGTTGGTGGCAGATCCTTAAAGGATTAATTAAGGGCAGCGGTGCTCGGGGCCAGCACCAGAGAACGATAATGCAGAAGTGTTAACAGATTCTATGTGATCACACATCATAATGCTTTAGTCAGTTAAGCCTTGATGGCGTTAGTGGATGGCGGTCTTCTGGCTTCCAAGATTTCTGTCTCTATGTCACGTCTAGTGGAAGTTTGGGAGGTCTGAAATGTCTCGAAGTGTTTTTGTATGTGCACGAGGCATCTATGCTGAGACACAGCAAAGGATTCTTAAAACATCCACCATAAATCCACATAATAGGCAGTGAATCAGTACGAAGCAAACTAGAGCCTTCTTAGAACAGAATCTAAATGTCTCACTTCCATCCAGGGCTGGTGCAAGGATTTTTGAAACCTCATTTTGCTGCACCCCCCTCCTTGGCCCCGCCCCTGGCTCCACCCCCTTTGCCCTGCCCATGTATACTCCACCTTTTTAATGAAGTGCCCATCAAATGCAGCCTCACCAATGCCCATCAATGCAGCCTACCAGTGCCCATCAGTGTAGCCTCGCCAGCGCCCATTGATGCAGCCTACTAGTGCCCATCAATGAATGTTCGCTTGCTTCCATTCATTCGGGAGTTGGGGCACAGACACAGTTCTCCATCGCCACTGCGCCTCTGACACTATGTGCGAAGGGAGCGTGGCCTAGTTTGCCTAGTGGTAGCACCGGCCCTACTTCCATCACAAATCCAAATAAAAAAGGGGATATCCCTTGTCACGAATGCGGGTATCAGATCCCTGCCCTCCTCACTAACTTGTGTCAAAGGACCGGCCAATCTCACACCATGCTGTCACTTACGTAACAATGCTACTCTCGGCTGCACCCTGCCCAGGGATTTTCCAGCTTGCTGGACCACAATTTAGGTGCCAGCAGCCTAAGAGCTACGTTCAACAATTAACCCTCTAGCTATCACCACCCCCTTGGACCGAGTAGGAGAAACTCCTAATTTTAGCAATACTAATTATGTTCATAGGACATAGTAGCACTCTTCAAGAGAGAGGTTCTTCTTTTAGCTTGCATTAAGAGCCTATGGCTCCTGCTGCTATCAATCTATCCAATGACAACCTGGAACAGCGGCTGGAGCTGCTGGGTTTGTGCCCGTCCCTGGAACGATCGGGTTCAGGTAGGAAAATGGGGAGGGGGGGATCTGGGGAGCAGCGCAGGAGGGTTTTCACCTTAATGCATATAATGCATTAAGGTGAAATTTTTTGAGACTTTATAACACCTATAGGGCACTAGAACCACTTTAAAGTGAAATTTGAGTCTAGAAATAACTAAGCTTAAAACAGCTCAGTATCTTCCTCAAGCTTAACCCCATGTCCCTGCTGGGTCCCTAGCTTGGCACTCACAGGTACTCCTCAAGCGTCACCCCACTGGCCTGCTCAGTCCCTGGTTTGGTACACAAGACTGCTCTGCAAGCGTCACCTCCACTGGCTGGGTCCCTGGCTTGGCACTTACTGAAGTTTTCCAATTATTCATCGTCCCCGGTTGATGAGAATACTGCTCTGGTACTTGCTTCAGCTACTCACTGTGTTCCCTGGTAACAAGGTGGATGCTCCCTTAGTGGCGACAGCTTCCCCTCCGACCATGACAGGTTCTCCGGCCGGCAGAACTGGCACTTCTGGCTGGACTGCAAGCCGTAGTCCCAACTCTATGCTGCTTTCTTGCTTCTAGACAGGCCATCAGACAGCCTAGCAGCCAGATGCCACCAGGATAGTCCTCAGACTCTGGCTTCTCAGCCCAGGGCAATACGATACACGTCCACCCAGACAGCCGTCCAGGTGGCACAGAACACAGATCACCTGACCTCACCCAAATAAATAGGTTCTCCCAGCAGGTTAAGGGATTTTAGCAAATCCCTACCTATTGACTGTGAAACCCCATTTATTCCCTTGCCCTTTGGCGGCCATACCCCATTTACTCCTAATCTGTCCTTGCAATACCCTTGTCTTATCCAATGTCATCAGGTACCCAGCTACAGAAGACAGAAGTGCAGCAATTCCAGAATGAGGGCGTAGTCAGTTGACCCCCTACCAAGTGGCCAAGGCAACTATCACTTGGCAAATACATTTTATAAGCAACCATGCCTATACATCAGGGTGCTACATCATCTACTGAGCTGGCCAGAACCTTGTCTTGAGAGAGTCTCAGTTACCCTGTGCCAGGATGGACACAGGGTGACTTAGACATAACAGGTGCATGGGGACCTGAAACAAGGGTTTCCCGTCCTCTCCACGGGATTCTGTGTTCCATGGGCCCTCCCATCACAGAGTCTATTCAACATTTTCACAGCTCTCACTGTAAAGAAATCTTTCCGTACTTTACCTGCCTGTACTACCAGAAGAGGACCCCATCGATATTATGACCCTGACAATTTCACAGCCCTTTTTTACTGTCTGTACACCTTGCGTAAGGTCACTCCTCTTCTGCAGCAGGCCATTGCCAAGCAAGTCAAGACCACAGAACATTATCATTATGTTGTCCCAGAGCTTTCCATGCTCTGTGTGGGCTGTTCTGACCATCAGGGCAAGTGTCGCACATATAAACATTCACTGGGTTTTTTATATAAGCGTTACATCCATTGCAAAAAAAATAAATAAATCTGAAGGTGAAAGTTATTTTTAGTGCAATATAGTCAGCGTGTCCGCATCTTCTCATTGTTACAGGAATTACCAATGGAGCAGAGTTTTCCTTTAATCCTCTCCTCGTTTTTGCTGCCATCCTCCTGCATCCGATTGATCCTGTTGGGGAATTTCTCTGTGAATTATTAGCAGGCGTTGGAACAGCCTGTGCTGGGAGATCACCTTAACACCTCATGTGTCACTTCTAGAGATGGAACTTCTCCTTTGAGGTTATGTGGAAATTCTCTGAACGTGCTAATGATGGTGGAACATCCCCCCCCCCCCACTCCCTTGCCTCCCCATGATGGAGGCAATGATTAGTGTACAGCAAACCGTTTAAAGAGATTAATGACAACATTACAGGGGTCTAGGGCTGGATGAACACATTTTATTCTTATTACTGCCCTTTTTTTTAATATGTCTTTAAGACGTCAGAATGCTAAGAGTGGTCACACAGTTCCTTGCAAAAGTATTCACCCCCCTTGGCTTTTTACCTACTCTGTTACATTACCGCCTTTTAGTTCAATGTGTTTTTAATCTGAATTATATGTGATGGATCAGAAGTAAAATTAGAAAAATATATACATAAAACTATTTTTCAGAAATAAAAAAAATGATAATTGGCATGTGTGTATGTATTCACCCCCTTTGTTATGAAGCCCATAAAAAGCTCTGGTGCAACCAATTACCTTCAGAAGTTACATCATTTGTGAAATGTTGCCCACCTGTGTGCAATCTAAGTATCACATGATCGGGTGTGCACCCCAAAGCCCAAACACACACTACCGATCACTTGCGGTGTTCATTCAGAAAGGAAAGGGGCCAGTAAATTACATATTTACTGGCCCCTTCCCCACTCCTAAAACATCCCAGCAGCAACAGCCTAGAGGGGAGGAGGGAAGCTGGCAGTGCTGTGGGGGGTAAGATGGGAGCCAGGGCAGTAGGGGGAATCTGTGCTGCACAGGGTGATTAGGGTGTGCCTGGGCACACCTGGCACACCCTGTGCACAAGCCTGTGCCCCAGAAGCTGCAAAACCTAAGCAAGAGGCACCACTAACCAAACACTGCCGTGAAGACAAAGGAACTCTCCAAACAAGTAAGGGACAATGTTGTTGAGAAGTACAAGTCAGGGTTATAAAAAAATTATCCAAATCTTTGATGATCCCTAGGAGCGCCATCAAATCTATCATAACCAAATGGAAAGAACATGGCACAACAGCAAACCTGGCAAGAATCGGGCGCACACCAAATCTCACGAACCGGGCAAGGAGGGCATTATTCAGAGAGGAGCACAGAGACCTAAGGTAACCCTGGAGGAGCTGCAGAGTTCCACAGCAGAGACTGCAGTATCTGTACATAGGACAGCAATAAGCCTACGTTCCATAGAGTTGGGCTTTATGGCAGAGTGGCCAGAAGAAAGACATTACTTTCAGCAAAAAACGAAATGACACATTTTGAGTATGCGAAAAGGCATGTGGGAGACTCCCAAAATGTATGGAGGAAGGTGCTCTGGTCTGAAGAGACAAAAATTTTACTTTTTGGCCATCAAAGGAAACACTATGTTTGTTGCAAACCCAACACATCATCGCCTGGGGGGGTGAAATGGAAGATTGTGCAGCCGACAAATCTGCAGCAACTGTGTGATGTTATCATGTCACTATGGAGCGAAATCTCTGAAGAATGTTTCCAACACCTTGTTGAATCTTCGCCATGAAGCAGTGCCGATCCTGACCTTCCTGGAGCCCTAAGCAAAATGACATGTCACATTAACGGGGGGGGGGGGGAATGTCACATTAAAGTTGAGAAGGGGGCGCTTCCAAAAGTGACATGTCACATTAAAGATTAAAGTTGAGAAGCGAGGGGAGGGGGTGTTCTGCTGTCGGAAATTACATCTTACCTCTTCTCCCATGCAGCCAGCGAGCTGAGAAGCGGGGTGAGGAGCCGAAAATTACTTCTTACCAGTCGGGGTCTCTAGTAATTTGGGGGGCCCTCCTCAGCTTTGCGGGGCCCTAAGGGGCTTGCATGGTGAGCCTATAGGGTGGATCGGCCCTGCCATGAAGAATGAAGGCAAAAGGGGGTCCAACCTGGTACTAGCAAGGTGTACTTAATAAAGTGGCCGGTGAGTGTATATAGTAAACCTTGCCTGATTGCGGAAAGAGAGGAGTTAAAACCGATTTCTTCCCCTCGGGGCTGTAATTTTAAGTATAATAAGCAGTCTGAAAATAATATGTTCCATTTAAATTTGATTTTTTTCCCTCCTGACTGTAACTATATTTAAGCTAAATTGGTCTATTGATGTTGAAATGAACTGGTAATAATGCACATCACTTCAGGATGATGGACAGGTGCTGAAGATGTGATATTAATCCAGATCCTCATTGCAATTCTCCAGAGAGGAAGTTTAAACTGAATGAATGCAGCCCTATCCTTTTTGGAAGTAATGTTCAGAGAATGACCATGCACCGCACACTATTCTATATTCAAAGCTAGATATGTGATGTGATTCATTTTTTCAGAGACCCAGTGAAGCCTCGTACACACGGCCCAGAATCTCGTCAGGAAAAAATGTTTTGTTTTTCCTGACGAGATTCTTGGTGAGATTCTCCTGCCGGCCGAGTGTACACACGGGCCATTCAAAAGAACCGCCGTTCTTTTGAATGGCACAAACGCAGTGACGTCATCGACTACGACAAGCACGCGCTCGTCACATTCGTTGCCGTCGCCGCCATCTTGCTTCACCCTCCCTATGCCTTGGAAGCTACTGCGTATAGGTCAAAGTCATTTCAAGCATGCGCAGGTTTCCATGGAGAGGTAAGTATACACATGCTCGGGTTTCTCGACAGCTAAACACTGCCGAGAATCTCACGACGAGAAAATAGAGAGCAGGTTTTTCTTGTCGAGATTCTGGGCAGTTTTCTTGACAAGAAACCTCAAAGCCTCGTACACACGCTCGGTTTACTCGGCTCTGCCAGCAGTTTTCTTGCTGGTTCTTGCTGAGAAAACCGCGCATGTGTACGAGGCATAAATCTAGTAATAGAGCTTCTTGACTAGTTTTATCTAGTCTGCAGTGTGTTTTTCATACTAGCCTATTCCAAAAAAGTCTTATGGAAGAGTTGTGTGTACTCACTGCCAGCGTCACCCACCCAAAGGTTTTCTTCTTTAGTCTGCGGCAATTTGCATCCTCACTGGGCAGGTAATAGCCTGGCATGCATCAGTTTCTGTATCTCATTTTAAAGCTCAAAGGTCAGTGCAAAGCTCTTATTATTTTTTTAAAGAAAATATTGGATCCAATTGGTTCCAAACCCAAGCAAATCAATGATCAAAAAATGAATAAACTACAAAACAGAATAGAAAATAAAATCATAGTATAGAAAAGAATATAGTAATACAGGACAGAATGGAATAGAAAACAAAGCAATAGAGTGACTGCGTTTGGCATGGCACAGTGGCGACAATGGAATGGCACAGTGGCTGCTTTTGGTATGGCACAGTGGCGAAAATTGATGGCACAGTGGCTGCGTTTGGCATGGCACAGTGGTGACAATTGATGGGCACAATGGGGAGAATGGCATGGCACAGTTATTGGGCACAGTGGCAACAATTGATGGGCACAGTGGCTGCGTTTGATGGCATGGCACAGTGGCGACAATTGATGGGCACAGTGGCTGCGTTTGATGGCATGGTACAGTGGTGACAATTTTATGGCACAGTGGCGACGTTTGATGGGCACAGTGGCTGCGTTTGATGTGCACAGTGGCGGCAATTGATGGGCACAGTGAGGCTGCAATTGATGTTTTTTTTTTTTAGTTTGTTTGCGCCCCCCAAAAAAAAATTCTGAGCACCAGCCACTACTGAAAAGAATAGAAAGCATATATTGTCACAAGAAGGAGCTTTATTCACAAGAAGGAGCTAGGTGGGCTTAGACATTACCACCGCTATCTTCAATTTCCTGCCTCTTTTTAGCCAAGGGCAAACGCATATCCTGATAACACCGGCAGCCATTTTTCCTGGCAGCCGCCTCTGTGAACACACAACTTTCGGAGTTCTTTGTATGATGCTAATCATCATGCTTGGCACTTCTGTATATCTCCAAGGTGCGACTAATTAGCTGCTTTCCCCTTCTAGCGTGTGTATGTCTGGGGATCGTCTACAGGACTGCCAAGGGATTTTGTGCCAGGATGAGAAATTCAAAATGCTGCTGAAAAAAAAGGGTGACAGACAGAACATTCTTATTATCTACAGACAAGATTCTGCTTGTTTTGTTGTCTTCGGAGATTTTATTCTTCTTAGATAATAGATTGAGGGGGGAAAAAAAAGCGCTGTAATGGTTTTATTGTAGCGATGTGACAGAAGAAGAAGAATTTGAAACATTATTTTTTGTCACGATCTATATAAATGAGTTTAAAGTGTTCTTTGTTCTTCAGAAGACACATTTATTCAGCCTAACATACTGTAGGTCTTTCATGTAGAAGACTGATGGACTGAAATTTTTGTTTTTTTTAAGATAGAATGGCAGTCCCTAGAAATAGAAATATACTTTACAGTCTCTTTGCTGACAGCTGAGTAAAGATTTCTATACTGCGATGCCTCGTGTTCTGCCGCATCCTCATTTATTGGGGTCTCTAAAGACCTCTCTTTTGCCCAACAGCAACCAATAAAATTCATGCTTGAAATTTCGAACGACAGTAAATCATCACAGTTCTGATTTCAGAGAAATAGATAAATGAGGTGCACAGAAAAGTGAGCATCAGACCACCAGACCCAGGTTGGTTTATTTTATCAGAATGCATTGGCTTGGATTTTTTTTTTGTGTCACTTCTGATCAAGTCAATTTTAGGTCTCGTTCATACAGACCTGCTACAGCGTAAACCCATGCTAGGGCCGTGTTTGCCAGCACACACATCTATTCTAAAGGCAAAAATATAGTAGGAAATGGATACCAAGCGCCGTGAGGCTATTCAGTTTGCAAGTGTAGCGCTATACAAGTTTTTCACTCACTCACAGGGATGCACGGGTGTTCTGACCTTCCAATTCTATAAATTCTAGGCCACAGTCCTGCTTCCTAGAAGTGACAGAAGGAAAAAGACCATCGAGTCTGCCCTTTTTTTGTTTGTTTTTTGAGGGTTTCTTTCGTTTGTTTGTTTTTTTGTTTTTACTTTTTTTATCTTTGTCCCAAGCATGTTTAAAGCCATTTAGACCCCATTCACACCTGAAGCGTTTTGTAGCTTGTAGCCTGAAGCTACAAATCGCTGGAGGGGAAAAAAATCTATTATTCTCTATGGAGATGGTTCACATTTCCACTCCAAAACGTCTGAGGCCAGAAGCTCCAAAATACCTGAAGCTCATACAAGTTCTGGGACTTTTTTTTTAGGTTCTTGGGCGTTTTTCTGCTTTTAACATTGGTGACCCTTTCAGACCTGTCCAAAATCATGACAAAACACGTTAAAACCGCTGCAAAAAACACGGCAAAACGTGGAAAACGCTACGCTGAGGTGTGAATGCAGCCTTACTGTTGGCTACCTCTGCTGGAAGTTTATTCCAAGCTTTAACTACCCTTTCTGTAAAATAAAACTTTCTAAGATTAGTTTTGAACTTCCCTCCAGTTAGTTTGAGGTAATGTCCCCATGTTCTTGATTTTGGTTTCATTTTGGAAAAACTGTTCTCTCCTGAACCTTATTCACCCCCTTGATTTATTTAAAGGTTTACATCCTGTCTCCCCTTTCCCTTCTTTCCTCTAGGTCAGGGGACTCCAAACTGTGGCCCAAGGGTCAAATGTGGCCTTTTTTGCTAACCTTTTTCCGGCCCTTGGGGCACAATTTGTCCCAATGATACCAACAACAGAGCACTTTTTCTACTACTAATACCAATGATGGGATACTATTCCTGCTACTAATTAGGGGCACTACTCCTTTTATTGATCACCAACTCTGGGGCCATATTTATTCTCACTGATGCTGGGCCTGGACATTTTCTACCCCACAATTCGGCCCTCTTAGGCCACGTACACACGATCGAATATATCTGCTGAAACTGGTCCGACGGACCGTTTCAGCAGACATATCCGATCGTGTGTACGGGCTAGCGGACATGTTTTCCCAGCGGACAAATTTCAAAGCATGCTTTGAAATTTGTCCGCCAGAGACATGTCCGTCGGTTATGTCCGCTGGTTAGTACACTCACTAGCGGACAGAAATATCCACGCATGCGTCGAATGGATTCAACACATGCGTGGAAGAATTTTAATTCCTGGAGTGGTGACGTGGCGGCGTCAACGTCACCGCCACGTCACCGCGTCCTCAGCCCGAGGGGATTTTCGTCCGATGGTGCGCGACACGTGCATGCGCCGTAGGGAACCAGGCAGTGAAGCCGGAGCGCTTTACTTCCTGGTTCACTCACCGTGGATGGAGGGGGGAGCAGCAGAGAGACGAGCGAACGCTCGTCCTCTGCTGCGGACGCCGCTGGACTCCAGGACAAGTAAGTGTCCTAATATTAAAAGTCAGCAGCTGCAGTATTTGTAGCTGCTGGCTTTTAATATTGTTTTTTAATGGGCCATCCGCTTTAATATCTTTGTGTAAGTGAGGTCTCCAGAACTGTACACAGTATTCCAACTTCCAAGATCTATATAGGGGAATCCGAACCTCCTTCCTCCTGCTGCTGACCTCTAGTGATATAAAGATCTATATAGAGGAATCGGGATCTTCTTTCTCCTGCTGGTGACCCCTCTAGTGATATAAAGATCTATATAGAGGAATCAGGACCTCCTTCCTCCTCCTGGTGATTCCTCTAGTGATATAAAGATCTATGTAGAGGAATCGTGATCTTCTTCCTCCTGCTGGTGATTCCTCTAGTGATATTAAGATCTATATAGAGGAATCGGGATCTTCTTCCTCCTGCTGGTGATCCCTCTAGTGATATAAAGATCTATATCAAGGGAAGGTCCAGGGCTTGAACATCTTTGTTCCAAGCAGACAGAATTCTGCCCTGTAACGGCTTGAGTGAAACTGGGCGTAAGGGACAGCCTTGAATGAGGCTACCATCTTTCCCAATAATCTCATGCAAGGACTTATGGAAGGCCTTCTTTTTGCCTTTATCACTCGGACCAAGTCTCCTATGGATTTTACCTTTGGCTCGGGAAGTAATACCTTGCTTGTCTATACTCATGACCAATTATTTCTGTTTTTGTTGTGGCTGTAAGGAGGATTTTTCCAGATTGAGGACCCAGCCTAGGTACTCTAAATACTTCACTGTGCTGTGCACATTGTGGGCCACGCATGCAGCGGACTGATCTATGAGCAACAGATCGTCCAGATAGGCTAAGCGCACTCCACCCCTGGAGCTGGTACAGAATGTGAATCACATAAATAGGCACAACCCACCAGCAGGTTGGGCAGGTCTTTCGTGAAGGTCACCGAGGGGTCACACAGGAATTGGTAGGTAATGGAACCCAACGGGGTAACAGGATAGTAGAGTCCAGAATGGGCCAGGGGTCAAACACAGGAGACAAGTCAGTAAGCAGGCTGAGGGTCAAACACAGAAGACTGGGGGCAAGTCCGTAAGCAGGCCGAGGGTCAAGACGCAGGAGACTGGAGGCAAATCCGTAAACCGGCTGAGGGTCAAGACGCAGGAGACTGGAGGCAAATCCGTAAAACGAGCCAAGGTTCAGGTCCAGGAGGAGATCAGAGTAGGTCATGGTCAATCCGGGTCACTCAGAAGGCAGAAACAAGGAACACAGGAAGCTGAGAGATAAACCAGTGATTTGCTTATGGAACTGAGCAACTTTTATAGGCCAGCAAGGGGCTCACGTTATGTGTGCGCCAGTTCCGTTGGCGTGTGCCAAAGCGTCGTTCCACCACCCAACTGCACGCAGGGAATCGGCGATACTGACAAGGTTGGTTCCTATTTCTCCTTTGACATACACGCACAGTGAGAAGAAGACTTTTGGAGGATGGCCTGGTTTGGAGCAGCTACTTCGACTGCAAGCCTATTTTCAGCTTTCACTTTTTTTAGTATAACTGCCAATTTCAGGTAATTTCACTGTAAGAATTAATTAATAAAAATGGTATTTAATGACTTTTAATGAACTGAAAAGAGTTTTTATGTGTGTGTTTGTACATATATATATATATATATATATATATATATATATATATATGAATAAGATTTTTATGTAAATTTTATACACATGCTTAAAGGTAGCAATTATATTTTTCTTTGCACATTTCTTTTATCTAATTATTCCTCCTACAATCCCACGAAGACTGCGGATTGCGAAAGAGACATTTTCCTCCCTAGCACCTAACAATTCACATCCAAAGACACTTACAAGATCATGTTAAGTGACATTGTGCAAGGCTCCGTTTTTCTTCCTTTTTTTTTTCCTAGAAAAGCATTCTCATAATCCTGAGTGATATCCCGACTACCGACACTTCCCGGGAAAAGTTAACTTCCACCAAAGTGACACTTTACATTCATCTCCGCTCTGACGCCACTTTCCCAAATTGTTGAGTTGGCAGATTGACTGACTGCACTTGGCACATCCCGCTAATCTGATCATTACTTTATAAAAAGGGACATTTTTGATCTATTTGAAACCATCCGGCAAGGTGCTGAAAAATGAAATAGCTGCTAGCATTGATAAAGGGAATTTAAAGTGCTTCAGGCAAAAATGACAGATTTTTCAAATGTTTAAGGGCCCTAGCCTACATTTGGTTTGGGCAGTTTGAAACCATTTTGAATGATTACAAATGACATTGTAGAAAAGTTAAACGGGATTTTAATTCAGAAATGGCAGTTCACTGGGATCACATGACACATTTTTAAATGGCAGTTTATAGTTGATAATTCACCGGTCCTTAACCACTTAGCGACTGCCCACCGTACATATACTGCGGCAGGGCGCCCGCTCTACGCCAGATCACATACCTGGGTCCGACAGACGCGATGTCCACTGGGAACCGTCGATCGCTCAAGAGAAAGGCAGAATGGCGGTCTGCCTATGTAAACAAGGCAGATCACGATCTGGGAGAAGGGAACGTGCTGATCCTGTGTTGTTCCTGATAAGAAGTAACACAGTCAAAGCTCCTCCCCCAACAGTTAGTAATCACTCCCAGGGAACACATTTAAAGCGAAGCTCCACCCTAAAGTGGAACTCACGCTGATCGGAACCCTCCCCCCTCCGGTGTCAATTTGACACCTTTCAAAGACAGGTATTTGCACCCACTTCCGGCCACAACAGTCTCGGGCAGACTGCGGGCATGACGTCATAGCCCGCCCCCCCCATTGTGTGCTGGGAACACTCGGCTCCCAGTACACAGCGAGAGCCAATCGACAGGCACAGCCCGACTCGCGCATGCGCCGTAGGGAACCGGGCAGTGAAGCCGGAGTGCTTCACTTCCTGGTTCCCTCACTGTGGATAGCGGGGGGGGGGCAGCAGAGTGACGAGCGGTCGCTCGTCCTCTGCTGCGGACAACACTGGACTACAGGACAGGTAAGGGTCCTAATATTAAAAGTCAGCAGCTGCAGTATTTGTAGCTGCTGGCTTTTAATATTTTTTTTCCCAGCTGACATCCTCTTTAACCCTTTGTTCGCCCCTGATGTTACATAGTAGGTGAGATTGAAAAAAGACTCAAGTCCATCAAGTCCAACCTATTAGTGTGATTATATGTAAGTATTACATTGTATATCCCTGTATGATTCAGGTGCTTATCTAATAGTTTTTTGAAACTATTTATGCCCCCCTGAGACCACTGCTTGTGGAAGGGAATTCCACATCCTTGCCATTCTTACAGTAAAGAACCCTCTACGTAGTTTAAGGTTAAACCTCTTTTCTCCTCATTTTAATGAGTGGCTACGTGTCTTGTTAAACTCCCTTCCGTGGAAAAGTTTTATTCCTGTTGTGGGGTCACCAGTATGGCATTTGTAAATTTTAAATAATATCCCCTCTCTTCTCCAGAGAGAATAAGTTCAGTGCTCGCATAACTAATATCATCCAGACCCTTTATAAGTTTTGTTGCCCTTCTCTGCCAGTGTCATTAGTATAGTGACAGTGCATATTTTTTAGCATAGATCACTGTATTAGTGTCACTGATCCCCAAAAAGTAAACGCAGTGCGTTATTGCAAAAAATGGCCTGGTCACGTTCCAGAGCTGAAGTGGTCAAAGTAGAACAATGAGCAAAAAGTCAGGGCAAGTCAGACCCCAGAAAAGTAAAGTAAAACAAAGTCAGAGAAGTGCGAAGGCTTTTCTGAAGGGAATGGAAGGCTTCCTGCGGTGTATATTCTTAGATTAATATTGCATAGGATTTGCTTGAACTTCTCTGTAGCTTCCAGCTGATTTTTCCAGGCTGAATCAAGAGTCATTTTCACTGAGTCCTGTTTCTGAGCTAAAATTCAGATCTCGCATTTCAGATATTTCTAGAGAACAGAGAGGAAGAAAAGACACACAAGAAGCCGACCAGTTGAAAGCGAGCAGATTGAAAGCGAGAGAAGAGTTTATAAGTCAGCTGCTTCTCTTTTTACTTTCCAGTCACAGGCTGGGAGACCTGTAAATGTTAACTCAAAAGGGAAGTATGGGGTTTCTGTTTTTTTGCTGAATCATACTTATTTAGGTAGATGCAGCTTTGGTGTAGCTGGCCAGCTATAACCTGTCCTAGGTAGCTAATATAACCTAATGTAGTCAGGGCCGGATTAACAGAGGGGCTGATGGAGCTGCAGCTCCAGGCCCCTTTCTCAAGATAGGCCCATTTGCCCCCCAAAAAAAAAAAAAAAAAAGTTTTTTTTTTTTTTTTTTTTAGATCGACTTCGGGGGTTGTAGCTCGATGATCAGAGGTCACAGAAACCCCACATTTGGGGGGTAGTCAGTTGAAGACCTACCCCACAACCAGTCAAAATATGGGATATCTATCATTTATTGTTCCGGAGATACGGGCCTGCTTGCACAGCCTGTCAGAAGCTACATACAGAGCAGCCATTATAAATACAAGCTGACACACTGCAGCAGACTGAGAAAAAAAAATCATCATTTGTTTTTTGCTAGAAAATTACTCTATGGTGGTCTTTGCAACTTTTTATGTTGCACGGTATAGAGCTGCACGATTCTGGCTAAAACGACAACTGCAATTTTTTTGCTTAGAAGATAGATCACGATTCTCTCACGATTCGTACGGCATAACATCATCTTTCACATTAAAATGAAAAAATAAAATAAAAAATGGGCTAACTTTACTGTTTTGTTTTTATGGTTTTTATTATTCAATGAAGTGGGCAAATGCAGCGTGACATAAAATATTGCAGCAATTGCCATTTTTGTCTCTGCTAAAATATATATAATGTTTGGCGGTTCCAAGTAATTTTCTAGCAAAAAATATTGGTTTTTAACTTAAACAAGTGTTGGACTTTAAGTGGTTACATTTCTTGCATTTACACACAGAAGTTTGATCTAAAAAGGAAGTTGGTTACAATGTTTCATGTTGTTTACAAACTTGGCAGACAGTCAGATATTTTCTTTACACACAGAAGTTTATCCCTTTGATATAAGAAGAAAGCGTTAGTTACAATGTTTCCTGCTAAGAACTTGGCAGACTGTCCAGATATTTTCTTTTGACAGCTGAAAGTCTCTCCACTTGTTATATGAAAGAATCAGCAAACTCTGCATTGGAGATGTCAGGGGGGTTGAATCAAGATCACGATTTTAACGATTAATTGTGCAGCTCTAGCACGGTACTGTATTTGCGCAGCAATTTTTCAAACATGTTTTTTTGGAAATAAACTATTTCATACATTAAAAAAAACACTAAAGTTAGCACGATTTTTTTTTTTTTTGGTATCCTAAGCGATGCTTTAAACATTTTTTAGGTTACATGTTTAGAGTTACAGAGGAAGTCTAGTGCTAGAATTATTGCTCTCGCTCTAACGATCGCGACGTATGTAACCTGTGTGTATCTGGCTCTGATACTAGCCAGTGCCTACCCAGCCACTGACTGGTATCTCTACCCAGCCTGTCCCCACACACCCTCTCACCTGCTGACCTGTGGATGGGGGAATCACTCCTGTAGTGTTGTTGTGTTCTGCCAGTGAGTACAATGAGTAGTGTTGCTATCTATAGCTGGCAGCACTGATAGTTTTTGGAAAAACAAGCTGGTTGTACACAAGTCGATTAATAGATTGACTTGTGTAAAACCAGCTAGCCCATATATAGATCGACTATGGCTGGTCTCTGCATAATTGGTGTAATTTCAATTCATGTATGACCCGCTTAACCACTACGCAGTCCCTAAACATCCTTCCACTCCTATACATTGTGCTCACTGTCATACTCTCCACACTCCTCTCCTGTACATAGTGCCCACTGTCATACCCTCCACACTCCTCTCCTGTACATAGTGCCCACTGTCATACCCTTCACACTCCTCTCCTATATAGTGCCCACTGTCATACTCTCCACACTCCTCTCCTGTACATAGTGCCCACTATCATACCCTCCGGCCTCCACGCTCCTCTCCTGTACATAGTGCCTGCTGTCATAGACTCCTCTTCTGTACATACTTCCCACTGTCGCACCCTCCACACTCCTCTCCTATACATAGTGCCCACTATCATACCATCCCCATTCCTCTCTTGTACATACTGCCCACTGTCATACCCTCCACACTTCTCTCCTGGATATTCTGCCCCATCATACCCTCCACACTTCTCTCTGGTACATACTACCCTCTGTCATACCCCTACACTCCTCCTGTACATACTGCCCACTGTCATACCCTTCACACTCCTCTCCTGTACATAGTACCTGCTGTCATACACTTCTCTCCTGTACATACTGCCCACTGTCATACCCTCCCCATTCCTCTCTTGTACATACTGCCCACAGTCATACCCTCCACACTCCTCTCCTATACATAGTGCCCATTCTCATACCCTCCACACTTCTCTCCTGTACATAGTGCCCACTATCATACCGTCCACACTCCTCTCCTGTACATACTGCCCACTGTCATACCCTCCACACTCCTCTCCTATACATAGTGCCCACTATCATACCATCCACAATCCTCTCCTATACATAGTGCCCACTGTCATACCCTCCACACTCCTCTCCTGTACATGGTGCCTGCTGTCATACACTTCTCTCCTGTACATACTGCCCACTGTCGTACCCTCCATGCTTCTCTCCTGTACATGATGCCCACTGTCATACCCTCCACACTTCTCTTCTGTACATTGTGCCTTTTGCCGGACCCTTTGCACTCTTCTCCTGTACATAGTGCCCAATGTTAGACCCTCCACATTCCTCTCACTCACCTGCACATACTTCCCACTTATATACCATCCGTACTCCTCCCCTATGTCGCTTACCCACAAAAACAGTTCTTTAAAATGATACTGAATGTTACCAGCTCTAGAATGGACACACTTTTTTTAGTTCAACTAAAGGAAATCTCAGTTCTCATATTTGTTCTGTTACTAGAACTTATTAAATTTTGTGATTTCTACTGTGATGTACAGAGGAACATAGGGGATCTCAGCTACTCTAAATATAGCACTTGTGAAAAAGTGTCCCTGAAAATATTTTTTAAATGTTGGCAACTATGCACTTATGCACTGCCCAAGGGCCACTGGGTCAGTAGGGGGGCCCCATGAGAGGTTTCTGAGATCCTGTGATATTAAAGCGGTAGTAAACTTTCCTGACATTACTACTTTTTAGAGGCCCTGGGGTAGGTTATGCCACAATGTACAAGTATGCACAGCATATTAGCACATTAGGGTACACTTAAATTTTCAGACTGGGCCCTCCATTGCTGCGCTGTGATTCTCACACATTTATTTATTATTTATAAAAGGCCCCACCAAAATCCTCAGCACCAGGCCCATGATGTTCTTAATCTGGCCCTGAATGTAGTGCACATGTTTATATGTTAGAAACAAAAGCAAAGTTATTCACAGTTAAATTCATGCCAGAAAGCATAGAGTTAAGCTTTTGTGACTCATCAGAAGCCTTGGCCCAATGACAGCTAATCTCACCTTGAGCAGAGTCTTGACCTATCACAGCCTCCTTTGCATCCATTTCTGTCTGGGAGGTTCCTAATACTCCATGTGCTGCTAGATTATTCCACCAGAGAGACAATGAGCCGCATGGAGAGCAGAGCAGAACAGACACAAGGCCAAAGTTGTGTTTTATGGAAGCCAGGGGCTAAAAATAGGTATGTGGCACAGTTATATATATGTTCTTATTGTAAATAGTGTGGTTGGAACTGTATACTGACCTAGTTGTGCGTTCACTATGTAGTTCCACCATACCTTAAAACCAAACCGAACCATACCATATCATACATTCATACCTTTAAACCAAACCAAACTAAGCTAACCCTGCAAAAGCAACCCTGCAAACCAAGTTGCAAACCACAGTTATACCTTTCAGAGAATGCTTTGATAATTTACAGAGAGAGAGAGAGTAAATAATGAAGAAAGAAATATATCCACCATCTTATGTTAAATGACAAGATTGAATATTTGAACCACCCATTTTGTTATGCTTTATTTATCACGTGTTTTGTACATGGACTGTCTGCTGCAAAGCAGCAGCATTATATATTAAGAAAAGTGAAGTTAATAAAGAAGTTATTTTAAGCATTTGGTGTGCTCTTTAAACCTACTGCTTCCATAGAACGGCAATAGAGGAATTTCAGAGTAATAGACAGTCTTGTTGGACTGAAAAGTCAGAGATATCACAATTCTTCTAATGCTACAGCGTATGAGGCACTTCATAGTGCTGCGCCTGCCACAATTGTTCCCCCGGTGCATCTAACACTGAGAACCGAACAACCTAATGCCTCTGATTGCTCCGTTCTCTCAGCTCCCCGAGCAGAGTGCTGGTGATGGCCAGTTACCGTCTCTCTGTACTGCCCACCCCCACGATAAAAATCCTTCAGACTTTAAAAACCACTTTAAGAACTCCCACCGTGCCACACCCAAAACTGAAGAGAAGAACCAGAACTTAATGGTTAATTATTTTTCAGGCACAACAGGAGGCAGACAAATGTTAAAATCAAAAATATTTTATAAAAAAAAATATATAAAATTAAAATCTAAAAAACAAGAACCCTCTATAGGGAACCACACATACCAAACACAAAACCCAACTCTGGAATGGGCTTGGGCTACCCATACATCAAAATATTGCTTAAAAGAGGTGCCCAAGTGTCACTCTAAATCCAGGCTGTCAACGTATTTCGCTGTAGATGTTACTTCTTCAGGACAAGTTGGGTCGCATATTGCACTAAAAAAAATCAATAATTGGATGATATAATACAAACAATATTCAAAATAGAACAAGGAATTAGATAGGATATGTGCATATCACAACACTGCCCTGGATGCTTACATGGGAACACCATCACCACCTTAAAAGTCTGCTATTTTTTGGACATTGAGTTCTGTTTTTTTCCATATATTGTATCTATTTCATCTGTGTATTTAACTCATTGCCTGGAGTTCAGCTTTAAAGGGGCTGTAAAGTTTTTTTTTTTTTTTAAATAGGTTCCTTTAAGCTAGTGTATTGTTGGTTTACTTACCTTTTCCTTCCATTTCACTTCTAAATGTTTCTTTGTTTATTTCTTGTGAAAATAAAAAATGTTTCTTTGTTTTCTTTGTCTGAAGTTCTCACTTCCTGTTCCTCCTCAGTAAGCTGTTCTGGCGGACTAACCCCCAGCCAGAACGGCTCGGATGATGGGGGCAAGCTTACTGAGGAGAAACAGGAAGTGAGAAATTCAGACAAAGAAAAAAAAAACATTCAGAAGGGAAATGGAAGGAAAAGGTAAGTGAACCAACAATGCATGAGCTTAAACTATTTAGAAAATAAAAAACAAACCTTTACAACCCCTTTAACTGAAAAAAAAGGATGTGTGACTTTAAATCTTTCCTGTAGTTTATTACCCAGTGTCAGGAGGTAAGTGGCACAGAAGATGCTGCAAATCATTTGGCATTTTTTAATTTGCTTTGTGTATTAGAAATAAAACCTGCCTGTTGCAATTATTTCAGCTAATTATTCATGGCAGTCTATTAGGAGCGCAGAAAATTAATGTTAGGTGCATTGCAGGCTTCTCATTACTGGGAGTGCTCTCCGTTATTTAGCTTGTGTGACATTCTTGGGGAAAAAAAATAACTCACATATTTTTAATTAATTAAGGCGATTATGATGTTCCCTTGATGTGCATTAACAGGGATTCACCTTCAGGGGATGATCGACCTGACATTCTGTTTTAACTCTTGCTCTGCTCCTTTCTTGCTCTGGGCAGGTTTGCAATTATTTAGAAGCTGAGCTGAAATTTACTTCCGCCAACCTGCAGAATCTCTTATAGGGGGGCACCCAAGGCCCAGGATCATTGGAAAAATGCACCATTTTTAAACTTTGGCATGTGTTAGTAATACTGTACATATCATCACAACTACTTTGTGCATCCAGGTGGATTATGCCTTGTTTTTTTTTTTCAGGACAAATTGGGCTTTCTCAAATTGGCAGGTAATAGTAAAAAATAATAATATATTTTTTTTAACATTTAGCTGTATATTTCTTGCTACTACCAAAACCTTCCACCAAATGAAATTATTCTGCTCCTGACAATTGCAGCGATACCACATATGTGTATATGTTGTTGTTTGTATCCGTAGTCCATCACAAAAACAACAGGGCGCATTTTGCTCCTTTTTTTTGTATCTTAAAGTGGTTGTAAACCGCATATACATTTAATTTTTTTTTTAAACCTGCAAGGCAAAAGCCATAATGAGCTAGTATGCACCGCATAATAGCTCATTATGAAATACTTATCTCTGAACAAGGAGAAGAGAACTTACCTGGTCCACGCCGAGCGAGATGTCATCTTGACTAGTGTTGCTCACGAATATTCGCATTGCGAATATTCGCTACGAATATTGCATATTCGAGTATTCGCGAATAACTCGAATATCGCGGCGAATATTCGCTATTTCGAATATTCGTATTTTTTCAATTTTTTTTTTTTAGAACAGATCACATCCTAGAGATCCCCATCGACGTCTAAAAGCATTGCTGGTATGATTAGAGACCTTGGGCCGAGTAGCTGCAGCGCTCATTTTATATTGCCGAAAAATCGCAATGCGATTGTTCGGCAATAGCGATATCGCGCCATTATTTTGTATTGTAATATATCACGAATATTCTGAGCCAATCAGAGTGCTCCTTCCGCAATTCTCGAAATTTCGCAATTATTTTGTATTGTGAAATATCACGAATATTCTGAGCCAATCAGAGTGCTCCATTCCGCATTTCTCGAATATTCGCAATTATTTTGTATTGTAATATATCACAAATATTCTGAGCCAATCAGAGTGCTCCATTCCGCATTTCTCGAATATTCGCAATTATTTTGTATTGTAATATATCACGAATATTCTGAGCCAATCAGAGTGCTCCTTCCGCATTTCTCGAAATTTCGCAATTATCTAGTATTGTAATATATCACGAATATTCTGAGCCAATCAGAGTGCTCCATTCCGCATTTCTCGAATATTCGCAATTATTTTTTATTGTAATATATCACGAATATTCTGAGCCAATCAGAGTGCTCCTTCCGCATTTCTCGAATATTCGCAATTATTGTGTATTGTAATATATCACGAATATTCTGAGCCAATCAGAGTGCTCCTTCCGCATTTGCCAAATATTCGCAATTATTGTGTATTGTAATATATCGCGAATATTCTGAGCCAATCAGAGTGCTCCTTCCGCATTTCTCGAATATTCGCAATTATTTTGTATTGTAAAATATCACGAATGTTCTGAGCCAATCAGAGTGCTCCATTCCGCATTTCTCGAAATTTCGCATTCGCAATAGCGAAATTTCGCAATCATTTCATTTCCAAAAAATATCACGAATATTCGTATTTAGCGAATATATCTCGAATATTCGACTATATATTCGAGATATATCGCAAAATCGAATATGGCATATTCTGCTCAACACTAATCTTGACTCGGCGTGTCTTCCGGGTATCGCCGCTCCAGCACTGTGATTGGCTGGAGCGGCGATGACGTCACGTGCGCGTGGGAGATTTCAAATCGACAAGGTCCGGCGGATGCCGGTTCTTTTCGCCGTGGATTCCCCCTGCGCATGCGCCGCTGCAATCAGCGGCACATTGTAAGGGGAATATCTCTTAAACCGTACAGGTTTAAGAGATATTCTTAATACCTACAGGTAAGCCTTATTATAGGCTTACCTGTAGGTAAAAGTAAAAAAAGTGTTTTACAGCCACTTTAACCACTTCCCTACTGGGCACTTAAACCCCCTTCCTGCCCAGACCAATTTTTAGCTTTCAGCGCTGATGCATTTTGAATGACAATTGCGCGGTCATACAACACTTTACCCAAATCAAATTTTTATCATTTTTTTCCCCACAAATAGAGCTTTCTTTTGGTGGTATTTGATCACCTCTGCAGTTTTTATTTGTTGTGCTACAAACAAAAAAAGACAGAAATTTTTGAAAAAAAAACACAATTTCTTTATTTTTTGTTATAATAATATCCCAATTTTTTTTTAAAACAATTTTTTTTCTCAGTTTAGGCTGATACGTATTCTTCTACATATTTTTGGTAAAAAATCGCAATAAGCATTTATTGATAGCGCCTACAAAATAGGGGATAGATTTATGTATTTTTTATTTTTTACTAGTAATGGTGACATTCTGCGATTTTTTGTCAGGCCTGCAATATTGCGGCACTTTTGACACTATTTTGGTTTACACACAAAGCTCCACGTCTCTGCTCTGTCACTGCCGATCGCGGGTACCTGGCAGACATCGCGGCCGACAGGCACGTGCATCGGCATCACGTGACATGCCGGGAATGTAAACAGCAGGACATCCAGGGACGTCCACCCGGCAGGTGAGAGCCGCGCTGTGGACGTCTTTTGTCTATACCGCGGCTCTCAAGTGGTTAAACACACTAATATGTAAAAAAAATGAAAAATAAAAATCCTGTAAAAAAAATACGGACCCTGACCTTGGATGCTGACCTTGACCCAAACACTAACCCTGTAACTGACCTAGATCAAACCTTGATCTGGGTAATTTTTTTGTATTATTGTTATTTATTTAATTTTTTTTACACACCTTTTTTTTTTTCTCTGCAAGGAGACGGAGAGATACTAAGTCCTCCATTCACAGAGAAAGAAAACAGGGGGGTGGGCTTCACAGTGACTGATCACTGTGCTAGCCAATCAGAGGCTATCACAGCGATCAGGTAACCTGGAATCAGGAGTTCCGGGTCCGGTTGTTTAGTTCGGGCTCTGTAAGACCCCTGTCTCTGTGCTGGGAGCAAGCCGTGTCGGCGCACTCCCAACACACAAAGAAATAAAAAAAAAAGCCTATTCTGGTTGAGCCGCATATTTGCGTACGGTCGACGTGAAGGCTTCATCCGGGAAACAAACACTTCTGCTGGTTTCAGTCTTTTTTTGTCCTCCACAGCTCTCATTGGTTCCTCCACATTATTACGGGAGAACATAGTGACATGGTGGTCAGCAGGTCAGGAACCAGTGCGAGCTTTGGGGGACCAAGGGAAACAACACTCCTGGAAGTGGCTTTAGGGGGTGGCTTGTTGGAATAGGAGAGGTTCTAGTACAAGAAATAATTGTACCATTACAGAACATTGGGCATGTATGTTATGGAAAAGGCAAGGCTTTGAATGGTATTGATCCATTATACTTTTTTTTCTATTTTAACCAATGAGTGTGCGGAACCCATTCATATTAATCTTGTAATGAGGCAGAGACATGCTGGAGCGGCAGTAGAAGCTTATCAGCACGTTCATGGTTGGATCAATGAGCATAGATTTATGCCAGGGAACAGAGACTCAGAGTCCTTTTCAGCGGCCCTCCAATTTCCATCTTCCTGCCCTTCAGCCTTGGCAGTTACTGCTCATTGCGGTGTTAAAGACAAATCACAGACGTGAGATTCTGTTATTCTGTGATAACAGCCATGACCGCATTGTGCCTCCAACGACCATTGTTTTATTGTAAATCGATCAGTTCTCACAAGCTGCTCTTGTCATGGAAGAGACCGAGGTTGAATCCAACTTTCTACACAATCTTTTTCTTTCCCAACTATATACTTTTTATATTTTCTTTTGTATTATGTAAATATGTTGTGCTTATTATTGGTTAATTTTCCATTATATAATACAGCGACGGGTGCTTGGGCATGTGATTTTGTATGTACAGAATGTATTTGCTCATTTGCTTGTTTAGTTCGATTTTGTGCTTGGTGGTCTATTTAATCACCTGACCTCGGGAAGATTTACCCCCCTTCAAGGCCAGGCTGCTGCCGCTGGCTATACGGCGGATTTTACTGTTGACTGCTTTTTCTGGGATGTTATTTACAGTATGCAGTGGAACCTCGGATTGCGAGTAACGCCCTTAATGGGTGTTTCGCAATACGAGCACTGTATTTCCTAAAATCCTAACTTGGATTTTGAGTGTTGTCTCGCAAAAACAGCAGGATTCAGGCCAAAGCGGTGTGCAGTACCGTGTCTGGCCTGAGGTGAGGGAGAGGCGCCATTTGGAAACGGCCGAAAAGCCCCGAGGACAGTTTGTGAAGGCTCGTGAAAGGAGTCTTTCCGAAGTTTGCCGAGGTCAGCTGAACTGTTTTCAAGCCTTTCTGAACGTTTCCGGGGCTCTCCGGCGCTCCCCACCTCTGGTCGCATGCGGTATTGCATGCCATTGAAGTCAATGCGGAACAAACTATTTTTGTTTCCATTCACTTCAATGGGGAAACTCGCTTTGATATGCGAGTACTTTGGATTACAAATGTTCTCCTGGAACGGATTATGTGCGTAATCTGAGGTTCCACTGTACTCAATATCTTCATTTTACTATAAGGGATGTAAGGTTTGGTAATATATTCCCAGCTACGTGATTGTGACTGACATGCTGATCTCTTTTAGAATAATGTGATCCTTCTGTGATAAGTATCCTGACGAAGGGACGTGCTACATCCCGAAATGCGTTGGGCCCCTTGGTTGTAAATGCAGAGAGATCTTTTAGGAACTGAAATCCGGGATAAGCAAATATTGCCTAAATACAAGAGGGATGTGTATTCTTACTTGTTTTTTGGTGTGTTGAGTCCCTTCCACAGCTCTGCTCTTGGCACAGGCAATGTACAGCATAGTGATTGTGTCACTGCTATTTTTGTTACAAAGTAATAACTGGGTATGCAATGACATTTGATGTACACAAAGTGGATTCATATGCTTTGTATTCCATTACACAGAGCAGGTAAGTATAATATGTTTATTATAAAAAAAAGAAATAGAAGCCTTTACAATCACTTTAAAGTGATTATAAAGTCAAATCTTTTTTTTGCCTTGATACATTTCTTACATTAAGGTAAAAAATGTCCCACTATATTTTCTGCCCCCTCCCTAAACATTTTTTTTTTTAAAAACTCTTCTAAACACGGCAATAGAAAGCTCTATTTGTGGGGAAAAAGGACATTAATTTTGTTTGGATACGTCGTCGCATGACTGCGCATCTGTCAGTTAATGTGACACAGTGCCGTATCGCAAAAAATGGCCTGGGGGGAAATCTTCCAGTCCTTAAGTAGTTAAGCGCTGTCCCTGGCTACAGCAGTGCTGATTTCTCATACTGGTCTCACAGGATACACTCAAGCCTCGTACACATGATCAGTCCATCCAATGAGAACGGTCTGAAGGACCGTAGTCATCGGCTACCTGATGAAGCTGACTGATGGTCTGTCGCACCCACACACCATCGGTTAAAAAAACGATCGTGTCAGAACACGGTGACGTAAAACACAACGACGTGCTGAAAAAAATGAAGTTCAATGCTTCCAAGCATGCGTTGACTTGATTCTGATGCATGCGTGGATTTTTAACCGATGGTCGTGCCTACTAACGATCGGTTTTGACCTATCGGTTAGGAATCCATCGGTTAAATTTAAAGCACACGATGAGACATATCCGCTCACAGGATGAGACACACGATGAGACATATCCGCTCAAACATGTCCGACGGACACACGATGAGACATATCCGCTCAAACATGTCCGACGGACCGTTTGCAGCGGACATGTCTCATTGGATTTTGGTCCGATGGCGTGTACACACCATCGGACGAAAATCCCCTCGGGCTGAGGACGTGGTGACGTGGCGGTGACGTTGACACCACCACGTCACCACTCCAGAAAGTAAAATACTTCCACGCATGCGTCGAATGGATTCGACGCAAGCGCGGAGATTTTTGTCCGCTGGTTAGTGTACTAACCAGCGGACATATCCGACGGACATGTCTCCGGCGGACAAATTTCAAAGCATGCTTTGAAATTTGTCCGCTGGGAAAATATGTCCGCTAGCCCGTACACACGATCGGAGATGTCTGCTGAAACGGTCCGTCGTACCAGTTTCAGCAGATAAATTCGATCGTGTGTACGCGGCGTCAGACCGTTGTCCTCTGTTTAACCTATCGTGTGTACGAGGCCTGAGAGCTGTCAGTCAAATCTTGGGAGAAGGGAGCGAGAGGCATGGCCGAGCCATGCTGTGTGTACCTATAGATGCACGCAGCCCAGCAGTGCCGGTGGGAGATAACCAAAGAAGAGGTAAGGCACCTCAGGTAGGTATATCCACTTTATTATTTTTAATTTAAAAAAATTGCCTTTTAATGGTTGTATAGTACAGTCAATTATTATTTTTTTATCTGAATATCTTTCTGTAACTCTTATACATAATTTATAAATCAACGTTCATGTGTTTGTTGAACTACATACTATATTATTACATAATCTGGAAATATAACATAATGAACAGTTCATTAACATATTGTATTAACATATAAATTGCATTAACATATTTGTATTCTTGAGCAAAGTCCCAGGATGATCTAATTTCCTGTCTAATAACAGAGTAAAATATAATCACAAGAACAACACAATAAGAGACAAGCTATTACCTAAAGTCACTAAAATTCAATTTCCAGTCTACACGTCTCCATACGTTTGCAGGTGAACATGATGGTATTTATTTGAGAAGTCTTACAGGCTCTGCAAATAGTAGAATGAAAAATAATTTATTGCTAAAAAAAAATGTTTTTAAAGACAAACACCAGAATTACGGTATATGGTTGGAATTATTAAAATGAGCCCAAAAAATTATTTTAATACAATTTTCATGGTTTAGCAGGAGCTTTATTTCATCAGCTGCATTGCATCGTTGGCCTTGCCTGACCTCATTGTTGACATGACAGGCCGAAAAAAACTTGCCTACACCCAGTGCCAGGATAAGGTCAACCAGTGCCAAAGATAGCAAACTAACCAACCCCCCCCCCAATTAAAGAAGGGGATAATTGTGGTGCCTGCGGCACGCTGCAGAATTTACTTATAGTTTGTGGCATGTGTTAAAAAAGTACCGATAAATGTTATGCACCACAGCCATCAAAAGAGTTTTAAATTGTTGAACAAATATCACTAGAGGGAGAAGATGTGCCTTTATCTCGGTGTCACTGGAAGGAAAATATGTCCCTACATCACTGCTGTCAGTCTGAGGTGGACTGCATTGGCATCTTTGTTAGTAGAATGAAGAAGGGGGGGGGGGGTTTCTGGAGTGTATTGAACTTAAGGGATCTGGGGGGACGCTGAGTGAGGAAGGGAATGCTGAAGGGTTCTTAGGGGGGGAAGAAGAGGTTCTGAAGAGCAGAAGGGAATTCTAGGGTTGAGTTGTCCCCCATCTTCTGTAGTCACTGAGTTCAGACCTCCTTCTCGGCACGGCATCCACAGGGCATGTAGGCAGCTTCGCCTTCTGCCCATCTCGGGTCATGTGATACACTATTTTACCAAAAGTATTGGGATGCCTGCCTTTACACGCACATGGACTTTAATGACATCCCAGGCTTAGGCCGTGTACACACGATCGGTCAAAACCGATGAAAACAGACTGAAGGTCCGTTTCATCGGTCCAAACCGACCGTGTGTGGGCCCCCTCTGGTCAGTTATCCTTCGGTCAAAAAAAAGAGAACTTGCTTTAAAATTTAACCAATGGACGCGTAACCGATAGGTCTAAACCGATCGTTAGTATGCAAAAGCATTGGTTAAAAAGCCGCGCATGCTCAGAATAAAGTCGACGCATACTTGGAAGCATTGAACTTCATTTTTTCAGCACGTCGTTGTGTTTTACGTCACCGCGTTCTAATACGATCGTTTTTTTAACCGATGGTGTGTAGGCACATCAGACCATCAGTCAGCTTCATCGGTTAACCCTTGAAAACAGTCCTTCAGACCGTTCTCATCGGATGGACTGATCGTGTGTACGTGGCCTTAGTCCGTAGGGTTTAATATTGAGTTGGCCCACCCTTTGCAGCTATAACAGCTTCAACTTTTCTGGGAAGGCCGTCCACAAGGTTTAGGAGTGTGTCTATGGGAATGTTTAACCGTTCTTTCAGAAGCGCATTTGTGAGGTCAGGCACTGACCCTCAGCTTTTACAACCACTTGAATGTTAAAGTTCACAATTTACAACAAGTCCGGCGGGAAGGCACCCGAATGGGTACACTCAGGGGATGTAACACCAATGTGTAGCAGAGCAAGTCTCAGAGGTGCTGACAACATCTGTCTTGAAGGATGGAATGTGGCCAGGCCGGTTTATGCCCAAATGCGGAGGCTTCTAGGAAAGATGGCATGTCGCTATCCTTTCCCTACTCGTCTGGAACCTTTCCCTACCACTATTCACTGTCCCTGTAAGACGGATGACCTGTCCCTACACTACCCACCCACACATGAGATATGCATCAAAGCCCAGGAACAAGGGTATTTAAAAGACTCTGCATGACCGAAGATGGTCGCTAGAGTCACATGGAGCAGCAGCATTCAACCAGATAGCTTCCCCAGTGACCCAGGAAACCATAGAGGAACCATGCTCCTCATGACTTCCGCTCTATAATTCCGCTGTGATTGAGCACTACATACAGTGGAGCAAGTAGAATGCACTTGCCTACAAGCTTGTATGGGGAATTTAATTGCTTTTCTCTTATTTAGCTCATGTGCTGGTCAAGAGAAAATCAAGCTGCGTATGGTGGCTCTTTTGTCAGGATTTCTGAGTCGCCCTAGCTCTCTAAACCTTCCCACAATTCCTTGCTTCATGCTACTAATGTGCAGTTCCTACTGCATACATTGTCTCTTTGAGGACCCCTCCTCTGTAACGCTTACACAAATCACTTTCATAGCATCTGGAGAGACAGTTTTGGTAACAGACTGCTGTAAGCCCAGGGTTTATACTTGCAGGACCCGGGTTGGTTAAATTTTCAGCAAACTTCTCCATAGTATATGACTGACCTTAGAGAGGTAAATGTATTGGATCTCTTGTGTCTTGACTGCACTGAAGCCTGTTTGTTTATGTGCGCAGTCCACATGTGATCGATCTGTGGAGGCATAAAAAAAGAAACCTGATTGAGCAGTTTAATATACAGTAGCCATTATTAATATACATTACCTAATGGGTGAGGCTGGAAACTCGTAATTGAGGTTGGCAGCAATGTAAATAGTTCATCCCACTAAAAGGCTGCGACTGGATGACATAAGTTGTGGCTGAACCAGAGCAATCTCTATTCAAAGCAGGCTGTAATAATACGCTCTGTATTTAAAGATGGAATCAGAATTATATAAAAAGTAAGAAGTGAAGCATTTTCCCGAAGCTAGGTTTGGGGCTAAGTTTACAAATTGTCAAGTGAAATTTTTTTTGTGTCTATAGCAGGGATTCAGCCTATTGCCTCTGTTAAAGAGAGGCCCGGAGTAAAAAGAAGAAAAACATGAAGTGTCGGTGTTCTGTCGAGAAGTACCCCCTATCGAATAGTGGACAGAGCCGCACTCCAGCTGAGTTGCCGATCAGCTGGAGTGACGTGAACAGGGCGCAAGTACGAGGTATCTCTCGATTTGAAATACCACATCGAGCGGGGAGACCGTGGCGGCTATTCAGTGTGCTGATGGTCTGGTTTCCCAGCTGTTTGTATAGGTTGAAATTGTGGCTGTGAAATGGTATCTCCCATAGAGTGATACCTCCTACGATGTGCATATGTGCCATGGTTACGTCAGCCCAGCTGATCGGCAAATCAGCAGTTGTGCTATGACGTACGGCGCATGCACAGTTCGTCCCGGACTATTCGATGGGGGGGACACCGGCATGACAGGGGTTATAGGGGTTTGGATCTAGAGTTCTACTAGTTTGTAGAAAAACAAGTTTTAAAAGATCTACGTGATTGGTTCATAGGTGGGAGCCGGTTGAGACGCAGGGGGTAGTCCGTTAAGGTGTGACGGGTGGGGGGGTCTTCAGTTTTAAGGAAGATTAACCAGGGAAAACTTCCCTCTTGCCTGATCACCCCTTGATTCTTCTTTTTTTGGTTGTTGGGTACTTGTTGTCATGCAGCCAGCGGGTGCAAGGTCCTTGTAGGTTACTGTGGGCACAAAGATACTTTATAGGGACACGTTTGAGGTACGGCTCACAGTTGTTCTAATGCAGGTATCTACAGTTGGTTGTCTTTGAGTCTGTGTTGTTGTGGCTGGAGGCCAGCTTTAAGTAGGACACAGGTACTTTCTTTTTCTTGATGCCTACTAGGACCTTGAGGCTCCAGTTATACTGTGTTTACGTTGTCACGATTATATATTATTTATACATTTTGTTAACAAAAGGCTGCTTTAGCCATTTTACTCCAGATTTTCACCTAAATTGTTACTTAATGGTGGAGGGGGTGGTAATGGTCAGAGTGGACTGAGACAAGCCATCTTTAGTACCCTAGTCATGGACTTTCTCAATTCAGAAATGGTGCCTTGGATAGAAACTTTTCAGAAGCAGCATTTGAGGGAAAATGTCATTGCAACACCAGCCATGCAGCTTACTCCTCTTTTTGCTTTTTAGTGGGTCACTGACCTAAGATAGGTATTTGGGTCCAGTGCTTTAACCTGACTATCTACATATTTGTTCAACATCAGAGATTTGCATAGTGAACCAACTATGAGGTTGTCAACCCTGAAGCCTGCAACTTTGAAAACAAGTCACGGTTAGGGAACTAAAAGTTATTGTAAAGTTTCAGTTTTTTTTTTGTTTTGGCTTCTCGCCATAGCTTGCGGTGCGTGAGGGTATTAATATGTGATAGCTGAGCTTGGGTATTATGCAATCAGTCACTAGCTTCACGGAAATTGGCGAGGACCTTCCTTTTGTGCATAGAGCCATAGGCAATGATCCTACCATGTAGGACAGTTTAGCCTGTATCCCAGAACAAGTTGGGGTCAGAGCGATGTGGGGTGTTGGTTGACTCATATTCAGACCATGTCTAATGTAAGGTTTTCTGGAGGTCAGGATTTCGGGCCAGAAATTGGGAGAAGTGCCAAATTTTCATGGTGGGTGAGGTGTAAAAGTCACGCAATGTGAAGTTTCTGAGGTTTTGGTTAACAACGCAGAATTGCATAATAGGCAGTCAATCCTGGACCGAGTGTGGTGGGGGGAGAGAAGAATGTGCGTTCTCTGCCTTCTGGAGCTGGTCAATCCCTGAGGTGACAGCTCTGTCCACAGCAGCAGTGATTGTGGAGGAGAGCAGAGCCACCACTGCCTCTGCCATCTTGGCATATTGGTCATCTGCAATGGCCTGTGATAGGTGTGCAGTATGGGCTGAATGAGAGACAGAGCCTGTGAGAGATCCGTCTGTAATCTTGTCCGCCTGGGGAACTAGTAAGGAGAGATCGGGCTCATGAATGAATGAATGAATGAAAACTTATATGAATGAATGAATGAATGAAAACTTATATAGCGCGGCACACGCGAACTGAATCGCCTCTGGGCGCTTGTTGTTCCTGTCTCCTTTGGTATCAAAAGAGATGAGTCTTGATCTTTCTCCTGAATGCTAGGTAGTTCTCCTCCAACCGAATACTGGTTGGCAAAGCGTTCCATAGTCTGGGACCTTGGACCGCGAATCTTCTATCTCCTTTGGATTTGTATCCGGCTTTCGGTATCTGCAGGAGATTTTGATCAGTGGATCGCAGAACGCGATTGGGGTTATGGGCTTTTATTTTTTCGCGTAGATAATGGGGGGCATTCCCATGGATACATCTATGCGTTAGACAGAGTGCTTTAAAAGTGATTCTGTCTTTTACTGGCAGCCAGTGAAGGGATCTCAGTGAAGGTGAGATTGATTCCCAGGGTTTTTTCCCAGTCACAAGTCTAGCGGCCGTATTTTGAACGACTTGTAGACGAGCGATTTGGTACTTAGGGAGTCCGAGGTAAAGGGCATTTGCATAGTCCAATCTGGAGTTAACAACTGCTCCCACCACGACCGCTATGTCTTCTTTGGGGATAAAAGGGATAAGCCTGCGTAGTAGGCGCAGCAGATGGTGAGATCCGCTGACTACTGACCCTATTTGTGCGTCCATAGTCATGTAGGAGTCGAAAATGACCCCGAGGCTTTTGACTTTGGCGCTAGGGGTGATGATTTTGCCCAGAATGGGCGGGGGTGTCCAAGTTGTTGCAGGTAGATTCTTACGTTTGGCGTGAAACAGAAGGAGTTCTGTTTTCGCTCCGTTGAGTTTTAGATAACTCTTTGTCATCCAGTTCTCTATCAGAGAGAGGCATGTCTCTAGATTGAGGTGGTGATCCTTTTTATTGCAAATGCGGAAATACAGTTGCGTGTCGTCTGCATATGAGTGATAAAGCAGTTTTTGACTGCTGATGATCTCAAAAAGCGGACGAAGATAAAAGTTGAATAACACCGGCGACAGCGGGGATCCCTGAGGGACTCCGTATGATACCGTGCGTTTTTCCGAAAAGAAAGGTCCTAACTTCACTATTTGCGATCTGTTTTCCAAAAAAGAGGAGAACCAAGATAAATCGCCTTCTGCGACTCTGGCTACTTCAGCTAGCCGGGTCAATAAGAGCTTATGGTCTACTGTGTCGAAAGCTGCGCTCAGGTCTAACAGAACCAGAAGACAAGATTCTCCTTCGTCTGCGGCCTCAAGAGCGTCGTCCCATATCTTGAGCAATGCTGTTTCCGTCCCATGTCCAGGGCGGAAACCTGATTGAAATGGGTCGAGTAGGTTGTGGGTGTCTAGATGCTGTTGCAGCTGTTGCACCACTGCTTTCTCCATAATCTTGGAAAAAGTGTTTAAGCTTGTTATAGGGCGGCGATGGAGTGGATCTTTGGGGTCCAGGGTAGATTTCTTTAAGATGGGTCTAATTATACCCTCCTTCAACTGGGAGGGCATTATGCCCTCCATGAAAGATTGGTTAATAAGCTGTGTGATAGGAGGTGCCAGAATGTCGGCGCATTCCTTCAACAGTTTGGTGGGGATGATATCGTTTGGCGCAGTGCTGTTACGCAGAGTACCGATGATATGTTTTGTGGCTTGGATAGTGATAGGTTCCAGCGTGAACTTACCTGGTTGAGGTGAATTACTACAGGTGTTGTGTAAATTGTTACAGGGGGGGCTACGGGGGAAATTGTTCTGCTGAATGCTTTGCCGGATTCCCTCAATTTTATTAATGAAGTAATCTGACAATTCACTGCAAAATTCTTGTGAGTCCGAATTGGGGGCTTCAAGACATCCTGGATTCATGGTCGCAGTGTCTGTCTGGGGCCACCCCGGGATAAGGTAGCGTTCCATCGGCGGGTGACCAGGAGACGTGCCTGATGGACTGATGCCAGTTTTACAATCAGTCCCTGCCAGAGCTGTCATTTCACGCTTCCACTATATGAGGCACAGGAAACCAGAAGTTGCTTTTTTTTTTATCTTAATGCAAAGAAAACATTAAGGTAAAAAAAAAAACTTTTAGTCTTTATAACCACTTTAAATTGTAAGTTGGAGTTTCATCATCCACGTGCTTCTTACAATGAGCAAATGTTTTTTTCGAGATATTTAGAAATGTACCATATCTAATAAACCAGTTTTTCCCCAGCTGATTGTGCCACTCTTTAGCATTTCATTAATTTTCATTAACTTCTCCTGAACGAGGTAGAGGTAAAAAAACCTTGGGGCTTTGTCACTCTACATAATACGCACATGTATACATGGTTTTGCTTTTAAAAAATGACAGATCCTCTGGGAAACCAACTTCTCCCGGGCCAACAAATAGTTATTTTTGTAAATTTGAATATTCATTTATTTGCTGAATGGGACGGCGAAGAAATTAGCTGCACAGATTCATTCCAGCAGGCTCACCCTCTGCAAGAGTGCTAATTACTCTTGTTTGTATACGCCGAGGGTTTTAAAATTTTCTCCCATAAGATCTGCAAATTGGTATTCGAAATGAAAAGGTGTAGACGTTTTGCAGATACAAATTGATGAGGAACGAAGCAGAGAGCTAATGCGGAGGGATGATCGCCTGCTATTAGACTTCTACTGTCTTAAACAAACATGAATTTGTTCATGATGGTAATTGCAGGAATTCAGCTCAGAAATGTTCTGGTGATAGTGTTGTAAAGATTTTAAAGGAACTTCGGGCAAATTCATAAAAACTCAATTAAACTTTCTATTGATATTTCTTGAAAATAACCCTAAGATGCCTTTAGAATCCTTTATCAGCAAACATCTTTGTTGATACTGAGAGGTCACACATGAAAAAAAATAAAGGGGATCTAAAGGCAAAAGTTTTTTTATCTTAATGCATTCAATGCTTTAGGATAAAAAAAACATTCTGTGTGCAGCAGCCCTCCGCCTTCAGCCCCCCATTACTTACCCGAGCGCCATCTCGATGTTGCATGAGAACTTTGGCTGCCCGGGACTCTCCCTCCTGATTGGCTGAGTCAATAAAAGTAAGTGAGTCAATGGGGAGAGAGAGGGTGGGGCCGAGCCGCAGCTGTGTCTGAATGCTGCTTGCTGTGGGGGCACTCAGCAGTGGGGAGGGGCCAGGAGCAACAACGAGGGACCCAAGAAGAGGAGGATCTGGGCTGCTCTGTGCAAAACCACTACACAAAGCAGGTAAGTATAAGCCCAGGTTCACACTGGGTACGATTTAGTTCGATTTGAGATGCGGTTTCACATGTGAAATCGCATCTCAAATCGGCGGCAATTGCCAGCAATGACACCGTCCTAATCGGTGCGACGCTGCATCTGCACAGAACCCTGCACAGATGTCTCCTAAATCGCGCCTGCCAGAGGGAGTGAAATTGCGCGAGTTCAGCTGAAATCGCGCGATTTCACTCCCGCAGCCCAGTGTGAACCAGGGCTAAGATGTTTGTTATTTTTAAACAAAAAAACACAAGACTTTATTGTCACTTTAAACTTATATTTTTTAAATGCAAGCAGTGCAAGTGTCTGATTTGGTATATGCCTCTTGCAGTCCTTGTACAGCAGACCTACAGACCCTGTTTCTTTAAATATGCCAGGACCTACATGCACCCCTTTAATAACTTTAGATCAGAAGCAGACCTGGAACAGTTAACATAACTTTACTGAACAGACTTTAAAATTACAGCCAACAAGAACAAGTCCAATTTCTAAACCTAACTACAGTTGTGCTGCCCGGGCATACCGAATGCTCGAGCAAATCGAGGTGGCGTACGGCGGCACTATAAAGGGGAAGTTCCATTTAAATGGCGCCACCCTTTGGGCTGATTATGCTAATTTCTTGTCTCATAACTTGCTTTCCGAGCATGCACGTTTTTTCCCCCGTTGTTAAAGCCGACACTTGACCGTTTTTCACGACGTGAAAAATAATGAAAAAAAAATAGAGCAGGTTCTAAATTTTTAATGCCTATTTTTCTCGACGAGAAAAATGCTCCGGAGCCTACACACGACCAATTTAAAAAATTGCATTTTTCTCGTCATGAAAAACGATGGGAACTATAACTCGTTGGCAGGTGAGCCACACCTAGACCAAGAACCAAAACCTTCCCTTTAATTCTCACCGATATTAATGTTGTTTAAAATTTGTTTGTTCCAGCTGTGATTTGAACATGATATTAAATCTTTGCATCCCTATAGAATCAATGAACTTTCTCAGTTACTGACTGTTCTCCCCTCTCTCATTGCTAATGAAAAGATGACAGATTAGATAGGAGACGTGATGGATCTGAGCAGCTTTATGGCTCTGGGTTGTTAAATAAGAACCTGAGCAGTTGTAATAATCTGGAGTTATCAGTGACAGAGCAGAATAGACCGCACTGAAATATGCACGGGATATTCCACCATCACCAGGAGACTGGAGAGAAATACAGAAATGATACTAACTGGTTGAAGAACAGTCTCTGTTGCTGCATGATAAAGGCAGATTGGAATCCTCTGAAGTCTAGAGTTCTTGTCTGTGTAGGGATCTGCCCCATTAGTAAATCTGTTACAGCTGGTAGATCTCTGTTTCTTCTTGTCAGTCTTCCCTGTATTGAGGGGCTTCTGCTATGGAGAATGTACAGAAACATAGCAGATAAGGACAAGAAAATAATCACTGGTTATGTATTGTTTTTTTCTGCTGGAATTATCACCAGACTACAATTGTAGATTGGGAGCAAAGATGCTATTGCTATTTATTTTTTGCTCCATGACATATTCCACAGTGTATACAGAGAACACTGAGCCATTCAAATAAATCTGTGAACCATAGGCACTGTGCGGGAGTGACTTTATCGCTGCTCCGGCCAGTCACAGCGCCCGGAAGTCACTTTGGGTATCATGGCGGCGACGGAGGAGGTGTCCGTGGACCGCTGCGGGCGCTTCGTTCTCAGGTAAGTAATTCACACTAGCTCATTATGCCTTTGTCTTGCAGGGTTTTTTGTTTTTTTTAGGAGAGGGTTTACTCTCTCTTTAAGGGATATTGGCATAGCTCCCAACTGTCCCTGATTTGGAGCAATGTCCCTCTGTCCCTCATTCCTCCCTCTTTTTTTTTGTACAGTTCTCCTTTAAGGGGGAGTGACAAGGGGTGTGTCCTATGCCTGAATACTTTTCATGATCGGTGTCACTCATTTCAATCTCAAAAAGTTGAAATGTATGTATTGGTAGTGCACTAAGGCTCTGTTCACAGGGGAAACGCAGCGAATCCTGAGCTTTTTCCGCACCGCACTGAAATATCACGCCGTTCATGAGATCTGCCACCAAAGTTAAATTATTGACACTCCAAAACAGATTGCAAGAATCAGGTTGCATGGATGTGTGCACCCATGTGATTCAAATCTGGTACAGCAAAAAAAATCATGGTCCTTTTTTTTGGGGCGGTGCAGTGCATTTGAGCCCATACAAAATAAATATGTTAAAATCACACTGCAAAGAATCGCATGTGATTTAAATAGGAATGCGTTGTGATTCCTGTCCGAATCACATGCTGTGTCCCGCACCACATATAGTACATGTGAATCCAGTGTTCTGCAGTAAACATATGGGACCAAAAGTAACAGCAGTTAAATTCTTCCAGCACCGTAGTGTCATCCGGATTACACGGCACAAACCACAGCTATGACCATCGCACTTTTGGTTTCTTGACTAACTAAATACTGTAAACCACTTTCAGAAATGAAAAAATCCTCTCATGTTTTACATAATGAATCAGGAACGTCTTCTGAGGATAGCGAACAATAAAAGTACATTATAAAATGCTAATTTAACAAAGCAAACACAAATAATACAGATAAATGGCTGGTTCATGGCGTATAAATTACTGTAATCATGCACGGGGGACAAAACAACTCCCATTTTATTGCCTGTGTAACAAGACGGAAAGTAAATAAAACTGTGAGGATGTCATATTTGCATCTTCCAGGATAAATGGGCCATCTGCGAGGAAAGATCTATGTCAGAATCGCAGTATTTATGAGGGAAGAATCAGTCTAAGAATATTGATACAATGGAGCAAAGGGAAGAGGCTGCAATGCTGCAATACATGTCGGTGATGAACCGTGATGCCGGTGTAGCACAAACCCACGACTGATCTGGCTGTATAGTCCCATGTTCAATTCCCTGATGGGCACTTAGCAGCCAGGCACACGGTAGTTCGCAGTCACTCGAGTCAGAGAGCAGGCTGTAGATGTCTTTTTGCAGTTTGATTCTACTGTGAGAACTGAGATAGGGTAAATGTGAGCCTTGAGTTACGCCAAGATAACTTCTAACAAACTGTAATGGAGGGCTCTAAATATGATCTGCTCCTTCAGGGTGAGAACCACCCTCTTGAATGTAACGGGTAACTAGATTCCAAACAGGAAGAGTGGACTATCCCCTAGCAACAAGAAAAGGGTAAATAACAGAATTACCAAATTTGTATGTGGCATACCGCATAGTAACTTCTCAGTTGAAAAATGTATTTAGAAGAAGAAATAACATATTTACAAAGATGTGTGAGACTGGGGTTAAAGGGGGACATTTTGGTATGGGCAATGTGACAGACCTAGCCAGGACAGAGGCTTTTGGGGGAAGGGTGCTCTTTGTAAGATGTATGCCTGGAGACCCTTGAGGTGGTGTTACTTTGGATTCAGGTCCATGTCCCCCCAAGACACACAGACTCTGGGAACCCTGTATATGCCGTATTAGAAATAGTGACTGATTCATAATGTAAATGAGTCTAGTATGGCTTCTAACGGTCTTTCATCCATTGTTGTTTGTGCTAATTAACCCTGCAATTGTATGAAGGAGTTCTGTGTTGATTGTTATTAAATTGCTTTAAGGGATTAGTTAATTAGCTTGTGTTAATTTATGTTTCTGGTTACAGGTGTATTGTTAGAGTAATATGAGCAGGAGGTAGGAACCTCCTCTTTAACTGTATATAAGACTGTATTCTTGTTCTAATAAACTGTCTGATGTTTTGCCCTCCTCTGAGCTACGACTAGTGAATGGGAAGGCTAAGCGGTCTTGGATTGTGTGGTACCAGACAGATGAAGCATTTAGAGCAGGCCGACTCATCTTGAGTACGGGGGTCCGTCACAGGCAATAAATCTACATTTGCCCAGGTTTATATTGATAAATCATCCTGAGAGATACAATGAGATGCCTATACTTGGTACAGTATTAGGGTTGCCACCTGTCCAGGATTCACCCGGACAGTTCGGGTTTGGAATCATGCGTTCGGGTTTCAGACTGCCTGAAACCCGGACACATTATTTAGACTGGACTATGGGTTGCTGGCTGCAGTTGTCTAAGCTGAGAGTGTCTGTTGCTCTTTCACACTGCCTAAAACTAACATTAACAAACCCCCGCCCCCCTCCCCCAATACACACAGATAGGAGAGGAGAGAGAGCTCAGTCTGCACCTCTTCCCTCCACCCTTTTTCTCTCCTGCCTCTGAGTGAGTACACTAAAGTAAATCAGGATTCTTAGAGCACCCCTTACATCAGAGTTCCCCTTTACACTAGAGGCCCCTTACATCAGAGTCATCTCCATACATCAGAATTCTTAGTGTTCCCACTTAAACCAGGGTTCCCAGAGCATCCCTTATGTTAGAGTCCCCAGAATTCTCCCTTTCATCAGAGTCTGTAGAGTCCCCCCTCACAGTATTTCCCCTTGCATCATAGTCCTCTCTGTATATCAGAGTTCCCCCTTAAATCAGGTTTCCCAGAGCAACCCTTATGTTAGAGGCCCCAGAGTTCTCCCTTACATAAGAGTTTGCAGAGCCCCCTTACATTGAAAGGAAACTCTGCAAGTTCAGATGTAAAAGGGGACTCTGTGGATCCAGATGTAAAGGGGGACTTTGTGGACTCTGATGTAAAGGGGGACTCTTGTTATTAAATTCATATGATTAGAAATGTTATTTAATAGCAAAATCTATGTATAGTTTATACTATAAAAAAAATTGCTGCGCACTACTAAAGTGTTCGGGTTTCACTTGAAGAAAAGGTGGCAACCCTATACAGTATAGAGCCAACAATTTGCTTATGCAATCTATCTGCTTTTACCAGTCACATGCATGTGGAAAGATTTAATTTTATACTGGGCCTGAGGCAGGTAAAAGAAATAAACTCTCCACGATTCACTTGAAATTTTTGTCTAGCCTCCTCTCTGTAGGTTATGCTGTCATTCAGTGGGATGGCCTGTGTGTGTGTGTGTTGGGGATCCGGATTACAGCTCATAGATTCTGGGGGGGCTCATGGTCATGACTCAGGTTTTTAGCAGCACCTTGTTTCCAATTGACCAGATTCTTAGAAAAGACTCTGTTAATTCCCCTCACTAAAAAGAAATGTCATTGTCCAGCAGTCTATTAGAGGAAACAAGCCGGGACATGTGCAGGGAAGGCTTATTATGATGAAATAAAGACAAGTTACACCAAACATACCCAGGGGATTCCGCTAAGCCGCAGTTCACTACTCCTTATTATTGGCCTGCGACTCTGAAGGAAAAATTAATTGAAGCTTCACGCAGGAAGTGGCTGTGGGGACTGCGCCGCGCCGTCCCAAGCAAGTCTAATGTTGACACTAAAGGTTAACTGTTTCCTGGGTTGCTTGTAAAGACTGCGAATCTCATAAATGATGAAACTGCATTGCTAGTTCTCTATAATACAGGCACAGCCGAGGAATGCAACGTGGTAAATCTATCAGAATACAAATGAAGAGCAGCCTCTTCTGCAATCTCATCTGTAGAGTAAATCACAACACTGCGGAGTACAGTGTCAGCTCAGTTCAGAAACCAGAAGAGGGACTGATTATACAGAACCCTCCAGAGGGAGGACTGACTGCTTTAATAAGTTCACTCCCGTCTAACAAGCAGGAATACTTACCATGAACGTAAAGCCAAAACATTTTTTTTTAGTTTTGTGATGAAGGAGGTAAAACCTGTCATAATTGTGAAGTGAAAGGAAAATATTAAATAGTTTTGAAAATTTATTGCAAACAAACAGCCCTTTTTTTTCTCAGAGAATAGGTGCAAGGACTCAACTATGCCCTGCACACGCCCCGGGCACCTGCAACCCCCTTCCCCCCAATACTGCACTCAGTGGAAGCCACTTAGGAGATCAAATCTGAGGGTGCCAAGCTGTCACTTGTCAACACAAAAGTCTGGTTTCTGTGTTTACAAGTGACAGCTTGGCTACCACAGAGCGATAGTGGTGAGCAGGGAGCAGAGGGTCTGAGCTGGAGGGGGTGAAACTGAGTTCCACCAAGTTCCAGCTGAAAGAAAGCCCCCCTGAATCAATACTTTGTAGAACCCTCTTTCTATGCAATTACTGATGCAAGTCTTTTTGGGGATGTCTCTACGAGCTTTGCACATCTAGAGAATTACATTTTTGCCCATTCTTCTTTGCAAAGTAGCTCAAGCTCAAGCTCTGTCAGATTGGATGGAGAGTGTCTGTGAACAGCAATTTTCAAGTCTTGCCACAGACTCTCAATTGGATTTAGGTCTGGACTGTGACTGGGCCATTCTAACACATGAATATGCTTTTATCTAAACCATTCCATTGTAGCTCTGGCTGTATGTTTAGGGTCGTTTTCCTGCTGGAAAGTGAACCTATGCCCCATTCTCAAGTCTTTTGCCAACTCTAACAGGTTTCCTTCTAAGATTGTCCTGTATCCATCCATCCATCTTCCCATCAACTCCGACCAGCTTCTCTGGCCCTGCTGAAGAAAAGCATCCCCACAACATGATGCTGCCACCACCATGTTTCACAGTTGGGATGGTGTATTCAGGGTGATGTGCAGTGTTAGTTTTCCGCCACACACCTAGCGTTTTGCTTTTAGGGAAAAAAGTTACATTTTGGTCTCATCTGACCAGAGCACCTTCTTCCACATGTTTGCTGTGTCCCCTCCCCCACATGGCTTCTTACAAACAGCAACTTGGAATTCTTATGTCTTTCTTCTTGCCACTCTTCCATAAAGGGCAGATTTGTGTAGTGCACGACTAATAGTTGTTCTGTGGACAGATTCTCCCACCTGAGCTGTGGATCTCAGCAGCTCCTCCAGAGTTACCATGGGCCTCTTGGCTGCTTCTCTGATGAATGCTCTCCTTGCCCGGTCTCTCAGTTTAGGTGGACGGCAACATCTTGGTAGGTTTGCAGCTGGGCAATACTCTTTCCTTTTTCGATGATGGGTTGAACAGAGCTCCGTTCTAAGCTTGGGATATTTTTATAACCTATCCCTGCTTTAAACTTCTCCACAACTTTATTCATGACCTGTCTGGTGTGTTCCTTGGCCTTCCTGATGCTGTTTGTTCATTAAGGTTCTCTAACAAACCTTTGAGGGCCTCACAGAACAGCTGTATTTTTACTGAGATTAAATAACACACAGGTGGACTCTACTTACGAATTAGGTGACTACTGAAGGCAATTTGTTACACTAGATTTTAGTTAGGGGTATCATAGTAAAGTGGGAAAATTTCAAGGGGTATGAATAAATTTCCAAAACACTGATATTTTGGGTCCATGGCCAGGAAACTCCCCAGACCTTAATCCCATTGAGAACTTGTGGTCAGTTCTCAAGAGGTGGATGAACAAAAAAAAACCCCCACAAATTCTGACAAATTCCAAGCATTGGTTTTGCAAGAATTGGCTGCCATCAGTCACAATGTGACCCAGAAGTTGACTGAAAGCATGCCCGGGGGGTGGGGATTTTAAATGGCAGGGGTCTTGAAAAAGAAGAGTCAACACTGCAAATATTGACTCTTTGCATAAACTTCATGTCATTGTCAATAAAAGCCTTTGACATTTATGAAATGATGAAATGAGTGTAATTATATTTCAGTATACCATAGTGACATCTGACAAAAAGATCTACAAAGATTGAAGCAGCAAACTTTGTGAAAGTTAATATGTGTGTCAGCCATCAGAAATGTTGGGGCCCCTTACAAAGCTTTAGGCCTAGGCCCCCTCTCCAGCTGCGTGCTGAGAACCGGGAGAAAGGGGGGTGCTTCTGAGTCATATATTTCACCTCTCCTCTCTCTCCCTTGAACGGGGGGGGGGGGGTGTCTGGGTCCCTGGGGACATTTGGGCCCCTTACAGGTTATAATGCTTGTAACCCCTGATGGCAGCCCTGTTTGTGTCATTCTGAAAACTTTTGGCTGCGGCTGTGGAACCTCAGCCTGTATTGAGTGAGTGAGTAACTTATATAGCGTTGACAAATGCGAACCAAATTGCCTCAAGGCGCTTCTATCGGGAGTCGTCCTTGTCCTTCCGAAGAAGTGGGTCTTCAGTTTTTTCCTGAAGGTGCAATGGTTCTCTTCCATGCGGATAGCGCGTTCCACAGCCGTAGCCCCTCGACTGCAAATCTTTGTTCTCCTTTTAATTTGTAGCGGGTCTTGGGGATGCAGAGCAGGTTTTGATTTGTCGACCGTAGAGCCCGCTCAGGGTTGTAGTGTCGGATTTTCTCGCATAGGTATTGCGGGGCTTTAACTTGTGTGCATTTGCGAGTGAGGCATAGTGTCTTGAATGTCACCCAATCCTTTATGGTTAGCCAATGGAGGGACTTCAGGGACGGGGTGATGGAATCCCAAGGCTTTTTTCCCGTTCTCAGTCTGGCGCCTGTTTTCTGGACGACTTGTAGACGCGAGATCTGGTATTTGGGTAGCCCTAGGTAGAGGGAGTTAGCGTAATCCAGTCGAGCATTGATGATTGTTCCGACTACTACTGCTTTGTCCTTATCCGGGATGAAGGGGATGAGTCTACATAGACATTATAGACAAGAAATTGTATCTATGCTCCTTTCCTGACTGCCTCCTTGTAAATTCTTCTCTCTTATTTCTACATGCACTCCATGTGAATTCAATAGAAAACTATGTTATCTTGTAACATACATGTGAATTGATGTTTTTTCTTCCAGAGTAAACTGAGATTCTGTGATAGTAGGAAGTAGTGGAGGGCTGGGGAGTGCAATAATGAATATACCGCAGTGGGTATGGCTTGCACTTGCGTTATAGTGTCCATTGTGTGTTCAGGAATAACCTGGCCCTACATAGTTCACGTTTCCTTTCCTATCTGCGTCTGGTCATCAAAATGAAGTGTTGAATGACTACTGGTTTATTTTTGGAGACTATAGATGCAATTACTGCGCAGCTTGGCTAAATACAGAAGGGTTTAATTCAATTTCAGTTCGAACAAGGGGCTTAACCGAATGAGGACACAGTAACTTGATTGAAAACTGATCTTATTATGTGAGCAGTCAGGAGCCATGCACACGAATATTCTGCGATCGGTATCGTCGCACCACCATAAGGCAGACAAGGGGAGAACTATCAGACACCATAATCGCATTAATCCTGCTTTTTATATACACCTCTCCATAGATTTACCAACACCATAAACGTCTAAGCTGGACCTTGTCCCTTTACAGAAACTGGCTTATTGACCTGTAATAATTTACCTGTTTTGAGTTCCAGATCGTTCCGTTTTTTTTTTTTTGTGATAGCAGTATGAATTAATTGTGAGGAGAACACACAAGCATCTCTATGCACCATACGAGGGATGTACCCCACTCTATGGTCTATGGGAAGTCTGTAATCACATCACCCCGTGGGGGCACTCAGTGATGGCTCTTCCATAGGATATGAACATACAGCATCCATTGACCTGTTGGCATCCAGACATCAGTGGCTCTTTAGTGGGGACCTCTATGGGGGCTTTCTAGGGGCCCCAGGCGATGACAATACCCTAATCATCTATGGTGAAACTGTTGATGCATCTCCTTTAAAATACCCCTGAAGAAAGGTTGTTGACCTGAAACGCGTTGGTTAGAATGAAAACAGCATAACTCCAGATATATGCATCAATGAACATGAAGCCATGGTGTGGAGAAAGCCTCTTGAGGGGGGAGGGGGCGTGCAGGAGTGTCAGGACACCCACTAACACGCAACTTCTTTCTCTATCTGTAAAGTAGAGAGTGTCCTGACTTGCCTGCTCGTCCCTCCCCCACAAGAGGCTTTCTCCACACCAGGGAGAAAGCCTCGCTTTACGGTGTTAAATTACAGACAGAAGAACAGGAAGTGAGCATTTCTCAGAAGAAATAAGGACATTTAAAAGCAAAATGGAAGGATGAGGTAAGTGAAAGAGGACTGCACTAAGGTTAAGGAAGCTATTTAGGCATACCTCCCAACATTTTGAGATGGGAATGAGGGACCTATGTAGGCATAGGACACGCCTCCTGCCATGCCCCCTTAAAGGAGAATTAACCAAAAAAAGGTAATTAAACCCACAAGGGCTTTCTTTTACCTGTACTATTCCTTTATATTGGCTTTTAAAATTTACAAATGCAGCAATTTAAAATTTTGATAAAAGGTCTTAGCACTGGGAAACACTTTTTGAAAGATAAAAAGTGCATGTTATATACAACTATATAGATCAGACCAAAATGAGGGACAAATGAGGGGAAAAGAGGGACGCAGGGACATTCTCCGAAATCAGAGACAGTCCCTCGAAATCAGGGACAGTTGGGAGCTATAATTTAGGGGAAAAAAATAATTCCTTTACAACCCCTTTAAGTATCTTGATAGAGTCCTCTGAAGTGCGAAAAAAAAATAGAAGAGTTTAGGATAGGAGAATTTAAATGTTCAGTCTGAATATTTAACAATCTCCTCAAGGCTCCAGACTATTTAACAGCAACCTTGCTCCATCTGGGCACACCTTCCCAGGGATTGGCCAAAAAGCTAAGAAGTACAGTCCCAATGAAGGTGATTAGAATGTTGCTAGTAAAAAAAATAGGTATAGGTAGAATGCCTCACGGAGGGTTTCACAGTTGTGGACAAGAAAGAAAACAATTTGATGAGTGGTTTAATCCCATTCTGTCTGAATTAATTTAGAGTGAATTTTGTTATACAAGGTCAGTCTGTTCAGAGTATATTTTTTAGATTTTGGTAGACGCTGATCTGTTTTTATACGATCTCATGGAATCTTTTATTGAGAGCTAAAACCCAGCTCTGTCCACATGCCCCAGCTTCTTCAAGGCTAGGATACCCATTTCTGGTGTAACACATCCCATGTAAGAGCTGCAAATAAACAGGGATCCTCAACTCCTTCACAGCCAGGCACACCAAATCTTCACAGGCACAAAGTCAGAGAACAGTCCGTAGCTTTGTTTTTGTTGTTAGGGGGTTAATAGAGATAGGGAGTTTATGGGATGCCCACCTGGCGGTAACAATAACTCTAGGGACAACTTCCTATATACAGACTCCTCTTCAGATTTCCTGCACAAACTTCTGCTGATTCACTCCTGATAGAACTGACAGCCTCCTTGCTAGTTCAGTAACAGCCCATTAGGCCACGTACACACGATCAGACCGGTCTGATGAAACTTGACCGATGGACCGTTTTCATCAGACAACTTTGAACTTGTCTGATGTGCGTACACACCATCGGACCAAAATCGGATCACACCAGAACCCGGTGACGTAGAACACAACGACGTGATGAAAAAACGAAGTTCAATGCTTCCAAGCATGCGTCGACTTGATTCTGAGCATGCACAGGTTTTTGGTCCGATGCTTTTGTGTACTAACCATCGAACCTGTTCGACGGACAGGTGTCCATCAGACAGGTTTTAAAGCATGTTTTAAAACTTTGGTCCGACGGACAACGGTCTGATGGGCCGTACACACCTTTGAACTGGTCCGATAAAACTGGTCTGCAGACCAGTTTCATCGGACCTGTCTGATCGTGTGTACGTGGCCTTACAGGCAGGAACTCCCAGTCCCTTGAAGTAGCACAAGTGAAGTGAAACAGTGTATAACCTTTCCTTCTGCTTCCTCTGTGGCCACTGATCCCAGCACCACGTTTTCATGCAATGTTATACCACCTGACTGCAGCTGTCCCTTTTCACCAGCCCTCTTGGCTGTCTCTCTACACCAAGCTGACTTTTCGGAGATCTCTCAGGGAAAAGGGTAGATGACTTAAGCCCACCGCTGTCTTCAAGAGAGCCTGGCTACATGTGGCAATCTCCCCCTTTTTAGTCCCCACCAGTGTTAAATTACTTGCTCTGTCATCTCTTTGCTTCCATTCCACCAAGAGAGCTTCCTCTATTGTGTCTTTGGCATGATCCTTCCAGCACCCGAGCCCCAGTCCAAGGCAGGACACCCCCCCCAGACTAGGGGGTACCCCCCTGGGCCACGAAAGCCTCCTTAACACAGAATTTCCATCTTCCATCTCCAACTGCTCCTGTTGGCATGGCCCATCAATATTTAAAGACACCCCGGCAGGCCCACTAATGTGGATGGGCCAGGGACCTCTACATATTCTGAGAAACCCCTCCTAACTTCTGCTCACTATCTTCCAGAATGTTCTCCAACACTCTGAAAACAGGGAGGCACCAGAGAGTTACTAAGATGAGTCATCCAGCACTGAACTCCAAAAACCCTGATGATGGAGATAGATTTTGCTGCATGTTAGTACCAGGTTGTGATCCTGAAGATCCCGACCTGGGGTGAGTAAGCTGGGATCCAGTAACAGATATAGTAGGTTGGGATCAAGCTGAAGCGTAGTCAGTAAAGAAGCCAAAGGTCAGTAACAAGTGGTTGCAGGCAGGTTGGGATTAAGCGGAAGAACAAGCCAAAAGTCAGTAGCGAGTGGTAGCAGAGATACAGATGGCAGCAGGTATGACAAGAGTGAGACGTTGGCTGGATAGAGAGAGAACAATAATCTGGCAACCAGGAAGTGCAAAGGCATGGCCTAAATAGGAAGTTCATGGGAGGAGCAAAGGGTTCAAGGTTCAGCAGAAACAAGGCACAAGGCAGGATTGTGCAATAGATCAGTCAGAGAGCTGTCCAGCATCTCAGGTGACTCAACAAGAAGAGACATTGCCAGACACAGCAGAGTTTGTAGGTTCAGACCTGGGTCCTGACACATATTTTGTTCTTCCAAACAACCCAACCAAAGACAAAAGGCCAGCATACAATAAAAGTTATTTATTTCATTTGTTGTTCTCCCTGAAAATTACCTTTTTTTTCCTGCAGTTCAAGCAGCCTGAAAGAATTGCAGGTGGATTTTTAAGCTGCACTTTAACATAAGAATCTGCGTTTTATACCTAGCTGTTACCTGCTCTGAATCTTTCAGCTGCCCAGCAGAAGTGCCATTTGAATGCAGCTTCCGGAAGAGTGGCTGGAATAAGTACCTAATTGAAAGCTTGTGATTTAATGCGGCCGACTTGTTTATTTGGTCCTGAACATAACGAGCGACATAAACCTTCACATCGTTCCCTGCTAAATTTTAATCTTCAGAAGTTAACGGTGAGTTATAGAACTTCCCTTAGAAAAGAAATAAAAAAATAAAAAGCTGATGCAATGTTCTAAACCTAAATCACTTTTCTCTCTCTGGAAGCCGACGATCTATACGACTCAATCCGCGCCGCGCCGCGCAGCAATGCTTTTCCGTAAATCTGGGAAAAAGTCAATGCTTAATTTTCTTTCAGAGAGTAAATTTCAGCGACGCCTTTTTATTCTTCCGCGTGAATGCGGTGAGAGCTGGAAGTTAGTAGAGAGGGTAAGCGTGCGTCTCTAAACAGTCCAACGCTCGGCTGCTCCAGGGCTTCATTTTACTTAAGAAACTGCTCTTAGCTTGCTTAAGGAACAGCAAAGAAAACCAATTACTGCTCGTGCCCTGAACTCTTAATCTGAATGGCCTGGATTTCCAGATCATTCGAGCTGTTTCTTTATAGTTAGATGCTTTCTCGTGCACTCCATTAAAGGGTCAGTCCACTCAAAACGGATATTTCACTTCTTCATAGACATGAATTAACCCTTTGACTGCCAACCCTTTGACATGACTGTACCTTTTATTGGGTGGCCAGTGATTTATGTATTGCCTAATGGTGTGGTGCCACTGTGAGTTTGCTTTAAAGTGGTTGTGAAGGGACAAGGTTTTTTACCTTCATGCATTCTATGTGCAGCAGCCCCCCAATACTTACCTGAGCCCCCTCTCGATTCAGTAATGTCCACGAGAGCCTCGCCTCTCCAGAAACTCACACTCCTGATTGTTTTTTTGGCAGCAGCATGAGCCCCTGCTGATGTCAATCACAGCCAGTAGATGGAAGTGATTGATATGTCCTCTTTTAGATTCGGCACCTCATCCCTATATGTAGTATTAGCCTTAGGGGATTGTAGAGAATTGAAGGAAATTATAACGGTGCCAAGTCATATACAAAGAACAATCGAGGTTGTAAATATAAACAAATGTATTAATGGTAGAAAAAGATTTATAAAAACATTTGACATTCAATAAAGTTGACAAAAGATGTTACAAAAAGTTCCCGACATGTTTTGGCAAAACGTTGCCTTCCTCAGGGGTATGAGTCATGACTTTATTGAATCTCAAATGTTTTTATAAATCTTTTTCTACCAATAATAAATGTATTTATATTTACAACCTCGATTGTTCTTTGTATACGACTTGTTTAAATGGCACCGTTATAATCCTCTTCAATCCTCCAAAATCCCCTAATCACAGCCAGGGTTTAGGCATAGAATGCATTAAGCTGAAAAAACACAAAGGTTTACAACCCCTTTCACCTTAAACTGCGTAGAAAGTTCTTTACTGTCAGAGCGGTAAGGATGTGGAACTCCCTTCCACAAGTTGTGGTATCAGCAGCAACTATGTTGATAGTTTAAAAAACCTATTAGATGGGCATCTTAACGATTACATCATACAGTGATATGAAATTTGTTATTGGCATGAACTCACACCCTCACACCGTAGGTGGACTGGATGGACTGGTGTCTTTATTCAACCTTACCAACTATGTAACACCATAGCTCCCAACTATCCCTGATTTCGAGGGACTGTCCCTGATTTGGAGCAATGTCCCTCTGTCCCTCATTCCTCCTCATTTGTCCCTCGTTTTGGTCTGATCCCTATAGTTGTATATAACATATTTTTTATCTTTCAAAAACTGTTCCCCAGTGCTAAACCCTTCGTCCAAATTCTAAATTGCTGCATTTGTACATTTTAAAAGCCAATACAAAGGAATAGTAGTGGTAAAAAAAAGTCTTTGAGGATTTAAGTAACCTTTTTTTGGTTAATATCTCTTACGCTAAAATACCTACTTTTTTTTAGAGTTCTACAAAAGCTCACCGGCTTTTGTGCAATGGACATTGGTCCCGAAGAGTAAGAGGCACATCCTCCTCATCTGTGCCCACAGGTACCACCTGCCAGTGCCACCTGCCAGTCCTCACAGTGCCACCTATCTATGCCCACCAGTGGTGCCAATCAGTGCCTCAACAGTGCCACCTAACAGAGCTGCCTATCAGTGTCACCTACCAGTGTGGATTAGTGCCCATCATTGCCGCCCATCAGTGTCCATCACTGCCTTAGATTAAGGCTTACCTGTAGGTGCTTGAAATATCTCCTAAACCTCCATGGGTTAGGAGATATTTACTAAAATCACGGACGCCGATGTCTACGGCGCATGTGCCTCAGACATCGACGCAGGCGCACTGTAGCATGCTGTTCCTGATTGAGGCCGTCACTGGTGGCTCCTGCGCGGGAGTGACGTCAATGCAGCCCCGGCCATACCTGGAAGTAATCCCCGGGCAAGATGTCGGCTGCCCGAGCGTTGGAAGAGGACGGCTGCGGGGGCTTTGATCAGAGATGAGTATTACATAATGAGCTAGTATGCTATGCTTACTAGCTCATTATGCCTTTGTCTTGCAGGTGGTGTTTTTTTTTTTTTTTTTATACCTATGTTTACTTCCTCTTTAATATAGTTATGAAGCCTGTACAACCTATTGAAGTTACTGGAGGGGGAAATGTTCATATTATGTTGGGTGAAACAGCTTGCACACGGTAGGGAGAAAGATTTGTGTATGATGGTCCGAAAATCTATAAAGGTGGAAGTCTGGCCGCACACAATCTAATAAGAGCCAGATGTGCAGCCGCTCGCTCCGTCGTGAGATATCTGTTTATCTGTGGGAACAGGCTACATGTCAGAGGATGCTCCATAAAACAATATCACACTTGTATGTTCTGAACTCTCTGCAGTAGTCTAACCTCGTTATCTATCTGCTCAGTACCTGCCTGGCAGGATTGCTGGACTTTATTATTATCTGCCAGCAAGCACTCAGGCAGGTGGGTGTAGTGCGATGCAGAGAGGTTGGAGGACTTTGCCTTCTCTGGCTGTTTCTAAGATGAATTTACCGCAAATGGGCTTTCTGGTTGTTACACCTGCACAGCGGCATTATGGTGACCCGCGTCGCTCCCTCTCGCTGAGCCTTCTGCATAGTAAATGCCTTATCGGTGACCAGCATGCTAAGCAGACACGCGCTGCCTTCTGCATATGAAATACATTACCCATACATAATGCAGGACAAGGTTAAACACATACCGCAGAAAACAACCGGACTCTTTGTTTCATAACACACTGCAAGCATTAGAAAAGTTTGCTTAGCAATGACAACTTCAATACATTTCTTGATAATGCTACCTCTGGAAATATAAAATGTTTTTTTTTTTTTTGGATGAAAGATAAATTGTGGACATGTGTTAAAGAAACAATCAATTCAGATGTTCACTGGAAAAAAAAATACAACCGCTTTTCCCCCGAAAATAAGACCTACCCCCAAAAAAAAGACCTAACCTTATTTTCCAGGAGGACTGCAATATAAGCCCTACCCCGAAAATAATCCCTAGTTTAAAATGTTTGTAACATCCTATAATACACTCTATTACAGTAATATATAGTGTACAATTTGTGTGTTTCTGTAATATAATAGCGAGGAGGAGAGCTCCAGCGGGATACAGAAGCGCAAATCAGCGCTATAACGAAGGTATTTGGCACAATTATATTACAGAAACACACACATTGTACATTATATACTACTGTAATAGAGTGAATTATAGGACTTTACAGGCATTTCAACTCAGTTCACACTGGGGATTCCTGTCAGGAGAGAGGGAGAGAAGATAGCACATTACATGGTAAGACCTACCCCGAAAATAAGCCCTACTGTGTCTTTTGTTGCCAAAATTAATATAAGACCCGGGCTTATTTTTGGGGAAACACGGTATGACCTAGACTGAGGGGAGGACATACAAAATTGTATCCCGATGATGATCTTGGCTAAAGATACGTAGGTTTATCCAGTTGAAGTTTTTACAGTATGCATATTATACCCCTCAGAGGCTCGCCCTTATTTACCCCACAGCCAATAAATGATGGCCCTAGGTGTAGGACAAAGGTGGGCACGTTTTATCCATATGGTCTGGCCTTGTCCCGGTCTTCAAACCTTTTGGCAGAAAGTGGTAACGGAGCTTAGTGCTCTCCTGAATCAGCGAGTCCCGTCGTATCCATCTTTTCTTCTGCTGGGTGTGGGTACAAATCTAGAAGTGTTTATTCATCAACAGTTCTCCCTGTTTTATGCAACGCTTTATGCATGAAGGTTCATCCTACTTAACCACTTCCTGCCAACGCTATAGTTGAAAGATGGCTTAGTTTGCGGGTGAAATGCAGGACTCCTGTAGACTGACTGTGTAAGTGTGTGCTTTAATCTCGTACAAGCAGGCAGTTACACACTGACAGAAAGAAATAACAAAATATCTTGGATGCTCAACAGTGCCCTGGTAGTTCATTGAGAATTACAAGCCGACAGCCGCAAAGGCTGTTGGTAGTTGTGGTTCTCCCATTCACAGAACTCTGTGAATGAATGGCGCATCTGGGTGGACAAAGCTCCACACACCCATGTTTTTTTATTTATTGTGACAGTGAGTGCGAGGAGAAGATCCCCAACTCGCTGTCACTACAGGTGGCTGGTTCGGGGAACTTCTCCTTTTAAACCCAACACAATACATGTTCCTATCTGTTATACCTGGAAGATTTGTATTTTAATAATATGCATACAAAAAAAAAAATCCAATCTGGCAAACCACTTTGTAGTCACGTGGATTTATGGATTTTGACCTTCTTTTGTCCTCTGTAACTATGTAATTAAAAGAGAAGTCTGGAAATAGAAAAAAAATATATAAAAACATTTATACTAGACATGTGCAGATGAAAAAACTTGTTGTTAATAATTTTTGTTTTGTTGATTCATTTCGGAATTGGTTTAGTTTTTTTTTTTATTTTGTTTTTTCCTAGTTTTTTTTTAATCCTCTAAAGACTTCCAAATTTTCAGAATGATTCGAATTTGGATCGGTTCAAAAGTAATCAGTACATTTTTATAGCACTGATCGCTGTATAAATGACAATGGTCCCAAAAATTTGTCAAAAGTGTCCACCATAAAGTCACAGTCATGATAAAAATCGCAGATCGCCGCCATTCCTAGTAAAAAAAAAAATGCCATAAAACTATCCACTATTTTGTAGACGCTATAACTTTTGCGCAAACCAATCTATATATGCTTATTACTTTTTTTTTTTGTACAAAAATATGTAGAAAAATACGTATCGGCCTAAGCTGAGAAAAAATTCCTTTTTTAAAAAAAATCGGGGAGATTTATTATAGCAAAGAGTAAAAAATATTGCTTTTTTTAAATCAAAATTGTCGCTTTATTTTTGTTTATAGCGCAAAAAATGAAAACCGCAGAGGCGATTAAATACCAAAAAAAAAAGATTAATTTGTGGAAAAAAAAGGACGCCAATTTTGTTCGGAAGCCACGTCGCACGGCCGCGCAATTGTCAGTTAAATTGACGCAGAGCCGAATCGCAAAAATTGCTCTGGTCTTTCGCCAGCCAAATGATCCGGGGGTTAAGAAAATAAGAATTCACCATAGAAGCAGGAACTTTCTGTACACAATAAGATATTACGGCCTAAGACATTGTAAGAGCTTAGAAGAACATCATTCTTTTTGAGCTGAAGTTGTAAAGTAAATGAACCTTCTCGGTGGACTGAACAGCCACAGCAGCTCCGACTCCTGTCTTTGAGTCAACAGTTGGAGTTATAATCTTCCGTCACCCGTAATAACCTTATTAACATATAAATGACTTCACTAAATGAAGGGTAAACAAAAGTATTCTCATGTCACCTCTTATAAATGTGGTCATATATAGGGCAATGGGTTCATTATGGTCAGAAAGGCAAAGCTATGCAGTTCTTTTTTTTTAAATATATTTTGAATAGTATGAATGAAAAGACTAACATTTTTAAATATAACCCATAAAAAGGGGTCCTTAACATCCCGTTGCTGTTAAAAATTCAGAATCAGCACCTACGAATTACTTTTACTATAAGGACACTTTTTTTTTAATTAGATTTTAATTTTGAAATGTTTTAGAACAAATTACAAACGGATACTAAACAACAACAACAAAAAAACAAAACAAATACAAAGATACATAACAAAAATTCAAACAAATAAACAATTTCTTTCCGTTCCTTCCTCCTTCGCCTTAGATAAAAAAGGATCAGCAACAGTATTTTTTATTTATCCTCTTGAAATGTGAAAGAGAGGGAAGAGAAAGGCCGCGTACACACGATCGAATCTATCTGCTGGAAACGGTCTGACAGACCGTTTCAGCAGACAGATTCGATCGTGTGCACGGGCAGACAGACAGATTTTTCCAGCAGACAGATTTTAAAGCCTGCTTTAAAATCTGTCTGCTGGGAATCCGTCCGTCCGATATGTCTGCTGGTTAGTACGCTAACCAGCAGACATATCTGCCCGCACATGCGTCGAATGGATTCGACGCATGCGCGGAAGTGTTTTACTTCCTGGTGCAGTGACGTGGCGGCGTCAACTTCATCGCAATGTCATCGCGCTGTCTGCCGGCAGGGATTTTGGTTTGATCGTGTGTACAGCGATCAAACCAAAATAGCCCAGCAGACAAATCTGATCAAATCGGTCTGTCAGACCGATTTGAACAGATTTATTTAATGGTGTGTACGGGGCCAAAGAAACAACCCAAAAGAAAAAGATGAGAGAAAAAAATGAAAAGGAAAGTAATTTCCTTCTCTCTCTCTTCGCTTCCCCTATATCACCCAACAATAAAGTGGATGTAAACCACTCTCATCCTTTCTAAACTTATGCCATAGTGCTGATCTATAAGGATATAGGGCCAGATTCAGGTAGATTGGAGCATCTTTGCTCTGGAGTAACGCTTCTCATTTACGTTACTCTGCCGAAATTTTAGGAGCAAGTGCTGTTATTCATGAAGCACTTGCTCCTAAAGTTGCGGCAGCGCATCGCAAATGAGCCAGCGGAATTCAAATTGGGCGGGTACGGGGCGTGTAGTATTCAAACTATGCGCGATCCCGCGGCGAACGTACTGCGCATGCGTCGAGTGTCAATGCATCCCACTGTGCATGCTCCAAGTTCTGTCAGTGAACGTCAATGACGTCACGTCCCCATTCATAAATGTTTTACGCAAACGGCGCGTTTTTTTTTTTCCGACGCGATGACGACGGCTATACTTAACATAGGATACTCCACTAGGGGGCTGCTTTATCTTTACGTCGCGTATCGCTTCCGGAAACGTCGTAAAGTCACTGCGTCGCGCTCGAAAACGATCGTGAATTTCCGACTCCCGCTGATCAACATATTTCTTTCTCGTACATCACGGGACACAGAGCGGCATATTCATTACTATGTGGGTTATATGGAGTACCTTCAGGTGTGGACACTGGCAATCTTCAAACAGGAAGTCCCCTCCCTATATAACCCCCTCCCCTAGAGGGAGTCCCTCAGTTTTTTCGCCAGTGTCTTAGGTGTTGGTCACGGAATAGCTTTGCTCCACATCCTTTGGGATTAAGGGCGGGCTAACCGGATCTGTCCAAGGAGCCTCAGTGCCAAAGTGGACAGTACCCGGGCCCCAAACCGTGGGGTTTTGCCTATAATGCTCCTCTTTGGAGGGCTGGACCCTGGGCCCAGGACTTGGAGTTTGCAAAAACCATAAGGTTCCTGTTTTGCCAGGGTGCTATATAGGTCCAGGACAGTGGGTACCTTCATAGGACCCCAGGGCCTGAAGGTCTACTACGCTACCCACGGAGATGGGAGAAGACTGGATCAGTTTGCTGGTCAAACATCCTGCAGCATGGAGCAGGTAAGGGGGAGCCTGCGGGACTTGGTTCGACAGCAGGCTCCCCGGGGTAACCTAAAAGGGGGGATAGCCTGAGTATGCTCTGCATGGGCAACTGTGATCACTATGTCTTAGAGACAGGATGACACCCTTTCTCCCCCCATTACTAGGCCCCCCTGTCTAAAGTGTGTTGCTAGCTAACCTGCTGTTTCTTCCTAGAGGCTAGTAAAGGATCCTTAGGGGCCTTAAAAGAGTCCTACCTGGCCGGGAGTTTTTGAATCTGCCGCCGTTTCTGCGCCATGGATCTCCAGCAGCGCGGCTCCTCCATGTTCTTCCTGTTTCCGGGTACGCGCGCGCGCGCGCGTGCACGCGCGCGTCTTATTGACGAATTTTCGCGCCATCCGGACGGGAGGGCGGGGGGGGGGCGGGCCTGCGGCGTCATACAGGCGCGCCCTTCTGCTGTTATAGACAGCAGGCCTTGTCAGGGCTCAGTCTGTGGCTGATTGTTTCAAGAGAGGACGCAGGGCGGCAGAACAGTGACTCCCGGTGGCGGAAAAGGGGTAGTACATGTGGACTTTGTCCCAATGTCTATTGTTAAGCCAAAGAATCCCCCTTATTTGACAGCAGGTTGGAGGCTGGCAAACTTAAGTTAGGGGCATTATGTATGGTCATAGAAAATATATAATTATTTAAAAAAAAAAAAAAAAAAAAAAAAAAAGACCAACATACAGGCCCATCAGTTTTTGGGGACACTAGTGATCTACTTTCCCCTAAACTCTGGAATTGTACTCCTGGCCACTACAGTCTGTTGTGTGGGCGGAGTCCCTCGATTTTTTATTATGGCTTCCAAGGGTTCGGGGTCAAAGGGTACAAAAAAGACCAAAAAACAAAAGGGTTCCCTTTCTGATTCTGATATGCCGATTCTTTCCCCGCAGCTTATTAATTTAAGAAGCGCCTTGGATGAGCCATTAGGGGGATCTGGTGCGGAGGCTGGCCCGGATCAGCCCAGCCCTGTGTTTATCACAGAGGAGATGCTAGCCGTATCCCTAGGGGGGCTAGAAGAGAGAATAGCAGCATTGATTGCTAGAGCTATTCCTGGTAAGAAACGGGTTAGATCCCCATCACCAGGCAGTGTATCCTCAGATGCTGAGATTCTCTCTCCGGAGGAATTAGAATCACAGGAGGATCAACTGGACCTGAACCAAGAGGGTTCAGGGATTGAGGGGTCTACCTCTGAGGAACCATTTTCAGACTCCCAGACAGAAAGACTGTGGGTACAGTCTTTGACGGACATGGTCCGCTCGGCATTTAGCTTGCCATTACCAGAACCTCAGGTTCCTCCGGTATCCTCTCTGGGCTCTTTGAGAGCCCCGTTAAGCAACGCAGTTTTTCCGGTCCATCCTCTCTTGGAGGAATTGATCTTTCGGGATTGGGTACGGCCGGACAGGGTTTTTCTGCCACCGAAAAGATTTGCGGTCATTTATCCCATGGAGGAAAAATTCTCCAAGAGATGGAAGCTCCCAGTAGTGGATGCAGCCATCTCATGTGTGAATAAATCACTAACTTGCCCGGTGGAAAATATACATATGTTTAGAGATCCGGTTGATAAAAGATTAGAAACACTTTTAAAAGCATCCTTTGCTACGGCAGGAGCAGTGGTGCAGCCAGCGGTAGCTGCAATTGGAGTTTGTCAGGCATTAAAAGACCAGACAAAAGAGATGTTAAAAGACATGCCTACCCAACAAGCAGAAGAGTTTGCTGACATTCCCAGAGTTCTGTGTTTTGCGGTAGATGCTATAAAAGATTCCATCCAGCAGGCTTCTCGTTTATCACTATGTTTGGTACACATGAGAAGGCTCTTATGGTTGAAGAACTGGGCGGCAGAACCCCCATGCAAAAAGCTTCTGGCAGGATTTCCCTTCCATGGAGGGCGACTCTTCGGAGAGGATCTGGATAAATATATTCAGACTATTTCAAATGGCAAGAGTACCCTTTTACCGGTCAAAAAGACATTCCGGGCTCCTACATTTAAAAGGCAGCTTTTTCCTGTCTCGGGGCCCTCTAATTCCAGGCAGTATCGACGGCCGCCTGCGCGATCCAACGGTAACAGTAGATCGCAGGGACAAACCCCTGGGGGTAAGAAGCCGTGGTATCGCAAGCCGTCAAAGGCAGCCCCTAAGTCTGCCTTATGAAGGGGCGCCCCCACTCTCACGGGTGGGGGGAAGGCTTCGTCTCTTCTCAGAAGTTTGGGAAGCCAAGATCCCCGACAAATGGGTCCGGGCATCTGTAACCACAGGTTACAGACTGGAATTTCTAAGGTATCCTCCGCCTCATTTTCAAGAATCAAGGCTACCAAGGGATCCAGCAAGGAAGGCCTCAATGCTGGCAGCCTTGGATCACCTGCTTTGCCAGGACGTAATTTTAGAAGTGCCAGCCCAAGAGCAAGGCCTAGGTTTCTATTCCAATCTCTTTGTCATACCAAAGCCCAACGGCGATGTCAGGCCAATCTTGGACCTAAAGAGGTTAAACGGTTATCTAAGGGTGCGGTCCTTCCGGATGGAATCCATCCGGTCAGCAGCCGCCGCGCTTCAGAAGAACGATTTTCTGGCCTCTATAGACATAAAAGATGCTTACCTTCATGTACCAATCTGTCAGTCGCATCAAAGGTTTTTACGCTTCGCGGTCGGGCAGCGACACTTCCAATTCAGGGCGCTCCCTTTCGGGCTGGCCACGGCCCCCCGGGTATTCACGAAGATCCTAGCCCCAGTTCTGGCCAATTTAAGAATCCAAGGAGTCACAGTCCTAGCATACTTGGACGACCTTTTAATTATAGATCATTCACGGACGGGTCTGCAGAAGGCAGTAAACCTCACGGTTCGGTACCTCGAAGAATTCGGCTGGGTCCTAAACCAGGGAAAGTCAGCATTCCAGCCTACAAAGCAGTTGGAATACCTCGGCATGAGGTTAGACACGGAACGTCAAAAGGTGTTCCTGCCCCTTGTAAAGATCAAGGCGATCAAGGGGTTGGTTCAGTTGGTTATAAACAAGAGAAGACCAACTATTCGCCTGTGTATGCGATTACTAGGCAAGCTAGTGGCCACATTCGAGGCAGTACCTTACGCTCAGATCCACACTCGCGTCCTACAGGCAGCCATTTTAGCAGCCTGGGGCAAGAGGGCACATGCCTTAGAGTCCCCTTTGACGCTATCATCAAGGGTCCGACAAAGCCTGGCCTGGTGGTTGAACCCTCAGAACCTTCTAAAGGGAAGATCCTTCAGCCCTGTTGTCTGGAAGGTAGTTACCACAGACGCCAGCCTGGCAGGCTGGGGGGCGGTCTTCGAGGGGTTCTCCCGCCAGGGAACTTGGGTGAAAGCAGAGAGGCAGCTCTCCATCAATATCTTGGAAATCAGAGCGGCTCGCCTAGCCCTGTTGGCGTGGACCTCCAGATTAAAGGGGTTCCCGGTAAGAATCCAGTCAGACAATGCCACGGCGGTGGCATACATAAACCACCAAGGGGGAACCAGGAGCCAGGCCGCTCAAAGGGAAGTGAACTTGATTTTTTCAATGGGCAGAGGCTCATGTACCCTGCATTTCAGCGATATTCATTCCAGGAGTGGACAACCTGCAGGCAGACTTCTTAAGTCGCCAGAGTCTGTTGCCAGGGGAGTGGTCTCTGCATCCCCAGGTCTTTCAGACAATCTGCCAGAGGTGGGGAACGCCAGACGTAGATATAATGGCATCCAGGTTCAACAAGAAACTAGACAGGTTCGTGTCGCGAGCGAGGGATCCTATGGCCTGCGGAACCGATGCGTTGGTGTGCCCTTGGCATCAATTCAAACTTCTATATGCATTCCCTCCACTACAGTTACTCCCCCGCCTGTTGCGCAGGATCAGAGTGGAGCACAAGCCAGTCATTCTAATAGCTCCAGCTTGGCCCCGGAGGGCTTGGTACTCGCTAGTCCTGAATATGGCAGTGGGAGACCCTTGGACTCTTCCTCTACAACCAGACCTACTCTCACAAGGTCCGATCCTCCACCCTACATTACAACGTCTAAATTTGACGGCCTGGAGGCTGAATCCCTGATTCTCAGGGGTAGGGGTCTGTCTAGGCAGGTAATCCCTACCCTGATTAAGGCTAGAAAGCCGGTCTCCAGGGTAATTTATTACAGGGTGTGGAGGAATTATATAGGCTGGTGTGAATCCAAAAGATGGAATTGCCGCAAATATACTATTGATAGGGTGTTAAGTTTTCTCCAGCTAGGAGTGGATAAAGGCCTGGCACTAAGCACAATCAAAGGACAGATCTCAGCTCTGTCAGTGTGGTTTCAGAGGCCGCTGGCCACCCACTCGCTGGTAAAGACCTTCTTACAGGGGGTCTTGCGTATTAATCCTCCTGTCAAGTCACCAGTTTGTCCTTGGGACTTAAATCTTGTCCTGTCCACTCTACAGAAACAGCCTTTGGAGCCTCTGGCTGAGATTCCTTTACTCTTACTGACAAGAAAATTGGTTTTCTTGGTCGCCATAGTTTCGGCCAGGAGAGTGTCAGAATTAGCAGCCTTATCGTGTAAGGAACCATATCTTGTTCTGCATAAGGACAGGGCAGTTCTCCGGCCCCATCCTTCCTTTCTACCAAAGGTTATATCCAAATTTCACTTAAACCAGGATTTGGTACTTCCATCCTTCTTTCCAAAACCTACATCTAGAAAGGAGGGGTTGCTGCATACCTTGGATATTGTCCGGGCCATGAAGGCCTATCTTAAAGCTACAGAAAAGATCCGGAAAACAGATGTGTTATTCGTTCTACCAGATGGCCCCAAGAAGGGGCAGGCAGCTGCAAAATCCACCATCTCAAGATGGATTAGACAATTAATCATTCAAGCCTACGGGTTGAAGAGGTTGCCTCCTCCGTTGTCGGTAAAGGCCCATTCTACCAGGGCCATGGGCGCCTCTTGGGCAGCACATCATCAGATCTCTATGGCTCAGATATGCAAGGCAGCAACGTGGTCATCAGTCCACACGTTTACAAGGTTTTATCAACTAGACGTGAGAAGGAATGCGGATTCTGCCTTTGGACAGGCAGTACTACAGGCTGCAGTTTGAAATCCTCGGGATCAGAAACACCCTTGGTTATAAAAAAAAAAAAAAAAAAAAGTTTTTTCTTGACTAAGTTGGAATTATTATGATTTGAGTTTATCTCTAAATTGAATCCTTCTTTGGAAGATGTCTCCCTCCCCTCATTAAAGCATTGCTTTCGGACATCCCACATAGTAATGAATATGCCGCTCTGTGTCCCGTGATGTACGAGAAAGAAAAAGGGATTTTTAAATACAGCTTACCTGTAAAATCCTTTTCTTGGAGTACATCACGGGACACAGAGCTCCCACCCCTCTTTTGGGTGACCATTTTGGGAGGCATACTGCTTGCTACAAAACTGAGGGACTCCCTCTAGGGGAGGGGGTTATATAGGGAGGGGACTTCCTGTTTGAAGATTGCCAGTGTCCACACCTGAAGGTACTCCATATAACCCACATAGTAATGAATATGCCGCTCTGTGTCCCGTGATGTACTCCAAGAAAAGGATTTTACAGGTAAGCTGTATTTAAAAATCCCTTTTTTTTCAGCGTTAATCAGCGGGAACGCCCCCGGCGCCATTTTTAGGTTGAAGTAACGATGCGATGGCGAAATTCAATTACGCCGATCGCATCGGAACTCCAACCCGGCGTTTCTTGTTTTCTGGTTATAGAAAACAAAAACGCCGGCTTAAAGTGACAGTTAGGCTGGCGGATCAATGGATACTCCAGCCTAACTCTTCATGAATCTGGCCCATAGATGCCTCCTGCATGTATCCTTACCTGTCAAATGTCTCCCCTCTGTCTGAACTGAAAATCTGCAGATTCTGTGGGTGGGTCTGTTGTCTGGAGCTCGGTGGGTGGAGTCGTGATGTCAGTAGACTCTCCGCCCACCTCTACACTCCCCTTGTCAACGTGCATTTTTCCTATGTATTCCTTACACTAAATTCTACTATGATCACTAACATGCAGTCAAAATCCAGAAAAGTAACCACATGACTTCAGAAAAGGAGTGTGGGTGGGAATTAAAAAATAATGCCTGTCTCCAGGCTAGTGCGTGAGATATGTAAATCACCTGTCACTCACAGCAAGGGGGCGGAACGGACTATGTTTTTTCTCTGTATGTCTGTTTTATTTCACTGAACAATAAAAGAGGATTTCTCAGAGCTGGATTAACTCTGTGTGGCAAGACTTGGCACAGACGATAGGAAATCTTATACTGTACATTGTGACATCAAAAAATACAATAAAAAATAAATCGGGTTTACATCCACTTTAATTAAAATATACATTTACTTCTTCTCCTGTGTGTTGATAAAGGACCTCTGTTCCTTATTCCCATCCTTCATTCCCCTATTCTTCTTCAGGATTTTTACATTCTCACTTACACACTGTACTCCTATTGTCTTCCCAAACCCATTCACCCTATTATACTGAAAAAATCTTAAAACTTTTGAAAACGAATGCTCAGAACTGATCTGTAGAATCAAGGCAGGCTGGTGTATGTAAAGGCCCACATAGCCAGCACTAGGACAAGCATTTTAATTTCACATTCTGAAGCTGAGCATTGCAAATGATGTAAATGTATACCGCTGGAACAAAAATCAGCATCCATTCATATCGGAGGCCATCCATCCGTCTACAGCCTCTTTCATTCATCTTATGTACATTTCGATCCTCATCTCACTATAGAGATAGAGCCCGTCCATCCGTGCGGCTCTGCTTGTAACTATTCATCTATCATATTAACGTCAGCCGACTCCCTGACAGGCCTAAAACCTATGATAAAAAGAAGCTTCAATCTGTCATCGTTTTACTTCCCTGGTTTATCTGTCAGGAGGGTTTTCAGCTTCTCCTAAGTGTTATTACACTCTCTTTCTTCTATTAACCTGAGTTAATGTGACTGTTATAGCATTCCTATCACTTTATCACTTAACACAAGAAAGTTTGGGGATTTTCTGATAAATTCAAGAGCTTTTGTTAATAGACTTCACCAGTTAAAAAATGCTTTTAGTTATTTCGCCATCATTTCTTTCCTTTTCAACTTTATGGATGCATCACTTCAGCTTCTATAAAAAGTGTGTTTGTGTAATGCAATTTATTTTATAGAGTGTGGTTTATTACTGTTTAATAACATATAGCTCTGACATGTTCCGCAGTGCTGTACAGAGAACACCAAGTCAGTCACCTTAGTTTCTGCAGGGCATTTTTTATGCAGGAACGGGGGGTGTGCTGGAGAGTCTATGGTTGCTGGCTACGGGGGGATCTATTGTCGCTGGTGGTGATTTTTTGTGGGGGGTCTATTGTTGTTGGCTGGGGGAGTCTTATGTTGCTGGCAGGCAGGGATGGACTGGCCATCAGGACTACCAGGAGTTTCCCGGTGGGCCGATGGCTCAGTAGGCCGGCTTCAGTGACAGTGGACTCAACAGCTATGGTCTGGGAGTTTCTCACTTCTGCCTAATCTTGTCCGATTAGGGGGGGGCACCGGACTGATTCTTTGCCCCGTGTAGGGTTGCCACCTTTTCGTCAAGCCAAACCCGAACACTTTAGCGGCGCACAGCAATTTTTTTTGTAGTACCCGCTATAGGATTGTAAGACTTGGGACACCTTTGAGTTACCCTAGGGGAGTAGTAAGGAGGCGCTCATAGCGTGCTGCAGTGAACAGTGGCTGTAGCCAACTTATGTTAACAGTGGAGAGGGGGTGGACTTAAAGGGGCATGGTGTGCCCATAAAATATGATTAGATTAATAAAAGAAATGTCACAGTTAAAATATGAACCTAGCTTACCTTAAAAACACTGTCAGTCATAGTGAGGGCTGTAAAAGTGGGGACACTGTGGAGAGTCAGTGGGGCAGTGGAGGGTGTCAGTGGGGCAGTGGAGGGTGTCAGTGGGGCAGTGGAGGGTGTCAGTGGGGCAGTGGAGGGTGTCAGTGGGGCAGTGGAGGGTGTCAGTGGGGCAGTGGAGGGTGTCAGTGGGGCAGGGTGTCAGCGGGGCAGTGGAATGGTGTCAGAGGGGCAGTGGAGGGTATCAGAAGAGCAGTGGAGGGTGTCAGCGGGGCAGTGGAGGGTGTCAGCGGGGCAGTGGAGGGTGTCAGCGGGGCAGTGGAGGGTCAGCGGGGCAGTGGAGGGTGTCAGCGGAGCAGTGGACGGTGTCAGCGGAGCAGTGGACGGTGTCAGCAGTGGAGGGGGGGCAGTGGAGGGTGTCAGCGGGGCAGTGGAGGGTGTCAGCGGGGCAGTGGAGGGTGTCAGCGGGGCAGTGGAGGGTGTCAGCGGGGCAGTGGAGGGTGTCAGCGGGGCAGTGGAGGGTGTCAGCGGGGCAGTGGAGGGTGTCAGCGGAGCAGTGGAGGGTGTCAGCGGAGCAGTGGAGGGTGTCAGCGGAGCAGTGGAGGGTGTCAGCGGAGCAGTGGAGGGTGTCAGCGGAGCAGTGGAGGGTGTCAGCGGAGCAGTGGAGGGTGTCAGCGGGGCAGTGGAGGGTGTCAGCGGAGCAGTGGACGGTGTCAGCGGGGCAGTGAACGGTGTCAGCGGGGCAGTGGACGGTGTCAGCGGAGCAGTGGAGGGTGTCAGCGGGGCAGTGGAGGGTGTCAGCGGGGCAGTGGAGGGTGTCAGCGGGGCAGTGGAGGGTGTCAGCGGGGCAGTGGAGGGTGTCAGCGGGGCAGTGGACGGTGTCAGCGGAGCAGTGGACGGTGTCAGCGGGGCAGTGAACGGTGTCAGCGGAGCAGTGGAGGGTGTCAGCGGGGGGGCAGTGGACGGTGTCAGCGGGGGGGCAGTGGACGGTGTCAGCGGGGGGGGCAGTGGACGGTGTCAGCGGGGGGGGCAGTGGACGGTGTCAGCGGGGGGGGCAGTGGACGGTGTCAGCGGGGGGGCAGTGGACTTTTAATTGCCAAAAAAATAAAAGCAATCCACAGAAGAAATAAGTTATTAGATAAAGACTACTGAGTGAGCACAGGACAATAATGTAAATATGCCAGGATGGGACTACAGCCTGCAGGGAGAACTAGACTGATCTCCAATCAGCAGCCATGTCCCTGGAAAGAGCAGCATTATAAGTCCCACACTGGAGAGAGACTGTGAACTGAACTACAATAAAGTAAAGACCCCTCAGATCTGCACTCACCCAGCTGTCGGTGTCCCCTTATCTCACACGGCAAGCTCTGTGTTTGTTCCTCTCCAGACAGGTCACATGCTCGGCTTGCAGAGGGGAAGGAGCCCGAGGCTGTGTCTGCATGAAGAAGGCACTGGTCCCCCTCACAGCACACAGTCGCTCCTGCAATGTGCCACAATGTAAATGTACACAGCACCAGAGACTCGAGCGTCGGACAGTGCAGGCAGAGAGGGAGACACCTGCACGGGGAATCCTAATACCGAGCAATGATAGGAGACTCCTCAGCACTGTGTCCGGGGCTCAGGCAGACTGATTCCCGGACACAGGTTTCAAAACCCGTACTGTCCGGAGGAATCCCGTACGGGTGGCAACCCTAGCCCCGTGTAAAAAAATGTCTAGCTTCCCCACTCGTACTGCCTATAAGAGTATCAATACCAGCCATTCTACTAATAAAGTAGAGCGGCTAATAGCTAGTGAAGGGAGCGGGGGGGGGGGGGGCTTGTGTGGCCATCGGGGTTGGTGGGTTTGTCTGGCCGCCATGGGAGAGACCTGTCTGGATGAAGTCCAGGGCCAAATTTTTGGCCCAGTCAAGCCTGGTGATCGAGTTTTAAAATATCTCTAGTCCCTAAATATTTAACGCTACTAAAAAGAAAATACACAAGCGCCTGAAGATGCGATCTTTGCGAAACATGTACAGCTTAAGTTATATTATAGTCTAGTCATGCATGTTTATCGTGACATGTTTTGACATCTATGACCAATATTGGTCATAGATGGTCATACTCTGTGCCAAAGGAGGTTACATAGTTAGTCGGGTTGAAAACAAGACACATATCCATCAAGTTCAACCATAAGAAATAAAATAATAATAATATCATACAATCACGTATACCCAGTTCTATACCCACAGTTGATCCAGAGGAAGGCAAAAAAAACAAACAGCAAAGCATGATCCAATTTGCTACAGCAGGGGAAAAAATTCCTTCCTGATCCCCCGAGAGGCAATCGGATTTACCACGGATCAACTTTACCTACAAATCTTAGTACTCAGTTATATTATGTACATTTAGGAAAGAATCCAGGCCTTTCTTAAAGCAATCTACTGATCTGGCCAGAACCACCTCTGCAGGGAGTCTATTCCACATTTCCACAGCTCTTACTGTGAAGAAACCTTTCCGTATTTGGAGATAAAATCTCTTTTCCTCTAGACGAAAAGAGTGTCCTCTTTGTTGGCAATAAAGTGAATAACTCAACACCAAGTTCACTATATGGACCCCTTATATATTTGTACATGTTGATTATATCCCCCCTTATTATCATATTCTCAAGAAAGAATAAATTCAGTTCCTCTAATCTTTCATAGCTGAGCTCCTCCATTTCTCTTATCAGTTTGGCTGCCCTTCTCTGCATTTTCTCCAGTTTCCAGATATCCTTTTTGAGAACTGGAGCCCAAAACTGAACTGCATATTCAAGATGAGGTCTTACTAATGGTTTGTACAGGGGGGCAAAATTCTCTCTCTCTCTCTCTCTCTCTCTCTCTCTCTCTCTAACCTTCGAACATTTAGAGTAAGAATCATTAACCACGTCTCTCTGAATTCTGTCTTTCAGCCAGTTTTCTATTCATTTACAAACTGATATTTCCAATCCTGTAAACATTACCTTACCCATGAGCCGTGTGTGCGGAACTGTATCGAACCCTTTTGCAAAATCCAAGTATACCACGTCCACAGCCACGCCTCTGTCCAAGTATACCACATCCAGAGCCACCCCTCTGTCCAAGGTTATAATCTAATGTCCCCCCACAGTAACATACTATCATTATTATAAAGTTATATAGCTTTGATATATACCGCAGTCCTGTACCAAGAATACTGAGTAAGTCACATCAGTCTCTCTACCAGAAGAGCTTACACTCTAATGTCCCCCCCCCCCACAGTCACACACTATTATTATTATACATTTATGTAGCTCTGACATATACTGCAGTGCTGTACAGAGAACACTGAGCCAGTCACATCAGTCTCTGTACCAGAGAAGCTTACACTCTAATGTCCCCCCACTGTCACACACTATTATTATTATACATTTATATAGCTCTGAAGTATACCACAGTGCTGTACAGAGAATGTGAGACAGTCACGTCAGTCTCAGCACCAAAGGAGCTTACACTCTAATGTTGCACTACATTCTAGGGCAGGTTCTGGTGAATGGCACTTGTCAGTTTTAGTAGCCCCATGTAGCAGTATGTTTATAAAGAGCCTATATATAAGTCTATATTTTATTGGCAGGATGGTGGGTGGTTGTGAATTGGTTAAAAATATTACCTTGTGTTCTTATGTATTATTTAAAGGCTTTTACTGCATGCCTGCATAAACCAATGTTTCAGTTATTATTTTTACTAATCAATATTTATTTCTGGTATTTCCATTAAATTCTCCACTCTGCTCTGCTGTGTAAAACTCTCTGTGGTGTAGAGCATAGCATACATCTTCATCCAACACAGAAGATTAGTGTTATTACACTGATGCCTAGTACACAGGACCGGGATTCCTGACGGGAAAAGGTCAGTCGGAAATCCAGAGGAGAAAACCGAGAACCTGCTCTCGACTTTTCCCCGTCGGGAAAACTCAGATGAGAACCTTTCCTCTGGAATCCCGACCGTGTGTATGCTCCATCAGAGTTTTTTCCCACAAGAAAAATGGCCACGAATCAAAGTCCGCCATGAATCCCGGCGGGAAAAAAAGAGAGCAGGTTCTCTTTTTTTTGTCCGGCGTTTTTTGGGCAGTTTTACCGTCGGAAAAACTGCGAGGAGCATACACACGGCCGTGATTCCAGGCCAAAAGCTCTCCTCTCTGTTTTCCCATTGGGAAACCCAGTCATGCGTACGAGGCATCAGTATATATTTTGTCCTCCATCATTATAAGATTCTACCTTTTACTTTCTCCGCACCGATCAATACATACCTTATTACTGCTCTCCTAGAGATCAAATTCGCAACAAAACAAATTGCACTTGTCTGGTTTCATGTATTATAATTATAATATAATATATTAAACAAATAGTGAAAAAAGGAAATTGTATGCACCCTTCAACCTTCTTCCACACAACTGCGCCAATCAATATACAAACCCCCAAAAAAGCAGCTACTTAAAAAATATAAATTGTATGTAAACAAATTCTGAATGAACAAAATAGTAGCGCTATGTGCAAAAGTTATTTTGAACAGTCCTAAATAAATGTGAAAATAAATCTGTGACAAAATATACACATATTAAACTATAATAGGTATATGTGAGGAGTGAAAAAAATATATAATATATTAATAATAACTAATAATAATAAAAAACTATAATAATGGTTAATAAGCTTAATAATTTAATTATAATAGAAATATCAGAATGTTTTTTGTTCTTTCGGTTTTTCGGATTTTCGTTCTTCGAATTCAGTACGAAACTAATTTCACATGTCTATTTTCATGTATTATAAATATAATATAATATATATATATATATATATATATATATATATATATATATATATATATATATATATATTAATAATAATTAAAATGTGTTGTCTAGGTTCCTTCATTTAAAATGAATGCCCACACCCTGTACTTAGTTTTCTGCATTGCGATAATGCAAGGCAAAACATGTTGGGTGTTTGAATGGATCCGAAAGTTCTACACTGGGAATACAATTATTGTTCGAAGTAAACTGTGATCATAGTCATGCGCTTGCAGGTTGTCAGATTTGGCTATATTTGCTTTAACTGTACGCACCAAGCTGACCACATTTTCTGATTATTTCATATATTTGGTGATTATTATGCCTTTTGGCTGCCCTTACAACATATAAAATGATAAACTCCAAGCAGTGTAATCTCATCTCGAATGCGGCTTTCCATATTCAGGAGCAGCACAATAAAACCACCGGCCCTCTGAATTTAGATACTTTCCACGCTTGCAACTTCTGCTTCACTTTCCATATCGACTTTCTATTTATTTATTCTTTCTCATAATTTAATAGTCTTTGTTCTCGGTAAACAATGAATCAGGTTTAGCCCTTTTGTAGGAACTCTCTTTTCTCAGGGAATTGAAGAGAAATTGCTTCTGGCATTCTATTATAGAATTCTGATTATGTAGTTAGTCTTCTGCGGTGCCAAAGGCGACCGGGATCTTTTCTGCATTTGTTTTGTATTACATAACATTTGTTGTTTAGTTGCTCTACAATTCATTGTACATGCTGCTGCAGAATCACATTTTGTATCTCTTCTTGCACTAAAACCCATTTCATTATTATTCACTTACCGTATATACACACGAGTATAAGTCGACCCGAATATAAGCCGAGGCACCTAATTTTACCACAAAAAAATGGGAAAACGTATTGACTCGAGTATAAGCCTAGGATGGGAAATGCATCAGCTACTGTAAGTGGAAAAGAGGGTCAACAATGCCCATCTGTGGCCTCACTGTGCCCATATGCAGCCTCACTGTGCCCATTTTCATCCTCACTGTGCCCATTTGCAGCCTCACTGTGCCCATCTGCACCCTCACTGTGCCCATTTTCATCCTCACTCTGCCCATTTGCAGCCTCACTGTCCCCATTTGCAGCCTCACTGTCCCCATTTGCAGCCTCAATGTGCCCATCTGCATGCCTCACTGTGCCCATCTGCAGCCTCACTATGTCCATCTGCAGCCTCACTGTGCTCATCTGCAGCCTCACTGTGCCCATCTGCAGCCTCACTGTGCCCATCTGCAGACCCACTGTGCCCATCTGCTGCCTCATGTACCTTTTGATCTCCCACTGTGTCATACAAATGCAGTCGGTGGGCCGTCCACTGTAACAAAGCCCCGCTGCCTCCTCGTCCGTGATAGACTTCAGTTGTAGCATTTTTGTGTAGTGCCTTGCTCCCATTGAGAGGGCGCTATGTGTTAAATTATAGTTGTATGAGCAATAGTTTTGCTCAGAAAGATTATGTTAAATTTATGGTTCTGTTTCAGTTCAGCTGGGTTGCATGATTTTCCCCTTGACGTTGGGTGTCACTGTCACTGCAGGTCACAGTTGGAAAAGCAACAGGCTGGATGCATTGGGTGCCTCTTTCCAGAAGCAGCCCAGGGTACTTAAGGAACGGACACCGGTTTGGCGGGGTCTTCCGATCCTGACCTGATGGCCCTCCTGGCCTCAGGTGATGCGTGAGCTGTCTTTTGGTCTCGGGGCCGGCTCACCCAAGGCTTCGTAACTGAGAGTGGGCCCGGAGGTTGCTGGGGCCTACTAGTCCAGGGAGGGTCTTTCACTGTCTCGCCTACGCCAAGGGAGCTGAACCACTGGGATTCATTTTAAGGACTTATCCTGTCAGTTTTACCTCACTGTGCTGCCGGATTGACTGAAAGATTCTTGGCACCGTGAGTCGTGTACTCTATTGAAATGTCTACAAAGTGCGTGAGTAGTCGCATGGTCTTGTGGCAGAAGATCGTGGGAAGGCCCCGACGAACTTATCGAGTCTGTGGCAGAGACTTTAGCGAGCTTCGCACCAGTTGCTAGGCCGGTGAGATTAGGCCTATCTGGTGGTTGTTGGAATCCAGCATGGAACCAAATTACTCCTCTCAATCTAAGTTTGTACCCCGTGATCCGCAAAGCATAGGTACCTGAGTCTCCCCATCCCTTTACCCCTCTGTTGGAGAACTTTTTGTTCAGTAAAACCCTTGAAAGAGACTTTGTGTTGGTGCAGACATTTCTTATGGATAACTCTTCAAGGAGAACCCCTGAGACGAGTGCATGGAAGCAGCTCCTTCGGGGGTAGTGCTACATTTATTTTTAATACATTTATAAAGATTTCAAACAAACTTCTTTCATGTTGTCATTATGGGGTATTGTTTGTAGAATTTTGAGGAAAATAATGAATTTAATCCTCTTGGGAGTAAGGACGGTAACATAACAAAATGAGGAAAAACCCTGTATATACACTGTATATGTAAAAAATAAGGGGCACTGAGTTGATAAAACCCTGGGGAAATTTGGTTTGTCAAACAGAAACATCCTTTGTTAGATATGTTTCCTAACACAATATATGGCATGAAAGTGTATGTTATGGGTTAAAATTCATCTCTGTGAAGTGGTTTCTGAGAGACATCTACTGCAGCATGTGTGCCGTTTATCAAGGGAGAGCCCATAAAAGAAATGGAAAATGATAGCAAATGATTAAAGCATAGCCAGCAGACTCTGATAATGCTCGGTAATGTCTCTGTGCAAATGATCATTTGAATGCTACAACCATTTCTCAGCTCAGCAAAATTTGATAAAAAAAAGCGGAAGATTTTGCATGTTTGTGAGTTCAGCACAGAGGACTCAATTTATCAGAGGGAGAAATGGTGAAGTGGAAGACGCATCCAGCCAGGACTGTCCGGCAGAGAGATGTTGTGGTGGCAGCCGCTATCTGTCACAGAGGCTGTAGGTGGCTGCCGTCCTGCAACAAAACTTCTACCCTGCTGTCATAGAATCCTGTGGTGTTGTCACAGCTTGGGATCAGACTCGGAGGCCAGTGGCTGTAGAGAGGTTCATGAGTTGTCAGATTGAAATATAAAATCCCCCTAGCAGATGACGTGGGTTCATCTGAGGCGTCTAAGCACTTAAAGTGTTATTAAACTCCGTCTTTATATGCAGTTAAGTATGCTTGTTATACTCACTATGGAAGGGGTTAATTATCGGTGTTGCGTAAAAATGCTGTTTGATCCTGACTTTTCTGATCCTCCCCTTCTTCCACTTTTCCCAATCTAGCCTTGGAGGTACTCTGCACATGCTTGGTTTGGTGTGTATTGCTTTATTTTTATTTTTTGGGGGGTGGAGGGTGCATGTGATCGGCACAGGTCCAATCAGCACTGTCCAGACAGTCAGAGGGTCAGGGGTCATGCAGCCTAATAGGACTAGACTTTTTTCACCAGAGCTCCCGATGATGGAGATGGGTTTTGCTGTATGCTAATGCCAAGTCGCAGTTCTCTGGATTGCCCAGCGGGGAAAGAGCAAACGGGATAAAGCAGATAAGGAACAAGCAGAAGCACAGTCGATGAGCAAGCCACAGGTCAATAAGGAATGGTAACGAAGATAAGGACAGCAGCAGGTATACAAGAAGCAAGATATAGGTAGGAGAAGGGCACAATAATATGGCACACAGCAAGTGCCAAGACAAGGCTTAAAGGGGTTGTAAAGATTCTTTTTTTTTTTTTATAACAAACATGTCATACTTACCTCCACTGTGCAGCTCGTTTTGCACAGAGTGGCCCCGATCCTCGTCTTCTAGGGTCCCTCGGCGGCTGTCTCGGCTCCTCCCCGCAAGCGCTAATACCGTTCTGGGAAGCGCTCTCCCAAGGGTGTGCTCCCCTGTGATACAGTGGCGGCCATAGCCGCTAAGTGTATCAATCGGCCCTGCCCCCCGGCGCGCCACATCCTTGATTAGATTAACAGCAGTGGGAGCCAATGGCTGAGCTGCTATCAATCTTCAATGAAGACCAGCACGTTCACAACGTGGGACTTTGGAGGGCTTGTAAGCATTGGATGTTTTTTTAACCTTAATGAAAAAACGTGAAGCTTTACAAGAAGTTCACGGGAGGAGCAAAGAGTTAAAGTTCATCAAAAACAAGCTACATATAAGATTGTCCAAGGGATCAGGCAAGGAGCTATCCAGCATCTTGAGTGGCTCACCAAGAAGAGCTACAGCCAGACACTGCTTAGATCCAGACCCTGACAATTGTCTTTGGCTGACGTGGACCACAAAGGGCCCCATTGCTATTTTATCGTCTCAGACTAAGCCTCACTTTACTTGTTGTAGCTGCTCCTAAAAAGTGTTGAAGAAGTTAAAGGGAGCCTGTAAGGATAAAATGTGAAAGCTCCCAATGGTAACTTGTTTTTAAAGTGCCATAGAACTCTGCCTGCTGTACTAACCACGCTGGGTCCTCATAAACTTATATGGGATGTCTCCTGAGCAGTGGCGGCTGGTGGTATATTTTTTGGGGGAGACCTGCACCCCCCCAGTCGGTTGGTCACCAGCCCCGTACTTACTCTATGTAGGTCGCTGGCAATGGGCAGTGGCTTCCCCTGGGTCTCCTCCTCCTCTGCATCACGGCGGCATCTGCAGTGCGTCTCCTCTCTTCTCCTAGGATAATAGGATTGCTTTTCTCCTTTTCGACGGGTCTCAGAACCCGCTTCCTGATTGGCCCAGGAGGAGAATCAGGAAGACAATTGCGAATATTCATTCGCTATTGTCACACAACTGGGTGGGCTTGGGGCACAGTGTTCTCTTTAATTACTTTAGTTACTCTTTAACTCTTTTGTTTCTATTTTGTGGCTTCTTTGTAGAATTTTATGCCTGTCAACGATGACTGCTGTATCATTTATGGAGTTTTTTTTTCTCCAATAAATCATTCATATTCTTTAACAGAAAGTTTCTAGCCTTTTTTCTACAATCTTGTGAATGTCTTTTTACAACTGGATCCACGTAAGAAGATGAGCTCCAAGTGAGGGTGATTAGCAATGAATGGACTGGCCAGCTCTCCCCTCTGCTGTCAGTCCTGTATATTTATACCTTTTTTATATATATTTTTAGAGCAAACCTTTCCGCGACATCCACATTTGTTTCTATAGTAACAGTTGGAGATTGCACGCCAGCACTTAGTACTTAAAATTTTGTGTCTTTGTTGTTATGAATTAGAAATTTTAAGTAAGTCCACCTACTCACATATGCTGTGGTTGAAAATGGAGGATGCTTAGGGAATTAAGAAAAAGCTTCCATATGTTCAGGAGGATGAGCTGCACTCTGTTTTAGAAATGGTGTATTTTTTTAACCACTTCAGCCCCCGGAAAGGATTTGCCCCCTTCCTGGCCAGGCCGTTTTTTGGCAATACGGCACTGCGTCACTTTAACTGACAATTGTGTGGTCGTGCGACGCTGTACCCAAACAAAATTGACGTCCTTTCCCAGAAATAAAACTGTCTTTTGGTGGTATTTGATCACCTCCTGCAGTTTTTTATTTTGTGCGCTATAAACAAAAAAAATGTGACAATTGTGAAAAAAACACCAAATAATTTGTACTTTTTGATATATTACACAAAAAAAACGAACAAAGTAAACAAAATGTCTTCATCAGTTTAGGCCGATACATATTCTTCAAGCATTTATTGATTGGTTTGCGCAAAAGTTATAGGGGATAGATTTATGTCATTTTTTATTATTATTATTTGTTACTAGTAATGGCAAGCTTTCTTTTAGTGGTATTTGATATTTTTTGCGCTATAAACCATGTATTGATTGATTTGTGCAAAAGTCATAGCGACTACAAACTATGGGATATATACTTCCTGATTGGCTGGCACCAGCTGATCGGCTTCTGCTGTGAATAATCACAGCAGAAGAGTACCCGCCTCCTAGGCGGAAGTACAGAATTGATTCTGCACTAAACCCCCGCCTAAGCTAGTAGGTGCGGCGGAGTGGGGGCATGTAATTAATTTTTTTTTCAATTCTGCACTGACTGTCTTTGAAATTGCCCCATCCCTTGTTTAAATCCAATCCGGGGACAAAATCAGGGACAGACTTGATATGGGGACAGTGTCCTCAATCCGGGGACTGTCCCTGGAAACCGTGGATGTCTGGTGACCCTAGCCTAGGGGGCGCGGCCACTTTTGCTGCGATTAGTCACAGCAGAAGCCGATCAACGGGTGCCAGACAATCGATGTCTGACGACATTGGGAAGAGAGGCTGGCAGGAGCTCTGCCTATGTAAACAGGGTAGAGCTCCGTCCTAAAAGCAGGGATGTGATATATTTTCTTTACCTTCAGATCATATCACTTAGTAAAAACAACATACATAGTACACAAAAACGCTGGCTAGGCACACATTTAACAGTTTGATTGCCCCTGATGTTTAACCCCGTTCCCAGCCAGTGCCATTTATACAGTGTCAGTGTATTTAGCACTGATCCCTGGTTCCACAGTGTCAGTGCCGTACTTAGTATCCACTGATCACTGTAATAGTAGACGCTATAACATCTTCCGCTGCGTAATCGAAATACGCTAATCACCAGTATTCTTGCTATTGTATCTTCCGTGAGTCACACTCCCCGCGAGTCGTCACAGGAATTTCCCGCCGTGCATTGCGCGATGCTATACGCGGACGACTTACTCGACTCGACGCGGGAACGACGGCCATACTTAACAGTCTAATATTGCCGGAAAAAAAAGATGACCCGTAAGAGATTGCCGAAAGTAGCTATAGCATACCATGAAGGTGAAAAACAACAGGAAGTCCGCCCATATTTTGTAGATCTGAAGGCGCGTAATAAAGTATAGCACGCACTTTTAGCGTAAAAACGCTCGTAAATCGCATTTACACAGGCGTAACTTTGTGAATCTAGGCCTATAACTTTTGCGCAAACCAATCAATATACGCTTATTGAGATTTTGCCTACCAAAAATATGTAGCAGAATACATATTGGCATAAATGAATGGATGACATTTTTTTTTTTTTTACATTTTTATATTGTGTTTTATAGCAGAAAGTAAAAAATATATAATTATTTTTTTCAAAGTTAGTAGTCTTTTTTGGTTTATAGCTCAAAAGATTTAAACCGCAGAGGTGATCAAATGCCAACGAAAAGAAAACGCTATTTGTGAGGAAAATAAAGGATATAAATATGATTTGGGTACAGCGTCGCACGACCACGCAATTGTCAGTTAAAGCGGAGTTCCGCCCAAAAATGGAACTTCTGCTTTTCTGCCTTGCGCTCCTCCTCCACCTTCCCACTTTTGTGAGATGCTGTAATACCCAAAAGCAAACGACGTAATAATGCTGTCTAGATTTCCACCACATAGTAGTACAAAGAGAAAAACACAATTGTTTATGATATTTTGTGCTTTGGAAAACATTTATGAGGTCAAAACCAGTTTCCAAACGCGACTGGGGTGTCTTAAAGCGGATGTCTGCCGAAAAAAAAAAATATTGAAAGCCAGCAGCTACAAATACTGCAGCTGCTGACTTTTAATATTCAGCACCGTCGGCAGCAGAGGACCAGCGATCGCTCGTCACTTTTCTGCCCCCACCGCCATCCTCGGTGAGGGAACCAGGAAGTGAACCGCTAGTCGTGTGCGCAGTGCTCACTGGTCCCCTCTGTGTTCTGGGAGCTGTGTGTTTCCCAGAACACAACGGGTGTGGGGGGGGGGGGGGGATCTAACGTCCTGCCCGAAGTCTACCTGCAGACTGTGTGGCTGGAAGTGGGTGCAAATACCTGTCTTTAGACAGGTATCTGCACCCCCTCCCCCTGAAAGGAGGGGGGGAGGGTTCCGTAGAGCGGAAGTTCCACTTTAGGGTGGAGAGCGCCGCTTTAAAGAGGAAAGCAGACCTCAGTGTGAACGGGCAGATGGGTGTAGAGGAAAAAGCTGAAGCACACTGATAGATAAAGGGTGGCACAGTGCCAGCATCACCAGGGATGAAGCCGATCTTGCTGGGGATGTGCAATTGGTGCTTAGAAGCTGTGATGGATGCCATGCTTGATACATATTATTGGTAATTGGGTACCTTTTTGAATCTGCCACATTAGACTATCAGACATTTTGTCATGACTACAAGCCTCGATTGGCAAACAGCATGCCTGGTTATTTTTAGCTGCCATTATTTAAAGTCTAGCACAACATTTTTTGCCTCAACACCTTTCTTCATACATCGCGTGCTGATCTGCCAAGGGGGTGTTTTGCATGGAAAACTCTCCTTAGAGTCCAAAGGATGCTGAATTATTGAAATAGAAAAAGCGCTAGATTCCATTAAATTATGGGGGTGGGGTGGGGGGCTAGGTAATTTGCAAATATATTTTTATCTGGCTAGTGTTATTTGTATTGTTTGCCTTTCTAATGAAATGTCCCCGTCCCGTGTCACTTCTTGTATTCAGAAAATATATTTAATGTTCTAAAGGAAAGTTTTATTAAATGTGGAAGATTAATTGCCTGACAAGACCCATCCATAGTAATTTGGCACTGAGTGTTCTATTATGATTCAAATTGGGTTTAATTAAAAAGCGAGGCGTTGTTTTAAAAGATGAGTTTATTAAAGTAGATCTAAACCTGGCATTTAGTTTTCTCTGGCAACTCATAAACAATTGCCAAGTTTTTTCCTTTGTTAAGCCCTTCGGAGACTAAGAGTCGGTTCACACTCCCGCGGCACGACTTCGGGGCGACTCTGCAAGTCGTCCTGAGGACGACTTCAGGGGCGACCAGCAAAACAACTTCTGTATAGAAGTCAATGCAGGTCGCCCCGAGCCGCCCCCGAAGTCGTGCAGGAACCTTTTTCTAAGTCGGAGCGACTTGCGTCGCTCCGACTTAGAACGGTTCCATTGCATTGAATGGGACGCGACTCACCAGGCGGTTGAGCCACCTGACGAGTCGCCCCAGTGTGAACCGGCTCTCAGTGGGTTAAAGCGGAGTTCCACCCACATTTTCATTTCTTCCCCATGCAGTACTAATGTGCATCCTTTAAATTAATTGGCAATTTTTTAAATTTTTTCTGTTAACTTACCTGATTTATGCCTATATCTAATTTCACTTCCACCTCCATACGGTGCCGTAAGTCATTTCCCGGTTTTGCATTGGCTCCTGGAAGATTTTGGTTAACTTGGCATGCCACTGCTCCTGTAACATTTAACATTGGCGTCTATGGAAAATCTTGTTCAGCTTGGCATGGCACGGCTCCCGTAACATTTAACATTGGCGTCTATGGAAAATCTTGTTCAGCTTGGCATGGCACGGCTACAGTAACATTTAACATTGCTGTCTATGGAAAATCTTGTTCGGCATGGCATGGCACGGCTACAGTAACATTTAACATCGGCGTCTATGGAAAATCTTGTTCAGCTTGGCATGGCACGGCTCCCGTAACATTTAACATTGGCGTCTATGTAAAATCTTGGTCAGCTTGGCACGGCACAGCTTCAGTAACATTTAACATTGGTGTCTATGGAAAATCTTGTTCAGCTTGGCATAACACGCTCTAGTAACATTTAACATTGGGGTCTATGAAAAATCCTGTTCAGCTTAGCATGGCTACAGTAACATTTAACATTGGCGTCTATGAAAAATCTTGGTCAGCTTGGCATGGCACGGCTCCAGTAACATTTAACGATGGCGTCTATGGAAAATCCTGGTCAGCTTGGCATGGCACGGCCCCAGTAACATTCAACAATGGCGTTCATGGAAAATCCTGGTCAGCTTGACTTGGCAAACTAAGATTGCACCGCACTGCACATGCGCAAGATCGGCAGATGCATGCTGGGTAGCCAGCATGCATGGAAACCAGGAAGAGGTACACTATGGCTTCAGATGCCCACACTGGAGATGGCCGCTCTGTGCAGGAACTTTACAAAGTAAGAAAACGATGCTGCACAAATAGAAAACTGGCCATAGTTTACAGCATACCTTTGTTACATTGCACAAGGCATGTGTATTCTAGGGGTATTTCTTCATAAAAGTAATTTTTCGGCCGAAACTCTGCTTTAACCACTTCAGCCCCGGAAGGATTTACCCTCTTCCTGACCAGAGCATTTTTTGTGATTCTGTAATGCGTAGTTTTGGCTGACAATTGCGCGGTCGTGCGATGTTGTACCCAAACAAAATTGAGGTCAATTTTTTCCCACAAATAGAGCTTTCTTTTGGTGGTATTTGATCACCACTGTTTTTATATGTTGCGCTATAAACAAAAAAAGAGCGACAATTTTTAAAAATAAGTATAGCCACACACAGCAGGTAAAATGTAATAGAAACATCATAAACTGGATAGGGTGGTTGTTTTTATCAAACGATGACCCAGATACACAAAGCACTTACGCCGACGTATAGCACATTACGGTGACGTAAGTGCAAATGTGCGCCGGCGTATGTGTGCGCCAGACCCACAAACCAACATACGCCTAAAAACTGGCCACCCTACGCTGACGTAGCTTGCACACGCCGGCGTAGCGTGGGCGCACATATGGGCTGGACGCATGTTGCTGCTCCCATTAATTAGGCATTCAAACATGCAAATGAGGGAAATATGGCGATTCACGAAGTGAGTGCACCCGACACATGCTACACGAGGTGCGCGTAAGTTGTACGTCCGGCGTAAAGTTATTCCCCATAGATGAGGTGCAACTTGGCAACAGACATGCAAAGGTCTGCACCAGGGAACACAAGCCGACATATTGTGCATTGGACGTGTGTCTGGCTGGGCATACGTTAAGCTCACGGCGTATGTGGTGATCCGGCTTAGCTTAGGCAGTTGTGCCGGCGTGGTTGTAGGCAGGCGCATAAGAGTACTGTGCATATGTCCACGTCACAGCAACATCATGGCGCATGCGCAGTTCGTGATACACCGGGCGTAAAACACTGCTCGGACCATCATTTGCATGGGGTCATGCCCACTTCCACCTACGCCGGCCTGCACCTTCGAAACCTATGCCACGCTGACGCAGCGTTGGGAGCAAAAGCTTGCTGAATGCAATGCTTGCCTCTCCGCACTACGGTGGCGTAGGCGTTTGCACTACGGCTGCGTAATGGGTGCCCATCTCTCTGTGAATCTGGGCCAAGCTCTTTTGTGTGGCCAATTCCCACATATTGTGCTGCATGGTTTTCTCTTTTAACAACTTGCTTACTGGGCACATAAACCCCCTTCGTGCCCAGGCAAAATTTCAGCTTCCGGCACTGCGTCACTTTAACTGACATTTGCGCGGTTGTGCGACGTGGCTCCCAAACAAAATTGGCGTCCTTTTTTCCCCACAAATAGAGCTTTCTTTTGGTGGTATTTGATCGCCCGTGCGGTTTTTATTTTTTGCGTTATAAACAAAAAAAGAGCGACAATTTAAAAAAAAATATATATTTTTTACTTGTTGCTATAATAAATATCCCTTTTTTTTTTAAAAAAAATGATTTTTTTCTCAGTTAAGGCCGATACGTATTCTTCTACGTATTTTTGTAAAAAAAAAAAATCGCAATGAGCGACTGCTTTGCGCAAAAGTTATAGTGCCTACAAAATAGGGGACAGAATTCTGATTTTTTTTTTACTAGTAATGGCGGCGATCTGCGATTTTTATTGGGACTGCGACATTACGGCGGACACATCGCACACTTTTGACACATTTTTGGCGCCATTCACATTTATACAGCGACCAGTGCTATAAATATGCACTAATTGCTGTATAAATGTGACTGGCATTGAAGGGGTTAACACTAAGGGGTGAGGAAGGGGGTTAAATGTATATCCTGGGTGTGTTCTAACTGTGTGGGGGGAGGGGGGTGACTGGGGGAGGTGACCGATGCTGTGTCCCTATGCACAAGAGACACAGATCGGTCTCCTCTCTCCCTGACAGGACGTGGAGCTCTGTGTTTACACACAGAGCTCCACGTCCCTGCTCTGTCACCGCCGATCGCGTGTACCTGACGGACACCGCGGCCGCCGGGTACACGCATCAAGTCCTCGGCGATGCGACGGCACTGTTTTTCCACGCTGCGCGCCACCCAGTGGCGAGCGCGGGGAATACAACAACATTGACGTCCAAAGATGTGACCCCGGCACCTCAGGTCCGCGCTGTTGACGTCTTTCGACAATAACGCGGACCTGAAGTGGTTAAACAGAACCGGCTAAAAAAAGGCAAAAAAAACATTAAGGTCCCTTTCACACTTAAAGGACTTCAAATTTGCGCGATTTTGCAGTCCAAAATCATGGGACAAGTCGTATAAGTGTGAAAGGGGACTAAGCTGCTTAAACACAAGTGATATTTTATCATCCACGGCTTTGGGAGAAAAGCCCAGCCATCGCTTCATCTTGTGAGGTCAGACGTTTAGGTAAATATGAGTTTCCGGGCTGGAGGAAAACTAAGACGGTGCTCATAATTCACGGTGGACCTCAGGATATGAGCCGGAGATGATGGATGAAGCTGCTATTTGGAGTCTTGGCCATCTGGAGAAGCAAGGGAAAGGCCAGCAAGGAGCCCTGGATAGGGGCTTGAGGCGAGAGAGAGAGAGAGAGAGAGAGATATCCCCGCACTGATTATTTCATCTTCATCTGTGGCTCGCCACAGGCTAACTGTACGGAAAAGGCACAACACATGGAGCCCCGAATGGAGGCATGCGAGTGGGGACACCAGCTAATATCCTATTATTATAAAGCATCAGGTCCTTTATTGGAAGAGATGGAGAGGAGCAGCTGGCCTGGACTGGTCGTCGTGGGTCCTTAAGCTCATATGTTATATTAGTTTTACATCTCTCAATCCTCCCGACAATTTGTTATCTCATACATGTAGCACTATGGAGGCTCTGATAGAATTTCCATGGGCACCACACATAACACAGCTCACAGCTCATAGATCTTCTCTATTGATAACTATACGTCCCATTTTTCATCCTCTAATATGTAACATGACTACTTGCCATTTTCTCAAAGCAGAAGACTAGACGGGCGTAGTTTAGTCAAGATATTGCATGCATATAGTCAAAACTGAATTAATATTTATATATATATATATATATACACTGTATTGTCAAAAGTATTGAGGCACCTGCTTTTACACGCACATGAACTTTAAAGGGGTTGTAACGGTCCGTTTTTTATTTTCTAAATGGGTTCCTTTAAGCTAGTGCATTGTTGGTTCACTTACCTTTTCCTTCCATTTCCCTTCTAAATGTTTTTTTCTTTGTCTGAATTTCTCACTTCCTGTTTCTCCTCCGTAAACTTGCCCCCATCATCTGGCTGGGGGTTAGTCAGCCAGAACAGCTTACTGAGAAGGAACAGGAAGTGAGAAATTCAGACAAAGAAAACAAAGAAAAAAACATTTAGAAGGGAAATTGAAGGAAAAGGTTAGTGAACCAACAATGCACTCGCTTAAAGGGGTTGTAAAGGTACATTTTTTCCCCCTAAATGGCTTCCTTTACCTTAGTGCAGTCCTCCTTCACTTACCTCATCCTTCTATTTTGCTTTTAAATGTCCTTATTTCTTCTGAGAAATCCTCACTTCCCGTTGTTCTGTCAGTAACTATACACCGTAATGCAAGGCATTCTCCCTGGTGTGGAGAAAGCTCCTTGAGGGGGGAGGGGGCGAGCAGGAGTGTCAGGACACTCTACTTTGCAGAAAGGAGCTGTGTGTCAGTGGGCGTTCTGACTCTCCTGCTCGCCCCCTCCCCCTCTAGAGACTTTCTCCACACCAGGGAGAAAGCCTCACATTACTGTGTGGAGTTACATACAGAAGAACAGGAAGTGAGGATTTCTCAGAAGAAATAAGGACATTTAAAAGCAAAATGGAAGGATGAGGTAAGTGAAGGAGGACTGCACTAAGGTAAAGGAAGCTATTTAGGGGAAAAAATGTACCTTTACATCCCCTTTAATGATATCCCAGTCTTAGTCCGTAGGGCTCAATATTGAGTTGGCCCCGCCCTTTAAAGCTATAACAGCTTCAACTCTTCTGGGAAGGCCGTCCACAAGGTTTAGGAGTGTGTCTATGGGAATGTTTCACCATTCTTCCAGAAACGCATTTGTGAAGTCAGGCACTGATGTTGGACAAGAAGGCCTACCTTTCAATCTTCACTCTAATACCCCCCAAAGGTGTTCTATTGGGTTGAGATCAGAACTCTGTGCAGGCCAGTCAAGTTCCTCCACCTCAGACGCGCTCAGCCATGTCTTTATGGACCTTGCTTTGTGAGTGAGTGAGTGAAGAACTTATATAGCGCAGCACATGCAAACTAAATCGCCTCTGGGCGCTCGTTGTTCCTGTCTCTCTTGACATCAAAAGAGATGAGTTTTGATCTTTCTTCTGAAGGCCAAGTGGTTTTCCTCCAACCGGATGCTGGTTGGTAAGGCGTTCCATAGTCTGGGGCCCTGGAGTGCAAATCTTCTTTCTCCTTTGGACTTGTATTTGGCTTTGGGTATCTGGAGCACATTTTGGTTGGTGGATCGCAGAACGCGATTGGAGTTGTTTGTGCACTGGTCCAAATCATTTGGTGGAGGGGGAATTATGGTGGGGGGGTTGTTTTTCAGGGGTTGGGTTCGCCCCTTAGTTCCAGTGAAGGGAACTTTTAAGGTGTCAGCATACCAAGACATTTTGGACTTTTTTATGCTCCCAACTTTGTGAGTTTGGGGACGGCCCCTTCCTGTTCCAACATGACTGCACGCCAGTGCACAAAGCAAGGTCCATAAGACATGGATGAGCGAGTTTGGGGTGGAGGAAATTGACTGGCCTGCACAGAGTCCTATATCAACTGTCACTTTTATAGCTGGAGGGCAGGAGGGGAGGAGGTTGCACCTCATATCTATGGTAAAAACGCACTTAAAAACATGGGACACAGTGCTACAAGTGGATGAAACATGAACTTGACTGGCCTGCACGGAGTTCTGACCTCATCCCGATAGAACACCTTTGGTGTGAATTATAGAGGAGACTGTGAGCCTGGACTTCTTGTCCAACATCAGTGCCTGACCTCACAAATGCCCTTCTGGAAGAATGGTCAAACATTCCCATAGACACACTCCTAAACCTTGTGGACGGCCTTCCCAGAAGAGTTGAAGCTGTTACGGCTGCAAAGGGTGGGGCCAACTCAATATTGAACCCTACGGGCTAAGACTGGGATGCCATTAAAGGTCATGTACATGTAAAGGCAGGCGTCCCAATACCTTTGGTAATATAGTATATGTACTGTTTTAATAACACATGTCAAAGTTGCAAAATTGTGCTTAGGCATTAAGATTTGTTTCACCCTAATGCCGATCGTTTTCCGGCATGATTTAAAACAACGTTTTTAAAAACGTCATTTAAAATGATCGTGTGTGGGCTTCACAAAACAAATTGGAGCACGCTGCATTTTTGAACGTTGTTTTTTTTAAATGTCGTTTTTCGGGTTGTAAAAAATGATCGTGTGTGGGCTAAAACGACGTTTTAAACCCGCGCATGCTCAGAAGCAAGTTAGAGACGGGAGCTTGAATGGAACTTCCCCTTTAGAGTGCCATCGTACGTCACCGCGCTTTGCTCATCATTTTTAAAAAGCGATGGTGTGTGGGCAAACGTTGTTTTTAATGATGAAGTTGGGAAAACTTTGTTTTTCTTCAGGCCGACAAAAACTACATTTTATTCCATGATGAAAAACGATTGTGTGTACGCGGCATTAGGCCTGAAGGGGTTAAGGTCCAATTCTGTCTTCTGCGCCTGGCTCTCCCACTGGCTGTTTCCCCCCCGGTATGATCTCATGGTCCAATCACCGGCATCCATATGAAGCTTTCTGAATCTGGCTATATTGGAAAATCTCGGATTGCTCTTTTACGTGTGCAACCACCTAGGAAGAATCGGTTACCAGTCACACGGCACTTGGCCTACATTATCACCAAGATCATTTATTTATTTTGTGTTCTATTTTGAACGTGCCTTTACAAATGTTCCTCATTGCTTTTTATCTTGTGGCATTTTTTTGTTCATCCTTTGTGTATGTGTTTCTGTTAATGAGCTTCAATATTACTTTCTGCGGGCTGCTGTTTTACATGTAAACAAGAACATCAAAGCGCTTGCAGACATAATTTTAAGTCGGTTCCAAGAATCCTCGGCATTCACCGTTGTCATAAAAACAGTTTCCCAGGCAATAGGTGCGGTAACTTTGCTATTTGCACATACGATTAAAGAAGGATGAGAGATTATTATAAAGCGGCGCACTCTTTCATATCTGTTTACACTGCCAATCCTCGGCAAATAAAAGATTTAATACTGTTTAACTTTATTATTATTATTATTATTATTATTAATAATAATATTATATGATATTGATGTCAGTGGTCCGCTATCTTGTCTTGCCACAATAGAGTTTGAATGCGGCCAAGTACATAAACTGAGGTTGATTTACTAAAACTGAAGAGTGCAAAATCTGATCCAGCTGTGTATGGTGGCCAATCAGCTTCTAATTTATCTTCAATTAAAGTGTTACTGAACCCAAGAGCCTGCATTCACTATATCTGATCTCCCCGGGAGCCTGCATTCACTATATCTGATCTCCCCGGGAGCCTGCATTCACTATATCTAATCTCCCTGGGAGCCTGCATTCACTATATCTGATCTCCCCGGGAGCCTGCATTCACTATATCTAATCTCCCTGGGAGCCTGCATTCACTATATCTGATCTCCCCGGGAGCCTGCATTCACTATATCTAATCTCCCCGGGAGCCTGCATTCACTATATCTGGTCTCCCCAGGAGCCTGCATCCACTATATCTGCTCTCCCCAGGAGCCCGCATTCACTATATCTGGTCTCCCCAGTACCCTGCAGTCACTATATTTGGTCTCCCCAGGAGCCTGCATTTACTATATCTAGTCTCCCCAGGGGCCTGCATTCACTATATCTGATCTCCCCGGGAGCCTGCATTCACTAAATCTGATCTCCCCGGGAGCCTGCATTCACTATATCTAATCTCCCCGGGAGCCTGCATTCACTATATCTGGTCTCCCCAGGAGCCTGCATTCACTATATCTGGTCTCCCCAGGAGCCTGCATTCACTATATCTGCTCTTCCCAGGAGCCTGCATTCACTATATCTGGTCTCCCCAGTACCCTGCAGTCACTATATTTGGTCTCCCCAGGAGCCTGCATTTACTATATCTAGTCTCCCCAGGGGCCTGCATTCACTATATCTGGTCTCCCCAGGACTCTGCATTCACTATATCTGCTCTCCCCAGGAGCCTGCATTTACTATATCTAGTCTCCCAGGAGCCTGCATTCACTATATCTGGTCTCCCCAGGTGCTTGCAATCACTATATCTGGTCTCTACAGGACCTGGCTGCATTTACTATATCTAGTCTCCCCAGGAGCCTGCATTTACTATATCTGGTCTCCCTAGGAGCCTGCATTCACTATATCTGGTCTCCCCAGGAGCCTGCAATTACTATATATAGTCTCCCCAGGAGCCTGCAGTCACTATATCTGGTCTCCCCAGGACTCTGCATTTACTATATAAAGTCTTCCCAGGAGCATGCATTTACTAAATCTGGTCTCCCCCAGTACACAGAACATGGAAATGAAATGAATTTAATATAAACTGCTAAATACCTTTTCCCATCAGCAGTATACTAGCAGTCTTGTGACTACTATCAGTGTCTGGTTAAAGCTTGTAGGAGGCATTTTCATTCTACTCTGACTGTCCTATAAGGCTGCAGGACCCCTGACCCTCTGTCTGGGCGGTGCTAATTGGCTATGTGCTGATCACATGCACGCTCCCAAGAAAAACAAAACAAAAAGCTCTCTACCAATACACACCAAACTGAGCATGCGCAGAGTGACTCCAAAGGCACTGTACTATCAGGAGATGAATTGGGCACAGTGGGAGAAAGGGGAGGATTAGAGAAGACAGGATCACCTATCTATCCATTCACTTTGGCATGCCCTTGCACTACATCAGGAGTGTCCAACCCACAGCCCCAGAGAATATAGCATTGGTAGGAACCATAAACCCGGTGGCAACAGAAATGGCAGTTAAAATCACACCTTTAATGAAATAGTAAAAAATAACACAGTTCGGGAACATAGTCAAAAACTGAAGCCAGTGTTTAGATGCCAGAGTGAGAAATCAAACGAGCCGGAGTCAGGAAGCCAGAAGTCAGCGTAGTAAGGAGCAAAATCAGGAACAGATATTGGAAGAGAAGTCAGCCAGGCCAAGTCATACACAGGAACACAGGCAGAAACACACTGGAGATCATAGACCATGCAAGGGCAAGGAGGAAATGAGATAAGCTGTTTAAATAGCAAAAAGAACTGGCTGTAGGCTGGACTAATGAGGCATGTTAATGGTAACCAGGTCATTGTGGAAACAACGAGTGGCTGGTGATTAACCAACAGCTGAGCAGCTCCTGTGAACTGAAAGAAAAGAGCTGCTTGTAAATAGCAGGAGACCAGCCCTGACATGCATGCGGCCCGGCCCATGTGGAGAAGTGCTGGGGATGCTGTGCAAAAATAGCAGCTGTGGCAAAAAAAAAAAGATGAACTTAGCCTTTAAAGTTGAGAAGCCAGAATATCACCCAACATGCCAGCCAGCACTGAAAGGGCCAGTTTTGCGTGGAGTTTCCCTTAATACTACCAATAACTGAGATGAGCAAAATAGTTTTGTCAGCAATAGCATGCAAGATACAAACACGCTTTCCATTAGGCCCCATACACACGATCGGATATATCCGATGAAAACGGTCCGCGGACCATTTCCATCGGATATGTCCGATCGGGAGTTTGATCCGATGGCGTGTACACACCATCGGATCAAATTCCCCGCCGCCGGACGGCGCGGTGACGTAGTGGTGACGCGGCGGTGACGTTGACGCCGCCGCGGCACCGCCACGTCACCGCACCAGGAAGTAAAACACTTCCGCGCATGCGCCGAATCCATTCGGCAGCGGCGCGGCGGTGGTGGGAGCCGACATGTCTGCTGGTAAGTGTACTAACCAGCAGACATGTCGGGCGGACAGATTCCCACCGGATAGATTTCAAAGCTTGCTTTGAAATCTGTCGGGTGGAGAAATCTGTCCGCTAGCCCATACACACGAGCGGAGATGTCTGCTGAAACGGTCCATCGGACCGTTTTCAGCGGACATATCCCCTCGTGTGTACGCGGCCTTAGAGGAATGAATACTGATGAATGAAGTAATAGGCAGTCTGACATAAGTGCACTGTATGATGTAAAACCGCACCAAGTTAATTTGCTGTAAAGATTCTATTAAATAAAATACTGACGGAGGAGATGTGATATGATTGCAGTGCTACTGGTTTTTGCTGAGCTGTTGTCTTACCCCAGTGCATGATTTATTTAGGCTCTCCGGTTCTTTTTAGAGTTTTCTGTTATGTTAACATTGTTTCTTTGTTGCTTTCCGATATGTCCATATTGTTTCTAGATATCCAGTATGTTAAAATAGATGTAAACCCCAATTGAATGAAGTATAGTTTGCTCTAAGTGCAATATAATTGTAATAATAACATAAATATATATAATTATTATTATTATGGTACTTATATAGCGCTGTCAATTTATACATTGTACATTCATATCGGTCCCTACCCTCAAGGAGCTAACAATCTAAGGTCTCTAACTCACATTCATATACTAGGGCCAATTTTAGACAGAATTAACCTATCAGCATGTCTTTGGAGTGTTGGAGGAAACCGGAGCACCTGGAGGAAACCCACACAGGCTCAGGGAGAACATGCAAACTCCAGGCAGGTAGGGTCGTGGTTGGCATTCGAACCAGCGACCCTTTTTACTGCTAGGTGAGAGTGCTACCTACTACTGTATTACAGATTGAGGTCAGGGCTCTGTGTAGGCCAATCAAGTTCCTCCACCCCAAACTTGCTCATCCATGTCTTTATGGATCTTGTTTTTTTCTTTGCAAAATATCTCAAGCTCTGTCAGATTGGATGGAGAGCATCTGTGAACAGCAATTTTCAAGTCCTGCCACAAATTCTTAATTGGATTCAGGTCTGGACTATGACTAGGACATTCTAACACATGAATATTCTTTGATGTAAACCATTCCATTGTAGCTCTGGCTGTATGTTTAGGGTCGTTGTCCTGCTGGAAGTTGAACCTCCACCCCAGTCTCAAGTCTTTTGAAGACTCTAATGCCGCGTACACACGATCGTTTTTCGGGTTGTAAAAAATTACGTTTTTAATGGTCTAGAAAAACTAAGTTTTTTTCAACCTGATCATTAAAACAGCCTTGCCTACACACGATCGTACACACTCTAACAAAGCGCGGTGACGTACAACACGTACAAGGGCACTATAAAGGGGAAGTTCCATTCGGATGGCGCCACCCTTTGGGCTGCTTTTGCTGATTTTGTGTTAGACAGAAAAGCGCAAATTGTCTTTTACTGTTAGGCTCCATTCACATCTAGGCGTTTTGTCGCCTTACGCCCGACGCTGAAGCAGCCCTAGATACGCTGGAGGGGCGAATTAACATTGTCGGCTATGGAGATGGTTCACATCTCCACGCCGAACGCCCAAACGCCCATACGCCTGAAGCTCAAACAAGTCCCGGACCCTTTTTTTCAGGCGTATCGGGCGTACGGGCATAGCCGGCAATGTTAATTCACCTCTTCTGCAAAAAATCAGCCTATTGATTTGTCGCCGCAATACGCCGCGACAGCGTACGCCTAGATGTGAATGGAGCCTTACAGCGTGATGAATGTGCTTACTCCATTATGAACAGTAGTTTTACCAGAAGGAGCGTTCCCGTTTCATAACTTGCTTCTAAGCATGCGTGTTTTTTTCATGTCATTAAAGCCCACACACAATAATTTTTTACAACCCGAAAAACGACAACGTTAAAAACGTTGTGAAAAATTAGAGCATGTTCTACATTTTTAATATTCATTTTTTACATAGTAAAAAATGCTCTGGAACCCACACAATGACATTAAAAAAAAACTATTTTTTTACAACCTGAAACACGACCGTGCGTACGCGGCATTACAGGTTTTCTTCTAAGATTGTCCTGTATTTGATGGACGGCCATGTCTTGGTAGATTTACAGTTGTGCCATACTCTTTTTATTTTCGGATGATGGATTAAACAGAACCTCTGTGAGATGTTGAAAGCTTGCGAGATTTTATTAAAACCAAAGCTTGCTTTATACTTCTCCACAACTTTATCCCTGACCTGTCTGGTGTGTTCCTTGGCCTTCCTGATGTTATTTGTTTACTAAAGTTCTCTAACAAACCTATGAGGGCTTCACAGAACAGCTGTATTTATACTGAGATTACATTACACACAGATGGACTCTATTTACTAAATAGGTGACGTCTGAAGGCAATTGGTTCCACTAGAGCAGTGTTTCTCAACTCCAGTCCTCAAGTCCCCCCAACAGGTCAGGTTTTCAGGATTTCCATTATTTTGCACAGGTGATTTGATCAGTTTCACTGCCTTAGTAATTCCCACAGCCTTTTCATCTGAGGGAAATCCTGAAAACATGACCTGTTGGGGGGGCTTGAGGACTGGAGTTGAGAAACACTGCACTAGAGTATCAGAGTAAAGGGGACTGAATACAAATGTACCCCCCACACTTTTTAGATATTTATTTGTAAAAAATGTTGAAAACCATTTATAATTTTCCTTCCACTTCACAATTATGTGCCACTTTGTGTTGGTCTATCACATAAAATCCCAATAAAAAACATTAACGTTTTTTTGCTCGTAACATGACAAAATGTGGAAAATTTCAAGGAGTATGAATACTTTTTTAAGGCACTGTAGAACACGGTAAATCATTGGGCCCCCTTTGTAAACTGCTATATTTCTTTGTACTGCCTCTGAACAATGGACACCGAGAAGGATTTAGTAGATGTAAGCCAGGTACATGGCAGAATAATAGTGCCAGCACTGTGGGCTCTACCAATAAATCATTGTTATACTGGAGATGAGCGGAGGATACTTGTTGGCGGGTGGTGTGTTTGAGCGCTCGGTCCCGGATCCTCCTCGCCGCTCAGCCTGGCCGCTGATTGGCTAGAGCGGATGGATTGAGAGCAGCGCAGCCATTGCCTGGCGCTGCTGTCAATCACATCCAGTGACGCGGCGTGCTAAGGGGCGGGGCCGAGTGATACAGTGAGCAGCTATGGCCGCTCGCGGTATCACGGGAGCGCGCCCGCAATTACTCACCACCATGCAAGCTCTCTAGCATTACTGTGGTCAGTACTTGCGGGGAGGACCAACGGATGTTGGCTCAAACTTGTTTTGCACACACACGGTCACACAAATTTTGTCTGAAATTCCGAAGGTCTACAACGCGATGACGTTCAATGTTCCCGAGCATAAGTAGGATTTTTGTGCCTCAAATTGCATACAGATGAATGGAATTTCCGGCAAGAACTTTTGTTTTGTTGTCGGAAAAATTAAGAACCAGCTCTCAAACATTTGTGGTCAATCCACAACTCCATATATGCTCTTAAATCAGTCCGAATTTATTGTATCTCCTTAAGAAAATACAGCAGGGTAGACACGTTTTAGCCGCAAAGGCCTTGTCCGATGGAGCCTACACACGTTCGGAATATTCAACCAAAAGCTCACATGGAACACTTGTCGGAAATTCCGATCGTGTGTACGCTGCATTAGTGAGCATCTTGTTCAAGTTTCTGCAGTGATTGTTATCCACGAGGAACTCTCTCATTGCATTCTTGAACTTTGCGTGGTTTCTTTCCTGCTGACTGAAGATGATTTTTCATTGGCCATGGACAAGGAAAGTTCTTGTAAAATGAAGCATAAACCACTCTCGATAAATATAGCAGACGCACCACAGAATTGTACCAGACGTTTCTTGCGCTTGACATATTCCTAAAAGCTCCCCTCCCCAGGCCATGTTGATTGATGCAAGCTGAAGCTGGACACCCCTTCGGCTTTGGTGCTTTTCTGTCTGTGGGAAATCTATTTGCACAGAAAACGTACACGGCTTGAGATGAGGTGGCCAATTCCAATTAAGAGAGCAGCTTTCAAAGATACGGTCCAATTGGGAGCCACTCACAGCGTTTCTCAGAATAAATAGAGTTATAAGTTATAGGGTTGTTTACACAGCAGTCAAACAATACGTTAAAACTGGTACGTGGAAAATCAACACATATGGTGAGGTTCCTTATGTCTTGGGAAATAACTGGAAGAACACAATGTGCTAGAAATCGCAAGGACGGTGTATTATTCTAGTTTTTATTTCTTGGCTTATCGATACCCTATACACGAGCATCAAAACTGGGCATCATGGCATCTATCGATGCCCGAGAAATGGCTTAGTACAACAAATGTTTGCTGACATGTTTTTTTGCAAGTGGAATAAATATAGTGTTCCATCAGGGATAAAAGCTGTGATAACCCACCATCTCCTCGGTATTAGCATAAATGTGCCATGGTCGTAATGTCACGAATGTCACGTCTACCCCACTGCAGGTGGTCAGACACTATAGCTAGCTACTGTGTGCTTTACTTATAGCAGCCCCATTTCCCTTATAGCAGCCCCATTTCCTCTAAAGACAGGTATTTGCACCCACTTCTGGCCACACAGTCTGCGGTTAGACTGCGGGCAGGACGTCACCTCCCCCCCCCCGCCCCCCCCCCGTTGTGTTCTGGGAAACACTCGGCTTACAGAACACAGCGGAAATCCAGTCAGCATGGTGCATCGCAACTTGCGCATGCGCCGTAGGGAACCGGGCAGTGAAGCTGGAGCCGAGGATGGTGGGGGGCAGCAGAGTGACGAGCGATAGCTGCTTGGTTGCCCCCAGGACTTATACACAATGCTATAGTGCCTGGCCACCACGCCAAGGCAGATGCGAACTGAGAAAAGCAAACAGATACTTGCAGTTTAGCAGACAGGTAACGTGGTTCTATGACAGTCCAGGTAAAAGGCAGGCAGAGTTCAGGGAATAGTCCAATATCTGATCCGGGTCATACACAAGGAAACCCAACAGCAAAACAGGGAAGACATACGGGAGGCTTGATCCAGAACAAATGCAGGTAACTTTGCCTCTATCGCAAGCAGTGTCGGCTGGTGCTCAAAATTTTTTGGGGGGCGCAAACAAACTTAAAAAAAAAAACATCAATTGCAGCCACTGTGCCCATCAAACACAGCCACTGGGCCTATCAAACGCAGCCACTGCGCCCATCAAACGCAGCCACTGCGCCCATCAAACGCAGCCACTGTGCCATCAATTGCTGCCACTGTGCCATCAAATGCAGCCACTGTGCCCATTAACCACTTAAGGACTGCCTCCTGCACATATACGTCGGCCGAATGGCACGGCTGGGCACAAGCACGTACAGGTACATCCTCTTTAAGTGCCCAGCCGCGCGCGTGCCCGCGACCCGGTCCGAAGCTCCGTGACCGCGGCAGGCAAGGAGCAACCAACCAACTTAGACTCTCTTACCAACACTCACACACTCACACCAACATACACACAAGCCCTGCCACCCCTGCCCAGCCCCCCGAGGGACCCCCTCTAAACCATTGATAGGTACTAGTTGTTGCATTACTTCAATACAAGTTTCCTATTGCACCTGTCTGTGTGAGTTACCACGGTCGCACACGCTTCACCCCACCTACAAACTCTGTATGGCAGGGGTCCCCAACCCCCATATCGAGGACAGCTGCAGGTCTGTAGCCTATTGCTGACCGGGCCACACAGCAGAAGATGAGTGGTGACCGTGGTCCACACAGGGCTATCACAGACCATGGTTGCCACTCACCTCCTGCTGTTTGGCCATGCCTGTGTATCCTCTCCCAGCTCCACTGCCTGCCTGGCGGACAATGTCAACCTATCAGCAGGGGTGCAGGAGGAGCTGCAGATTGGATTGGAGAGCTCCTCCCACCTCCTGCCTGTGCTGATAGGATGACATCGTCGGTCGGGCTGGTGGGCGCAGGAGCTGGGAGAGGACACAAGGACTGTTACCAGCCTCTGCCCTGCAGGTAGGAGTCCTGAACAGGGGAGGCAGATATTGATGTTAGAGAGGAGGGGAGGGGACAGACTGCAGGGGGGCTGTAATTAAATAACTTAAGTTATTATTAGTTAGTTGTTATTTCAGATTTTCAAATTTTTGCTTTTTTGAATGTCTATGACATTTAATAGTAGACAAGAAATTACAGGCTTCCAGAAGTTGAAATGTTACAAAAGCAGCCTAACAAAAGGCGACACAAAGAGATGTTTACGGCAGAAACGACTAAGAGGCGATGTCCCCCCCCCCCATTGTGATATTGGTTTTATATAGAAATATATTTTTTTATCTGCTCCATAACACGTGTGTTTTTATTTCTTCTTACTATGCATTTTATTATTCTTTATTATTAATTTGTTCCGTTCCATTTGTTTAGATGCGGCATTCGTTATTTCAAATAATTTGTAACTTCGGATAAATTCGTATTCGTTACGTTCACTAACAGACAAATTTTAAATGGAAATTCCAATACCTATAATTTAATAGCTAAAAATAGTTAAGTTATTAGTTATTATTTTAGATCTAAAAAAATTCGGGTTTTCGAATCTCTGATTTTTTTTGGATTTACGTTTTTTATTTTGAATTTACGAATTGTGATCATAACAAATGAACAAATGAACAATTTTTTCGTCAGCACACATGTCTAGGAACCAGTGTAAAGCCTCGTACACATGGTTCGATTGTTGAAAGGGGATTGTCTGTTGACAGACTGCTGTCCTAAATTCTTAGGCCTCGTACACACGAGGGGATATGTCCGCTGAAAACGGTCCGATGGACCGTTTCAGCAGACATCTCCGCTCGTGTGTATGGGCTAGCGGACAGATTTGTCCACCCGACATGTCTGCTGGTTAGTACACTTACCAGCAGACATGTCGTCCCGCACCGCCGCCGCGCCGCCGCCGAATGTATTCGGCGCATGCGCGGAAGTGTTTTACTTCCTGGTGCGGTGACGTAGCGGTGACGTGGCGGCGTCAACGTCACCGCCGCGTCACCGCGCCGTCCGGCGGCGGGGAATTTGATCCGATGGTGTGTACACGCCATCGGATCAAACTCCCGATTGGACATATCCGATGGAAATGGTCCGCGGACCGTTTTCATCGGATATGTCCGATCGTGTGTACGAGGCCTTACCGTTAGTACGCTCATATTGACCATTGTCCAATTTTCGGCCAACAAATGTTGGATGACAGGCTAGTACATTTTCGGCAGACAACGGCTCAGATGTTCGTATGGTCAGTACACAAATCCGTCACACAAAAGTCGAAAGTACCAAAACGCATGCTCGGAATCATTGCTCACCAAACATGAAATTAGCAGCAGGGGCCCAAAGGGCGCCGCTTAAAAGCTGAAATTCCTCATAGTACATCACTACATTAGTGTTTGTGGCACGACAATTGTGTAACGTTAGTATGCAAGACAAGATCCTGGCACATGCCCTTTTGAAAAAAATCTGACTCTCAGTTGGCCAACATTTGTACCGTGAAACCCTGCTAAAGCCTAGTGAAAGGTAAGTATTTACTCCCTTTGTTGTGGAGGAAAGAGAGCAGACAAATTTGCTCCCAATAAAGAAACTCTGCCCACGGATAAGGGACAGTTTTCTTTTATAGCAAAATGGAAGAAGGACTTTGTAACCAGCTTTTGCAGCTTTTGCAGATAGTCTTTGTCCCTGGCACTTGTCTCTAAAGCTGGCGTCCTGCAGTAGCATATGTGTCCCTGTGATTCCAGCAGCCATGGAAAACTGCAAAACCTAGTTTTCTGGTCCCTGTGGTTTGATCATAGTACACAATATGTCAAGAGACTTGGAAGGCTTGTACCTCTAATAGACAGCATCCCCCGAAGAAGCCCAGAATATGGGCGAAACATGTTGGGAACTCCATTTTAAAGTGCTGTATCCATAAAACTGTACTGAAACGTACTTGCCATAATTGTTTTTTAACAATTTTTTTATTTTGTCCTTAACCACTTAAAGCGGAGGTTCACCCTAAATATAGTATTTTTCCATGTGATCCAGCATACTGGTGTCAGCGCCAGTATGCTGTTTTTTTTTTTTAATGCTCCACTTACTGTTTAATCTTCAATTTTGATTTAGCTCCCCCATGGTGGATGGCGCCTGTATAGCCTGTCACTGGTTCCGAAAACATCCGATTTAGGACTCGGGTATTTCCGGAGCAATACGCGCCTGCGCACAGACCTAGGAGCTGACTGCGCAGGCGCCGTATTCCTCCGAGTCCTATTTCGGCTTTTTTCGGAGGGCGTGACGCGCCATAGCCGTAGGACTCGGAGAAATACGGCGCCTGTGCAGTCAGCTCCTAGGTCTGTGCGCAGGCGCCGTATTGCGCTGGAAATACCCGAGTCCTAAATCGGGTGTTTTCGGAACCAGTGACGGGCTATAGAGGCGCAATCCCCCGCTGGGGAGATAAATCAAAATTGAAGATTGAACAGCAAGTGGGGCATTAAAAAAAATAAAAAAAAACAGCATACTGGCGCTGACGCCAGTATGCTGGATCACATGGAAAAATACTATATTTAGGGTGAACCTCCTCCTTAAGGACCGCCGCACGACAATATACATCGACAGAATGGCACAGCTGTGCACAAGGGCTAACATGTACATCCCCTTTAAGAAGCCCAGCCGTGGGTCGCGAGCGTGGCGGTCCCAAGCTCCGTGACTGCGCCCGCGAGACCCGATCTCCGCCGCCCCGTTCTTCTCTGTTGCAGTGTCACTGATCGTCTGTTCCCTGTTATAGGGAACGACGATCAGTGACGGCACACCTACAGCCACACCCCCCTACAGTGAGAAACACACATGAGGTCACACTTAACCCCTACAGTGCCCACTAGTGGTTAACCCCATCACTGCCATTGTCATTTTCGCAGTAATCAGTGCATTTTTTTAAAGCACTTTTGGTTGTGAAAATGACAATGGTCCCAAAAATGTGTCAAAAGTGTCCGATGTGTCCGCCATAATGCCGCGGAGGTTCACTTTTTGTGTGGACCTCTGCTTTAAGTGGGTAAAAACTGTGTAAAATTCCTTTTATACCTATTTATAGCAACATTTTATAGAAGGATAGAGCAGCTCTAGTAGTGTCTATATTTCTATCCTGACATGTTGATAACCTCTGATCTAATGGGCCTATAATGAATTATATTCGTCTTTTCCATGAATGTTTTTCCTTTTGTTCTCTTGATTCTAGCTGCGTAAATATTCTTGTATTTCATCTATGTCACAGTCCGGCTTCTGTACCGAGTTGAAGTCCTATTGTCTGCTCACACTCCAGCCCTTCCATCCACAAACCTTCTATTATCAGCGCAAGGTCCTTTTGTCATCTGAAAACGAAAAAAAGCCACAAAAGAGCGCCTTTCCTTACAGAAAATGTCCAAAAGGGGTTTACAAAAAACATCAGGCGAATGTCTATGACATTTAATAGTAGAAACAAAATTACAGGCTTCCAGACGGCGTACCGCAGGAGCCCGGTATTTACCAAGATATTGAAATGTTACAAAAGCAGCCTAACAAAAGGCGACACAAAGAGATGTTTACGGCTGAAACGACTAAGAGGCGATGTCGTCCCCCCATTGTGATATTAGTTTTATATAGAAATATATTTTTTTTATCTGCTCCGTAGCACATGTGTTTTTATTTCTTCTTCCTGAGAGCTGGAGAGGAGCCATTATTGCTACAGCGTTATTGCTTTGTCTCCCCGGCGTAAAGTCAAATTAGTTGAGCTGCCTTGCAAATGTGGTTAGAATTTAAATCCCATTCTGAAGATGAATAGAGAACAAGTGTATGGCGGATGTGTAAGAAAAGAGGCGAGGCTCTCTTATCACTTCGGAAAATCGAACACAACGGGATTTCTAGAATTTTTATTTCTTTATGGTAAATTGTGTTCTGTTGTTACAGTTTGTAGCTTATTCTTTATGAATGCATACTTTTTATTCCTACTTTTCATTAAAGAGACATTCCACACAGACATGTATAGTAGAGCTGAACCTATCAAGCAGACAGGGTTCTTTTTTTTTTTTATCTTGTGTTGCTGGCTCTCCTACCAGTGAAATTACTACGATCGCTGATGTTCTCATATTTTAAATGGTGTTTAACCACTTAAGACCCGACCATTATGCAGGTAAAGGACCTGGCCAGTTTTTGCGATTCGGCACTGCGTCGCTTTAACTGACAATTGCGCGGTTGTGCGTCGTGGCTCCCAAACAAAATTGACATCCAGTTTTTGCGATTCGGCACTGCGTCGCTTTAACTGACAATTGCGCGGTCGTGCGACGTTGCTCCCAAACAAAATTGACGTCCAGTTTTTGCGATTCGACACTGCGTCGCTTTAACTTACAATTGCGCGGTCGTGCGACGTTGCTCCCAAACAAAATTGACGTCCAGTTTTTGCGATTCGGCACTGCGTCGCTTTAAATGACAATTGCGCGGTCGTGCGACGTGGCTCCCAAACAAAATTGGCGTCCTTTTTTCCCACAAATAGAGCTTTCTTTTGGTGGTATTTGATCTCCTCTGCGGTTTTTATTTTTTGCGCTATAAACAAAAATAGAGTGATGATTTTGGAAAAAATTCAGTATTTTTTACCTTTTGCTATAATAAATATCCCCAAAAAAGATAGATTTTTTTTTCCCTCAGTTTAGGCCGATACGTATTCTTCTACATATTTTTGGTAAAAAAATCGCAATAAGCGTTTATTAATTGGTTTGCGCAAAAGTTATAGCGTCTACAAAATAGCGCATTGTTTTATGGCATTTTTATAAAAAAAAAAATGTTTTCACTAGTAATGGCGCTATCTGCAATTTTTATCGTGACTGCAACATTATGGCGGACACATCGGACACTTATGACACATTTTTGGGACCATTGTCATTTTTACAGCGATCAGTGCTAAAAAATGAACTGATTACTGTGAAAAGTATACTGACAGTGAAGGGGTTAACCACTAGGTGGCGCTGTAGGGGTTAAGTGTTTCCTAAGAAGTGATTCTTACTGTAGGGGGGCGTGGCTTGCTGTGACATGTCACTGATCGTGTTTCCGATGACAGGGAACACGATCAGTGAGAGTGTCACTAGGCAGAACGAGGAGATGTTGTGTTTACACTAACATTTCCCCGTTCTATCTCTCCGTGAGACAATCGCGGGTTTGCCCGCAGCGATCAAGTCCGCCAGACCCGCAGGCGCACAACAATAGCTTTTTAAAGGGGACGTACAGGTAGGTCCTTTTGCCTGCCCATGCCATGCTGCAGACGTATATATCTGCACGCGGTGGGCGGCAAGCGGTTAAAGGGACATTCCACACAGACATGAAAACGTAGGGCTGAACCTACCCAGCAGACAGGGTTCTTTTTTTTTTCATCTTGTGTTGCTGGCTCTCCTACCAGTGAAATTACTATGAACGCTGATGTTCTCATATCTTGAATAGTGCTTAAACACTTCAATACCGGGCACTTTCCTCCCTTCCTTCCCAGGACAATTTTCAGCTTTCAGTGCTGACGCACTTTGAATAAAAAATTGCGTGGTCATACAACGCCATACCCCAATTTTTTTTTATCATTTTCTTCCCACAAATGGAGCTTTTTTTTGATAGTATTTGATCACCTCTGTGTTTTTTCTTTTTTTTCGCTAAACAAACTAAAAAAGGCAACATTTTTGGGGAAAAAAATGTTTTCTTCACTCCTGTTATAAAATGTAGTTTTCTCCTTCACCGACGGGCACTGTTGAGGTTGCACTAATGGGCACTGATAAGATGGCACTGATAAACAGCACTGATGGGCACCGATAGGCTACATTGATATGCAGCACTGATAGATGGCACTGATAGGCGGCGCTGATGGGCACTAATAGGTGACACTGATAGGTGGCACTGATGGTCATTGATAGGCAGCACTGATGGGCACTGATAGGTGGCACTGGATAGGTAGCACTGATAAGGAGCTATTGATGGGCATTACTGATTGGCATCTGAAGGGCACTGACAGGCACTGATTTGCACATATATGGGCACTGATTGGGACTTTGACTACTGACAGGCGTTACTGATGGGGCACAGACTGGCAGCTGATGGGCACTTCTCATGTGGGCTGCGCTGATAATCATTGTGCTGACACAGGAGAGCTTTGTCTAGATGTTCCGAGGAAGCAGAAATTCTGTGAAATTTGTTGACTTAGGGCTCTTTCACAGCGGATCCGTATTGATCCGCCCCGTGTGTGTCCGTCTGCTCAGCGGGGATCATCCGTCAGACAGGGGATCATCCGTCAGACAGGGCGGTCCCCGCACACTGTGCAGGGACCGCCATGTCTTTCCTCTGCTCTCCCCTATGGGGAATCGGATGAATACGGACCGTGTGTCCGTATTCATCCGATCCGTTCCGCCAGACGGAAGAAAAATAGGGTTTTCTTCCGTCTGAAAAAGCGGATCTTTGCGGAGGCGGATCTTTACGGACGTAAACGGACTTTTTTAAAAAACGGACCGTTCGTCCGCCCGTGTGAAAGGGCTCTTACAGGGCTGATTCATGTTTGTATTGTTTTGCAAAACTGTCAACATTTTAACACCTCTATAACCGCTTGCTTACCATATAACTTGGATGTATAGTACTCTATTGCACTTGATCACATACTAAGTATGTTATTCGGCACTTCAGGGTAGGGGGTGCACGAGCACGGCACCACCAGCGACCTAGCCGTCCTGTGATCCATTGGCCTGTGGGTGCTGGCCAATGGATCTCCGCCAGCACCCGTCAACCGTCGGGAAGACACATTGGACAGGGCCCTGCCTATGTAAACAAGGCAGGGCTCTGTCCTGTAAGCAGGGAAGTAATAGATAATATATTATTATAATATATTATAAAAAACAATATTTTTACTTACTGCTATAAAATATATATAAAAATAGTCAGTCTTGTGTACAGTGCCAAAAAAAAAAAACCTGCAGTCGTGATCGAATACCACCAAAAGCAAGGTCTATTTGTGGGAAAACCGCGCAATTGTCAGTTGACGTAAGGCAGTTCTGTATCGCAAAAAATGGCCTGGTCATGAGGGGGGGGGGGGGAATCTTCTGAAGGTCAAGGGGTTGTCAGATAACATTACCACTTTTGCTCTGGAAAATAATTTCCTGAATTCCTTCTGCCTATACCTGACATGGATGTGTGCATACATTAGAATATTTGTTCCTGTGTATGGCCACATCTCGGGGTCTCCTAGCTGAGCGGGAATCCAATGATGCAAATTTCTGTTCCGACGGATCATTCAAATGATTTCCACTCACTAAAACAGTTTATAGAATACAAAATCTTCATGCTTTCTCGTGTTTTCTGCTGTAAAAATCCAAGTCCTGTAAACCGTTATGGTGCATTTTTTTTTTCCTTTCTGATGATAATCTGCACTTCAATTGTGCGATGGGTAATTGTAAAGCCTCTCTTTATGTTTAACATTAAACATTTAAGCTTCTGTAGCTCACGCCAAAATAATTCTACAAGAGTGTCGATAAGGTTTTATGAGGATTGAGGTGTCTCTTCCATGCATTCTCTCTTATCAGTTTTATTACTGTGGGGCCTGTCTATGCCTTTCTATCACTGTCAGGAAATTAATATGTAAACTTTGTAGCTTTTTTTTTTATGGTTCTAAACAAATCTTCAATACACAAATACATATTAAATTTAATAGAAGTTATCGCAATATTACAGTTTAGAAGGCAACGAATGCTTGTCTTGCACGGCTTATTTGAAGAACATTCTTGACTGGCTGAAGAGAAAAAAATATTTTTTGCATTGGTAAAATGGTGCAATGATATTTATTTCAGCAATATATTTTGCCCAATGTTCCATTTCAACTAGTTTTAGCTAGTAATGGAGATCGAAAGTAAAGTCGCTGCATTGACACCAGACATCTTTTGCCGACTCTGGTTGGCACAAAATGGCTATAAGAATTGGTCATGATTTGGACAGATCTCTTTTTGTTTTGTAGCGTTCACGTTGTACATTTCATCACCTCTGAAGGTAACCCATTTTAGAAGACAACAGATCATGGTTATTTACCATGCTTGTACGTTTTTATTTTTGTACTCTGGTTGTTATGTATTCCAGCAGCTTCTGTTTATCGATTGCTTGGTGAGTTTTCAGGCTCTGAATAGCCAATGTTTTTTTTATTTTTTTATCCATAGGTCTAAAAATAGCAGAGAATTTTAGTAAAATCCTAACCTTTTGCTGCCGCTCGCTCTGTGCATTAGCAGCTCTTGAAATTTTGTGACAAGTGGCTAGAGAGGAGGAAGAAGAGACTGAGCAAAACTCCCAGCCACTCAGCCGGGGCCTTTAATTGGGAGCTTGTGTAAGATGGTGAGAACAAAACCAGCGGCCATGACAGCTACAATAATTGGAGCTGTACCACAAAACATCTCCCAAATTGGAACAGGGAAATCACAGAGCATAACATATTATTCTAATAAGAACACAGCTTTAGAATGCAAACTTTATTCCACAGAGGTCTTGTATTGCTAACTAACAAATAGGGTACAACATCAAGGGTGAGAAGTCGCGGCTGGAGAAAACAGACAGTGATATCCTGGTCAATCCTGTAATGCTAAAGAGCACATTAAAGGAAACTAAAGTGTGCATGATTCTTTAATGGGATGAAATACAAAATAAAATAAACAAATCTTATTGTTATGAATGTACTACAGTCCAGGGAACGCAGTGCATAGTACAATGTACATGGTCTGCTATTTTAAGGACAGTTAGTAGGGGAAGATGCCATTACAATGGGGCTGATAATTGCAGAAAGGTGCTATTACATCATGGGTGCTCAACCTGTGACCCTCCAGCTGTTGCGAGACTACCAGTCTCATCATGCCTCTGCCTTTGGGAGTCATGCTTGCAACTGTCAGCCTTGTGTTGCACTACTCTTGGAGGAGCTGCTGGACATTACCTCATGGCTCCTCCAAATTCCTAGGGGTGAATGATGCGTATTGCATATAGTAGAAGTAAAGGAATGTCCACAACAGGTGCTCTTTGCTGTGCGCTTTATTACCGAGCCGGGTAAAAACAGTAAACTTGTGGTGAGGATAGTAAAGCTGAAGAAGAAGGGAGAATAGCAGATTCAAGCGTGAGGATAGAAAACAGTCCTGCTCCCAAGCATAACACTTCTATGCGCCACTCCTGCTGGAGTGGGTTTAGCGTACCCGGACAGGCCTCTCTCACTGACCTGGCAGCCGGAGTATCACTTGGACAATTGTAGGATAAAGTCACCCTCCTCGGTGAGCTTCAGAAAGACACCTCAGCCACAGGCCCTCTCTGGATTGAATTCTTGGAGGTATCCCTCCTTGGATGAGTTACGCCTGGATCTCCTTCAACTTGTCGCCCAGGTACGGACTAATGAGTGAGTGAAAAACTTATAGAGCGCAACGCTTGCGAACTGAATCGCCTCTGGGCGCTGTTTGCATTCCTTGGATAAAGGAAGGCTTTGCCTTAGATAAGATGAGTTTTAATCATTCTCCTGAAAGCCAAGTGGTCCGACTCCAGTCGGATGGTAGTTGGTAGTGCATTCCACAGTCGCGGTCCTTGGACAGCAAATCTCCAATCTCCTTTGGATTTGTATATTGCCTTTGGTATGTGCAGGAGATTTTGATTTGTGGATCGCAGAATGCGATTGGGGTTATGGGCTTTTATTTTTTCGCATAGATATTGGGGAGCGTTTCCTTGAATACACTTATGTGTAAGGCAGAGTGCCTGAAAAGTGATTCTGTCTTTCACTGGTAGCCAAAAGGGAGATTGACTCCCATGTTTTTTTTACCAGTCACTAATCGAGCAGCCGTATTTTGAACGACTTGCAGACGAGTGATTTGGTATTTGGGAAAACCTAAATAGAGGGCATTTGCATAGTCAAGTCTGGAATTAACGATTGTTCCCACCATGACTGCAATGTCCTCTTTAGGAATAAAAGGGGTGAGTCTGCATAACTGGCACAGCAGATGATGGGATCCACTCACTACCGCCCCTATTTGTGCATCCATTGTCATGTAGGAGTCAAAAATGACTCAGAGACTTTTGACTTTGGCGCTCGGGGCGATAATTTTTCCCAGGATGGGCGGTGGGGTCCAAGTTGAGGTGGGGTGACTTTTCCTGTTTGCGTGAAACAGGAGAAGCTCAGTTTTTGAACCATTGATAGGTGATCAATCCCTCAGTGTCCAGCTACCTCGATCACAGGTGGTTTGTCCAGGCCCTTTTGGACCACCAGCCTCTCAATGGTGCTCCTCAGACTGACTCCCCACCGAACAGCAGTACAGCTTGGGATCCTCAAACGTGGGAACCCAGTCACTCACTGGGTCCCTGTCGCTGTTCAGATGCACCGGACCAGCATAGCTCCAGAATCAGGAACACCGCGTGGCACGCACGCACCGGCCAGGTAGGCCATAACGCTGGGGCGCCGTGATGTGGCCACCCTTAATGTGGGTGCCACACTCGACGAAGAAGACCCAGAACCGATGGCGTCTGCCCCATAAATAGCCCTTCCCAGCATGCACAGCGAGGTCAAACCCTCCTGATTGGCTGCTGGGAAAAAGCACCCAAACCTTGACTCCACTGCTGCCACCTGCAGCACCGGGGCTGGAAGAACACCCCAGTACAACAGAATAAACCCGCAGCACAGCCAAGCTGAGGCAGAGACCCTGTTTTGCATTTAACAATCTGGATTAGAGTCCAACTACACTCTGATCTTAACCTTAAATTTGACTCATGCCTCATGGGATGTAAAATTCCATAACAGCTGGAGGGCCACAGGTTGAGCACCTATGCATTACATTATTGGTGATCAATAGAGGAGAAAGCAATTGCATTGATGGTGGTCAGTTGGGAACATTTCTATTACATTGGTAGCAGTCAGGAGAGAATGAGGCAATTACATTGCTGTTTATCAGCTGAAAAGGGTGCCATTACATTAGCAGCCATCAGTAGAGAAAGTTGCCATTACATTGGTAGATGACAGTGGAGATTGAGGCCATTACATTACAGTAGTGGTGTTTAGTGGAGAAGGGTGCTATAATGATAACGTCAGTGAAAAATTAGGCCAGTACTTTGGTAGAGGTAAGTGGAGAAGAGCATTATTACATTGATGGTGGTTAGTGGAAAAGGGTTCCGTTACTTCTGTGGTTGTTAGTGGAGAATGGTGCCATTACACTGGTGAATTTTAGTGGAAAAGGATGCTATTACATTGGTGGTTGTTAGTGGAGAATGAAGCCATTAGGTTGGTGGTGATTAGTGGAGAAAGGTTCCATTACAGTAGTGGTGGTTAGTGGAAAAGGGTGTTGTTACATTGGTGGTGGTTAGTGGAAAAGGGTGTTGTTACATTGGTGGTGGTTAGTGGAAAAGGGTGTGTCACAAATGTCACATCTACCCCAATGCAGGTGGTCAGACACTAAAGCTAGCTACAGTTTGCTTCACCTATAGCAGCCCCCTTTCCCTTAAGGCAAGCAGGCCTACTGGTACTTGGTTGCCCCCGGGACGTAAACACAATGCTATAGTGCCTGTCCACCACACCCGCTCTTTCCTGGGAACAGTGTTTGCCAGAAGACAGTGGGCAGGGACATTACTCCCACAAGAGTCAATACTGGAAGTGGTGCAAATACCTGTTTTATACAGGTATCCTCAACACCCTCCCCCAGAAAGGTGCCAAATGTGACACCGGAGGGGGGGAGGGTTCCGAAAAGCAGAAGTTCAATTTTTGGGTGAAAATCCGCTTTAAGACTGCAGGACACAGTGATCAGGTACATGAGGCATGCAGATGGGCACAGTGAGGCATGGAGTTGGCACAGTGAGGCTACAAATGGGGACAGTGAGGCTGCAAATGGACACAATGAGGCTGCAGATGGGCACAGTGAGGCAAGCAGTTGGCACAGTGAGGCTGCAAATGGGCACAATGAGGCTGCAAATGGGCTCAATGAGGCATGCAGATAGGCACAGTGAGGCATGCAGTTGGCACAGTGAGGCTACAAATGGACACAGTGAGGCTGCAAATGGACACAATGAGGCTGCAGATGGGCACAGTGAGGCAAGCAGTTGGCACAGTAAGGCTGAAAATGGGCACAGTGAGGCAGCAAATGGGCACAATGAGGCTGTAGATAGGCACAGTGAAGCTGCAAATGGGCACAAGGAGGCTGCGGATGGGAATTGTTGACTCTCTTTTCCACTTACAGTAGCTGCTGCATTTCCCACCCTAGGCTAATACTCAAGTCAATACGTTTTCCCAGTTTTTTTTGTGGTAAAATTAGGTGCCTGGGCTTATATTCGGGTCGGCTTATACGCGAGTATATACGGTAAGCCCAAAAAAGGACACACTGAAAAGGGTAAAGAAGTGACTGAAAATAACTGAGAGAAATTTATACCAGTGAGATAATATTACTTTAAAAAGTCGAATTTTAGTCATTTGATGAAGCAATCTATGTATTTTCCTTTCCTGTAAATTTACTCCTATCGAGAAGTACAATTCATTCTTTGAGAATATCTCTCACAGCCGTCATAATTGTCCAATCTGAAGGTCACCGTGTCCTATTATTTAAAGGAAGGTATAAGTCACATTCAATATTCTGTCCTTTCAGCACATTGATTGAGGCGTTTATTATCCGATTTTCCCCTTCACGTGTTCTCCTCGGCGTATGTCTGTAATCAGGCGAAGGAATATCCTCTTCACACCATGCCGATCATCACAGCTACACCCTCCTGCTTCAGTCGCTGCAATTTCACGTCCCTGCATCGCTCTGCTCTGTTATATATGCTGGACAGACACCAAGCAATTCCAGTTTAATTAGAATTAATCTACCAAAGAGACTATAACGCTCAACGCTCTGTCATATCCCACTGAAGGTCAACTTTACTGCTTTCAGTGATCAAACATCGCATGTGGCGTGTCACCGTATGCCCCAGTGAGTGGGAGAATGAGATCTCAGGCATCCTGACATTGAGAGAACACCGTTTTTTGTCTGTGGTATCTTACTTCAGCAATCCTTCTGATTTTTATTTTTAAGAGAAATTATTGGAGAAAATTCCTCCTTCCCTGGTGCCACTAGTTTAGTTGCACGCATTTGCAAATGCATGTGTAAGCTGCATGCCCCGTCAAGGCTCTCTGTATACTGCAGTCCCAACTATAACATTGCATTTTAAGTCTCCTCAGTAGGAGCACATGACTGCTGATGGATAGATAAGGGGCAGGTGACTGGAGGTAGGCCAGCCCTCATTAAAGGGGCAGGAGCACACTCAGCACATGGAAGCAAAGGTGCCAGTGCGCTGCCTGACCACAATGACATAAATACAACAAACAAAAGTCACTGCCCCTACCTATGACTGGTCTATACAATAAGGAGCGCTGGAAAGGGCGCATATACATACAAAAACATGGAATATCCAAGCTCAAACTTACCGACCAATCAGCAACCAACCAAATTCATACCTCCCAACATTTAAAAAAGCGCCGATCAAAGAGTTGTTTGTTGAGCGGGGGGGGGGGGGGGTGACGATCGGAGCAAATTTGTCTCACTCATCTGTGCACTCCGGTCAGCATGTCTCCCCTCCGAGCTGTGCGGGAAAATTCACCCCTTGGCGGGACTGTGGGAACATGCAGTCTGTGCGGGTTGGGAGGTATGCAAATTCACCTGTCTAACTGTGTGCGTTAAAAACAGAGGTTTAGTTGCACGCATTTGCAAATGCATGTGTAAGCTGCAGGCCCCGTCAAGGCTCTCTGTATACTGCAGTCCCAACTATAACATTGCATTTTAAGTCTCCTCAGTAGGAGACTTTTGTTTGTTGTATTTATGTCATTGTGGTCAGGCAGCGCACTGGCACCTTTGCTTCCATGTGCTGAGTGTGCTCCTGCCCCTTTAATGAGGGCTGAGCTACCTCCAGTCACCTGCCCCTTATCTATCCATCAGCAGTCATGTGCTCCTACTGAGGAGACTTAAAATGCAATGTTATAGTTGGGACTGCAGACAGTATACAGAGAGCCTTGGCGGGGCCTGCAGCTTACACATGCATTTGCAAATGCGTGCAACTAAACCTCTGTTTTTAACGCACACTGTTAGACAGGCGAATTTAGTTGGTTGCTGATTGGTCGGTAAGTTTGAGCCTGGATATTCTGTGTTTTTGTATGTATATGCGCTCTTTCCAGCGCTCCTTATTGTATAGTCATAGGTAGGAGCAGTGACTTTTGTTTGTTGTATCCTGGTATCCTGGTGCCACTAGTCACAGAGAAACTTTTCAAAAAGGGGACATGAATGGTAATGAAAGACTTGTCCGAGGATCCAAACCTTCTAGACTTTGTCCAAAAACTACAGAAATTTATGACTGGAATTCCAATTTAAAGCGGAGTTCCACCCAGGAAAACAACAATTGCTCATCTTGTTTAAAAAAATTAAATAAAAAAAACGTGAAAAAAAAAAAAAAATACTCACCCGAAATACCTGTTGCTATGCGGAAGTCCGTAATCTGCCTCTTCCACACCGCGGTGTCTTTTCTTCTTCTTCTGCTTGTGAATGGGGCGCGCTGCTTTCTGGGAACTGTGTGTGTTCTCAGAGAGCAGCGCGCCCATTCACAAGCCAGCGTGAGACTCACGCAGGCGCAGTAGGAAATGGTTTCCCATAGTGTGGATGTGGATGGCGGCGCGGGACCCGGAGCGATCGTGGGACCGGCATCGGGGGGCCCATCATCGCGGGCAAGTAGGACAAGGTAAGTGTCCCTATTTAAAGTCAGCAGCTACACTGTTAGTAGCTGCTGACTTTAAAAACAAAAAAAAATTGCGGCTGGAACACCCCTTTAAAGCTACTATGCTGCATCCTAAATAAGACACTCCTCTCAAAAGAAGTCCATTATTACTTTATCTGACCTGCTGCCCATTTTAGCTTGAGGGCTACACCATCTGAAACAACTTCTTTATTCTTTTTCAATATATTCAATTTTTTTGACAACCACAGCAAAAGATCTAGTCGTTTTTAAAGTGCAAGGTATTGCAATAGGCCCACAATGCAAGAGGGGAGTGATAATTTTCGCAGCATATAGGCATAGTTCTTAATTAGTACAGTCGGTTGTGAACAAAATCATTAGTGCATAACAGATAAATCAGCTTACGAGCCTAATCCGTTCCAGAAGAATGCTCCTAATCCAAAGTCCTCGCATATCGAAGCGAGTTTCCCCATAGAAGTCAGGGGAAACTAAAATAATTTTTTCCGCATTGACCTTAATGGCATGCAATACTGCTTGTGGCTAGAGGTTGGGGGGGCGCCGGAGAGCCTCGAAAACCCCCGGAAAGGCCTGAGGACAGCTCAGCTGAACTCGGAATACCTTGGAAAGGCTCGGGAACGGAGTATTTCCGAGCATTTCTGAACCGAACCGAAATGGACCAGGCTGAAGTGGTTAATGAATAAAAAAAAAAAACACAGTAGTTACCACAATTTTTTTGTATAATGTGAAAGATGATGTTACAATTGCGCACGCTCGTGGAATGGTGACAAACTACGGTACTTAAAAATCTCCATAGGCGACGCTTTAAAAATGTTTACAGGTTACAACACAGTGATGTTTCATGTGGCACAGAGGCCCCCTTTCTCAAGGCAGTCTGTCTCTCAGCTTGAGAAAGGGGTTCGGCATTACCCCAGAATGTCGACGTGTTATGGGTTACTCTGCAAATTTTCCCATTGATCTTGCAAAGTCTTGAAGTTGGCTGGTTGAGCACTGGCTTTCTCTTCAAATAGTAACAAACACCGAACAGAGTTTGTAGTCCTTCCACACACCGTCCAAAAAAAAAAGTATTAGATCCCCATAGATTGTTTCTATTGACTTGCGTGCCTTTCATTTTAAATATGAAATCCTGCCTTCCAGCAAGAGCGGAGTTTTTCTTTAAAGCATAAAAGATGAGAGGTTTCTTGACTGGCAGCGGTGGGAAAAATAACTTCCCACATGCTCTGTGTGAACAGTGTTACGGATAATAAATAAGGAGCCCGTTAGAACTTGACTCGGCATTATATAAACCCGTTATGGAGCGTGTGATCCTCATTATCAGCCTCCACACTGCCGCAGGAATGCCGGCTATTTAAACAGTGTAGACAAAGAAATACCATCCTGTCAATCCGCGCTGACAAGGTTGTAGGTCAAACAGTAAGCCTCCATATTGATCCCCCTCATCGTTTTGATCTTCTATAGATTATTCCTGGCTTTTATGAGAGTGTTCAGGGAGAGCTGTGTAGTCTTTTGATACTGTGCCGGAGCTGACCCAATTAAACCCGAATGAAGTAAACAGTTGTGATGTGTTTCCTAATTGCGCCCACCGTCTGACAAACAAAGAGCAGAAAGAAGCAGGTAGATGAATTCACTTCTGAAATCTACTCTTCTATTCAAAGTGAACTTTATTAATCAAAAGCAAACCTAGAATTCCACGAGACACCTACGTCTACTGCACAAAACAAAAAGACTTTAGTGCCTTACCTTCTCGATGCGGCTAAGTGCCTCGTCTCACGTGTATAGGAAAACCAATAAGATGGAGGAATGGTTTACCAAGGTCAAAGAAATAATGCAAAATGAAAAGCAGAAATACCAGCTCCAGGATCAGCATGACATTTTCTATGGTATATGGGCAGCTTCTCTATGACTAAACCCCATAAGAAACGCGTTAGGGCGGAGCAGTTTTCATGCTTGTGTGGCTGAATACACTTTTATAAAAAGAAATGACCGGATCGGTGTGCAGCCCATTGTTTCTTGTAGATTTGGGTGATTGTTTGCACTTTACATCTACAGTGGATGCCGGGGAAGACAACACACTGAAACATCAAATTCTTTATATATATCCCAGATAACAAGCAATTGGGCTGCAAGTTTGAAAATGACTTACTAAGCTATTGCTAGACATGCCAAGCTTCACAAGTTTGTTTGCACAATTGCAGCAAGTCTGCATTGCATGAATTCAGATCAACTTTCTTTGCAGACATTCTGCACATTCTGGTTCAGTTATGTGGTGCAATAGGCATCCCACCACAGGGGGTCACTGTGGCTGAATTTTTCCTGCTGTAGGCTTGCAGAGCTCTTGCTGTAGACTTACCACTGCAACTTTGCTCTTGCTAGAGACTTGCCAGTCACTTCACTGCGTATATAAAAGAGTCTGCCCTATATCAGTTTTAGTGCTACATGGCCGCACCTGTGCGCTGGATCACGTATATATACTGTACGTAATCCGGCTCTTTCAGGTAGCCGCTGACAGCTCGCTTTCGTTGTAATCACACACAACGGCAGGGGTAGGGGCCATTGACTTGATTTCCGCCGACACCAGCCAGAGGTAGAACAACAGTCTACCTATGTATGCAAGGCAGATTGCCATTCTGACAGGAGGGAAGGCAAAGTAGGGCTTGGATCCATGTCTTCCCCTAGTAAAAGCACCTCCCACAGTTTAGAAAGACAGTGGTTAGGCACACAGTTAACCCTTTGATCACCCCTGATGTTAACCCCAGCTAGTGTCATTAGTACAGTGACAGTGCATATTTTTGCGCAAACCAATTAATATGCACTTATTGGGATTTTTTTACCAAAAATATGTAGCCGAATACGTATTGGGCTAAATGTGTTTTTCTGCCTCACCTATCAGCAGAGTTCCAGGGACGAGGCCGAGGTTTCTGGCATGTTCATGGGCGGCAAGGCCTCGTCTTTTGGGTCGACTTGGCTGGCTTAGCGCTGGAGGTGCGCGGAAGAATAGGGAAGCAGACGGTGACCGCAAAAGGGGTGCAGGGGTGCCTATAAAACAGCTGATGTGTCTGGCAGGCAAGGAGTGGGATACTGTGCGGCCATCACAGTTCACTGCATCCCCCCCGAAAATTTTCTATTGGATATATTTTATAGCAGAAAATTTGTTTTTCAAAATTGTCAGTTATTTTTTATGGCACAAAAAAAAAAAGAAAACGCAGAGGTGATCAAATGCCACCAAAAGAAAGCTCTATTTGTGGGAAAAAAAGGTCTAGTCATGAATCGATCTGATTGGTTCGTGCTGCAGCCAGGAGGAGTCAGGAGGGCACAATACAGGGATCAGGAGGGCACAATACAGGGATCATGAGGGCACAGTACAGGGATCAGGAGGGCACAGTACAGGGATCAGGAGGGCACAGTACAGGGATCAGGAGGGCACAGTACAGGGATCAGGAGGGCAACGTACAGGGATCAGGAGGGCACAGTACAGGGATCAGGAGGGCACAGTACAGGGATCAGGAGAGTACATTACAGGGATCAGGAGGGCACATTATAGGGATCAGGAGAGCACAGTACATTGATCGGGAGGGCACAGCACAGGTCCCAGGACACTACCTGGGACACAGCCAACCTGGGACAGCTTTGTAAAAATCATGACTATCCTGTCAAATCCTGGGACAGACTGGCAAGTATGATGTAATGCAAGACTATCATACACCTGGAGCCCCTGGACACCATGCATTAAGACAGACCTGCTTGTTTTGCCCTGTTATCTGTCTCATTCTCTAACGATTATATAGTATTTAAAAAAAAACAGAGCCAGCAGGGATGACCAGAAGAGGAACAAAGCAACCTTTCTGTGGAATATTGTTGCAAAGGGCAGGTAAGTAAGAAAAAAAAATGAACCTTTCGTATGCCTTTAAGTATTTTCCTGCGTATGGCCCGTGACGTGCTCTGCCCTTTTCCTGTGTGAGCCCCGTAGGTGGATAAATTATTGGTTATTTATAAAACTGGATAATTTAGGGCTATGGAAAGAGACTTATATAGCTCCGTCTTCTTTAGTGATCGGGTAGACTGGTCCAGTTGGTTGCCATCTGCCTTCAAATTCTTCTCCTGATTCCACTTGTTGCGTCACTCTGAATTGGAGGCTGACGTCAGCAGATCAAAATAGTGGAGAGTGACAAGAGTATGTGCGTCTCTGGTGGGGTCTGAGGAAGGACTGTTACTTAGCAACTTCATTTCATCCCTTCTCCATCGCGGGAGACCGTGTGTCGTATTTTCTCCAGGCCCCTTAAACAGCAGAGGAAATGGATTCCTCTTGTCTCGTCTGTAACACCGGTGACCACGCATGTTACCTTTTTCTCCGAGAGATAAAATAGAATTATTTAACAAGGGATGAAGCCGGTGCCACATAAATATATTTGTATCTGCACATGAGACCTAGAGTGTGGTTTGGAGTTGTAACATTGTTGCCAAAAATTCTGTACGCAGTTTGTCTTTGTTTTTTTAACTACTTTGCACCCAATTCTGGCATTTTTATCCTACATGAAAAAATCATAAATTTCTTGCTAAAAAATTACTTGGAACCCCCAATCATCACAGGAGTGTCAGGACACCCACTAACACACAGCTCCTTTCTCTATCTGCAAAGTAGAGAGCGTCCTGACTCTCCTGTAGTCCAGGGGAGGGGGCGAGCACGACACTCCACACCAGGGAGAAAGCCTCCCATTACTGTGTGGACATTTAAAAGCAAAATGGAAGGATGAGGTAGGTGAAGGGGGACAGCACTAAGGTAAAGGAAGCTATTTAGGGAAAAAAATTGTACCTTTACAACCCCTTTAAAGTAAAATGACGCTAGGTCTTATTTTTGGGGCTAGGTCTTATTTTTGGGGCTAGGTCTTATTTTAGGGGAAACACAGTAGTTGCGTGATTGTAATGCAGAGTCTTGGGCTGGAATTGACCGTGAAGAAGAATGCAGCCAATGAAGTCCGAGCCCCTGTTCTGTATACTTGTTTCAAATTACGTACCCTTATATTGTGACAAAACAATAGCTTTCTGGAAGATGTTATTGTTTATATACCCTTGGCGTTTTTTTCATGATACCTATTTTGCTTTATATTCAGTGTAATTCAACGTGTGTTTTTCCTAATTCCTGTGAGCTAAACAAATGCTGGTTCACATGGACAGGCTGACGCATTTCATTCATCTATCACACAGAAATAAAACCAGAAGTTTCATTCCTTCTCAGTGAAAACTCTTCTGCATGGAGTTCAGTCTGATTCTCCACCCACAAAACTCAATTACAATTTACTGGAGGAAGATTAATCACTTCATGGAAAAATTGATTTACAGCTACAATGTAGCAGTCTTCTCTGATGGCTGTCACAATGATTACTTTTCCAGTTATACCAGACAAAGGCTTGGCAGAGACAGGAAGGCAGAGACTATCTATCTATCTATCTATCTATCTATCTATCTATCTATCTATCTATCTATCTATCTATCTATCTATATCTATCTATCTATATCTATCTATCTATCTATCTATCTATCTATCTATCTATCTATCTATCTATCTATCTATCTATCTATCTATCTATCTATCTATCTATCTATCTATCTATCTATCTATCTATCTCCATTAATATCTATCTATCTATCTATCTATCTATCCATCCATCCATCCATCCATCCATCCATCCATCCATCCATCCATCCATCCATCCATCTATCTATCTATCTATCTATCTATCTATCTATCTATCTATCTATCTATCTATCTATCTATCTATCTATCTATCTATCTATCTACTGCTCTATGTTTAATTCCTTTATTACATAAAAGTAGTAGTATATAACCCACTTCCCCTCCAGGAAGGTTTACCCCCCCCCCCCCTTCCTGACCAGGCCATTTTTTGCGATAAGGCACTCCGTTAATTTAACTGACAATTGCCCGGTCCTGCAACGTTATACCCAAATTAAATTGGCGTCCTTTTTTCCCACAAATAGAGCTTTCTTTTGGTGGTATTTGATTACCTCTGCGGTTTTTATTTTTTTGAGCTATAAACAAAGAACTACCTGCTGTTTTTTTCCGCCTTCCTCTGGATCAACTGTGGGTATATGGGATTGTATGATATTATTATTATTATTACCGTATATACTCGAGTATAAGCCAACCCGAATATAAACCTATTTTTCCCACAAAAAAATAGGAAAACTTATTGACTCGAGTATAAGCCTAGGGTGTCTCACTGTATGTCTCACTGTACCTCACTTTGCCACACTGTGCCCATGCCTCACTGTGCCCATGCCTCACTGTGCCCATGTCTCACTGTGCCCATGCCTCACTGTGCCCATGCCTCACTGTGCCCATGCCTCACTGTGTCCATACCTCACTGTGCCCATGCCTTACTGCTTCCATGACTAGACTGACATTTAACATGGGAGTCTAGGGAAGGGGTGCCCGGCTTTGAAAAATCGGTGCTCCCCAGCCGTAGGTCCCCCAGACAACAAACTTTGCACACTTGTAGAGGAGAAATTGTGCTCCATGCGTGCCAAGGACCAGGTCCAGGGGACCTACTACCGGCCAGTACCAGGTCCCCCAATTCACCAGAAATTACCGTTTAATATGGGAGTCTATAGAAGGGGGGTCTTGTCTCCACCCCCTCCTGTAGTTTCTATAGGCAGCTTGTAGTGGGTGGAGCCTGCTGGGTCCCTCCCACAGCTCTACTCTCTTTCCTTGTGCAGAGTGGCTGGTCTTCTCTCTGCCCCCTTCTGTAATTTTCTGCAGACAGCATGTAGTAGATGGGGCCTTCTGTGTCCCTCCCACAGCTCTACAGGATGACTGGTCTTGTCTCCACCCCCTCCTGTAGTTTCTATAGGCAGCTTGGTGGAGCCTGCTGGGTCCCTCCCACAGCTCTACTCTCTTTCCTTGTGCAGAGTGACTGGTCTTGTCTCTTCCCCCTCCTGTAATTTTCTGCAGAGTGGGTTTCTATAGGCAGCTTGTAGTGGGTGGAGCCTGCTGGGCCCCTCCTACAACTATGCTGCCTGTGCAAGCCAAATACAGCACAGTGATGATATCACTATTACCTGGGTTTGCAAAGGTATGTAGTGCACATAAAGTAGATTTATATCGTTTGTGATGACTGGGAAATTTACTTCAATTGAAGTTTTTGTGCTTGGAGTTCAGCATTCATTTTTTTACAGTTTAAGCAAAGGAGTCCCATAAATCTTCCAAGCATTCTGTCACTGAACCCCCGTACCCTGTGCTCTATTAACATGCCGCCCTGGCTTTTACCCTGCCAACACCGTCATCTGCTCAGTTCCTGAAATCCTGCCTGAAATGATCTCTCATTCTCTTATGAACATGGAGCTCTACATTTTTTTTTTTTTTTTTTTATGACTGAACTGGTTGGACTTGTGTCTTTTTTCAACCTGACAAATTATGTAACTATGTTGTAATACCTTGAAAGTAAAAAAAAGATGCTTATATCCAGTTAGATACCTAAAGTGCCCCTGTGACCTTAGAGTCACTTATAGAAAAAAGCAGGCCAGCCATAGAAAAGAAGTGAATTTGCGCTCACACTTTGCTGTCCCCTATTTCCCGCTGTGTGAATATCTCCTCCTCCAGCTGCCTGTAGTAGTTTCTACAGCTGGCTTGTACAGCGCTACAGCATGTATGAGCCAGCATTCAGGGGCTAGTCTTCTTTTATTCATCTGTGAATACAGTCTTAAAGCGGACCTTAAAATAAATGGAGGGGATTGGTTCCTCTATATGCTGCCCCTCCTGTCCAGGTGTAAAGCCCTGTACACACGGGCCAGAATCTCGTCAGGAAAAAAATTAATGAAGAATGAAGAATCTCTTGCCACCCGAGTGTACAGACACTCCTTTCAAAATAACAGCGGTTGTTTTGGAGGGCAAGAACGCGGTGACATCATCGCGTACTACGAGCATGCGCTCGTCACATTCGATGCCGCCGCCGCCGCCATCTTGCTGAACCCTACCTATACCTAGGTGTCAAAGTCATTTTGAGCATGCGCGGGTTTCCATGGCGACATGTAAGTATACACACTCTCGGGTTTCTCGGCAGAAAAACACTGCTGAGAATCACGACGAGAAAATAGAGAACATGTTCTCTATTTTTCTTGTCGAGATTTTGGACAGTTTTCTTGACGAGGAACCTTTAAAGCCTCGTACACACACGGTATACTAGGCAAGAAAGCTCTGCCAGCAGTTTTCTTGCTGGTTCTTGCCGAGTACACCGAGCGTGTGTACGAGGCTTCAAACCTAATGTGACAGGGAAGGCCACATGGACCACCTGGAGCAAGGGTTGGGGTCGCCATTGCAACCCCTGTGACCCCCGGAGGCTACGCCAGTGCATGTGTACTATTGTTATAAAATATCATTTTAATAACAGGATCGTTTGAAATGTTTGAAATGTTTGGCCTGCATAATGTGGATTTCATAGCTGAGAATTGTATCTTTTTGTATAAAGAGTCTGGGTTTGGCACCTCTCCAGTGTCATGGCAGTGCCTGTGACCAGTGCCAGTATGACCATTGTCCATCTTAGGTGTTGGCCGTAAATTACCGAGACGTTTGTGGAGGCCATGCACCAGAGATATAATTAAAGAACACATATTAATCCTGAGAGAACTCGGAAGCATTGGACCAGAACTCGGAATGACTTCCCTGTTGAGTTAGAGGATTGAGCTATAAAACCAGGATGTGTGACTGTGGATTTTTCAGTCATTGAGAAACGTATTTCACGTTACCAGACGCGGAGCGGACATTATGAAACTCATTTTATGTCACTGTAAAGGACGGCCTGTCTTGGTTGATTTCTTCTGCTGGATGGTTTTGAAAATCTGATTTTCATGCTCTTGGTTACCTTGTGGAATGTCAAGCTGGGGGAGATAATCGAGTTTGCCAGGAGTTTAACTGTAGTTTATTGTTGGCACAGCCTTGTGGGTTTACTTCCAGATCTCTGGCGGGCCTGCTGTATTTCCTGCTGTCCATGCAATCACATTTTATATTATTGCTCTGGAGAAAATTGTCCTAGGCATCCCCAACCTATTTATGTGAGAAGATTCTGCAGTCTCAGTGACTGTGAATGGACCCACAATCTATTCATACTCTGTTTTTACCAGGCGTTTGGTTTGCACGTCGTTAGCCCATGACATGTTGTTTTTTTTTAAATGTTGTTGTTTGCCACAGGGGATCGAAAGGTGTTTTTTTTTTTAATGCAGACTAGAAGTGACACCTTCACACGTAGTGTTTGCCAAAAAGAGTGTAACACAGGAACCCCTGGCCTTGAGCCTGGCAAAGCACCCACAGTGTACCACAGGGGCCTGCCCCGCCTGGGCACCCCTCACTCCTGAGCCCAGCAGCACCCACAGTTTTTTAAAAGGAACCTGGGCACCCCTGACTTCAAGTCAAGAAAAAAACACCCACAGTGCATCACAGGGACCTGGGCACCCCTGACTCTGAGTCAAGTAGAGAACCCACAGTATGTCATAGGGACCTGGGCAACCAGGACTCTGAGCCCAACAGCACTCACAGAGTATCACTGGTTCCTGGTCACCCCTGACTCCGAGTCCAGGAGCACCCACAGTGTATGAAAGGAACCTGGGCACCCCTGACTTCAAGTCAAGAAGAACACCCACAGTGTATCACAGAACCCACAGTATCTCACAGGGACCTGGTCACCCCTGACTTCAAGTCAAGAAGAACACCCACAGTGTATTACAGGGACCTGGTCACCCCTGACTTCAAGTCAAGTAGAGAACCCACAGTATCTCACAGGGACCTGGGAACCCCAGACTCTGAGCCCAACAGCACTCACAGAGTATCACTGGGACCTGGTCACCCCTGACTCTGAGTCCAGGAACACCCACGGAGTATTAAAGCGTCCTGATCAACCCTGGCTCAGAGTCAAGTAGCGAGCCCACAGTATGTCACAGGGACCTGGGCACCCCTGACTCAGAGTCCAGCAGCACCCACAGTGTATCACAGGGACCTGGGCACCCCTGACTCAGAGTCCAGCAGCACCCACAGTGTATCACAGGGACCTGGGCACCCCTGACTCAGAGTCAAGTAGGGAACACCACAGTATGTCACAGGGACCTGGGCACCCCTGACTCTGAGCCCAACAGCACCCACAGTGTATCAGAGGGACCTGGGCACCCCTGACTCAGAGTCAAGTAGGGAACACCACAGTATGTCACAGGGACCTGGGCACCCCTGACTCTGAGCCCAACAGCACCCACAGTGTATCAGAGGGACCTGGGCACCCCTGAATCTGAACCCAACAGCACCCACAGTGTATCACAGGGACCTAGTCACCCCAGACTCTGAGTCAAGCAGCACCCACAGTATGTCACAGGAACCATGGCATCCCGGACTCTAAACCCAACAGCACTGACAGTATATTGCAGGGACCTGGGCACCCCTGACTTGAGTGCCAGACAAGTACTTAAAACGAACAGCGAATGCGCCGCCCCGTGGACGTATTCCAGTGCGCATGCTCACAATCACGTCGAAACAACTGGCTAAGATACGTTGAATCAATGCCTGCGGTGTGAACGTAACCTACGTCCAGCCTTATTCACGTACTACGTAAAATACGACGGCATTCGTTCCCTGGTCCATACCTTTGCATGAGTTGCGCCTCCAATATGGGGAATAACTTTACGCCGGACATGCGTCTTACGCAAACCACGTATATTATGCGCCGGGCGCAAGTACATCCGTGAATCGGCGTATCTCCCATATTTGCATCGAAAATCAATGGGAGTGACACATGCGTCCAGCGTAAATATGCGCCCACTATACGCCGGCGTAGGAAAGTTACGTCGGGCGGCTGAAGCCTATTTATCGACGTATCTAGCTTTGTGGGTCGGCGCATAGATACGATGGCGCACATTTGTACTTAGGTTGGCTTATCTGGAGCTACGTCAGCGTAAGTGCTTTGTGAATCCCGTCCCATGTGTACAATATACTAGTAGCCCTTTTATTTGAAGGTAACTGGAGTTTCTACTGTTTCTTCATATTGGTAATCTTCTTTTTTTTCTGCCTATTCTATTAATATCTCCTCCAGCTGTGTCTGGTAATATGTACAATACATGACAAGAGAAATTTGCTGTATTTATTGTCTCCTGTCAACTACATTGTTCATGTTTGACATCAGTTACTGCTGTAATAAACAGAAAATGCCTTTCTAAGGGGCAGGGGATGCAACACGTGCCAAATACAAAAGCAGTCCTTGTCACAGTGATTGGTATCTGCGGGTTGCCGCTAGCAGGGGATCTGCACATTGATTAGTCCTTTTGAGTAGCTGTACTTTGTGCAGACAATGAGAGCCACTAAGAACCCAACTGAGACGGGGCTCAAGCATTTTATTTCTCTCTTTTTTTTAATAAATGGAGAAAAACATTGATGCTTTCATGTAGTTTGGAATGCAGGCAAAAAAAATCAATATAAAACAGCCGTTCAATAAAACCCATCTCTATCATAACCCCTTTGTATTCAGTGATGTAATGTGTCTGAGTTTAGCCTATCACAAGCCTTACAGTGTTGTAAAGCTTTTTATTTTTATTTTTTATAACAAATATGTTATACTTACCTCCACTGTGCAGCTCGTTTTGCACAGAGTGGCCCGAACTCTGACTACTGGGGTCCCTTGAAGCCTCTTGTGGCTCCTCCCCACATCAGATAACCCCCCTAGGAGAAGGGCTCTCCTGGGGGGGGGGGGTGTCAAAAACCATGATCTAGATCGAGACAGAAGTATAGTTAAATCACACTTGTTTAATAATAAAAATAAAAAGATAAACAGAGTAAGCGTAGTCAAAACATAGCCAGAGTTCAGGAACCAGATCAGATAGTCAGCCAGGTCAAAGAGCCAGAGATAGATGTAGTAGAACAGCAAGCAGGATCAGGAGCCAGAAGGGATGTCAGCCAAGCAAGTCTTCAACAGGAACACAGGAGATAGTCTCTGTGATGTTGACCAAGGCAAAGGCAGAGAGCAACTGAGCTGGAAGGCTTAAGTAGGCAGGACTGACGAGCAGGATCATCAACAGCTGAGTCACTGTGGAGAGATGGGAGCTGGCAATTAGCCGACAGCTGAGCAGCCAGCTCAGAGAAAGAAGGGCTGAGCCCATCTCTGACAAGGTTCCTGAGTCCAGCATTTGCGTCCATAGACAAGAATGCCAGACTTGGCCCTGCCCCCCGGATTTGATTGACAGCAGCAGGAGCCAATGACTGTGCTGCTATCAATCTGTCCAATCAAGAGCCGGGACCCCATGGAGAGAGGGACATTGCGTCCCCGCCAAAGGAAATTCGGGGCTCAGGTAAGTAAAACAAGGGGGGTGGTTGGGGGTCAGTGACTGCCAGAAGATTTTTCACCTTAATGCATAGGATGTGAAAAAACACAACCGCTTTCATCAAAAAACGAACCAAGCTCTAAATACATAAAGCTGAAGTTTTAGGTATGGCAGTTTTTAGATCTTGTCGAATTAGAGAACACTTTGTGTTCATTGAAAAAATGCAAAGTGTTCTCTCAATGGCACCAGTGCTGAGTGCGTAACCTCCTCCGTTCTCAATGCAGTAGAGCATCCTCTTGGCAGAGGACTCAGAAGCTAGTGGTAATCCCTAGAGTAGTCACGCCTATTACAATGATTTCCAGCTTCCACAGGTATGACACACATACTTATAGTGGTCCACGTGAAAAAGCCACACTTAAACTCCTGCTTAATCTGAAATTGCATTTAAAACCTGCATGTCAGTGCGACTTGGAAGATATCTGTTCAGGAGGTGTGGCCGTGCCTTCTGATTGGCCAGACAGCGGTAGGTGGCTCCCCAGTCTGACAGCTCTGGACCACTTTCACACAGAGATACTCAGCTGGCTTCCCTCCGAGGCTTATCGAGGCCTCAGCTGCTTGCTGATAGGGCACTCATAGGGCCAGATTCAGGTAGATGGGCGAATCTTTATTTTGGAGTAACTTTTCTCATTTACGTTACTCCGCCGAAACTTTAGGAGCAAGAACTGTATTCACAAAGCACTTGCTCCTAAAGTTGCGGCGGCGTAGCGAAAATGAGCCGGCGGAATTCAAATTGGGCGGGTAGGGGGCGTGTATTATTTAAACTAGGCGCAATCCCGCAGCGAACGTACTGCGCATGCGTCGACTGTCAGTGCGCATGCTCCAAATTCTGTCAGTGAACGTCAATGACGTCAATCCCCATTCACGGACGTTTTACGCAAACGACGCTAAAAATTTTAAATTCGACGCGATGACGACGGCCATACTTAACATAGGATACTCCACTAGGGGGCTGGTTTTTCTTTACGCCGCGTATCTCATACGGAAACGTCGGAAAGTCACTGCGTCGGGCCCGAATACGATCGTGAATTGCCGATTCTCGCTGATTAACATATTCTCGGCGTTAATCAGCGGGAACGCCCCAAGAGCCATTTTTAAATTTGCAGTTCCGATACGACGGCGAAATACAATTACGCCACTCGTATAGGAACTCCAACCCGGCGTTTCTTGTTTTCTGCTTACTGAAAACAGAAACGCCGGCTCAAAGTGAGAGTTAGGCTGGAGTATCACTGATACTCCAGAGTAACTCTACCTGAATCTGGCCCATAGACTCCTCCACAGAGACATGCCGGCGGCTCTCCTGTGATGCTGCATATGGAAGCACCCACTGGCTTTAGCACTCTGTAAGTGCACCCTATATTGTTCACGTAATCTTGTGTTTTCATTGAATAAATTGTATGCTGCTTAAGGATTTGTCTGGTGCTTCTCTCTCCTTTCTCTGCCTATCTGTGCAGCTGGGAGGTGTGCCCAGAAGGTGGCGAGAGAGCTCATAAATAGTCAGAGGCTCAAACTGCAGAGGCAGAGTACCTGGGTCAAGCATTGCTGGAGGAGACCTAGACTGTAGAGAGGTACACAGGGTGCCCTTGAGGCAGCTTTCTGGAAGGATCTGTGAAAATGACACCAAGGTCCCAAGCTAGTCTTAGCTGGGGGGGGGGGGGGGGGGCTTTTCGAAAGCTGAGACCCAAGGATCAATTGGTGTCTGGAGAAGGCAGAGGCAGGAGGAAGTTATACTATACTATGCATAGTTGTTATTTCACAAAATTCTAAAATTACAAGTAAACTGTTAAATTGTTCAACTGTATTGTATTCATTGTTTAGACAATGGTCTCTATAATGTATAACAAGTAAGCATGATATTATAGTGTGTGTGTGTATATATATATATATATATATAAAATACTTGAACTCCATGGTAATTCCAATATACTTTTTAGTACCAATAAGATTTCCTAAAGAAACAAAACGTGTAGCACTGATACTGTGATCTCATATAGGTGGCCTTCAGCCAGAAGAGACCTTATAGGACTACTTTGTAACCATTCTCTAGGCCACTCACGCGATTTTCATGTATAGGTATTATATCTGTTATTATATATGGGATAGTGTATTTTCCAGATATGTTAATGTTTTTTCTTATATCATGTGTTTTTATTGTGATTGTAATAAATTAAATATTTTTTTTATAATTTTCTTTTGGGATATTAATGGCAACCTTTAAAGTCCTGTTTCCTGTTTTTTTTTTGTTTCCTGTTTTAGCCAGGAGGAAGTTGGTGGCAAAGAGTCCAGCTGTCCCATGGTGGTGTGAGTCTACATATCCCTCACTAGGAAGAGCCTGGTGGATATCAGCAGAAGGCAACCAATGATCTTGTGGCTAAGTGAGTAAGCAACCCTATTGCTGAGAAGCTAGTACTGTATAGTTTTTAAACTCTTAAGGAGTACAGGTCACCATCAGCATAGAGATCCTGTGGGACGGTCTGTGTGTGAAGTGCAGGCAGAAATTGGGGAGTCCTCAAGTTATACAGTTCTTATACAGTTTTCAGGGTATCCCATGGTCCCTCTCCCTATCCCAGTTCATTGTTCTAAAAAAACCAAACCTAGACTGTTCTTTGGAGCCAGTAGAAGAATGCAGGAAATGTTGTGCGCCTGGTTGTGTGCTCTGAGGAGGGGGGAAATAGGTCCAAAATGTCCAGCTTTGGCTTCAGATCCACATTAAAAAAAATGCATATTAACCTCTCTTGGTTTGCACCAGTGTTTCTCAACACTATTGTAATATACTTTTCTCAACCTTTTTTTAGTCAGGGCACCCTTTAAAATTATAAACTATCTTAAGGAACCCCTTTAAATTATAGGCAATCTTAAGGTACCCTTAAAAATTATAGACAATATTAAGGTACCCTTTAAATTATAGACAATCTTAGGCCTCTTTCACACTGCTGGACCGTTCAGGTCCACCTGTCAGTTTTTTTGGCGGACCTGAACGGCCACTCCATGCTTGTCTATGGAGAGCCGGATGTCAGCAGTGACATGTCCGCTGACATCCAATTCGATCTGCTAAAATCAGACGGAATAGCGATACGTCCTGGCAGATTCTGATCGGGTGATATCTGATGAAAACGGACATGCTGTCTCTCCACAGCAAGCAGCGGCACTCGGCAAGCCCCTTCCCGCTCAGTGAGCAGAGAGGGACCTGTCATCTGCCGGCTCAGCGGAGATCAACGGAGAGATCTCCCGCTGAGCTGGCGGACCGCTGCAAGCGGATCTGCCCCATGTGGAAGGGGCCTTAAGGTACCCTTTAAATCTATGGACAATCTCGAGGCACCCCTGCTCTAATAGTTTTACATAATGCAGCATTAACCACACATAGGACACCCAACATTAGAGGTGATTTTTTCTTCCAAAGCAAATGCACTTTTTCACACTGGTAATGACTAGTATTCCAATGTTTCTCTTCTCCCCCAATTTCTCTCCATCAGTCAGTTAATGTGACCACCAATGCTGAGGGAGAGGGGCACAGGAGGGTCAAACAAGAATGCTGTGGAGACATCCTCCTTATCAACTGATGACATCATTGGTTGTTAGGATGCCATAATTTAGAAAGTCATAATTATGCATAATAAAAACCTGTGGCTTTGTGTAACTAAAATGCAGGATTCATCCACCTGCTGGCTCGTATACCATTTTTTTTTTTGCCATTTTGCCAAGGCACCCCCTGAAGAAGCCTCAAGGCACCCCAGGTTGTGTGTCAGTTTATTTCAGGAACCCTCAATAAAGCTTGCACATTCTTGAACAAAACCCTCTAAATGTGTATCAAAGCTATCCAAAGAATCCCTTATCCTTTTTACATTTCCATATAAGAATATTGTGTCTCCTTCACCAGGCTGGAGTACATGGTGAAGCTGTCAGAAGTACCTCTGGGGGGTACATGTATCGCATGCTGAGGACCACTCAGATGGATCATCTTGTAGAGAGGAAGAACTTTAATTAATCTCAGCCAGTTACATATATCAGATGATATTTTTGTGAAGTTTTTTTTTTTTTAAGTCAGACACGACCCACTCTGGTGTAACAATTTTACCAATTTGTCCGGATCATTTTGTCGACAAGTCCAGGAGAATATTTAGTTAATTAGAGCTCCTACACTGGTATCGTGCTTCCTACCTTAGTGATCATAAATCTGCGAGTATCTGAATAGAACTGGCTGAGTGGAATACTGGAATCCTTATGAGTCTTCTTAATGCATTTCAATAGCAAGTAATGGAAGTCAACAAAAATAATTTTTATTTTCTTACTTGTTTTTTCTTCTGCTGTAAATAACATTTTGAGGAGTCTCATGACTTATTCAGTGTACTGCAGTGGTCTCCAAACTGCGGCCCTTTGCCTGCTTTTATATGGCCCTCGAGACACTATTTCATCCACTTATACCAATAATGGGGCACAAATCCCCCCCTCCGCCACCAATGAACATGCACAATTCCTCACAATGACACCAATGATGGGGGGCACAATTTCCCCCAATGATACCAATGATGGGGCACAATTTCTCTCAACAACACCAACAATGGGGCCCAATGACACCAGTGATGGGACACAATTTCTCCAAATGACACCAATAAAGGGGCACAATTCCTCCCACTAGGGGTTTCTTTTTGTATTTTGCAATTCCTCCCTTAGGACCCTTTTTCTACTTCCAATGACCACAATCCAGCCCTCCTAAAGTCTGAAGGACAGTAAACTAGCCCTTTGTTTAGAAAGTTTGGAGACCCCTGCTGTACTGTATCTTCTAGATAATGTAAAATAATAGTTAGGGAGCTGTAATAGAAACAGATATACCAGTATGGACATGATGTAGCATTTACCTCCAAAGGGGCAACTGACCCAGGTTCCCCCAAAGTAGCACAGAGTCAGCAGCCACCCCCAGGAGAACTTGATTCCTCTCTGAAGAGGAAATAACAATCTCCTCAGGCCTCCTGTACATTTATCACCTCCGCAGTCACCTTCTGGACACCTCCTTCCAGGGATTGGCTGGGGTATAAAACATATTCAGCTGATCGTTTGACTCTCAGCTCATGGAAACAGCAGACTTTCTCAATTAGTCACTGCCACATTCAGTACAATGGAGCCAAAAATGTAGTCCACCTAACCAGAAGAGGGCACTGCATCCACAACAAAAATACTGTATGTTTCATTCATTATGTAAAATATCTAGATTATTGTCACATACCTGGTCAGAGGCTGGAGTGCTGAGAGGGCACCCCTTTCGGCTAAGTGCAGATCACCCCTGAAAGTGATAACAGGAGATGTACGCCCAAAGAACCACGGTTTGCTAGCTGCGTTAGGCTGAAGTACTGAGGAGATGTTCACTGAATGATTGCCGCATGAGCAGGATGTACTGCAGGGCAGAAGTACCAAGCAATACTTGGCAGTAGGGAGAACCAGGAGCAGGGTCAGGAGCCAGGCCAATAGTCATGCATGGGATTTGAGCCAGGAGCAGAAGAAAGAAGCAGAATCAGGAACAAGCCAGGGGGCCATAAGCGGGCAATCAGGCAAAAGCAAAGTCAGTAGAACAAGCCAGGGGTCAGAGCCAGGGATGGAGACAAGACAGGTCAAAGGCAAGCCAGGTCGGTAACAGGGAATCCAATAACAGCATAAGCAGGGGCACAGGAATGCTGGACGATCATCCAGCAACTTGTCTATACTTATCTGCTCTGTGCAATGGTTTTTCAGAATGCAGCCCCGATCCTCTTTTTCTGGTGTCCCCCGACAGCACTCCATGGCCCTCCTCTTCTTCGGGCGCCCCAGTGGAAAACCACTTTTCCTGGGGGCACCCGTGTGAGTTTGCTTTTGAGTCACCCTGCTGGGTCCATTGACACAGATAGTGGGACTCAGTCCCGCCCCAGTGTTTCAGCTTTTGGTTATGCACAAGGAGAGTATATCTGTGTGAGCCGGTCAGTAACCTGTTAATGCATAAAATGTGATACTAAGGCTTTGTTTACAAAATAAATAAATAACAAACATATCATACCTACCTCCACTGTGCAGGTCGTTTTCCACAGATTGGTCCCGATCCTCCTCTTTTAAGGGCCCTCAGTGGCTCTCGCAGCTCCTCCCCACACATTAGATAACCCCCTAGGAGAAGCGCTCTCCCGAGGGGGTTACCTTGCGGGCGCGCTCCTGAGTCATACATTCAACTTCCATAGATGCTGAGTGTATGACTCGGCCCCGCTCCCTGGCGCCTGCGTCATTGGATTTGATTGACAGCAGCAGGAGCCAATGGCTGCGCAACAGTGGTGAAATCATCCATCTAACAGTAGGTGTATTCTCACCAAGCTGTGCTGCTTGCATGGATCACAGAACTGGCTGTACAGAGTTACAAAACCTTTGTCAGGTTAATCTTTCCCATATATGTATTTCATTAGCTTAGAGCTACTTGCTTGGATTTACCATTTTTTTTATTTATTCAGATTATTATTTTAAACTTAGTCAGTTTTTGCAGTATACATCTGCCCACCTTTGCCGGAGAAAACATGGTGTCAGTTACTTTGGCGTTCAAAGTCAGAGCCCGCACTGGAACAAGAATGAATTATTAAATACGAAGAGCTGAATTGGCCCACAAATGTCACCAATCGTTGCCTCTTAGACCCGCTCAGTGGGTCGCTTGTCATTTAATTTTCCTGACATCGGGAACATTCTCCTTGTTCTCAGCGGCAGATGGTTCTGACATTTGTCAACAAACTTTAAATAAACAATCTCAGATCCCGACACCGCACAGCGCGGCGCCGTCACTGACACGTCTGGCTCCTGAGACCAGATGAACCAGGATGCTCCAGATGTTGTTGGCTGATCCGAACCACAGGCCCTTAATTAAAGCAGAAGCTTCATGTGAGCTGCGTCCCCGGGCTCCGGTAATGACAGGAGGAGATGCTCGCTAACCGTTTCTCGTTAGATGGTTCTGTTTCTGAGATGGTATCAATAATATGCCTGAAATACAAGGCGGTTTGCCAGAAGAAACAAGAGCTCCTTCGAGGGTTCAAATCAAGAACAACTTCTGGCAAATTTAGAAAAACAGCTTTTAAAAGTAGAATTTTTATTTTATTGTTGTTATTCAGTCAAAATGATAAAAAAGGATTTGAAGGCTTTTTAAATACCTGTAAACTGTCTTCTTAGGCCACGTACACAAGATCGGTCAAAACCGATGAAACCGGACTGAAGGTCAGTTTTCATTGGTCCAAACCGATCATGTGTGGGCCCCATCGGTCAGTTATCCTTCGGTCAAAAAAAAGAGAACTTGCTTTAAAATTTAACCGATGGACGCCAAACCAATCGTTAGTATGCAAAAGCATCGGTTAAAAAGCCGTGCATGCTCAGAATCAAGTCGACGCATGCTTGGAAGCATTGAACTTCGTTTTTTTCAGCACGTCGTTGTGTTTTACGTCACCGCGTTCTGACACGATCAGTTTTTTAACCGATGGTGTGTAGGCACATCAGACCATCAGTCAGCTTCATCGGTTAACCGATGAAAACGGTCCTTAGAACCGTTCTCATTGGATGGACTGATCGTGTGTACGCGGCCTAAGTCAGGCCATACATAGGTCAGATTTTCAAAAGAATTTTCTTTCGAAAATCTTATCTAAGAATTTTCATTCATATTTCGCACCATTAGTGGGCTGCAGCAACAGTCGATTTTAGGCCCCTTTCACATTTGGCAGTGGAGGTGCGGTGGCGGGATAGCAGCGCGATTTTTAGCACCGATATACCGTCGTATTTACCGTGATATTCGGCCACTAGCGGTGCAGTTTTAACCCCCGCTAGCGGCCGAAAAAAGGTTAATACTGCCCGCCTGGTATTACCGCGGTTTCCCATTGATTTCAATGGGAAGGAGCGGTTTAGGAGCGGTAAACACCCCGCTCCTATACCGCTCCAAAGATGCGGCTAGCAGGACTTTTGGAGTGGTCCTGCTAGCGCACCGCTTCAGTGTGAAAGCCTTCGGGCTTTCACATTGAAGCCTGCAGGGCACGATTTTTTCAGGCGGTATAGCAGCGCTATTTTTAGCGCTGAACCGCCTGAAAAACGTGTCAGTGTGAAAGGGGTCTTAATGCGGCCGTAGAATTTTAATAATCAGACATTTTTGATTTTTTTTTTTAAACTAACAATTTTTCTAATCAATGATGGGAGAAACGGGTGAGAAATGTAATCGAAAAAGAAATGCGCATGTGCAAGAAAAGTGAATTCCCGGAAAGAAAAGAAGATTCCCAGACACAAAAACTCTTTTCTGTAGGAACATGAGGTGAAATTAAAGGTTTTAAACAGAGAAAATATGTAGCGCTTAACCATATATAGAATAAAAAGAAAACAAAACCAATAGTGTAAGCTAAAACACCATAGGTGCACTTGAAGTGTCCTTTGAAGTGATATAAAGTCCACAGGGGTCAATACAGTGACTTGAGTGAGAGTGATCCACCACCATAGGATAAGTTGAAGAGGCTTACCAGATGAATAGTGACCACATTAGGTATACACCTATTGGTCAACTATAGCTTAAGGTTAGACGCTGTTCTCAAAAGGACTCAGAAGGGGTGAATAACAAAAGTGACCGATCGTTTGAAGAATCAGACTTAAGGTTTTCCCTCTTCTTCACAATGCATTCAGCCAAAGACATGACTCGGAAAGTCCAATGGCAAAGAAAAATAGAGCAGACATAGCGTAACTCTGATAAAAAAGTTTTACTTGAATAAACAAAAAATAGTACACTCACATTTGATATGAACAATCATGGGCGCATAAAATGTACAGGCAGTAGGGTCAATCGCTTCCCGACGCGTTTCGTTTCACAAACATCTTCATGGGGATTGTCCTACTGCATAGAGAGACCCCTAAATATATACTAAACCCCCCCAGATAATTGGCAATGAAGTAAATTGTACAGAGTGTTTCACTACTTGGTACTTCCGGGTGGGGGTAAGATGGCCGCCACGGCGTGCGTTCCAAGCCTCGCTTTGGTATAATGATAACAAAAAGCACATCAGGGCATATAAAACAGACCATCGCTACTAAATATTCCGGAATAAGACATATAAATAATTTATGGCCAAATGGGAGGAGGATGTCGTCTATTTCGAACGTCATCCATCCTTGGTCCTATGGGCCCGATACATAGACGACATCCTCCTCCTTTGGGATGGTCCACCAGAATCACTGAATGAGTATTTTCTGGCTCTGAATACCAATAAGCGCGGCATCTCTCTTACTCATACTTGGAGTTCTAGTAAGGTTGTTTTCCTTGATCTTGAGATTGAGCTACAACTACGTCAGTTCAAGTTTCAGACTCATTTCAAGGCAACAGATCGTAATAGCTACATCCCTAGAGACAGCTGCCATCACCGATCCTGGTTGGATTCGGTTCCTCGCAGTCAATTTTTGCGTTTACGCAGAAATTGCACTGACTATGAGTCCTATTCCGTACAGGCTCAGGTTTTAAAAGAGAGGTTTATTGAAAAGGGGTATGATAACTCAGTTATAGACCTGGAATTACAACAGGTGGGAACCACAGACAGGGTGTCCCTGTTATCCCATAAGCCCCCACGTGAACCTGATGGCATTTTCAAGTTCTCCTTTCTGACCTCTTACTCTACACAACATAGAGACATCAAATCTCTCATCAATAAACACTGGGATGTACTCAAGACTGACAAAGTTCTTGGACCTAATCTACCTGATAAGGCCCAAATTATCTTTAAGGGAGCTCCATCATTGAGAAATAGTATTGCTCCAAATGTTGTCGATCCACCTGTCCGCCCTGTCTTCTTTCAGGACATGAAAGGATATTTTCCATGCAAAAAATGCAATGTATGCCACTGGAATACCAGTGGTAGAACTAAATCCTTGGAATTTAGATCGACCATAACAGGACAGACTTACCCTATAAAACGCTTTTGTACATGTGCATCGACTCACATAGTGTACCTTATCACCTGCCCGTGCGGGAAACAATATGTGGGACGTACTATACGTGCATTTTCCGTACGGGTAGGTGAACATGTGGCCAAAATTATAGGTGGATGTACTAAACATACGGTACCCCGTCACTATCGGGAGTGTCATGCACGCAACCCTAAGGGTACCCAGTTCCTTATTATAGACAAATATGTAGCACCTTGGAGAGGCGGAGCCAAGACTAGGGGTGTCTCTAGGTTGGAAACCTATTGGATCTATACATTACGCACTTATGTCCCACACGGCTTGAATGTCGAGTGGGACGTGAATGCATTTATTAATCAGTCTTAAGATCATTTTTTCCTACCAGGTTTCCAGCCATCATATGTTGTTATTTTAGTATTTTTATTTCATATTATAAGTCTCACATCTTTCTGGGAATATTTTCAATTTTAATTTCAATATTTCAATATTTTGACTTAGATTTTAGGGCCTAGTATGGCTCGGTATCCCACAAACATATAAACTGGACTGTTCTTTACTGACATAGTCCCATTCTATGTTTGATGTGAAAGCTATATATTGATTTGTAATACAACAGTTCTATACAAATTTTTTTATTTTTTATCCTGTATATGAGTCTAACTATTTTATATACGTTAAGATTTTTGGTTCATGTTTCATTACCTAACCAGACGTTCTTCTCTCTTTTTTTAATATTTTAATATTTTTTAATATGTTTGTACATTTAATTGCATTATAACTTGTGATTTATTTTATGAACTTGATATCATAATATGCCCTTGTGCAGTTAGTCTCTTGGTGTATTATAGGATTTACATCTATTTGAGAGTTGTGGTGCCCCCTTTAGATCTGTCACCTCTATCTCCTTGAGACTATGGGTTAATGTTATGAATATTTGTACCCTCCCTCCCTCTCGTTGGTGCAGCGTCATCGTGCGACCCGACAGCATGTTCCGTTTCCCCGTTTGATTACGAGGCGTGGAGCGCATCGCGGTCTTCTAACCAGTGACGCGTGACGTCATCGCGCGGCACGTTCCGTTTCCTCGTTTGACAACGTGGAGTGGAACGCATCGCGGTCCTTAAACCAGTGATGCGCGACGTGCCGTGTGACTGGATGACGTCCGACGCACCATATGATTGGGTGGTTGGTTCGCGCCTGCGTCCTGTGCGCCCCTCTGCCGCGCTGCTGTGTGTGAGGCGAGGCTTGGAGCGCACAGCGGTACATACATTATAAATTTTTACATGAATGGGCCTTATATCGACTTACATCATTGTGAGTTTATTTATATGTCTTATTCCGGAATATTTAGTAGCGATGGTCTGTTTTATATGCCCTGATGTGCTTTTTGTTATCATTATACCAAAGCGAGGCTTGGAACGCACGCCGTGGCGGCCATCTTACCCCCACCCGGAAGTACCAAGTAGTGAAACACTCTGTACAATTTACTTCATTGCCAATTATCTGGGGGGGTTTAGTATATATTTAGGGGTCTCTCTATGCAGTAGGACAATCCCCATGAAGATGTTTGTGAAACGAAACGCGTCGGGAAGCGATTGACCCTACTGCCTGTACATTTTATGCGCCCATGATTGTTCATATCAAATGTGAGTGTACTATTTTTTGTTTATTCAAGTAAAACTTTTTTATCAGAGTTACGCTATGTCTGCTCTATTTTTCTTTGCCATTGGACTTTCCGAGTCATGTCTTTGGCTGAATGCATTGTGAAGAAGAGGGAAAACCTTAAGTCTGATTCTTCAAACGATCGGTCACTTTTGTTATTCACCCCTTCTGAGTCCTTTTGAGAACAGCGTCTAACCTTAAGCTATAGTTGACCAATAGGTGTATACCTAATGTGGTCACTATTCATCTGGTAAGCCTCTTCAACTTATCCTATGGTGGTGGATCACTCTCACTCAAGTCACTGTATTGACCCCTGTGGACTTTATATCACTTCAAAGGACACTTCAAGTGCACCTATGGTGTTTTAGCTTACACTATTGGTTTTGTTTTCTTTTTATTCTATATATGGTTAAGCGCTACATATTTTCTCTGTTTATATTGTGTTTTGCTAAATTGATCACTTAGTTATGTTGGCTGCTTTAGTGTTTTAGTAGCGCGGTGAGTGTATATACCTAGGTATTTACCAATTTTTCTCGAAATTAAAGGTTTTGTTGGTTGAATTTCTAAATCCATCCGTTTACAAAACACAAATTTTCGGATTTTCAACAGAAAATTATTTCGAAATTCGACCATGTATGGCCTGCCTAACTCGCATGCCCCATGCCAGCTAAAAGGAGCCTTCCAGTGGGAGTGTCTAATTTAAGCTTGCTGGAAGGAGGAGATACTGGGAAGGGCCAACAAGTTAAGCAAGTCAGAAAAATACCAAGAAACAAAATTGGGAGTTTTGAGTTGCCAAAAAAATCTAATCAAATTGATAATACAAATTTAATAATTTTTTTTAAACGTACATTGTTAAAAAAATCAATAAAGTTTAAACCAGAACCAGAACATGAATGATCATGCGGTCACAGTACAAAAGTCGGTTGTCTCTACATGTTTCGCCATTAACACGACTTTTTCTGGAGCTTTTGTAGGACCTTTATACAATGTCGCCCAAATGTGATCAAGGTTCCAAAAGACCCTCAGGGTCTGCCAGGATGTCCAATGAGGTATCAGTGTGCCATAAAGGGGGGGGGGGCAATCACCTTAAATTCACACCCTGTTGTAATAAGAAGTCATGGAATTCAGAGGCTGATAATTATATCGCTTCTAAAGGGTATCGCTTCTTCATAGGCTGCATTAAGGTGAAAAAATATGTTTATTTGAACGGATGTAGGGGAGACTGTAGATAAACAGATACAATTTATATAGGAGGATTTGTTTCATCTCTGTTTATCACCTGAGTCCAGTCACATTGCTGGGTATATTTAGAGGTTTCATTTATAATCTGCTGGAAGGTAGAGGTGGTTGGATAGGCTTGCAGGAGGAATCGGAGAGTATGGGTTTTGTGGTAGATAGCTGACATTTTTTATTGGCTTTCAGTGGGAAGGGTTGCTGTGTACACTGAAAAAAGGTAAAAGTGCTGGAAAGTGGTGAGCATGCAGGAGGGATAAAAACAGGGAGGGTGTGTCGCCTAAAGAGTAGGAGGCGGGGCATTGACACAAGCTACATTGTATGGGGCAGCACAGTGGGTAAGTGGTTAGCAATTCTGCCTAGCAGCACTAGGGGTTGCCGGTTCGAATCTCAACCATGGCATGACTTGCCTGGAGTTTGCATGTTCTCCCTGGGCTTGGATGGGTTTCTTCCGAGTATCCCAGTTTCCTCTCACACTCCAAAGACATGCTGGTAGGTTAATTGGCTACTGTCTAAATTGGCCCTAGTATGTGTATGTTTGAGTGTGAGTTAGGGACCTTAGATTGTAAGCTCCTTGAGGGTAGGGACTGATGTGAATGTACAATATATATGTAAAGCGTTGCATAAATTGATGGCACTAAATAAGTACTGTATAGCATGGCAAGGATAATGGATCACAAACGTGTACAAGAGTCTCATATATGTCACTTTACAATTCACTGGGCAAGTTAAATAGTTACAGATATAAATAGTAAAAATAACATAATTGTGAAAATGCTAATCCGAATGCTGTATTAGTAACACAATAATATAACAATAATAATATAAAAAATGTCCTTTTATGTTGCGTGTCTAATCCTAGAAGAGTCACACGTGAATTTCTTCTCAGGGACAGAAGAGACATCAATGCCCTGTAGGGGGTGACATCAAATATAAGAAATCACACACTATTTCTCCCCCAATACCAGATGTTTACTCCTACTGATGCAAGGAAAATTTTCACTCCCACTGGCACTTAGAATGTTTTAAGACCCCTGCCTTAGACCATTCAGAGTATTTTCAGTAATATCAATCATATCCTTTCTGGTCCGGCAGTCCCACAAAATGAATGGGTCTGATATGGGACAGAGACCAGGAACAAAATACCTGCAGCCGTGGCCAAACGTTTTGAGAATGATACAAATATTAATTTTCACAAAGTCTGCTGCTTCAGTGTTTTTAGATTTTTTTTGTCAGATGTTACTATGGGATACTGAAGTACAATTAAAAGCATTTCATAAGTGTCAAAGGCTTTTATTGACAATGACATGAAGTTTATGCAAAGAGGCAATATTTGCAATGTTGACCCTTGTTTTTCAAGACCTCTGCAATTTGTCCTGTCATGCTGCCAATCAACTTCTGGGCCACATCCTGACTGATGCCCGCTCATTCTTGCATAATCAATGCTTGGAGTTTGTCAGAGTTTGTGGGGTTTTTAGTTCATCTGCCTCTTGAGTATTGACCACAAGTTGGATTGTTTTGGGGAGTTTCATGGCCATGGAACCAAAATGTCCATGTTTTGTTCCCCAAGCCACTTACTTATCACTTTAGCCTTATGGTGAGGTGCGCCATCATGCTGGAAAAGGCATTGTTCCTCACCAAACTGTTCTTGGATGGTTAGGAGAATTTGCTCTCGGAGGATGTTTTTGTACCATTCTTTATTCATGGCTGTGTTCTTAGCCACTCCCTTGGCTGAGAAGCCCCCCCCACACATGAATGGTCTCAGGATGCTTTACTGATGGTATGAAACAGGAGTGATGGTGGTGCTCACCTTTTCTTCTCCAGACAAGGTTTTTTTTTCAGATGCCTCAGACAACCGGAAAGGGGATTCATCACAGAAACAGATTTTACCCCAGTCCTCAGCGGTCCAATCTCTTTTGCAGACTGTCCCCAAAGTTTTTCCTGGAGAAAAGTGGTTTCTTTGCTGCCCTTCTTGACACCAGTCCATCCTCCAAAAGTCTTCTTACTGTGTGTGCCGATGTCCTCACACCTGTCTGCTGCCATTACCAAGCAAGCTCTGCACTGGTGGTGCCCGATCCCGCAGCTGAATCATCTGTAGGAGACGGTCCTGGCACATGCTGGACTTTCTTGGGCACCTTGGAGCCTTCTTCACAAATGCAGTGGACATGTTTTTTTATGGGATTAAGTTCATTTTTATGGCAAAGAGGGATTTTGTAATTAATTTCAATTCATCCAATCATTCTTCATAACATTCTGGGGTAGATGCAAATTGCCAGCATAAAAATTGAGGCAGCAGACTTTGTGAAAATTAATATTTGTGTAATTCTGAAAACTTTTGGCCACGGCTGTACCTTTTCACAGGCTGATTGGGGGCCATTCAGAAGCATAGCCTTGTCGGTTGGATGAAAGAGCTGACTTTGAATTCCGTAGAATTTGCCACCAATATGATCTATGGAAATGAAGCACACCAGCCATGGTAATGGCAGATGTTTGCCGTTATGATTGAGTAGCATATATGACACCTCCTGTACAACTAAACGGGAAATTTAATTAAACTATACATGTTTGAATCGACCCAATTATAGTTTACACATCAGTCATTGGCAGTGTCTCACAGACCCGTGAAAGCGATCGGAAAATTCATAGGAACAGCAAACGCTTCGTCAATTTTTTTTACACTTGATTAAAATCCAAAGAACACAAATGGAGTAAGATTTATGGTCCTTGCTCGCTGCGAAGACTGATTATCTAATATTGGAATATGAATTTGTTCAGTCATTGAGAAATAGTGATTAAACAATGATGGCTTTTTCCTGGTTGCTCATTGATTAAGTTTTCAGCGCCAAGTGTTTTTCCTCTAAGGAATGAATGTCAACCACCTGATATTAAGGGGGTCGGAGATGATGGAGGGAAAAGGCTGCTGTTTAAATCAATTGACTTCATTGCTCGTGTGAATTTAGAAATAAGGTTTAGAAAAAAATGATAATTGCAAATAAGGAAAGTAGTAAGGCCGACTCAATTGTAAAAACAAGACAGACGATCTAAGAAAACATCTATTTTATGTTTTTTTTTAATTAGTGTCGATACAATCATTGAATCCACGTTTCTGTAAATCAGTCTGCTGCCTAGACTCTATTAGCCTAACTTGGTACAATGGGCAGTATGGTGAAATACAATACAACAAAAAGAAGGAAAGAGATCCTGACACCATATCAGCTACACGTCAAGCCTTAAAAAGTCCAACCAATATCCAAACGGCTGAGTCTGCTCCAAGTGTGCTGTGCAGGTCACCAAGGCTGCTACACCATCACTGCTGCACTGAATAGCAAACCCACTAGCGCGGTATGTGTGGGCTACTGTAATCCACCAGGCTGGCGTGCACTCCAGTCCAAGTTGCTCTAGGGCAGCCATGTGAATGGGAAAGGAGAGGCAAAGGGTGACACCATGTTGACGCATTTCGTTCAGGGGGCTTCCTCAGGATGTATACCAAATATAGGTGGAGTTGTGTTAAAGGGAAAGGGGGGAGGGATTGTCTGCTGTAGTTCAGTTAGTTTTTTGGATGGGGGGGGTTTGTGGGGCTTGGGACTGGGTGATCTGGGGCGATGACATCTACCCACTCATTGTTATAGGGATAGGCACTGCCATATTCTCCCAGACACACTTTTTCTTTTTAGAATAATAGAATATTAACCGACATTTATTAATAATTTTACATTCAGGAATCTCCCTTGCTACAGGTATTGCTGGCTGTTGCTGTCCCAGGTTGAGTGCAATTCATATCACTCCGCCTGTGACAGGCGAAGCATTGGCTTATGCGACACTGTTCCCTCCACAGCCATGCTTCCTCTAGCACTGGCCCCATTCAGAACTCTGATGTTCTGGGATGGCGAGTCGTGAACCCATGATCTGGGCTTGCCAACACACAGCAGGTTATGGGCCACAGTGGGCTCCAGTTGGGCACCCCTGATTTAACTCATACTAATACATTGAGTTCCTTTACCACTAAATGGCCTTGTACTCATTTTCTAGTATTAGCTCCATACTAAGTCAAAAGTATCTGTGCATGTGACTCTCTAAATGTCTGCAGTGATTTATTTTCAATCAGGTGTGCCAGTGGGGCTGAGGATGTTGTTGGAGTCGATTCACAGAACAGAGAATCCAAGTTACCAAGCAGCTCCTTTGCGGGTGGCACTACAAAAAAAATATTTTTTTCTGGTACAGTAATTTTTATTGTTGCACATTAAAGTAGCAAGATGGTTTTCCATGCAGGGATTATACAACAATGAACGGAAAACAAGGCATATACAGTAGGCGTGAGTAATATCTTGTGCAACGGAACATTTTAAACAGAGAAAAATGTCAACTTACTGACCTCACCGATGGAGCTGTAGGTCCCCATAATTTGCCTAAGCCCGAAGGCCTAGGGGAATATCATTAGGATACAAGAGGGTCAAACCGGTAACCCGGTCACTGAAGAAGAGGAGGGAAAAAAAAGGGCAGGGGGAAGGATGAGAAGGGGGAAAGGAAGGGAGAAGTTCCCAAGGAGGGAAGGTGGCAATTAGAGGAAAGAATAGGGAAAGGGGGTACTGCAGGCTTGGGTGGTGTTATCATCCATTATAGAATAAACAGACTGGTAGGATGAAGGGTGGGGAGGGCATACGAATACCAGGTGGCCCACACTTTAAGAAATTTAGCATGCGAATCATGTAAGATACTAGACATTTTTTCATTAATCATCATGGTGGTCATGTTGCCCTTCTGATACAGAAGGTGTCTTCCAGGCTTTAGCTGTTACACATTTGGTGGCTGTGAATAGGTAAGTTGCAAGCTTCTGCTGATAGAAGAATAGGCCCTGAATCGGGCAGTGCAATATGGCGAGTTTCACATCTTTTCGGATAGGTATATGGAATATGGGTATATAGAAGCCTGAATACTCTGGACCAGAATCCTGTTAGACCTTTGCAGGACCACCAGATGTAAAGTACATTACCACGTTGACCGCAGGCCCTGAAGCATCTGTCACTGTATGATGGGTTCAAACCTGGAATACAGGTTGGGACACAGTACAGTACCACTTCAAAAGGGCCTTGTAGGCTGCCTCTAGCGTTGTCATGTTAAAAGAACATTTAGCTATGGCAGACCAGGCCTTGTTCCATTCCTTGGGGTCGATAGAGGTTCCCAGATCTCGATCCCAACTGGATCTGTAGAAGGTTGATGAGGAAGGGTCATAGCAATCAGGAGTGAATAGATCAGGGAGATAGTGCCCGGGGTCGTTAGAAAAATGTTTTACTTTTTTCAACATTTATTCTGCTCTATAGATTCCCAAAATATATGTTATAGTGAATAGGTAAGTTGCAGGCTTCTGATGATTTGAGAATAAGCCCTGAATCGGGCAGTGCAATAGGATGAGTTTCACATCTTTACGGATAGGTATATGGAATAGGGTGTTTAGGAGCCCGAAGACGCTGGACCAGAATCTCGTTAGATGCTGGCAGGACCACCATATGTGAAGTACATCACCATGTTGCCCCATTGGCCGCAGCCTCTGAAGCACCTGTCGCTGTATGATGGGTTCAAACCTGCAATTCGGACCGGGACCCAGTACCACCTCAAAAGGACCTTGTAGATGGCCTCCAGCGTTGTCATGTTGAAAGAACATTTAGCTATGGCAGACCAGGCCTTGCTCCATTCCTCTGGATTGATAGAGGTTCCCAGATCTCAATCCCAACTGTATCTGAAGGAGGTTAAGGAGGAAGGGTTAATACAATTCACAAGTGAATAGATCAGGGAGATAGTACCTGGGGCGCCAGGGCATTCATTCTGCTGTATAGTTTCCTAAAATATATGTTATAGTGAGAGTGATCTGATAAAGAGAGAAACATGAGCCAGGTTATGTGTTTTCCATGCAATTCTCTGAAAGGTGGTGGAAAGAATGTGTGGAGGAGCTGGTAGAGTTAACTACTTTGTAAATAAGAAATAAGTTGAGACTGGGAAGATATGAAATGGATGGAGTATTACTGTTTAATGCAGCGCTTGGCAGGCGGAGCGCAGCCGATACGCAGATCATTAATTATTGTTATGGCTTCAGGGAACACACCGAGGAAAAGAGCTTGCTGGGAATTCCCACCAGCCTCACAGGCCGAGTTCTTCATTACTGCTTGAGCTGCCTTGGTTCGCAAAGTTCCCCAAGCTCCATGGTGACTTGTAAAGCGGAGTTATCTTATTAGAAACATCTGTAGCCCATGCAGCTTTAAATTTTCATAGTCATGCGTGGAGCTGTAATGAGAGCCAATGATGCCTCAGTGACCCTTGAAATTCATACTGTTACAGCAGAGGTACTTTTCTTCCCAGCTGCCAGCCATTGGTGTTCAGCACTGGGAACACATTTAGCAAACGTTTTAGAAAAAGGGCAAATTGATGTGTGGATTTCATCCCATTTTCTGTCTTATGGTATCAGATGAATGGCACTAGCTCACATTTGCAGGGCAAGAAATGTGGACAAACGGTATGGGAGCGATGGGTATTAATAATTTGTCGTTTTAAACCGGCAAAGGTTTAAAAGTAAACGACTGCTAGTAGGATCCTTCACAGACTGTCTTCACTGTATTGATTAGAAACTCTGTCACCAAACGAATGCCTATATGAAGTTGGACATCTTTAACCAATAACAATTAGCACTGTTTATCATTTTGGACTATTTTTTTCTTTTTATGATCTTTATTAATGTATTTGCTCTATGCGTCTCACGACCATTCGATTTTAAATAGCTGCTATTTTTGTCGCTATATATCCCTTATAAGGGAAGTATATAGATATTTGAATTTTAGTCTGCTGCTTATTTAAAATTAATTTGTAATTATTTTATACAATTAGATTAATTTTTTTGAAACTACTCTGCACTGAGGCGCTGAGATGTGTCACTAGGCCTGGTTTTGCACAAATTTGTCAACTATGTAAGAATGTCAGACTTTTTTTTATCTCCCAACATTCTGCCCATGCGTACGGAGCTTTAGAACTCTGCACATTGAGTAAATTGAATATTACATCGGTAGATTCCAGAGACGTTTGATATGTACGGCTTTTTCTAAATGTAAGATTTTTAGCCAACATGGTGCAGCATCTGAAGAAAGCCTCTTCTTATGCCTGGGGCTCTGCCCACTTCCTCCAGCTGCAAAACCCATCTATTTAGCCTCGTCTTTCCCAGAAAAGCCTTTGACAGGGGCCCTAATCAACTGTTCTTATTAAAGGCATAACAGGAGACGGTGCCCAGATAGAGCACTCTAATGAAATGGCCACACTCAGCAATCAGCGGAGGAATCCAGTGCATTGTGTGCGGAAAAGAAGGAGTGTTGTCTTGCGGGTGATCAGGAGTATTTGCAATCAAGTTGTGGAATCCAAATACTCACACACAGGAAACACGTACACATCTTAGTGGCTAGAATAATCCTTATTATAAGCGTGATTGTAATTATAGGTTGCGCCATTCTTCCACACACACACATATTCATCCATGCGGAAACATATTCTGTAGCAGGCAAATAAAAGAGGTGAGAAATGTAGACTAGAACAAGCAATGGTTGCAGTAAGAGAACCATGGGTTAAGTTTATCTGGTAAAGATGAACTCAACTCCAGATGTTTACTCTAGCCTTTACCAGTATGTAAGTGGGGTACAGCGTGGTGTGGCGGCAATAATTTACACAGTCAGGTGTAATATAAAGCTTGTGGGTCGGTGGGACAGCTACTGACTTAGTTTTCAAAAACGTGAAGAAGCAGCTTCAAGCCGAACCAACGGCGTCTGTTGAAAGGGGACATAATGCAGCCTAGCCATCTTGTGCCCAATCAGGAATGTATCCAGAGAGATGCAACCCTACGCTTTCCCTCCTCAACACAAACCTTTCTCTATCGCTAGTTCTGTCCCTAACAGAAAGGGTACCTTTCCCTACACTACCCACTCGCATAAAGCGTGCCAAACTAAGGGGCCGAGGGCTTAAATAGACTCTACCACACCTAAGATGGCCCCCAGAGTCGGCCTCTCCCCCTGCATTGCTGCCGCGGTTGAGCACCACCTGCAGTGGAGACAGCAGACTGCACCTGCCCACAAGCAGAGAAGTTTAGCTAAATCAATATAGAATCTTTAAAAATTCTATAAATGTAAACAAGTAAAAAGAAGAGCTTGAAGCATAGATAGAATCTGATAGACTCTTCAGCATATGACACTTCCTTACTGGCCACTGCGTTAACATACATCCTCGGTATGCAACTTAATAGATCATACCAAAATGAGGGACAGACGAGGAGGAAAGAGGGACAGAGGAACTTTGTTCCAAATCAGGGACAGTCTTTCAAAATCAGAGACAGTCCCCCGAAATTTAGGGACAGTTAGGAGCTATGTATTAGATGTGCATCCTTGTAGCTATAAAGAATCCATTTTCAACAAGAGTACTAAGGAGCCCTGGGGTTTCCTCAAGAGATAGTTAGGATTTCTGGCTGCCACTGTAAGGGCCTCAAATGTAAAGAGTATTTTTGCACTGTCCCCCAATAAACTGGTCTTACTAGGGGTACCCTGAGACCTTTCCAGGGTTCCTCTAGGGTAAAAAGGGCAAGTTGCCTAGCAGCCATCAGGTGGGAGTAATACAGGCAGTAGGCAACCCTATCCAATATGCAGGGGGAAAAAAATTGTGCTAAAAAGTGTATTATTCATACCAGTGGTCTCCAAACTGCGGCCCTGGGGCCGGATGTGGCCCTTTAGTTGTCTTTATTTGGCCATGGGGGGACTAGTCCTTCCACTTATATGATACACCGTTCTACCAACTGATTCCAGCAATGGCTAAAGTGTTCTGGCAACCCTATCTGCAACAGCGACATGGACAAAAATACAGTAGGTGAACCCTACTACGCCCCCCCCCCCAAACACACACGTGAACATATGTTCCGTCTTGCGAATGTGTGTATGCAGAACACGGTGTGAATGGCGGCTCTTTGCACTTGACTCCTGCCTTGTTTTACAAACTCGTCGTGGTCTGAAAGAGTTTCTGCACCTTCCCCGCAGACTGTTCTCTGGGATCCATTCTTAGAAAACAGAAATCGATGTGTATGTGAACGAATGAGGTCCTGTCCCATAAAACAAAATGAGTCGGTACAACCATTGCCCGCCGTCTTCGTCACTGATTACTTTCTCAGTGACTATTAGGTTTTGAGCATGGAGAGAGCGTAATAAGAAAATGATGGAAGGGTAATACTGGGAATAGAGGTGCCGCTGTTAATGTGACACTCTCCAGGATGTATGGATGCCGTTGGCATTTTCTACAGGATGGAAACACTAGGGCCCCTAACTAACAGAAAGCAGTCACCTTTGACAACGGTGCTACGGAGCCAGTGATTCTATGGGCCTAATCAATGGCCCACAATTTTTTTCGATACATCACTGCCTTACTTTAACTGACAATTGCGTGTTCGTGCGCCGCTGTACCCAAATAAAATGTGCCTTTTTTTCTCATACAAACAGAGCTTTCTTTTGGTGGTATTCAATCACATCTACGGTTTTTGTGCTATAAACAAAAAAAGACCAAAAATTTTGATACTTGCACAAAGTCTGTGATTTTGTAGGATTAGAGTCAGGTGTTTAGATAACCAATTATACCAAGCAGGTGCTAATGATCATCAATTTCATATGTAGGCTGAAACAGTCATTACCTGAAACAGGAACAGCTGTGTAGGAGGCTTAAAACTGAGTGAGGAACAACCAAACTCTGCTACTAATGTGAAGTTATAGAAGACCATTTCATGTCACAGGTCATACACCAGGGATGCCCAACCTTTTGAAGAGTGAGGGCCACTTAAGTGACTTAGTAACTAATTACGGGCCACAATGAGCAGAGTGGGCGGATGACAGGTCTGTGTCCACTCTGCATATGTAAAACAGACACAGACACGGCCCACTCTACTCTATGGGCCCTCTGATCCGATAAGATGAAAGAATCCACTTCTGTTTTTTAGCAGACACAAGTCTTTTTACATCTGCCGCTCCATAGAGGTAAATAGAGGGTCCGATTGGGTCAGACCAATCGTGTGAAAGGGGCCTAAGGCAGTCTACCCACACTGTGGGTGCAGCACAGTGCACCTGTGGCTTTTCTGTGGGTTAGCTACACTTTGCCATAGAACTCTTATCACTGAAAGCGCACCAAATACACAGGTAAAACCAGAAGTCTATGGCTCAGTGCAGATAGCCTGCAGGTGCACTGCGCTACACCTGCAGATCAGTTTGAAAGCAGCCTAGAAACCACTGCAGAACAAATATGCCCATATGTACACTGATTTTAGTAATAAACATACTTTTAATAACAGTCTTCCATTCGCACATCACCAGCTGTTGCTGTCCCAGGCAGAGTGTGCGTTTTGGTATCACTCCGCCTATACAGGAAGCATCGGCTAATGCAGCTCTGCTCCGCACCTGCTTGCACCCGCTGGCTTCATTCACAACACTGATGCTCTGGCATGGCGGGTCGGTAACCTGCAATCTAGGCTTGCCAGCCCGCCATCCCAGAGCAGGAGGTTGTGGGCAACATCAGAAGGCTTTGCGGGCCACATGTGGCCCCCCGGCCACTGGTTGGGCACCCCTGTCATACACAATGGCAAGACTGAGCACAGCAACAAGACACAAGGTAGTTATGCTGTATCAGCAAGGTCTCTCCCAAGCCAACATTTCAAAGCAGACTGGTGTTTCAAGATGTGCTGCTCAAGCTCTTTTGAGGAAGTACAAAGAAACGGGAAATGCTGAGGACCATAGACGCAGTGGTTAGCCAAATAAATTTAATACAGCACATGAAAGACACATCATGCTTACTTCCCTTCCAAATATCCAGCAGCACCATAAGCACAGGACTGGCGGAAACCAGTGGGACCCAGGTATACCCATCTGCTGTCAAGAGAAGTCTGGCCATAAATGGTCTTCATGGAAGAATTGTGGCCAAAAAGTCACCATACCTCCGAAAAGACATCTGCAATTCGTTTCGGTCTGAATACAAATTCAGACAAATTTTTGGTTATTCGAAGATTAGGATGTATAGTAACAAATTTAGTTAAAAACTGTTAACATTTAAATGTACAATAATAAGTGTCTTCAGGTAACAGTGAAGCATGGTGGAGGTTCCTTGCAAGTTTAGGGGCTGCATTTCTGCCTATGGAGTTGTAGATTTGGTTAGGATCAATGGTGTCCTCAGTACTGAGAAATACCGGCAGATACGTCTCCATTACACCATACCATCAGGTAGGCGTGCAATCAACCCCAAACATACAGCCAATGTCATTAAGATCTATCTTCAGTATAAAGAAGCACAAGTAGTCCTGGAAGTGATGATTTGGCACCCACAGAGCTTTGATCTTAACATCAGGAAGTCTGTCTGGGATGACATGAAAAGAAGGATTTAAGGCAGCCGACATACACAGAAGATCTGTGGTTAGTTCTCCAAGATGTTTGGAACAACCTACCTACCGGGTTCCTTTAAAAACTGTTAGCTAGATTCAGGTAGGGCGGCGTATTTGTAAGCGGGCGTAGCGTATCGAATATACGCTACGCCGCCGCAAGTTAGAGAGGCAAGTGCTGTATTCACAAAGCACTTGCTCCCTAAGTTACGGCGGCGTAGTGTAGATTTGCTGGCGTAAGTCTGCGTAATTCAAAGTAGGTGGAAGGTGGGCGTGATACATGTAAATGCATGTGCCGGCCGTGGATGTATCCCAGTGTGCATGCTCAAAATCACGTCGCAAATAGTCAATGCTTTCGACGTGAACGTAACATTCGCCCAGCCCCATTCTGAATCGGCTTAAGCAAACGACGTGAAATTCGACGGCTGTTCCGACGTCCATACTTAACATTGGCTGCTCCATCTTTTTGGTGGTTTATCTTTATGCCTGAAAAACGCCTTACGTAAATACGTAAAAGGCGTAGCTTACTGCGACGGGCGTACGTACGTTCGTGAAACGGCGTATCTTGCTCATTTGCATATTTAGCATGGGAACGCCGAATGCGTCCAGCGTAACTATGCGCCCAGGATACGCCGACATAGGCAAGTTACGTCGGACGGCTGAAGCCATGTTTTTCGGCATATCTTGCTTTCTAAATCGGCATAAAGATGCGACGGCGCACATTTGTACTTACGTCGGCGTATCTCGAGATACACCGGCGTAAACCTTTCTGAATCTAGCTATGTGTGTGCAAGTCTACCTAGAAGAAGGGAACGGGTGGTCACCCCAAATATTGATTTGATTTGGATTTCTCTTCTGTTCATTTACCATTTTGTTAATTGACAAAAAATAAACTATTAACAATTCTATTTAAGAAAAAAGAGAACCATTTTATTTACAGGTAGATGTGTGGCCACAGCGGAAATAAGTTGCAATGAGGTTTGACATTTGGTTCCCAGAAGCACCATAAAAAAAAGTGATTCTCCATTCCATTTGGCAAAGTTCAGAAGCTAAAAGGTTGCAGGCTTATTTTTACCATATGTGTTTAAAAATAAATCAAGCTGTTCTCTTTTTCCCCTTTTAGAAATATGTATTTTTTCAGAGCCTTTCCTGGAGTTGGATAATGATATAATGATTTAGCAGAAGAGACTTGCGGCAGTTTTTATGCTCCTGATTACCTTCCTGTCTCATTTTTATCTTGTCGGGTTGAGGTTCAGTGTGTGATGGCTCAGTAACCCCCCTGTGCCCTGCAGCTCTTAGCTCACTTCATGTGTCCGCACCACTGGAAACACTTTTCTGAACCACTGACTGACAGCGGGGGCCAATCAGCTTCTGGCGTCTGGGATATAATGGCTTGCTAGTGATAGGAGTGAGTGCTGACTATACATCTGCCAAAGGTTTGTGAGCCTGAACACACTGTCATGAGGACTTCCTGACTCAGTCATATTCATTTTGTAGATGTGTAGCTGACACCATTTGTAGATCTGTACTGAGAATGTGAGACCATTCAAACCTTTAGTGATTTATTCATTAACTACTTGACCACCAGAATATTTTACCTTCATGACTAAAGCCTTTTTTGCTATTTAGCACTGTGCTATTAACTAGCAAGTGCGCGGTCATGTAACACTGTACCCAAATGAAATTTATATAACTTCTTTCACACAAATAGAGCTTTCTTTTGGAGGTATTTTGTCACCTCTGTTTTTTTATTTCTTGCAATATAAAAAAAAACTGACCTATTCTGGTACTTGGTCCATATATACAGTAGATTGGACACAGGCACCATGTTCATACTTTTGAGTCTATATGCCACCAGAATAAAATTAAAACAAAACAATCCATCTTTCTAAAGCTTTGCCAAGCTCTAACTGCAGCTGTCTTCAGTCGTTCTTTGTTTGTGGGTCTTTCTGCCTTTAGTTTTGCTTTCAGAAATTGAAATGCATGCTCAATTGGGTTAAGACAGTGTTTCTCCACTCCAGTCCTCAAGGCCCCCCAACAGGTCAGGTTTTCAGGATTTCCATTATTTTGCACAGGTGATTTGATCAGTTTCACTGCCTTACTAATTCCCACAGCCTTTTCATCTGAGGGAAATCCTGAAAACATGACCTGTTGGGGGGGCTTGAGGACTGGAGTTGCGAAACACTGGGTTAAGATCAGGTGACTGACTCGGTCATTGCAGAATACGCCACTTCTTTTCAAAAGCTCCTGGGTTGCTTTTGCAGTGTGTTTTGGATCATTGTCCATGAGTACTGTGAAGCGTTGTCCAATCAACTTTGCTGCATTTGTCTGAATCTGGGCTGAACACTGCAGAATTCATCCGACTTCTTCTGTCTCCTGTCACATCATCAAAAAACACCAATGACCCAGTGCCACTGGAAGCCATGCATGCCCATGCCAACACACTGCAAGCTCCACCATGTGGCCACAGATGACATGTTATGCTATGGATCATGAGCTGTTCCAAGCCTTTTCCACACTTTTTTCTTCCTGTCATTTTGGTACAGATTAATCTTAGTTTCATCCATCCAAATAATGCTTTTCCAGGACTGGTCTGGCTTTTTTAAAGGTTTTTAAACAAAGAATTATCTGGCTTTTTTATTCTTCAGGCTTATGAATGGTTTGCCCTTGTGGTGATCCCTCTGTATTTTCTCTCTTTATGTTGTAGACTTTGACAAAGATATGCCCACCTCCTGGAGAGTGTCCTCCATTTGTCTGGATGTTGTGAATGGGGATGTATTTACCATAGAGAGGATCCTGCGATCACCCACCACTATTGTCTTCTGTGGAATGTCCAGGCCTTTTTATGCTGCTGAGCTCACCAGTGATTTCCTTTTTCCTCAGAATGTACCAAATTGTTGAATTGGCCACTCCTAATGTTATTGCTATCTCTTTGGTGGATTTAATTTGTTTTTGAAGCCTTACAATGGCCTGTTGCACTTGTGTGAACAGCTCCCTTGATCGCATGATGTAGGTTCACAGCAGTAGTTTCCAAATACCACACTTAGAATCAAATCCAGACATTCTGCCTGTGTCTAAATAAGAAAGAACATAATGCAGCGTACACACGATCAGACTTTTGCCCAGCCAAATTGGAATTCCATCGGAAGAAAATAGAAAATGTTCTATATCTAAACTCCGATGGAATTCATTGGAATTTCCAATGAAAAAACTCAGATAGGGCTTCACACGATCGTGTGTACGGGGCATAACTGTATACTAATTGCATTTAATGGTATATCGTTTCTTATAGATTGATAACCAGATTAAATGGTGAACTTTATTATTTGACCGAGGTGTTTGACTGGAAAGGCTGCAATATGAGATCACATCAGCGCTCAGTCCTCTTCTGCAGCCCTTGTCCTCCTCTGTGTAATTACCGTTGCATTTGTTTTTATTTTGATCTGATTTCACAATGCTCAGATGACACTCTTTTCTTTGTTTGAAAATGAAGCCCCCGGTTCCTCTTCCACCTGTGGATCCAGCCCATCTATTATTCATAGGGTGCACCTTCTTCTGTTGTACAGACAAGGCTCAGGCGTGGGGTGCCGCTCTATGGGAGCACACAATTACTTGTTACATGAAAAGCACGACTTTTATTCTCTCTGGACATCTGTGCCTCCCGACCTCAGCACTCTACAATAGAAATGTGGAAAGAATGTCATCTTCGTCGCAGGCAGGTTCCCGTCTATCACAAGTAATGTGACAATAACAGAAGAAAAATGTACTTGCAGAACAAAATGGCTGTCAGGGAATGTAGAGTTTGTCATGTCATGTGTTGTCGTTACCCAGCTGCAGAGCCCCACTGTCCTGTGCCTTCCCAAAGTCATTATTGGAAAAAATATAAAAACTTGTTCTTCTCTTCTGACCCTCAAGAACCAAAGTCTCTGAAATAACTGTCTGTGATGTCTTTAACACCCTATCCTTACGTACATTATCTTTATTAGGTTGCCGCAAACCCAATGTGCCAATTCCCTTGTGGTTTTATCTGACAGGGAGTGTCGTATTAGGTCAGGAGTTAATAGGTGGAACGTAGGAAGTGGAATGGATATCTTTTTTAAGACTTCTCCACACCAGTGCCAGTATAACGCAGAGCAGGAGTGTATTTTTTTTAACCCTTACCTTGTACCTTTAATAGAGTTTATACAATGGGCGGGTGGGAAGGATCAGCAATCGTGTAACCACTGTGAATGGCTGTCACAGTGGTCACATGATCAGGAGCTGGTCCCACTGGCTGTTGATTGTTAGGGACTGATAGCTGTCTTTGATGGCTTGGTCTCTGTGCTGAGAAACATTGGCTGCCTGGTGACACATATGTATGGCATGTTGGAGCTAAAGTCCACCCTTTTGCCGCAGCACTTATGTGTGATTCTGGCAGCAACAGGTTAAAAGGTCCACTTTGCAGCGTTATACGGTCTCTGTCATACATTTATGAACATAGCCAACAACTTCACACACACCAGGATTTACATTGTGTCAGCTCTAAGCCAGCATATTAGTCCAGCAGCTAGATGACCATGGGTAATGCTTGAATAACGATGGTGCAGTTTCTAGAGTAAAAGCAGGCCTTGTTGGGGAGGGGAGGGGTACTCTTATTGTAGCAAGGCCCCAGGCCTTCATTGATCTAATGACAACCTCCAGGGCCAGGGATAGCTGTCATCCTTCTGTACGTAGTGGGCTGGGAGGCATGGTGGGTGCAGAGTAGTTAAAGTTATTTCTTGAATGCAAAAGAAAGTTTGTTTCTCTTAACAAACTTTTTTGGGGGGAGAGAGGGTTAGGGCCAGGACACCCTTAGGTAGTCACAAGATTAATTGGCAGACTCCAAGACTTCAACAGGAGGAGTAAGGCATCCAGCAAGACGCCACATCTACATGTGCATGAATGCTGTCTCCTATGGCAACTGTCTTTAACAGTTCCTAACACAAAACGCAATAGTTTTTTCTCTTTCACTACAATCACTCCTTGTAGTTCATCAGCCCACTGAGCATCCAGTCTCTCACTAGACCCTTTGATTCGCTGCCAAGGAATCCCTTGAGGTCCTCTAATCTTTACAGTGGTATCTTCCTAAGTGTCACCCCCCCCCCCCCAGCTCTCTGCTGGGTCCCTAGCTTGGCACCTAAGATTCCCTTTCAAGCTTCACCCCACTGGCACATTCGGTCCTTAGCTTGACACACAAGGCTGGTCTGCAAGCGCCACCTCTACCACGTAAGGTTTCCGATTTCCTCAATGTCCATGGTTGGTGAGAATGCTGCTCCGGTACGTGCTTGAGTTACTCACTGTAGTCCCTGGTAATTAGGCGGACAGTCCCTTACTGGTGACAGCTTCCCCTCTACCTCCGAACACGTCAGGTTCTCCGGCTGGCAGAACCGCCACTTTTGATTGGACTGCAAGCCGCAGTCCCAACCCTGCACTGCTCTTTTGCTTCTGGATAGGCCCTCAGACAGCCTAGCAGCCAGATGTGCCTGGGATAGACCCCATCTCTGGCCTAGCAGCCCGGGCAATACAACACATGTCCACTCAGACAGCCATCCAAGTGGCACAGAGCACAGGTCATCTGACTCCCCCCCCCAATATATACGCTCTCCCAGCAGGCCAAAGGGAAAAACCCTGCCCATTGGCCGAGATACCTCATATACCCATAACTTTACCTTGCATTGACCTTCTCATATCTAGTACCACCAAGTACACGGCCACCTAGTGATAGAAGAGAAAAGTGCAACAAGGCCAAAAGTGCAACAAGGAGGAAATCAATAGAGCCCTAAACATCAACCAGGATGACTATTCCTGGCAAGTAAATTTGTGAAGAGCATCCCTGCCTAAACTCCAGGGTGCTACATCAACATAGTCTCAGGCCCTGTACACACGATCAGTCCAAAAACCAATCGTGTCAGAACGCGGTGACGTAAAACACAATGACGTGCTGAAAAAAACGAAGCTCAATGCTTCCAAGCATGTGTCGACTTGATTCTGAGCATGCGCGGGTTTTTGAACCGATGCTTTTGCGTACTAACGATCGGTTTGGACCGATGGTCAGGCATCCATCAGTCCGATTTTACTGAAGGACAACAGACTGGTTGGCTGTACACACAGTCGGTTTGGACCGATGAAACTGGACTTCAGTCCGTTTTCATCAGTTTGGACTGATCGTGTGTACGCGGCCTAAGTATGTCAGGGCATAGTGGTCTGAACCAATGCTTCTGAGTATGCGTCGACTTGATTCTAAGCATGTGTGGATTTTTGACCGATGGACTTCCACACAGACGATCGTTTATTTCTATTGGGTTTTTTTTATCCATAGAAAAAATTTAGAACATGTTCTATTTTTTTTCACCAATAGAAAACAAACATGGGGCCCACACGCGATCGGTTTGTCCGATGAAAACGGTCCATCGGTCCGTTTTTATCAGACAAACCAATCGTGTCTACAGGGCTTTTATGTAACAGTAGGGTACGAAATGGCCTGACCAGGAATCCTCCTTGTTCCCCAGCTGGAGTCCACCTTACATTTGCATCAGAAACATCTATGCTTGAGAAAGGGGGACACGCCCCTGAAACGCGTCGTATTCATAACAATCTGGACGCTCTTTCTGGATGCATCCAGTTCAGCAGTAAGGCTGATACTTTTGGCAAGTCAGTACTGACGGTGCGGGTGGATACTGTCTTTCTTTATCATACCGGCTCAGCAGCATTTCGTATAAGGTGGCTTCCTGGGGAATAAGGACTGCCTATTCAATTGGATATGTGCTTACCTTGTTTTGTTTTTTTCAAGCTGTCCACATGTCCTTGTTGTAACATAAGGGATGGCTGCAGAGATCTAGGTGCTTATATGAGGACACTGCATTGAAGTGTACACCTGAGCACACCTGAGCATGATAACGGGATTGGTATTTTACCTCTTATGTAACGGCCTGTGAAATGGCACACAGCAATGTGTTTTTATATTATAAAGAACAGGCGGGACTTCTAATGTTTGCAGTCAGTGGTAGACGCAGCTCAGGCTCCACTGACCAGCCAAAAAGCTGTAGCTGCCTTGTTTACCCCATACAGGATGACAGAGAGAGTTCTGAATGCCTCTCTCATTTTCTTTGCTGAAGAAAAAAATTGGGCGCATGGGGGTTTTATATACAGCAAATCACAGTCTGTAAAGAATTTCTGTAGTTTCTGCAATTTCCTGTGTTTGCGAAACTCCGTAAATTGCATTTGGTTGCATCTGTTGGTTACTCATGTTGTGAAATAAATAAATAAAACCGTTAAGTGGTTCATCTTGTACCTGGCAATTTAGTTAATACAATCCTCTCTTGTGGCTGCTGATTAATTTATTTCTTTCACACGGAAACTGTACAGGACTAAGTAGATAGGGAAAAAAAAAAGACTAATTGACTCATATTCGTGTCATGATAATGCACGGCATAGAAGTTCTCAATTAAATCCCTGCCAACGAGGCCGTTCCGAAGGGACCACCGAGGGCTTCAAACCTTATTAGAGCGCCACTGTCAGACTAAGAAATGTGCCGTCACTTGGGATCAACTGGGGACTGCCTGCCAAGGGTTCCACTGTGTAAAATTAAGTCTTTTTTAACGGGATCATAAACAAGCATATAAAGAAGAAGAATCTGTTTACTAACCCTTGTCGCCCATACTATTTAATATTTATCTCCGCCCCCTCCTCGAAATCATCAGTAACAAGAATTTACTCTACCATTCCTATGCGGATGACACACAACTCTACTTTCGTATCAGCAACAAAAAGGACCATTATCTCGGACTAGAGAAATGCCTTACTCTGATAGAGAATTGGATGAGTTACCTTAATGGATCAAAAACAGAACTTCTTCTGTTCCACGCCAACCAAAAAAGACTTGCTACGACAACATGGACGCCCCCGCCCATTTTGGGACAAACCATCACCCCTAGCACCAAAGTCAAAAGTCTTGGAGTCACTTTTGACTCCGACATGACAAAGGATGCACAAATAAGTTCAGTAGTCAGCGGATCTCACCATTTGCTGCTTCTACTACTTAGACTCACTGGGGTAGATTCACGTAGAAATGCCTATCTATAGGCATGCCTAGCGTCTGGCTTTTAAACTAGGCCGCCGCAACTTTTTCAGGCAAGTGCTTTATTCTGAAAGCACTTGCCTGTAAAGTTGAGGCGGCATAGCGTAAAAGAGCCGGCCAAATTCAAATTTGGCGGGTAGGGGGCGTGTATCATTTAAATGAATCGTGTCCCCGCGCCGAACGAACTGCGCATGCACCGGCCGTGATTGGTTCCCAGTGCGCATGCTTCAAATCTCAACGTCAATCCGATGTGTAAACGACGTGAACGGCACTTACCCAAAACCCTATTTGCGAACATTGCCTGCGCCTCATATAGCAGGCATAACATTACAACGGTACTATGCTAACGCAAACAACGTAATTGAATAGCGCCGGCGGGGCGTACATTCGGGAATCGGCTTATAGGCTCATTTACATATTTTAGACGGGAACGCCACCTAGCGGCCAGCCTAAAATATGAAAATAAGATTAGACAGCGTAATAGACTTACGCATGTCTGATCTAAGGAAAATCTATACTTAACTGATTTTATGAATCAGTGGCATAGATTGGGCGCATAAAACGCAGAGATAAGACGGCTAATCTATCTCCTACCTGAATCTACCCCACTCCCTTTATCCCAAAAGAAGACATAGCAGTCGTCGTGGGAACGATAATCAACTCCAGACTCGACTATGCACAGTACCAAATTGCTCGTCTACAAGTCATCTGGAATACAGCGGCACGTCGTAACAGGTAAAAAACCATTGGAATCAATCTCTCCCTCTCTTAGGTCCCTTCACTTGTTGCCCGTAAAGATTGAATCACATTTAAGGCACTCTGCCTGACGCACAAATGTGTTCTAGGAAGTACACCCCAATATCTATGCGAAAAATTAAAAGGTCACAACCCAAATCGCATTCTCTGATCTACCAACCAAAATCTACTCCAAATACCCAATGCCCGCTACAAATCAAAAGGAGAAGGAAGATTTGCAGTCCAATGACCTTGACTATGGAACGCTTTACCAACCAGCATCCGAACGAAAGGGAATCACCAAGCCTTCATAAAAAAACTCAAAACCCATATATTCTAAAGGCAAAACATAGTAGGAAATGGATACCAAGCGCTTTGAGGCGATTCAGTTTGCATATGTAGCGCTATACAAGTTTCTCACTCACTCACCTACCAAGGACAACACTCTCTGCTCTCTGTTTTTCTGGGATCTACCGAAGGTGCTACTTAGACCAGGGATATCTAGGATAAGTAGAGATGTGCTGAATTTTTTTTTTATTACTTTACAGTGCAAATCTAAAAACCCTTTTTATTTTTATTGTGTAAGTCGACTATCTTCTGAACTTTTCAGCTTATCTTGGCTCAGATGAGGGTCGGGGCTAAGCAGCAGCATGTCACAGGTCCTTGTTGTGTTGCTTAACCACTTAAGGACCGCCGCACGACTATATACATCCTTAAGAGGGATATCTCGATAACGGCTAGGGTGACCACGTGTCCTGGATTGCCCAGGACAGTCCCGCATTTTGCAGGTCTGTCCTGGGCATCTTCATTCCAGGACAATACAGTGTCCCGGAATGAAACTGACACAGTCACCCCCCAAGCCAAACTAATGCCCCCAAAAAAGGCCGCCACATCACCGCTTTACTTACTTACAGTACTTGTCCTGGCCGCAAGCCCCCTGCTTGTGATTGGAGAAATCATAAATCCCACCTCTTGTGTCTAATCACTGTGCTGTGATTCAATACAGTGCAAGCTGATATTTGGGAAGGGAGGGTGTCCCTGAATGGTAGTTTGGAAATGTGGTCACCCTAGTAATGGCAGCAGCTGCTGCTACAACCGAGGTATCCATCTCTTCAGGCAGTGGTCCTGTAAACGACAATGGTGGTCTCTGCGGCGGATTCGCTGCAAGATCACCGTTATCAGCGGTTATCAGCGGCTTACCGGAGCCGTCGGCAGAGGCGATCGGGTCCTTTCACGTGCTGGACGTGGATACAAGTGAGGGCAAGATGGCTCCCACCCGTCTCCATACCAAAGCAGGGCGGAAGCGACGTCAAAACGTCACTTCCAAACCAATTTATTTTTGTCGTTTTTTTCAAATGAAATTTTTGTCATTTTTTCTATTGCATTTTAGTGTATGAGATGTGAGGTCTTTTTGACCCCCAGATATCATATTTAAGAGGACCTGTCATTCTTTTTTCTATTACAAGGGATGTTTACATTCCTTGTAACAGGAATTAAAGTGACCCATTTATTTTTTTAAAACAGTGTAAAAATAAAATCTAGTAAAATAAATAATAATATTAAAAAAATAAAAATGTAAGCGCCCCGTCCCGATGACCTCGCGCGCAGAAGCGAACACATACGTGGCCAGTGAGTGTAGACCTCCAGTATCTGCTTGTGACAAGACGAGATCAGTGAAAACGAACCCACCCATCTTCAAAATACAATAACAACTATGGCAGCTGGAAACGCAAGGCACAGGAATTTTAACCTGCATTTTAAGATTTAATTTTCTATCAAAGACCCAAAAAATATGTAAATCCAAAAACAGGCGATTTTTGGAAAGATGGACAATATGCAATTATCACAAAGACAAGAATATTACAAAGAGGCTTTCTTTGTGTCCACACTGCAGGTTCATCTCCCTGGGTTTTTATTTTGGACAGTCCTCTCATTTACGAAGTTTACTAGCTGGAAAATTGGATGTTAAGGCAGCAGAATAAAAAACGAGGTCTGAACCCAGAGCAAATCTCATTTTATACTGTCAGACAGTAAAGCAGCGGGGCAGATACATGAGGTGAAGCTGAGGAATCAGACAGGCTGTATAATATATCAGAGTGGCAGATGTGATGGTTTTATATGATCTCCATAAACATTGTACACAAAGGGGAGAAGGCGAAGAATTATGACAATAACAATCCACAGGCAAACGGTGTGACAGCAGCACAGAAGGAGTCACTCACTCTCTCACTTTCTCTAGTTTCTCTAGGAAAGCAGCCTGATTTCAAATTTCAGCTCATGTTTAAAGCTTAGCAATGTAGTATACATTTTACAGGATTATAAATAAAGGTGTAGGATCCAGAGCATTTATGATCATCGTAGCAGGCTGGAGGTCTCGATTTCTAAAGTCTTGTACACACGCTCAGATTTTCCACGGACAAAGCGTAGGAGGCTCCGTGATGTGATGTTGTCGTCACTTCCGGGATTCAGGCTGGCGGGCCGTGCTTCGCGATCGGGACATGCATGTCCCGATCGCGAAGCACGGCCCGCCAGCCTGAATCCCGGAAGTGACGACAACATCACATCACGGAGCCTCCACGATCCCCGTCCCAGCCGCCGGCCAGCGCTGTACACATTCAGTGCAGACAGGACTGCTACAGGACCCAGATCTCCACCATCAGCCCGTGATGTATACACTCCACCAGGACTAATGCGGATGAAACACACTTAACCCTTGACATGCCTGATTATCTCTACTCAAATGTGAGTGTTTTTAATCCCTTTTTATTAAAGATGTTTTAAATATGCTGCACTTAGAGGGCGCCATTCTCTTTCTTCTTGTTTGTTCTCAGAGCCTCTTCTAGCTTTTTTGGACTGGCAGCCATCTACTAACTCAGCAACTTTCCTATATACCTCCTTTACATGGACTATATATCATATATGGACTCATATTGATTTATAACCCCTTCCCTGCCCATTCACTTTCTTTTCATATATTTTTGGTCTTTTTAGACAGCTATATCCAGAGTGCGTCATATCAACCCACTGTTTTTAGCTTAGTTTTCTCTGTACAGCACTGCAGTATATGTCAGAACTGAATAAATGTACAATATTATTAGTGCGTGACTGTGGGGGGACATTAGAGTGTAAGCTCCTCAGGTACAGAGACTGATGTGAATGGCTCAGTGTTTTCTGTACAGCACTGTGGTATATGTCAGAGCTATATACAGTGCAGAAAATAAGTATTTGAACACCCTGCTATTTTGCAAGTTCTCCCACTTGGAAATCATGATGGGGTCTGAAATTGTTATCGTAGGTGCATGTCCACTGTGAGAGACACAATCAAAAAAAAAATTCTAGAAATCACAATGTATGATTTTTTTAACTATTTATTTGTATGATACAGCTGCAAATAAGTATTTGAACACCTGAGAAAATCAATGTTAATATTTGGTACAGTAGCCTTTGTTTGCAATTACAGAGGTCAAACGTTTCTTGTAGTTTTTCACCAGGTTTGCACACACTGGAGGAGGGATTTTGGCCCACTCCTCCACACAGATCTTCTCTAGATCAGTCAGGTTTCTGGGCTGTCGCTGAGAAACACGGAGTTTGAGCTCCCTCCAAAGATTCTCTATTGGGTTTAGGTCTGGAGACTGGCTAGGCCACGCCAGAACCTTGATATGCTTCTTACAGAGCCACTCCTTGGTTATCCTGGCTGTGTGCTTCGGGTCATTGTCATGTTGGAAGACCCAGCCTCGACCCATCTTCAAAGCTCTAACTGAGGGAAGGAAGTTGTTGCCCAAAATCTCGCAATACATGGCGCCGGTCATCCTCTCCTTAATACAGTGCAGTCGCCCTGTCCCATGTGCAGAAAAACACCCCCAAAGCATGATGCTACCACCCCCATGCTTCACAGTAGGGATGGTGTTCTTGGGATGGTACTCATCATTCTTCTTCCTCCAAACACGGTTAGTGGAATTATGACCAAAAAGTTCTATTTTGGTCTCATCTGACCACATGACTTTCTCCCATGACTCCTCTGGATCATCCAAATGGTCATTGGCAAACTTAAGACGGGCCTTGACATGTGCTGGTTTAAGCAGGGGAACCTTTCGTGCCATGCATGATTTCAAACCATGACGTCTTAGTGTATTACCAACAGTAACCTTGGAAACGGTGGTCCCAGCTCTTTTCAGGTCATTGACCAGCTCCTCCCATGTAGTCCTGGGCTGATTTCTCACCTTTCTTAGGATCATTGAGACCCCACGAGGTGAGATTTTGCATGGAGCCCCAGTCCGAGGGAGATTGACAGTCATGTTTAGCTTCTTCCATTTTCTAATGATTGCTCCAACAGTGGACCTTTTTTCACCAAGCTGCTTGGCAATTTCCCCGTAGCCCTTTCCAGCCTTGTGGAGGTGTACAATTTTGTCTCTAGTGTCTTTGGACAGCTCTTTGGTCTTGGCCATGTTAGTAGTTCGATTCTTACTGATTGTATGGGGTGGACAGGTGTCTTTATGCAGCTAATGACCTCAAACAGGTGCATCTAATTTAGGATAATAAATGGAGTGGAGGTGGACATTTTAAAGGCAGACTAACAGGTCTTTGAGGGTCAGAATTCTAGCTGATAGACAGGTGTTCAAATACTTCTTTGCAGCTGTATCATACAAATAAATAGTTAAAAAATCATAAATTGTGATTTCTGGAATTTTTTTTTTGGATTATGTCTCTCACAGTGGACATGCACCTACGATGACAATTTCAGACCCCTCCATGATTTCCAAGTGGGAGAACTTGCAAAATAGCAGGGTGTTCAAATACTTATTTTCTGCACTGTAAATGTATAATAATAATAATAATGGTGTGTGACTGTGGTGGAGACATGTAACCTTCTCCTTTGCAGAGAGTGATATAAATGGTTCTCTCCAAAATAGTAAATGACAACAAATTATTATAAATGATATTTCGAATAAGATAAAAATTTACTTCATTTTTCCAAGTTCAGAAAGCAAACAGAAGTGTTGAAGGCATAAACCCGCTCTGGAACTCTGATGAATGAGTAGAGAACATGTTTGATTGAGAGGCCGCGCTCATCTTCATTGCCGATAAGGAACGCGTCACAAAATGTCAATGAATGCAGCGCGGAGACGGCATTTTGTCTCATCGAGTCTTGAAAAGAGCAAATGCTGGTGACATTCCCACCTCCGCTGATGATAACACACGGGCGGTAGGGCAGGGCTCCAACATTTATCTTGCCTTTCACTGCAGACATTCCTGGCATAACCGGGCCTGGAAATGCCACACTGTGGAGGGCACAGCCTTTCAGATCCTCTTTAATTTGTCATCTTTAAATGTGACATTTCCTCATTTTCATTCTGCAATGTCCTGCTGAGTATTTAGGAAGATAACCTGTGCCCCACAAAGCTAGTTGTGATTTTTTTTTAGGTTGTTTATTATTATTATCAATCTTTTCCTATGCCATTTTATGTTGACTACACGTGATCGGAAACTCCGACAAGTAAACCGTGAATTTTTTTCCGACAGAATTTTGGCTCAAGCTTGTGTTACATACACACGGTCACACAAAATTCCGACCGTCAAGAACGCGGTGACGTACAACATTACGATGAGCCAAGAAAAATGTAGTTCAATGATTCCGAGTATGTGTCGACTTGATTCCGAGAATGCGTGGTTTTTTGTGCATTGGAATTGTATACAGACGATCAGAATTTCGGACAAGAATTTTTGAGAACCAGCTCTCAATTGGTTAAATCGCATTAGTTCAATCTCAACATTTCAGGTGTATATAGGTCTTTGTCAACCCCATTACCTCTGTCAGGGCCAGTTCCTTACCTCTCTTGGTTCCCCCACCCTGGAGGGTATTTGCCATGCCCTGTGGAGGAAGCACTAGTTGGCGGTAACACCAGTTGTCACAATCCGAGATCAAACTTGGAGTCCATGAACTGAAACAGCAGGCAGTTTCTGGGTTAAAACAGACTGGGTGTAATACACAAGAAGCAGTTGCAGTTTAGGAGAAAGCAGAAATTCCAAGATAAAGCCAAAGTCGGGATCCAAAGGTATTGGGTTGGAAGTGAAGAGTGGTAAGAGTTATCGGTAATTTGGCAACCATGGGGTTGTTGTAAATAGGAAAACAATTTGGCAATAGCAACAAGGTGAAAGATACTGACATAAGCACAAACAAAAAGTGCAGATGCATGGCTTAAATAGGAAGTTCAGGAGAAGAGCAAGGAGTTCAGAGTTCAGCAAGAAGCTGGGTATCAATGAAAACTGACCAAGAGATCAGGCAAGGAGCTATCCAGCACTTCAAGTGGAAGAGCCACTGCCAGATTCAGCAGAGACCCTTGGTTTTGATCTTGATCCTGACACCAATATTGTCGTACAAGTATTCTGGTGAAGATTCAATAGCCCTGGTGCCCAAGGTATGGTCCTTTGGTGCTTGCCGAGGAACATAGGCATTAGTCGTTGGTGTGATAGCAGTGTAGCAGTTGGTGTAATAGCAGTGTAGGAGTAAGCAAAAAGTCCAAGATCAAGCCAAAGTTGGGATCCAAAGGTATTGGGTTGGAAGTGAAGACTGATAAAAGTGGTTGGTAATTTGGCAACCAAGGGGTAGTTGTAAATAGGAACACAATTTGGCAATAGCAACAAGGTACAAGATACTGACACAAGCAAAAACAAAAAGTGCAGAGGCTTGGCTTTATTAGGAAATTCAAGAGAAGAGCAAGGAGTTCAGTAAGAAGCTGGGTATCAATGAAAACTGACCAAGAGATCAGACAAGGAGCTATCCAACATTTCAAATGGAAGAGCCACTGCCAGACCCAGCAAAGACCTTTGGTTCTGACCGGGATCCTGACACCAGTATTGTGGTACAGGTATATTGGTTCAGATTCAATAGCCCTGGTGCCCAAGTTATTGTCCTTTGGTGCTTGCCGAGGAGCACAGACATTATAAGTTGATGTCAAAGCAATGATTTGTTAAGAGGCTCTAATGTCAGTGACCTCACATAACATCCTCAGTCTCCAACGGTCTCCTGCTACATCTATCCAGTCTTTAATCACACATGTAGAATGTCTACAGCATGGGTCCTCAAACTATGGCCCTCCAGTTGTTCAGGAACTACAATTCCCATCATGCCTAGTCATGTCAGTGAATGTCAGAGTCTTGCAATGCCTCATGGGATGTGTAGTTCCACAACAGCTGGAGGGCCGTAGTTTGAAGATCCCTGGTCTACAGCTTCTGATCAATTCTGGTAGAATAACAGCATTCTACTATAACATGACATATACTTAATATTAGGATTGGCCTTTTAGTGGTGCCAAGGGCTGGGGTTGATGTCCTCAATACCTCCTATGTTGACCTTAATTGCTCTTCTACAGGAACCTGGAAGGAAATCAAACATTGTTTTATCCACACATGACTTTATAAAATAAATATTTGGTGTCCTCTCATAAATTTATTAAGTAAATATTTATTTCCCAATCATAACTTTATTAAATAAATATTCAGTGTCTTCCCATAACTTTATAATATACTGTAAATATTTAGTAGAATTCTATTTTAAGAGACATCTTTTCCCTGGACAGCTGAAGGTCGTTATTGCTTGTTAACTTTTTTATAGATATTTCTCTATATGGTTCTGTAAAAGTGTTCATTCGGGGGGCACAAATATTCTACATTGTGGTTTACAATAATCCTATCTTTCATTCTAAATTTGTGACAATTGAGTGGATATCTTTCTTGTTGAAACTCATTGTTCAACCATTCATATGTCAATTATCACAGTTGCACAGCTACGGGTCAGCATGGGATCATGCATTTTGAAACCTTATACCTTATCGAAAGACTTTGAAGAGTTCAAAGTAACCTCTGTTGGGACAGAAGCAACCATTGCTGACTTGCTTTAAAGGAGGAGCTGAATTTAGGAAGATGTACCCCAAAAATCCAAGGCAGAGGGTAAACAACTAGTCAACAGTATTATTGGGGTCTATATGCAGCTGATCTTTTTCCATTATTGCCTTAATGGGGGGGGGGGGGGCAGGGCTATCTTTTATATATATATATATATATATATATATAAATCATTTCATTTTATTTTCCTCAACAGACAAACAAACAAAACAAAACACAACAGAACATCATACACATTGAGCCTAAAATATATTAATACTAGATCAAAATCCAATCACCCTGCATAACAGTTATTGATTCAAAATAAAAAATTCAAAATATCAATATAGTACAGCAACAACTTGAGAGGATATAGTAAGGAAAAAACTAAAACAAAAAAAAGATATACATACACACACACGCATATACATATATATATATATATATATATATATATATATATATATATATATATTTATATATATATACACATACACACCCTATCTGGCCCTATATCTAGGCCTTCCCATCTGTTCACTCAAATGTCAAAACCTCACAAAAAAAAAAGAATATGTGTGTGTGTGTGTATATATATATATATATATATATATATATATGGAATAAGGAAAGGGGAGAAGGTAAATAATGATCCCTTCTATCATCAATGGCAACACACATTCCTTATATACAGACACACCTATATTATAATTCATGCCCCCATCGGTAGTAGATGCTGTTTACTGTTTGTCCAGCCACTTTGCCCCCAGACTTTATCATATTTACTAGGGAAACCCCTATTAATATAGGTGTCTCTATACAGTGGGAGGTTATTAATTATCAATTGTTTCCAGTATAGAAGTGTGGGAGGGTAAGGGTTCTTCCAGTTCATTGCAATGGCTTTTATACATAGAATAATGTTGTATTAGCGAACATGGCTGTGCTAGCTTGGTTAAGACAGAGCTTGGCTACCTCAGGTCATAGTCTCCAAGAACACATACAAATAAAAATTTCATAGCACACTTACCAGCTATACTATAACAAAAAATGGTGTCCACAACCCCCACCTATAACTGGCCATTGCAGCAGGTAGCATTGGAAGGCAACATATGATATAAACAAGACCAAGGATAAATCCAGGGAAAGAGACAAGCTTTACTCACTGACCAGCCTGCTGACAACCGAATCAACCTAACAGTATCTATCCTTGGTCTTGTTTATATCATATGTTGCCTTCCAATGCTACTTGCTGCAATGGGCAGTTATAGGTGAGGGGTAGTGGACACCGTTTTTTGTTGTAATATTACTGTTATATTGGTCAAGCAACACACTGACACCTTTGCAGCCATTGTGCGATTTGCTGGGTGTGCCCCTGTACCTTTTAAGAAGGGTTGGGCTCTTTTCAGTCCACCTGACCTCCTATCCATCAGAATGCATGTGCTTCCACTGTGGAGTCTCTAATAAGCTAGAGATAGGACCACAGATACCAGGGTGCCGTGACGAGGCTCTGTGGCTTACACATGTATTTGCAAATGTGTGCAGACTAAACCCATGTTTTAACGCATACTGTTAGGTTGATTTGGTTGTCAGCGGGCTGGTCAATGAGTAAAGCTTAGATCTTTCCTTGGATTTATCCTTGGTCTTGTTTTGGTCTTGGTAGACACTTACCACTTGGTCTTGTAGACACTTACCAGCTAGTATACAAAAACAACCCCAAATTGTCCCTGTCTAACAACCCACATTAAAAACAGGGTTTAGGGTATAGTCTGCGCACATTTGCAAATACATGAGTAAACCGCAGGGCCTACGTCAAGGCTCCTCTGTATACTGCGGTCCTAACTCTATAGTTTTGAGAGTCTCCGAATTGGAGCATATATAACAGTGGATCGATTAAAGGCAGGTATGCCTGGGGGGAGCCCACCCAAACCGCCCACCCCCCCTGGAGACTCTCAAAACTATAGACATGTACGGAGCTGGAATAAAATGTAAGCATAGGACATACATGACAGGGTAGAAGGAACTAGCAGGCTGTAACAGGTTAAATTTAGGTGGTTGGATATAAATTCAGAGGGGTCTCTTACCTGATTAGCTGAGCTACAGGGTGATGGGGAGGAGCTGGATAGATAGTAGTTGAGGGGAGGAGTGAAGGGGCATCACTTGCAGACTGGAAATCGTAGGAGGAACGTCTCTCCCACCCTGGTGGAGATGTCTGGTTGAAGTTCCTGAAGAGGATGATCTCTCACGGTTGGGGTCCTTGACGAGGGTGAAAAAACATGAGGTATATTGATGACCCATTTTAGGTATGGAGTCCTCAAGTTGGTCTAGTTCAGTCTAGACTGACCGGGTAGTTAAGGTGGTAGGGGTCCGTGATCAGTTAGGGTAGTCCTCGAGGGAGTGTTTGGCGGCTGGGGACAGAACCTAACTTAACGGTAAAGTTGTGGGAAATAGGTGTCGTCAAGGATCTGCAACCAGTTCTTCGTCTTTGAGTTGGAATATTTACAAATGTTGTATGTTCAATTATGATTTTTGGTTTAAAAAAAGGCGGAACCGGACATTTAACTTTAACGCAGTTTCGGTGTCGTTATTGAGGATAAAAGGGATGGTAGTCTACGGGTTTGAGTTATATGGTGGTAGCAGGTGTTATCTGAACTACCCTAGTCGAAAGTTAGGGGCACTGTATACAGAGGAGCCTTGATGTAGGTACTGCGGCTTACACATATATTTACAAATGTATACAAACAAAGCCCTCTGTTTAAACATAAATTGTTAGATAGGGACAATTTGTTTTTTTGCAGGCTAGCTGGTAAGTGTGCTGGGAAATATTTTTTTGTCCTTGATGGCCAGGTGCCCCTTATGGCAAAGGCTAGTTATAGTTTGGGATGGTTGCCACATGTGTGGACAGAGTCTCCAAAGAGAACAGGAGGCAGTGATATCACAAAACCCTCTCCAAATGTGCTAACATAAGCAGTCAGAGCCTGCAGTACCTGAGATCGCACATTGCTGTCAGAGGGAGCAACTTGATTAGTCTGCTTGCAGCTCCTTTACTATCCAATCAGAGACTAGGGGTGGGTAGCTGTGTTCTGTGTTCTGTAACTTGAATAGAGAAAAGTAGATTCACTTGGCTGTGCTGTCTAATGGCGCGTACACACAATTGGACATTCCGACAACAAAACCGTGGATTTTTTTCTGACGGAATGTTGGCTCAAACTTGTCTTGCATACACACGGTCCCACAAATGTTGTCGGAAAATTCCGAACGTCGAGAACGTGGTGACGTACGACGAGCCGAGAAAAATGAAGTTCAATAGGCAGTGCGGCTCTTCTGCTTGATTCCGAGCATGCGTGGAACTGTGTGCATCAGAATTGTGTACACACGATTGGAATTTCCGACAGCAAAACTTGTTGGAAAACAACCAGCTCTCAAATTTTTGTTGGCGAAAATTCCGACAGAAAATGTCCGATGGAGCCTACACATGGTCGGAATTTCCGACAACAAGCTCCCATCGAAAATTCCGAATGTGTGTATGCGGCATAACGTGTGTATATCTCAGGAGAGAAAATCAAGTCTCTTTTTTTTTTGCCGGGCAAAGCAGCTTCTATTTTAGTTTCTCATCACTGTGTTTAGCTTTAATCAATATTTTCCAAGTATAAGGGTACTATACAGGGCCATTATAAACAAATTACCTGTAGTTTGTTCCAGAATCCATATATCTCTACAGCTTTGCTCGCTCCCCTCAAAGATGGTCTATTTCTGGAGCGTTCTCCCGGTTGTTATAGGAACAAAAACAAGTGTTCCTCACACCTCTTTATTCTGTCTTACTGTATACGGGAGAGGTCATGGGATTGCTGTCAGGACTTCATATATGAACAAAGATCCAGTATATGTGAGAATTACACTATCAGAAATCATATACAATTAGGAACTTTGTCGCCTTACTAGTATAACCAATCGGGACATTGCTTGTGATGATCAGATATTCTAGTGGTAAATGACAGAGTGCTAATAAGCTCACACAAGCATAGACAATGCTTTTTATACCAGTTCAGAAGGGACGTGAGATTATTCCCTTTTCTTCCATGAAAGGGAAAGATTTATTTTGTTTGTTGCTCTTCTGGATCAGGGGCCTCCAAACTTTCGAAAACAAAGGGCTGGTTTACTGCCCTCCAAAGTTTAGGAGGGCTGGACTGTGGCCAGTGGGAGTTGAAAATGCCCTGACATTGGTGGGAGTAAACAATACTATCGGCTTGGTGGTCAGTGGGAGTAAATAAATTACATGATTGGTGTCATTGGCATCACTGATGTCCGTGGAAAAATTGGTTCCTGAACTCTGGTGTCAGTGGACGGAATACTACCCTATTGAATAGTGCCTTGAGGGCCAGATAAAGGCAAGAAAAGTGCCACATTCCGCCTGCGGGCCGCAGTTTGGATGAACAGTATTAGAACAAGAAAAGGTTGAGATTGACATTCTTTACTTATTTGTATTTATATATACTTTACTTATTACTTATTGATGATGGCGGGTGGGAAAAATGCCTCCTCCTTTCTCTCTCCACAACTTTCTGACCCTCAGCCCAGCACTGTCTCCTCCTTAAATAACACCACTACCCCTCGGACTCTTTTTACTATCACCTCCCATCTTACACTTGTCTCCCCCTGACACACTGTCATGCCCGGCCCTGCACTAATTCATCTTTTCGTTTCCAGGCCTCACTATCACCTCTGTCCGGTATTTGTGTGCAGGGTAACCATGCACACTGAAACTTTTAGCTCAGGCCAATGTTATCAACCCATTGCTGCAATGCAGAGTGCCTTTGTCCCTCCTTCCCCCGCTAAGCTCTGCCTATTCCCGCCTTCCTCTGGCTTTTTCCTCAGCAGTCTTTAATCTGTACGCTCTTCCAAGAGCCCGTCCACTCATTCCCTGCAGGTTCCTCCTCCCACTGGCATCATAAAAAGTAACTGAGATTGATGATGGCAATGGCACTTTAGATTATGTTTTTTCAAGCCCTGGAAAAAGATATGCAAAACATATTTAAGCAGCAGTGTTGGCAACAGAAGTAGGGTGGATGGGGAACATAAAAGCTTGGAACTGAGCCTTTAAACTTGTTTTATCAATAATAAAAAAAAGAATCATATTGTTTCTGGAAGGCCACAGGGTCTTCTCTGTCAATTCTGGTGATGTGAGAGTGAATGTAACTTCGTGATGTGTTTTTCCATTATCGGACCTGACGTCCGCAACCGTTCAAAAGCAATATCTTGTAGGCCACCTCAATGTGAAGGGGTCACTGTGTATCACAATATGCCCTTTCCCCATCAGATAAATGGACAAAACTGTATTCCTTCCTCAGATGAAGCCATCTGACATCAGAAGACTGTGCTGTCTCTGTGCTCAATTTTGTTCTAGGCTTTCATCTTTTCTTGTTTCATTCACAAAACTATAGCAGAGAAAACAACACAATTTATCTTGCTTGCTTTATCCAAGCAAGATGTGATGGATGCCTAATAAAGACATACGCTTGTGGAAAGGACAATAGTATTGGCTCAGTGTCTATTTCGGGAGCTCCATTGTGAAGGTTTATCATTAGGAATGTGCTTTTTGTTGTCTGTCTAGTGTTCATACAAATATGACAGTTTCTCTGGCATCCATCAAATGTTGAAGATCTGTTGGGTATAACAGTTAGATTTGGTATAGCAGAAAATAAAAGGGAAAGTGAGCAACCCATCATAAAGTAGACCAGTGTGAAAGCCTCAGCCTGGGCTCTGGCCAGGCTATGCCTCCAATGCGTTTTTGCCCCCCCCCCCCCCCCTGGGGCTTAATCATCCCCATAGGGGTGTTGCCTGACCAGAGCCCAGGCTGAGGCTGCCATTTGTCCTTTCACATGGGTTTGCTTTATGATCTGCTGCTCATGGACATTTTTTCTGCACATTGAAGCTTGGAGTCGGGGCGGGCTCCAATCCTGACCAGCACTCACTGAGGTTGGAAATCTTTTGATTTACTTTGTCATCTGGTTTTCGCGTTTGAATGCTTTTTGAGGCCCATTTGCTGATTTCTGCCCTATGAAGGTGTAAGGCCTCGTACACACGATAGGTTAGCCAGAGGACAACGGTCTGATGGACCGTTTTCATCGGACAAAACCGATCCTGTGTGGGCCCCATAGGTTATTTAACCTTAGGTTAAAAAAAAGCCAACTTGCTTTAAAATTAACTTATGGATTCCTAACCGATATGTCAAAACTGATCGTTAGTAGGCACGACCATCGGTTAAAAATCCACGCATGCTTGGAAGCATTGAACTTCATTTTTTTCAGCACGTCGTTATGTTTTACGTCACCGCATTCTAAGGCTGCGTACACACGATCAAATTTATCTGCTGGAAACGGTCCGACGAACTGTTTCAGCAGACACATTTGATCGTGTATACTGGCGAGCAGACAGGTTTTACCAGTAGACAAATTTTAAACCATGCTTTAAAATCTGTCTGCTGGAAACCCGTCTGTCCGATATGTCCGCTGGTTAGTACACTAACCAGCGGACATATCTGTCCGCACATGCGTCGAATGGATTCGACGCATGCGTGGAAGTATTTTACTTCCTGGTTCGGTGATGTGCCGGCGTCAACATCACCGCCACGTCACCGCGCTGTCTGCCGGCGGGGATTTTGGTTTGATCGTGTGTACACGATCAAACCAAAATAGCCCAGCAGACAAATCCGATCAAAACAGTCTGTCAGACCGATTTGATCGGATTTATTTAGTCGTGTGTACGTGGCCTGACACGATCGGTTTTTTAACCGATAGTGTGTAGGCACATCAGACCATCAGTCAGCTTCATCGGTTAACCTATGACAACGGTCCTTCAGACCGTTCTCATCGGATGGACTGATCATGTGTACAAGGCTTAAAGGGTATGGGGAGGAGAGGATCTTGGTACCTTTAATGCTGCTATAGAGCCCAAGTGGGACAAATGGGTTCATAAAGAAGGTAGAGGATGAGCAATCAACTCAAGATGGTAATGGATTTGGCCTGAATTATCACAGGTTTAAATATCAAATATCTTTTATGGTAACTTTCAGAAAATAATAATATTAAAAAGGGTTAGCTAGCTTAGGAGCATGCTCAGAAGACCCTTCTTCAAAAAAAGGGTTTTGAAGAAGGAGCTTCAGAGCATGCTCTGAAAAGTGTCACCGCCCCTATCATGATGTCACTTCTAGTGCTTGCATTCCACGGGCCCCGGTGCGTTCCACTGTGGTTCCAGAAGTGCTTTAAACATCTTGCTCCAACGGATTTTCCATTTCCTGCAGAAGCTGGTCGGCACAGAGACATGGAATAAAATGTTTATTGGAAAAAAAAAAATTGAAGAAATAAAAAGGTTTTAAAACTAATAGCTAGTTTAAACATTTTACATGGGGTTACCATGAGGTAAAAACACCACCAGAGTTATTGTATTGTTTCTGGTCACTTTGGGGCTATAAGAAGAAATAAAAAAAAAAACGTTTTAGAAACCTCTTGGCTTCTGCACAGATTGTTCCTGTGTCTTACTGAGCATTTCCTACCTGTTATTACCTGGTAATTTCAGTTTTTTCTGATGTTTGGCAGAGATAAATAGCTCTCTTAGCTTTCTATATATAGAGACATAACTGTGAAGGTACAGTTAGCACCCTGCAATGTGGGCAATGAAGAGCCAGCTGGTAGGAGCCCCTTGTGGGAAATGATATATATAGGAGAATGTGTAGTTCAAAATTGGTCCAAAATGCTCTTTACTTGCAACTCCAAGTGCCAATAGTACAAATCACATTTTAGTAGTAAAGCAAAGTTTTGAATAACCAAGTTGTTTGTCAGACTGAATGTATTTATATATAGTAATATTGGGGAATTCACCTCAGTGGTAGCAGTGTTTTGTGATGAGTCCACGTCAGCCTGAATTGTGGTCCCAAGGCTTGCCAGCCCACTCGTATCAAGCAAACTTAAACAAAAGTTTAAAACAGTTGCCCATGCAGTGGATTTTCAGCAGCAAAGCAGGAACAGAAAATTCTGAGGCTCCTGGTTCCCTTTTTCAGCAGAACTGCTGCTTAGGCCCTTAACCTTAGCTACTTGTTGGCCCTTCAGACAGTCTCATCCAGCTCTCTTGGCTCACTGTCAGAAACTATGAATTATGCCGAGACAGAAATACAGTTAAATCACACTTGTTTGATAATAATAATAATAATAAAATGATAAACAGAGTAAGCGTAGTCAAAACATAGTCAGAGTTCAGGAACCAGATTGGATAGCCAGCCGAGCCAAATGTCATAGAGCCAGAGAAGAATGTAGTAGAACAGCAAGCAGGATCAGAAGCCAGAAGGGATGTAAGCCGAGCAAAGTCTTCAACAGGAATGCAGGAGATAGTCTCTGTGATGTTGACCAAGGCGAAGGCAGAGAGCAAGTGAACTGGAAGGCTTAAGTAGGCAGGACTGATGCGCCGGATCAACAACAGGTGAGTCACTGTAAAGAGATAGGAGCTGGCAATTAGCCGACAGCTGCAGCGGCCAGCACAGAGAAAGAAGGGCTGAGCCCAGCCCTGACATTCACTTAGCCTGTAGTTATTGCACCCTGCTGCACAGCCCACTCTTGGCCTTTCAATAGGTGATCTCCAGGCACCCCAAGCTTTCTCACTCCTCCAACGCCTCTAGATTCAATCCAGATTCTCCTTAACTCACCCAGTCCTCCTGGCTCTCCCAGTCTCCCAAACTCGCTCGAGTTCTGTCTCTTGGGTGGAGCACACCTGTTTCCTAACAGGAGTACACACGTGTCCCCCAACAGTAGACCTGAGCTATGCCAAGCCTATCATTATAAAGGCCGTGCATACCTTCACTCACAGCCTGCAGTTCTCCTGCAAGATCTGGACACTCGGTTGGAGATTTTTTTCCCTCCCAAAGCACTTTGAAATCTCCAAACTACAGAGCCCAATCCAGGAAAGCCAAAATCCAGAAAAGGCTGTAAAAACAGTTTTTCTGCTCATAATTGATACTCTGGAATCCCTCACCATGCACACATGCGAACGTGGTGTCCTCTCCACAACTATTGCCACAGTGGCATGGCTTTGCACACTGTAACTGTATATATATATATATATATATATATATATATAAAATAAAAATAAATATACATATTTATATATAAACTTTGGGTTGCATAACTTATATTTTGGTTTATTGGCTCATTTTGAGGCCCCGCACTGATGATGTCCAGAAGCCAAAACATTACTGCCCATGTCTCGATCAACAAAGACTCTGCATAACCCGTGGCACATTAGCTTAAAGGCTTTTCAAGAGAAAATTCAGGAGACCTCTCTTTCTTTGCAGAAGATTATTTAGGTGCGGTGTAGTCATGCATGAACATTTTTACATTGGAACATTGGAATTCGTCTTCTGCAGCTGCTTGCCCCCTCACTCAGAGATACAAAATTGCAGGATAGCATTACCATAATTCCAAACACCTCTTCCTTCTTAAAGGGTCACTAAAGGAAAACATTTTTTTTGCTGAAATGACTGTTTACAGGTTATAGAGACATAAAAGATAACTGATTCCTTTTCAAAATGATTAAAAATTGATAAAAATCAATCATATAATGTGCCTGCAGGTTAGTTTCACTTTTGAACTGGCTTCATGTTTCTGTGAAGTAGAAATAGACACACAGAACAAAAACAAACAAATCCAGGGCAAACAAATCCATCTGGAAAGTTTTAGACACACAGTAATGACAGCTTAGACCACCGTGAGAAAGCTCCCAGCACTGTGGTTATAAGGAAACAGACAAGCAGGAAGTGTGGAGAACAGAGCAGGATTACAGCAACGTCAAAGCAAAAACAAACAATAAGGACATGAAACCAGTACTGCAGTAAGGTAAAGGAAGCTATTTAGCTAAAAAAAAAAATTCCTTTAGTGATCCTTTAAGCCTAGGTTGGTGGTGCCTACAGAGACTAGAGGAATATTGTCAGAAGGCAGGGTTTCCTGAGTGAGGATCACTCATTTGGCCAGTGCCTCTCTCATCAATATACCTGTCAAAACCTGTTGGCCCATAAAGCTATGTGTGTAATGTAATCCAATTGGATCACATTTTAAACCAATATCCACCATAGACATTTCAAACAGTTGTTAGTGAAAGACCCTTTCTCCATTTGACAAAATCAAAATGTTCAATATTTTTGAGAGTCTACTGTTTTTCTGCGTCTGATTGTTAGGGGATGTACAGTATTGAGTCAAATGATAAGAGCTGACACAGTGCCCTGAATTACACAGGGAACTTGCTGGATCTATTTATACATTACATATCGTGGATTTCATTATGGGATCATTGGAGTTTTTAAACCTTGTTGCTTGCCATAGATTAGATTCACATAATGTATTTTTTCACTGTTACCAAACAAATCCAAAGTGGCAGTTAATGCATAACCCATTCAATACAAAATCCCCATACCCCGCGAAAGTGACAAACAAAAAAATTATAAAATATGTAACTTTTTAAAACATCTGTGTATATTGAGAGCTGGGGATTAAGTCTATGGGTCACACAATCAGATTAATTATTTACCGCGATTCCACAACCCTACAAAAATATCACCATCAAAGCATACATATAAATATAAAATGTACATGGAGAACAGTTCAATAAAGGTGCTCAATGCAGATGAATCCATAAGTGAAAAAAAATGTGTCGCCAAAGGAAGTCACAAAGCACCTTTTATTTATGTGCAATTCGTTTAGTTCCCAATTCGTTTTTTAACTAATTTCGACAAATTTGTTAATTTGGAAACATCTGAATTAACTAAAACCATTTGACTATTTTTTTAATTTGAATATTCGTATATTTGTAATTTCTTAAATTCGAAAAATTTGTAAATTTGAAAAACCAAAAACCCAAAAATTTGAAAATCTGAAATAATAATGAACTATTAAATCATAGGCATTGGAATTTCCTTTCAAATTTGGCTGTTGGTAAACGTTACGAATTCATCCAAAGTTACAAATTATCCGAAATAATGAATACCGCATCTAAACACATGGAACATAGCAAATTATTAATAATAAATAACCAATATAATAATAATAAAAACGTTATTATTATTTGTTATGAATTCGATCCGTTCCATTTGTTTAGATACGGCATTCGTTATTTCAGATAAATCGTAACTTCAGATGAATATGTATTTGTTGCGTTCACTAACAGCCAAATTTCAAAGGAAATTTCAATACCTATAATTTAATAGTTAGTTATTATTAGTTAGATATTATTTCAAAATTTTCCGATTTTCTTTCTTATTTTCAGATTTTCTAATTTATGGATTTTCAAATTTACGAATTTTCTAATTTACAGATTTGCAAATTTTCTAATTTACAAATTTATGGATTTCTATATTTACAAATTTTCTCATTTACAAATTTTCTAACTTATGAATTGTGATCATAACGAATGACCCGAATAACAAAATAAAAACAAAACAAATGAAAGAAAAACAAACACATTTTTCGGCAGTGCACATGTCTACCTTTTGTATCCCCAATAGAATCCCGTACACGTGGATAAATGGACACCAGCATACATTTTTTGGCGCTCCTGCACCTTTAAGATACTCTATATATAACTCAATCACATGAAGAGAAAGGAAGAGGAGCCTCTCATAGTGTAGTGTATTAAATTTACTGGATAAAATATTACAATTTCACTTACCCCAGGTAAAAGAGCTCAGGTATTAAGAAATAAACGAAAAACGCTGGTTTGTATTCAACCTGTGCTGCAAACACCAGAAGTGACGTGTTCTGGAAGTCCTCTCCAACGCATTTCATCAGCAGCATCTGACGTAATCAGGGGTTGTGAGAGAGTGATAAATAATTATTCTGATTGTCTGAATTCATAGCCCATGGCATTTCGTGCTTCTGTATGTCTTCCAGGTGCTATAGGCAAGTGTTTCTCAACTCCAGTCCTCAAGGTGCCCCGACAGGTCCTGTTTTCAGGAATTCCCTCAGATGAAACGGCTGTGGTAATTACTAAGGCAGTGAAACTGATCAAATCGCCTGTGCAAAATAATGGAAAGCCTGAAAGCGTGACCTGTTGGGGTGCCTTGAGGACTGGAGTTGAGAAGCACTGCTGTAGGCAAGCAGTTGACAAGTGAGAATACATGCAATTGTGGTGCAACCATTTTATTTTTATTTCTATGAAGTACTGAAGGAAAGTGACTTTCGCTAGCAATAAATGAGTTGTTACGTATATTATATAACCTATGGCCAAGAACATCTTTACTTTGGTTCCTGTGGACATCCCAAATGTCCCTCTTCCCTAACACTGTTGTGTTGATGTTTCACAAAATAACCAATTTGTGGATATAAACGTGAATTGAGCTTTTTCTTTGTGCATTAGCCTGAAATGCACTTATTTCTTGAACCTTTACATTTCACAAGGTTACATTAGCTTACATTAGACATGAATGTACATCAATTTAAAATAATCAGTGGTCCATTAACACCCATCAGCCTATATTCTTTCTCCCTGTCCGTCCACTTCCTGTTCACTTCTCGGAAGAAAAGATTGCTCTTTGGTTATGGACGGAGCAGAATTGTAGCGTTAATGGACTTGCATAAGCTTGTTTTGCTGAAATAAGGATTAATCAGAATTCACCATAGAGAAAAAAAAAAAGAAAGAAAAAGTACAATCTTTTTCTTTTTCTAAATGAACCATCATATTCCCCCAGTGGCAGGTTTTTATCTGGCCTGTGTTTCCTAATTCCTTTTTAAGTATTTCTTGATTATCTGCCTGCTTGGCAAAATAAATATTTTCAAATAGAAAGCCAGCCAAGCTTCAAAATTGTTACACTGATATCAGGACATTCTGTGCCACCCACCCAGAGGTGCTGTCCAGTAGGTGCCTCCAGAACAACGTGGCATTTAGACCATAGTTACTTCAAATGTCAAAAGACAGTCAAGTCTGTTAGCCAAGGAACTGGAAGGTGCAGAAAAGACAACGTTAGTTTATGTCCTATGACATTTTACTACAGAATAGCCAAGCCCAAATAATACCTTATATACTGTAAGCTTTAACTTTCATTTCAAGAAGACCTTGTAGTCCTGCCATGAAGATCCTTGTGCAAGCACTTCCGTTTATGGGACAACATCTCCTAAATGTACTCCTGCATTGTCATCCTGTCACATGGGTGTCAGGTGATGACTACAAATAATTGTACCAACGTGCATTATGTGGGAATGGGGTCCACTGTAGTCACTGTCAAGACGTTGGTCCAAAGCAATGATGGCGATCCAACACTGGAAAGAGAGCATGTTTACAAGACATGCTCGAAAGAGGCTAGAGGAGATCAGCAGTACTGAGATGCAGCAAACGATGAAAAGAAACATGAAAACAGTATTTATAGGAATAATGGCAATTGTTTGTATTAAAATGTGCAAAGAGCAACCTAAATGCGATCCAGGTAGGGTTTACATACTTTAAAACCTGATTTTTCCCACACCCCATCACCAAGAGGGTCAAAGTTAATATAAATCTAAGGCCCTGCACACACGAGGAGACATGTCCGATGAAAACGGTCCGCGGACGTAGAAGACACCGACGTGCTCTAACCAGTAAGTTCAATGCTTCCACGCATGCGTCGAATCAATTTGACGCATGCGGGGGATTTCGGTCCGCTGGTTAGGCGTACTAACCAGCGGACATGTCCGATGGACAGGTTTCCAGCGGACAAGTTTCTAAGCATGCTGGAAACCTGTCCGCTAGGCCATACAGACGATCGGACATGTCAGCGGAAACTGGTCTGCGGACCAGTTTCAGCGGACATGTCTCCTCGTGTGTACACGGCCTTATAAAAACTTTTAAATCAAAGGCTCAATATTAATGTCCTTCAGGCTTTAGGGGACCAGTGGGAGTAAACTATACCTCATCATTGGTTTTAATGGGAGGAATAGTACCCTATTGTTATCAGTGGGAGGAATAGTGCCCCATCAATGGTGTTAGCGGGAGGAATGGTGACCCATCACTGGTGTCATTTGGAGGAATGGTGCCCCAAGGGCCAGGTACAGGAAAGCAAAGGGCCACATCTGGCCCCTGGTCACAGTGTGGAGACCATGGGAATAGAGCAACAGGATTTAATAAAGCATCATGCATTGCACCATAGGGTATTTTCCAATGTTCTTAAACATTATTGGGTTAAAGAGAAGAGAGGGAAACGACTCATATTCTTAAAAACAAAAATACATTTCAGATTTATATATTTTTATATTCTTCAATGCAATATAGAAAAAAAATGATCACAATTGGAAATCTAAGGCCGCGTACACACAATGAGATATGTCCGCTCAAACTTGTCCGACGGACAGTTTAGAGCGGACATGTCTCATCGGATTTCGGTCCGATGGCGTGTACACACCATCGGATCAAAATCCCCGCCGGCAGACAGCGCGGTGACGTGGCGGTGACGTTGACGCCGCCATGTCACCGCACCAGGAAGTAAAAAACTTCAACGCATGCGTCGCATCCATACGACGCTTGTGCGGACAGATATGTCCGCTGGTTAGTGTACTAACCAGCGGACATATCCGACAGACAGGTTTGTAGCGGACAAATTTCAAAGCATGCTTTGAAATTTGTCCGATGGACAAACCTGTCCGCTAGCCCATACACACGATCGGATTTGTCTGCTGAAACGGTCCATCGGACCGTTTTCAGCGGACAAATTTGATCGTGTGTACGCGGCCTTAGGGTCATACTTGGAGCATTATGTTTTAATCCAGAGTTGAAGTAATTGAGCGTTATTATATTTGTTTTTATCATTTCAGTTGTTCATTGCATGCCTTGAGCAGGTACAGTAGATCATGGAAATGTGGTCCTGTCTTGTTCTGTCTCTATGAGACAAGCGGTAGCTGTAATTGTTCTTGTTTCTTTATAAATTGGGACCTCCCTGCATGTCCATTGACTCTTCATCATGATTAGCTGTAATGACAGTGATTGTAATTCTGTACAACTCCTGCAGACAATGAAGGATAGTTGTCCTGACTTTCATTTCACACTTTGGCATTGATGGGTCACGTCAGATTCCTGTCACAATGACAGAACGCCAATGTCATAAATGCCTCGGCATGAAGATACAGCAGGCTTAAGGAAACACAATTCTCATAGAATTGATTAAAAACAATGCTTGTGGTATTGTGAGCTCAGGAGCAAAGATGAGTGAAAATAAAAATCCACCTAATGATCTGATTTTCAGGGGATGAATCCGCCATCAAATGAGCCAATTTATATGTATTAAAAAAAAATAGAGAGCAGGTTCTCTTTTTTTCTCGTCGAGATTTACGACAGTTTTCTCGATGAGAAACCATACACATGAACGGTTTTCTCGGCAAGAAAGCTCTGCCAGCAGTTTTCTTGCTGGTTCTTGAGAAAACCGAGCATGTCTACGAGGCTTAAGTGTCAAAAAAAGCCTTTGACTCTAATCAAATGCTTGTAATTATACTTCAGTATCTCATAGTAACATCTGAGAAAAAGATCTGAAAACGCTAAAGCAGAAGACTTTGTGAAAATTAATATTTATCTCATTCTCAAATTTTTTGCCCATGGCTGTATTCTATTCACATTGATGTTAATCAAGCCCTTAGAAAGGGGGCTGTTCCAATTCAGCTTAGATGTGGCCGCCTGCTAAAGGGTGTTCACACTTCTTCAGCTGCATTCCCCAAAATATAAACTAAATTTAAATTTTAATGGGCAAATAAGAAGCCCTCTTATAATGTTTATGGTCTGTGAGCAGACCCGGGAACACTCGTGAAGTAATATTATTACTTTAATAAAGCTGAACAGAATATAAAACTGTTGCAGTGCTTGTGTATCTTTTCCTAATGGGTACATGATTTTTTTTTTTCTGAAGTATATTTTAAAATGCGCAATTATACACCATTTTCTATTTCCCAAGGCAAATAGTTCCCAAAATTGAGTGTTTTTGTGAAGAGCGTGAATTCATTATTAGTCATCAATTCTTCCCTCACTTTGTAAAACTTGTTTAAAAATGTAAATCTTGAGCAGCGATGATACTGCTGATGTAACAACCAATTAACAATTATCCAGGTATAGGAATTGGATTTTGTTTCCTAATGATTTAATGACACCTGCTGCCTCGTTGCCTTTTCTGTTTAGATGATGTTTCCCCGAGCAGACAATCTGTTCTGTCTTTCAGAATTTTCTCTTGCAGTCATCTCCGATTTTCCTCTTCAGATGCCTCCGTCGCCCCCCTCTTCATTGAGATTGGAGTTGAGCGTCTGTGTCTTTCTTAGACCTTTCTGTACTGGAGGCAGCGGCATCTGCTTGTGTTGCTTTTCTGCCTAATTTCACTATAAACCTGGATAACGGTATTGGCTCGGCTTCAGAAGCAAGCTTCCTTAAAAATTCTAAAGTCACAGAAGAGCTATTGAACTTCATTGATCTTGTCTCGTGGGTACGTCTTGTACGTCACCGCGTTCTTGACGGTCGGAATTTCCAACAAGATTTGTGTGACCGTGTGTATGCAACACAAGTTTGAGCCAACTTTCTGTCTGAAAAATCCACGGTTTTCATGTTGGAATTTCCGAACGTGTGTACACGGCATAAGTGTAAAGAGATTTCTTTTCACTTTCTATTGCTTTTCTAGAACAGGAAGTGAAGGGACACGGGCAGCAAAGAAAATAAACTGACAGGGCTTTGCCCATTCCCTAATCTATCTAAAACAAGCAAAAAAAAATACATTTTTGCAATACATACGCTTTAACCACTTAAGGACCGCCTAACGGCGATATACGTCGGCAGAATGGCACAGGCACGTACAGGTACGTCGCCTTTAAGAGCCCAGCCGTGGGTCGCGCGCTCGTGACCCGGTCTGAAGATCCGTGACCACGCCCACGTGACCTGCGGAACAGATCGCTGCCGGTGTCCCGCGATTGAGTCACAGGAGCTGAAGAACGGGAAGAGGTGAGTGTAAACACACCTTCCCTGTTCTTCTGTGTGGCAGTGTCACTGATCGTCTGTTCCCTCATATAGGAAACGACGATCAGTGACGTCAAACCTACAGCTACGCCCCCCTACAGTAAGAATCACTCCCTTAGGGCACACTTAACCCCTTAGCGCCCCCTAATGGTTAACCCCTTCACTGCCATTGCCATTTTCACAGTAATCCGTGCATTTTTATAGCACTTTTCACTGTGAAAATGACAATGGTCGCAAAAATGCGTCAAAAGTGTCCGATGTGTCCGACATAATGTCGCAGTCACGAAAAAAAAACCGCTGATCGCAGCCATTACTAGAAAAAAAAATAATAATAAAAATGCCATAAAACTATCCCCTATTTTGTAAACACTATAACTTTTGCGCAAACCAATCAATAAACGCTTATTGCGATTTTTTTTACCAAAAATTTGTAGAAAAATACGTATCGGCCTAAACTGAGGAAAAATGTTTTTTTTTATATCTTTTTGGGGGATATTTTTTATAGCAAAAAGTAAAACATGCGCAAAAAGGAACGATAAAGGGCGCCAATAGAACTATATGTGATAGCTAGCTGGCATATCATAGTGTGGATAGGCGTGAGTGGACAGCAAAAACTCTGAAAACAAACCACAACTAGTGAAATACTGTGATATTGGTGAATAGCAACAAGAAATACTAATATAATATAAGATTAACCTCGGTGAGGTAATACCAAAATTGTTTCTAATGCATTAGATAAACATTAGTCCAACTGGTGAACAAAAAAATGCAAAAGTCTTCTTTGTGCAGAGTGAAATCTTGATTAAGCAAAGTCTGTGAACAGATCTGTGACAAGATTGTAGTAGGTTGGTTCTGGAGTGTGAGAGAATCCTTCACCAAAATATTCAGTGCTCCACCCAAAGTGCTGAAGAGATACTAAATTCTTACCAGATAGTAAGACCTCTCTGTTACAAGTAGGTCAGATGAGCAGGACAGGATAAGTGCCTGTTACACTTGGGGCATGCTGGATCACGCTGGAACCACAGTAGCAATAGGTATGCTGATAGTAAGACCTCTCTGTTACAAGTAGGTCAGATGAGCAGGACAGGATAAGTGCCTGTTACACTTGGGGCATGCTGGATCACGCTGGAACCACAGTAGCAATAGGTATGCTCATATGTGGACAGAAAAATATATGGAAAAAATCATGGTGCAATACCATTTATTAAAATAAATAAAATTTGCACACAAACAGCCAAATGGCCTCTTACTCTTGCTGGTGCCTGCCTGGCACTGGGACTATAGCGTGTCAGTGCTCTTCCACTCAGGTGTCTCACCAATGGTTCGCGGAATGGCAGATAGTCAGGGTTAGAACGGCTTTGTTTGGGTTTGTAAGCGTGCAGGGAGCCAGATGGAGCCGCCGACATATGTTTCGTACGTGTGTACGTCTTCAGGGGGGCCTACCAACTAGATTTTATACAGTATTTTTTACTGATTAAGGTTTAGCTCACCCTATTTAGTATTGGCGCGGATTCATTTCTTTTTCCAAAAAGTAAAACATATTGCATTTTTTTTCAAAATTGTCGCTCTATTTTTGTTTATAGCGCAAAAAAAAACCCCGCAGCGGTGATCAAATGCCACCAAAAGAAAGCTCTATTTGTGGGAAAAAAAGGACGCCAATTTTGTTCGGGAGCCACGTCGCACGACCGCGCAATTGTCAGTATAAGCGACTCAGTGCCAAATCGCATAATGGTCAGGGTCTTAAGTGGTTAACATGCAGAGTGTACACACCGGAGAAGGTTTCCCCATTGGTAGCTTCCTCTCGCCTCCTTTTGTAGAGACAACTGTCCCTTTTTCTATTTTTCACTTTACTTTCTCTTCCAGTGACAATGGTAGTGAGGGTCAATCTACCCATCGGGGACACAAATAGCATTAAGGCTTAACAAGAGTGATGAGTTGTAATGCTGAGATCTGATTGATTATTGACCACTGTTTGGCTACGGCTTGTGACCAGTTAGTGGAAATTTATGTTTCTGTGGTGCACTTGTCACTTGCATAGATTTATCAGTTTTACTTAACTGTGTTGGGCTGTGTAGATACCTTGGTTTGCTTTATCTTGTTTACAGTATGTATGGATTTTGTAGACAAGTGGGATGGTATTTACTGCAAGTCAAATACAAACCATTAGTAAGACCTCATCTGGAATATGCGGTTCAGTTTTGGGCTCCAGTTCTCAAAAAGGATATCGGGGGACTGGAAAAAGTGCAGAGAAGGGCAACCAAACTGATAAGAGGAATGGAGGAGCTCAGCTATGAGGAAAGATTAGAGGAACTGAATTTATTCTCTCTTGAGAAGGAGATTAAAGGGGGATATGATCAACATGTACAAATATATAAGTGGTCCATATAGTTGGTGTTAAGTTATTCACTTTAAGGTCATCACAGAGGACAAGGGGGCACTCTTTACTTCTGAAGGAAAGGAGATATAATCTCCAAATATAAATAGGCTTCTTCACAGTAAGAACTGTGAACATGTGGAATAGATTCCCTCAAGTGGTGGTTAGGTCAGCTCAGTAAATTGCTTTAAAAAAGGCCTGTATTCTTTACTAAATTTTCAAAATATAATCGATACTAGCATTTATAGGTAATATTGATCCAGGCAATATCCGATTGCCTCTTGGAGGATCAGGACGGATTTTTTTTTACCTTCCTCTGTATCAACTGTGGTTATACAATTGTGTAATTGGATATTTTTTTCCCTTCAATTTTTTAAAGCAGACTAACTATGTACAGTGCCTTTAAAAAGTATTTATACCCCTTGAAATTTTCCACATCTTGTCATGTTACAGCCAAAAACGTAAATGTATTTTATTTGAGATTTTATGTGATAGACCAACACAAAGTGGCACATAATTGTGAAGTGGAAGGAAAATTATAAATGGTTTTCAATTTTTTTTTTACAAATAAATATGTGAAAAGTGTGGCGTGCCCTGTACTCTGATACCCCTAACTAATGTCTAGTGAAACAACAAATGCACTCCACACTTTTAACCTATTTATTTGTAGAAAAAATTGAAAACCATTTATCATTTTACTTCAACTTCACAATTATGTGTCACTTTTGTGTTGGTCTATCAGATAACATCCCAAGAACTTGCATTTACAAAAATGTCCCAAAATGTGGAAAATGTCAAGGGGTATGAATACTTTTTCAATGCACTGTAACTATGTAAGTCAACATATCTGTGTAAAAAATTGAAAACACTTGCAAAATGTACTGTAGTTTTATCCCAGGGGGAGGTATTCTTTGGGTGGGGGGGGTATAAGCACCCCTAAAGTTCCTCATGCAGATCGTTTGGAAAACCCTTCACGCCAAAGCATTCCAAAGGCATGAACTGATAAATAGGTGGGCAGACCTCGTCGTACCATTTCGGGTTATTTTTTCACACGAACAAAAGCGTCCGAGAGCACAAGTGTGAATGTTCATGCGAAAACCTCTTTTCACTTTTAAGATAGCTTCACAACCTTTCCTGGCACTGTAGACCAGCTCTTTCTCTGTGTCTTTACATTCCAGCAGCCTGGACTCTATGTAAATCTCCGCTACACTGCCTAGCTGACTTTGTGTAAAGGTCGAAGAATCAATATCTTGTTTCCAGAGTGATTGTAAACCACTCTGAGCCTTCGCGTCATGGTTGGCGCTAATGCAGCTCCCGAGCATTAATGACCGGCCCCACGCCATGCCCGCCACAAGAGAACGCTTCGAAATCCATTCCCTCAGATGCCGTTGGTAATTATTTTCCTCCGGGAACAGCATCCTTTATGGGGAAACAATGGTAATTGTGGCCACAATGGCTAGGTGACCCGTTTCTATTCTTTTAACTTTCTTTTCAGTTCTGCTTTCATCCCACTTCTGCGTTGTTAATCATTATGTGTGATTGTGAGCCCTGAGTTATTTTGGGCGGGCAAGCATCTTCTTTTATCGAACCCCTACAGCACACTTTTTTTTACCCCCTATTGGCATAAGCTGGCGGCAGACATAGATGTCATTAACGTGCGTCTGTGTAATTTCTGCAGAAAAAAAAAGGTTTCTTTATAACGCATGCAGCTGTGTAATTGCCAGCTTTTGATATGTACGGGGACACAGCAGTCAAGATTCCTACGAATCACTAAGGAGGAAACTATATTTCTGAAAACAAAAACGTGTCTGTCTAAATCTGGTGCAAATTAGCCAATCTCCACCGCCTATCTGCTCACTTTGATTAGAGCGTGGTTAATAGGAGCTGAGACATCTGCAGTTGGGTCTGTATTTAAAGGAAAGTCCTGTGGTTAGTACCCTTGGAGGGTGTAATTGAGGAGCATGCAGGATCTTGCAGCGGGAGGAATATTTATTCTTGACGCGGTGGAGTGCAGGCAGAGATACAGCAATGCAGCTGTGTTATGAGTAGGACGGTTCTTGGAGTCTCAGGGCAAAAGCTTTTGTTGATCATTTTCGCCTATGTAATTCCTGGATTATTTAAAGTCATAACTTTATTATTATCATTTTTCATTCTGCATATAGGGGAAATTGGCTAGCCCCAAATTCCCCTTGTCCAACACTGACTTTAGTATTTCTTGGAGGAACTAGATGTTGCCAGAAGTCTTCCTGTACAGCGACTGGCTGACAGATGATCACACGATGTAAAATGTTTCATGACAGCATTAGGAGAAAGAATAAAGCCGTACGACTTCTGTAAAAGAGACATCGGTCCCAAAATGTGCCCACCAGTGCGGCTAATCAGTGCCCACCAGTGGCACCTACCAGTGCCCATCAGTGCCTCATCATCAGTGTCGCTTATCAGTGCTGCCTATGAGTGCCACCTACCAGGGCCTATCAGTGCTCATCAGTGCCACCTATCACTGCAGCAGCATCAGTACCTCCTGATCAGTGGCCACTAGTGTCGCCTCATCAGTGCCCATCAGTGCCACCTATCAGTGCCCATCAGTGCAGCCTCATCAGTACACATCAATGAAGGAGAAAAATTACTTGTTTGCAAATTTTAATAACATATATTCTAAATTTTCTGTTTGTTTAGCAAAAAAAATAAAAAATCACAGTGATAATTAAATACCACCAAAAGAAAGCTCTACATTTTTTTTATTTAGGTACAGTGTAACATGACTGCGCAATTGTCATTCAAAGAGTGAGAGCGCTGAAAGCTGAAAATTGACCTGGGCAGGGAGGGGGTAAAAGTGCCCGGTAAGCAAGGAATTAGGGAAAACATGCCGTTTCATCAGACAATAGCTAAATAAAATCTCATAGTGAAGCCTCCATTGTAGTCTGACCACTGGAGAAGAGACAGAGAAAGTTTCATTTGTTTCTTGTAATTGCGACCTTTTAGCGTCCTTTTCTGTGGAGTGTGAATCGGCCGCGTCTGATGGAGCTTCAGCATTTCCGCCGCGCTCAATCTGCTGACGCAAGACATTTAACCAAAGTACAGAAACAGCGAAGAAGTTTCATCGGTGGACCATGAAATCTGTTGCTGCAGAATAAAATGAGAGAGCGGGGAGGCCTTATCATGTTTAAAAAAAATGGGTTTTAATTTAAGCCTTCTGTAAAAAGCAGAGCCTGGGCAGAGAAGAAAGGAATAGGGGAATAGATGAAATTGGCTGTAAAGCAATAATCTTCCAGGATAGGAGATTAATATTGATGGCGAGAATTCCAGACCGAGTATTTCCAGCTGCTACTCAACAAATCTTACTACGCATTGCTTTAGAACAGCGTCTCTTACAAAGTGGCTTATGAGCATAAAGAGCTTGTATTCGTATTTGATGTTGTTCATTGCAGTTCCCCCAGCAGGAGCTCAGCACCTCTCCATTGAAATGCGGGCTGTACTTTACACTTCTCACATACCTTATTCCAGGCAAGGTCACCTATTCTAGATTGGGAATTCAAATCTGGACCAAAAACAGCATTTAATCCAGAAGATATGCAAGAAATTAAAGAAATTAAATAGGCAATGTGTCTTGATATCAGCCTGTACAGCAGCACTCAGGCTGGAAGTGGGTGAGACAGCACTTCAAGTCGGTAAGACTCAACGGCATAAAGTGCTGCCCTGTCTAGTACTCAGAAGAGAAAGACATAGTGATAACCTAATCAGTGTGCTGCTGCTCCTTTATTGTTCAGTCACAAGCTAGGGTTGGTTCTAGACCAGCCTGTGCTGTTCAGTAGCAGTGTATTGTCCAGGGAGGTTCAGGTACTGGCTATGCAGTGTTGCAGGGGTGACAGAAACCCCACATTGTTTAGGCAAATGGCATATCTTTAGATCGTTTTCATACAAGTTAAAGCAGAGCTCCGCCCAAAAGGGGACTCTTTGCCAATTTTGCCCCTCTACCGCTGGCACATTTGGCACCTTTCGGGGGGGAGGACCTGGTTTTGACACTTACCTGATCCCATTTTCTCCTGACTTTGTAGCGGCCCCCCTCCTCCTTCCCCCGTCACTGGGCCATTCGCATGCGCAGTAGGGAACCTACTGTGAAGCCGCAAAGCTTTACTGCCTGTTTCTCTTTCCTGAGATGGAGGCAGCAGCACAACCCAACTGAAAAAATCGGCACGGGTGAAGACACCACTGGATTTGTGACCAGGTAAGTGTCCTAATATTAAAAAAGTCAGCAGCTATAGTATTTAGCTGCTGAGTTTTATTTTTTTCTGAAGGAACCTGGAGATCCTCTTTTAACTGTTTTCATATAATTTGGCTTTAATTATTACTGTGTGTGTGTGTGATAGCACTGGACTAGTAAAAATTTGACTTGGTTCTGCTGGATATACACCACCTTTTAATGAAGTCACGTGTTAAGTGACGCAACACATTGGGTGGAGCCCGGTGACGTCACTTCTGGTGGGGAGTATAAGTTTACAGTTGTGCTCATAAGTTTACAGACCCTGGCAGATTTTATGATTTTTTTTGTCAATTTTTCAGAGAATATGAATGATAACACAAAAACTTTTCTCTCACTCATGGTTAGTGTTTGGCTGAAGCCATTTATTATCAATCAACTGTGTTTACTCTTTTTAAATCATAATGACAGCAGGAACTACCCAAATGACCCTGATCAAAAGTTTACAGGTACATGCCTTTTAAGCTCATTTTTAAAAGGAGTATGTACAGTATTCCAAGTGAATAAAATACGATAGCATCTGCAGTGTTTTTTTTTTTATATTTAGAGGCTGACACACTATGTTACCAGCTTAAATACACCACCACTTGGGAAGCTGTCCTTGGAAACTATTTTAAAATATCTGCAACTAAGAGCTTCTCGCTTATATGAGGCATAACTGATAATTTTTATGTGTGAGGATGTAAGCATCTGTTTTTCCTGCACAAATCTCTGTTAGAATTGGTGATTATTCCACACAAACATATGAGATCCCAATAGTTATACTCGGCTCCTACAGAGCTTCTTACATATTTTAGCTGATTTAGACACAGAGCAGCAGAGTGATACGCAAAAAATATCTTTGCAGAGGTGATCAAATACCACAAAAGGAAAGTTCTATTTGTGAGAAAAAAAGGACGTCAGTTTTGTTTGGGAGCCACGTCGCACGACCGCGCAATTGTCATTCAAAGCGTGACAGTGCTGAAAGCTGAAAATTGGCCTGGGCAGGAAGGGGATGAAAATGCCCGGTATTGAAGCGGTTAAAGGAGAATTGTACAAAAAATAAAAAAGATTGGTTAAACCCACAAGTGTTTTTTTTACCACTTCTATTCCTTTTGGAATTTACAAATGCAGCAATTTTGAAATCGGACGAAATGTTTGGCACTCGAAAACACTTTTTGATAGATAAAAAGTGCATTTTATATACAGCTTTATAGATCAGACCAAAATGAGGCACAAATGAGGAGGAAAGAGGGACATTGCTCGAAATCAGGGACAGTCCCTCGAAATCAGGGACAGTTGGAAGCTATGCATATGTGCTTTGACTTGTTGTAGCTGAGGCTGAAGGTGTCAGCACGGACTGGTAAGTATTACGTTCCTGAAAAACCCACTCGGTGAAATTTACATGAAATAACTTGTAACTTTCCCTCGCGGTTTTCTCTCGGCGTGCAGAATCATTTTCATGAGCTGTGAAATGTCATATTTAATAATGTTCCCGGAATCCTTAGGGACGGGCTGAGCAGGATTTTCCAGTTGAGATCCCCTCGTCGCAGATAGTGCAATCCATTTGAAGTCACGGCGCAGTCTTACTCGCTTTGTCCGCGGAAAATAAATCAGCTTTTCATACTGTTCACCGAGGGCTCGTTCTGCACTCGAAATGGATTCAGTAAAGTCTACAATAACAATACTGCTCCTTGCTGGGCCACCCCTGGGGTGTGTTAAATGTACATAGAACTGTGAGCTAGAAACTTCTGGAAGTTTGTGGACATTATAAACTTTGCGGCTCTTGTTTATTGGAGTATACAGTCTGCACGCCTCCTGAATTTCCCATCTCAGAGCTGACAACTGTCCCTGATTTCCCAGGACACTCCTGAAACATGTCCACATTTCTGGATATTTTTCAAGCTCCCTATTCTGCAATGTACTTTATTATTTTTAGATATGTGTATAATGTAGATATGTAGAACTACAGATACAATTTACAGCTAAAATTGTGTCTATTATTATACCTGGGGATCATAAATATAACTAAAATGTTTGTAAGCCCTAACAATAAACTCTTCTTATCTGCGTTTTGTTCCATCTGTTCAAATCATTTACTGTATTTGCCGGCGTATAAGACGACCCCCTAATTTTCCAGCTAAAATGTTGGTTTTGGGATATACTCGCCATATAAGACAACCCCCTTACCCCCTCACTGTGCCATTGCCTCACCTGGCTGTGCCATTGCCTCACCGTGCCATTGCCTCACCTCACTGTGCCATTGCCTCACCGTACCATTGCCTCACCTCACTGTGCCATTGCCTCACCTCACTGTGCCATTGCCTCACCGTGCCATTGCCTCACCGTGTCATTGCCTCACCGTGTCATTGCCTCAACTCACTGTGCCATTGCCTCACCGTGTCATTGCCTCACCTCACTGTGCCATTGCCTCACCGTGCCATTGCCTCACCGTGTCATTGCCTCACCTCACTTCGACGATCTCCATACCTTATCCATTGCAGAGTCAGTCAGACTGCGGGCATCCATTTTTTAAAAGCCGTGCCTCCTCCTCGCGCTGTTCCGTGATACGTCAAGGGGAAAATCATGCAATCCAGCTGAACTGAAACAGAACCGTTAATTTAACATAATCCTTCTGAGCCAAACTACTGCTAAGACAACTATAATTTAACACATAGCGCCTACTCATTGGGAGCATGGCGCTACACCTATGACATGTGATGTGCTCAGGCGTGTTTGGATCAAACCCACCAGGAAGCCATCACTGCACACCGCCAATCATAGGCAGTGAGGATTTTTTCCGACCAGCAGCTGTACATACGCACGATGCCTGTGATTGACGGTGTGCAGTGCAGGCTTCCTGGCGGGTTCGATCCAAACACACCTGAGCCCATTCTCACTAATGACATATCCACACACCGGTTGCATGGTGCAGCTCTGTCTGTGAGAGATCTCAGGATGGGTATCACCACTGATCTCACAGGAGGCGGGGCATTGGCACTAAATCTACAGAACTGGACAGCTTTCCAGCACCCTATGTGCGTCACTTTTTTTAAATCATCTGCAGAACATCGATTCCTACGTATCAGCCACATTGTTATGTTAGGTTATCCGAAGGGCAAATATTCCATTGTAGCCATCTTTTAAATCATCTGTACGCGTGTGACGTGTATATTTTAGACATCAAAAGCTAATTTGCACGATGATGCCTTGGAACGAGCCGGCATGTAAATGAAATGACGGCAGGCGATGGCCCCGCTCTCGTTGCTCTGACAGCTCCATCCGTGTCACAGCTGGAGCCGGCTCGGGATGTGCACGGGCGTTTGGGATGCGAGAAGCGGTGACGCGCTGTTTGAGAGCTCAGAGCAATCAAGTATTTTTAGTAAGACTCTTACCATTCAATTTTCATAATGGGGCTGTTTATCGTCTTTCAGGCTTCGGAAAGATGCCATCCCTCATTTGCATTTTTTTCTCCCAGAAAAATAATACCTGTTAAAGATGACACGGGAAAGAACGACACTTGATACAAATGACTTGTTTATTCTGATATAAATATGAATTTCCTGCTTATTATAACATTGATGTGCAAAAAGACTGTGCCAAAAGCAGCAATCATAATATCTATTCCCAATATGGGATCTTTTTTTTTTTTAATAAGTTTTTATTGAGATACAGTACAGAACATTAAGAATGAAGCACATATCAATGTATCAACAATGTCGAATTTGTCAGTTGGGACAGGTTAGTACAAACGTCTCAGGTATTTTTACTTTACAACAGTGTGTAGATTAGAGAGATAAAGAGAAGATGGAAACGAAGAAACAGGAGGGAGAAGGCAGAGGTAGGTAAGGATAGGGAGGGGAGTCGCCTGGGAAGCGTGATCTTTTTTGTTTTTTATTTTAGCCTATACCTAGCCTGGTGGTGAGATGTGGGTTCAGGGCCGATCCTAGGCAGGGTGCACAGGGTGCATTGCACCCAGGCGCCTGCAGAGGTGGGGGCGCCGAACATCTAACAGACTCTCTAACAGAAGCCCTCTCTGTGTCCATCACAGAGGCCCCCCTCCAGGTCCCAATAAAGTGCTCTGCTTCTCTTCCTGTATTTTGTTTATTATTAAGAGATCATGTAAGGATCCCAGGGTAATGAAGACTTTGTGGGGAGCATCTCTGTGGTTGAGTCATTGTCATAGAAACATTTGTGAAGGGGAGGAGTTAGTAAAATGACGACGCCCATGTGGGGCACCAGAAATATTTCTGCACCCAGGCACCTGTGACCCTAGGATTGGCCCTGTGTGGGGTCTTATTGACCCCACATCTCACTGTAAAGAGGTCCTGTCATGTCATATTCCTATTACAAGAGATGTTTACGTTAACGTGTCCTATGCCTACATACATTTGCTAGTAGGTGTCCCTCATTCCCATATCAAAATGTTGGGAGGTGTGGGATGGGTTTGTGATGGTGACAACAGTGGGCCATGCCTGTGTACTGTGTGGTTATCGGCCACTTGTAGTCTTCAATCGTCAAATTACTTTAGAGACGACATTATCACGTTAACGTTTCTATGAGATTCTAGCGATTGGTTTGATTCTGTAGCTCACCCATGGCTCTTTCTGTTTGTTTCTTTTCATTTTTTTTCAATGTTTTCTTGTCTAGAGACGGGAACAGCAATAATGAAATTGTGTTTTGTATGTTGAACAGCTGGGAGATCTCTGCACAATATCGTTTTTAACAGATATATATAGCCCTTTGTAGGGAGCATGACACAATAACTCGATGTTCCATTTACTGTAACGTGTTTACAGGCAGCCCTTCTCACAAGATCCCATTTGTTCAAACCATGGTTCTCTTATTATTTTTCAATTCGAATAGCGCTGGAGGTGGCGACAATCCAATCATGTAAAGATTTTTCACTTTGGATTCTTATCTTATCTCCCGTTTCACTGCTCTTTTATGTTTTGCCTTTCTAGAGATCCTCCATGAAACGAGATTCTAATAGAATGGTGATACTATCGCTGTACATACGTTATTCTAGTGATTTCATCAGTGGGGGCTGGTGGTGTTATCTCTTGGGGCGGGGGGCGGCAAACAGCTACATCCCCCCCAGTCGGTCGGCTGGCCGGTGGTAACCCCCCCACCCCCGGAGGACAGTCGGGACATCAAAGCTCCGCACTTACCCCATCTAGGAAGCAGGCGGATGGGCAGCGTGTCCGGCAGCTTTCTTCCTCCTCCTGTGGTGTGGATCACGGCGGCTTCCCTCATCCTAGGCATCCAATAACTAACCTTTCATCCAATCGGGAAACGAGTATCATACCCGATTGGTGGAGAGACGATTCAAAGTTAGGAAAGCGAATATTCATTTGCTTTTCTAACACACCTGGGTGGGCTCTGAGCGCAATGATCTGCGTTCCTAGTCCACCCTATTTTCATGCCCATTGGAGCCTATGGCTCTAATCAGGTACTTTCAAAAAACACCCCCGCCGCTCTAATTCATGTGCCCGGCGTCCTGAAAGGGGCTAGGCACATGAATAGGGGGTGGCGGTGTACTGAAAAATAGCGACCGTGGACTATGGGATGGCTGTGGCGGTCATGAATAGATTTATGCTATGCATGAATCTATCTATTAGTCATATAGGGAGTGGCGTGGATAGAAGGGGTCAGCGCCGTGTGCCCTCAATAGATGGGCCACCCCTGCATTACATTTTTTACTGCAGGACAGGCTTGTAATCAAATTCAGGATCCCTTCCTTCCTTAGCACCCTCCTAGGTAAGTGCTAGAATTAGATAGATAGATTTAGTGTTGGCTCACTGTGTTTTGTGGAGTTGTGTTATTGATAGATACATTTAGCCTCTTACATTGTAGCCAGTGTAGCTGCAATCGCTGGGTTAGGTAAATTTAGTTGCTCACTGTATTCAGTGCAGCTGCATTTGACTAGTTAGGTCTGCTCAGTGTTCTCGGCTGCTGCTAGTCTGTTTACTTTCTCTGCTGTCTAGAAAAGATGTGGGAATGTTCTGGATTTTAGGTGTGGAGCTATGCAGATGGCGGCATGAATATTTATACAGCCCTGGCCAGTCCCAAGGAGCTGGGCCCTGATGGCATGCTGGGAGACTGTATATATTTTCTGAGCACACTGGGCTCTGCATCTTTTCCTGGAGAGGATCACTCCAGCCTGGAGGGCTTGCTGCCTTCCAAGGCAATGCTATCATGTGTCTGCTGTTAGTGAGGCGACAGGTGGGCGACCTGAGGGCCTGGAAGCTGAGACAACAGGCAGCTGACTGAGGGGCTGTCTGCTGAAGATCTATTCTGGTTTCACTGGAGATAGGTATCGCTTGGAAGTTGTCATTGGGCCTTGTGTAGGTACTGACTGTTCTGAGAAATGTTAGAAATTTTTGGGATGCTGTCACCCCCCTGGTGCTAGAAAGAGAGTCCAGCCATGGGTCTGTGTAATGGGGACACCGACAGGTGTCCTGAAGAGCTCAGTCCACCCAATCCTCTGTAAAGGCACTCTGCTCTTGTGGCTCTAAAGACAGGAATGCATATCACTACTACCTCAAAGCTAAAGTCTACTGTTTGCTGCAAGCACTACAGCTTTTTCCAGAAAGAATACATAGTCCTCAAGTTGTACATAGTTCTTGTTTTTAGAATATCCCACTCAATTCCCTTAGCTCAGGTTCACACTGGGTACGATTTAGTTCGATTTGAGATGCGATTTCACATGTGAAATCGCATCTCAAATCGGCGGCATTTGCCGGCAATTGCCGGCAATGACACCGTCCTAATTGGTGCGACGCCGCATCTGCGGCGCTGCACCGATTTCAAAAAGTAGTTCCTGTACTACTTTTTGCGATTTCGGGCCGCGATTTACATTGACGTCTGTGCAGAAACCTGCACAGATGTCTCTTAAATCGCGGCTGAAATCGGGACTGCCAGCGGGAGTGAAATCGTGCGAGTTCAGCTGAACTCGCACTGCTTCACTCCCGCAGCCCAGTGTGAACCAGGGCTTAAAGTTCTCCAAAAATAAAAACAACACCCATGGACTGAGGACTGAAGAAATGTTTGACTGCGTTTGAGTGCCCGGCTGCTGGGTCAAAACATCTGGGGAAGACCTGGGTAGTATTCCAGCTGCTCCTATGGGAGTAAGGCTACACTTCCTTCTTTCCTTCTATTATGGCAATGGTTCTCAACTCTACTAGTACCGTGACCGCTTGATAAAATTTCCCATGTTGTGGGAACCCTTAATAGTAAAATTATTTTCGTATCGTGGATTGTCATCACCCAAGGCAAGACAAGTAATTTGTTCCCCCAACCCCACGGACATTCAGCGCTCCCCCTTCCACTCGTACAGTTTCAAAACCCCTTATGGTACATTTTTTGGATGTGCCACTCTTTCTTTGTTCTCCTTTATTTCCCTTTTATCTCCCTCTATCCTAATTTCTTGTTTTTTCCCCCATCCCCCGCTCTAGCCATATTTCTTGTTCTTTCTCTTATTCTTTCTCTCCCTTTTTCTTTGTTTCTACCCCCTCTTTTCTTCTCCCTTCCATGTATTCTCTATTTTTATTCCTTCTCCTACTCCTTGGTGGGGGCCAGGGGCGGACTGACCATTGAGGAACTCGGGCACTGCCCGAGGGCCCCATGCCACTAGGGGGCCCCATCAGGGTTGCTAGGCTCATTAAAACCAGGGACAGTATGTAAAAATCTGTGTTTTTTTTTTTTACATCTGTCCCTAAAATGTCCAAAACCTACATGCTTTTCATGTGAAAATCGCGAGATTTTAGCTTCCCCGCCTCTGTACTGCCACCTGACTTGGTGGCCATCTGTAAGCACGGGGCCCCATAATCTTCTATTGCCCGGGGGCCCCATGAATTGTCAGTCCGCCCCTGGTGGGGGCGTGAAGGAAATGAGATGAGTGGCAGTGCTGGCGGGGAGTTGGAATGCGTGGCAGTCCTGGCAGGGAGATGAAATAAGTGGCAGTGCTGGTGGGGGGGGGGGGGGGGGTTGTCATCAGTGGCAGTGCTGGTGGGGGAGGGATCAGTGGCAGGGCTGTATTTGAGTGGTTAGGAGAAAGATAACATAGACACAAAATAATCATTTTATCAACTCCATCACAATTTGTCTAAAAGTTTTTTCACCTACCTACAATTCAAGTGTATGCTAGCAGATCTTTTACAGCAGATCTTTTTAAGTGGTTAATCTGGATAAAACACCCAAAATCCATCAGGTCAAATCACTATCTACCAGTTTTTTCTCTGCCCTCTCTCTGGCTTTAAGCAGCTTGAAACTTTTCAAAGGACAAAGGATGTGTATAATACAAAGTATGTGAAAGTCAGATTTGTCCAGATCACAAAATAGCCTAACAGTCAACTTGAGCTATGGACTTAATTAGTGGGAGACGTCACGTGCCAGTCTGATGGGTTTTAGTTGGATTCAAGGATTGAGCGTATGGACGGGTACACTGCAGGCTCCAGGCATCTTCAGGCGCCACTAATCATTGGACGCTGTGAAACATTAATCACCAAGTTTGGATATATATATTTTTTTCCTTCTTACTTAACTTAGAATAAATGCTTAATCAAATGTTAAACCAGCAAAGTCTTTGCCTGCGGCAGTCACAGGCGTAACAGCAACATGTTGGAAAATTAAATTGCAACTTGCTCTTCTCCCCCTTTAATCGGAGAAATTACATGTCTTTGTTCAGCAGCCATCTCATTATTTGCTGTGATTGCGACTGATCTTATACAACAGTCTATTGACAATTTGCTCGCAGCCTTCTCAGGCTTGGCTTCTTTTGGGCTTGGGTGTTTGCTTACTTATTTTACAGAAATCTAAAAAGGGTAAAAAAAATGAATAACTCAATGTACAAATAAATTGTATGGGGGATGAAAGTGCATAGCACAAACCTGCTGGGTAACGCTGATGCCATAGAAACAAGAATACCCGAGGTCTAAGTCGCAGAATGTAACTTGCATATCACAAAATGAAAGAGTATCTGTCACTGTAATAGTAATATATTATTGTGTAGAGCACAGCTGACCAGAACTCCCCCACACTGCCATCTATTGTTCAAGGTTTTTAGATACAGCGCCTTGAAAAAGTATTTATACCACTTGAAATTTTCCACATTTTGTCATGTTAAAATCAAAAACTTAAAGGGGTTGTAAAGGTACAATTTATTTTTACTAAATAGCTTCCTTTACCTTAGTGCAGTCCTTCTTCTATTACCTCATCCTTCCATTTTGCTTTTAAATGTCTTTACTTCTTCTGGAAAATCCTCACTTCCTGTTCTTCTGTCTGTAACTCCACACAGTAATGAGAGGCTTTCTCCCTGGTGTGGAGTGTGGTGCTTGCCCCCTTCCTTGGACTACAAGGAGAGTCAGGACACTCTCTACAATGCAGATAGAGAAAGGAGCTGTGTGTTAGTGGGGGCGTTCTCACTCTCCTGTAGTCCAAGGGAGGGGGCGAGCATGATACTCCACACCAGGGAGAAAGCCTCACATTACTGTGTGGAGTTACAGACAGAAGAACAGGAAGTGAGGATTTCTCAGAAGGAATAAGGACCTTTAAAAGCAAAATGGAAGGGTGAGGTAAGTGAAGGAGGACTGCACTAAGGTAAAGGAAGCTATTTAGGAAAAAAATGTTTTACCTTTAAAACCCCTTTAAGTGTATTTAATTGGGATTTTATTTGATAGACCAACACAAAATGGCACATAATTATGAAGTGTAAGAAAAATTATAAATGGTTTTCAATTATTTTTTTACAAATAAATATGTGAAAAGTGTGGCTGCATTTTGTATTTAGCCCCTTTTACTATGATACCCGTTACTAAAATCTAGTGGAACCAATTGCCTTCAGAAGTCATCTAATTGGTAAAAAAAGTCCACCTGTGTGTAATTTAATCTCAGTATAAATACAGCTGTTCTGTAAAGCCCTCAGATGTTTGTTAGAGAACCTTGGTTCTCAAACAGCATCATGAAGGCCAAGGAACACACCAGACAGGTCAGGGATAAAGTTGTGGAGAAGTATAAAGCAGGGTTGGGTTATAAAAAAATCTCCCAAGCTTTGAACATCTCAAGGAGCTTCTGTTCAATCCATCATCCGAAAATGGAAAGGAGAATGACACAACTGCAAACCTATCAAGACATGGCCGTCCACCTAAACTGACCGGGCCGGACAAGGAGGGCATTCATCAGAGAAGCAGCCAAAAGGACCATGGTAACTCTGGAGGAGCTGCAGAGATCCACAGCTCAGGTGGGAAAAACTGTCCGCAGGACAACTATTAGTCGTGCTCTCCACAAATCACCAATGGTGTTCAAACCACACATGTGAGGTATCGCCACGATTGTTAGAGCGAGAGCAATAATTTTAGCACTAGACCTTCCCTGTAACTCAAAACATGCAACCTGTAGAATGTTTTAAACATCACCTATGGAGATTTTTAGGGTAAAAGTTTATCGCCATTCCACGAGCGGCACAACTTTGAAGCGTGACATGTTGGGTATCAATTCTTTAGAAACAATCTGCAAATCCCATATTTTTCCTAACATGGAACACTTGAATTAACCAGCGTGAATTACTGACTTAATGGTTACTTATTGCTTTCTTCATGCAAAGCTGGTAATCATTTGCTGAAACTCTGAATTTTTGTTTCCCTGAAACCATGTAAGTTATATTGAATAAACCATTGATCAAGGCTGTGCTTTGCTACTGAGTGAGTCTGTGCTAGTAGCAAAACGCTGATTTTATTTGTTCTCAAAAGTACAATCCAATCAGTCGAGAGCAGTCTGCAGGGAGTACAGCCGGCCCAATCATGGTGTTTTTTTTCCCCACACATAGCTTTCCCATCAACTCACAATGCCTGTCGCTTTTCTAATTTCTTTAAAGTCCTTAGTTCCCGTCTTCTCCTGTTTCTGAACTCACTGGAACCATAGCTGCAATAAAGTCAAGCATGTCTATCAGTCGGCAGCATCCCTGGTTGGAGGTTCTATTGCAGCCCAGTTGATAGAGTTAATCTGTCTTCATACCACAGTGTGTTGAAGAGCCACTTCTGAACTAAGTGTGTGCAGGTTACTTGCGATACACTTCAGACCAGCCAAGGACAAGGTTTCAAACGCTTTACTTAATAAAGGTGCAAAAGTAGACTTTTTACAGTCCAACAGGGAAGACATGATACTTCTCTATTTCCCTAACTATAACTACAGGCTGATGTGCTGCCCCGGCATACCTGCAAAAGTGAATTCCAGCGTCCATAGTTGAGTTGAGTTGAGAGGTATCTTAATGTAGCACGCTGAAGGGTCCCGACACACATAGTCCTTTTCAAACCTTCACACGCAAGTGTAGTTCCGTCAGAGGCATAGTCCAGTGCTGGTATCTTCAGAGCAAACCCCAAGTTAAAAGTCTCTGTTGCGGGCCATGACAGGCAACTCTCTCCTACTCCTGCAGGTCTCTTCTTCCGTATGCATCCCTTATGGGTCCCACAGCCCAAGGCTGTGCTGTGCTCACAAATTGTCTCCTATGAAACCATTATCGACTTCCCTGGACCTCCATGGGGGGCTCTCAATGCTCTGTTCTGGGGGATAGTCTCTCTTGGACTGGACCACTGCCCCATATATATCACACAGGCAAGTGGGCCGGACCCAGCCAGAAAAACCTCCCAAAAAATCAGGAGAGGGGGGCAAAGCATTGACCACAACCCTCCCAGATGGGACAGCACCCACTTACTGTTCCAACCTGCTTGTATGTTTTCTTAAACTCATAATTCGTACAGGAGGAATTTATTATTTGAAATTCTAACTTATAATTGGGCCATTTTTAGTGAACTGTGGCCGTGAGCCTTTTTTAAAACATTTTATCTGATATAGAATTGTACTGCAGCTGCTTAGTAAGCAGAATCAATATTCCAATGCTTCTAATACAGCCTTTGCTTCTTGTTCTCCTTCAATAAACCTTCAGTAAGCAGTAAACTGTTTAGGCGCTAGCATACATTATAAGTCAACCTAAGAAAATGTATTTTTAAATGCATACGTAAAAAAAAATGATGCTGTAACCTGCACGTAAACTTTACATAAATGTTAACATAAACTTTTTGGAGAAAAATGTATAGGCTGTCATATTGCTACCACCCTGATGAAAACGCTACTTGACTGGGTATCTCTTCAATACTTTCAGAATACAAAAATTCTTGAAACAAGCTTAAAACAAATGAAGTCTGACCTCCTGGCATGCTCACTTGTTTCTCAGAATGGAATGAAGTATAATTACAGGCAAGTAACATTTTCACCTGCGTTGGACCCGATGCACGTGGCCGGTAGGCGCGATGTCCGAGAGCCAGAATGGGGTTGTGGGTGTGTAAACCCACACCCACATCCTGTCAGGAGAGGAGAGACAGATCGTCTGTTCCTACTAGTTAAAAACAGCAATATCTCTCCTCCTCTAGTAAGTCATATCCCCCGACAGTTAGAAACACTCATGATGGAACACATTTAACCCCTTGATCGCCCCCTAGTGTTAACCCCTTCCCTGACAGTGACATCTAAACAGTAATCAGTGCATTTTTATAGCACTGATCGCTGTATAAATGTCAATGGTCCCAAAAATGGTCGATCTGTCCGCCGTAATGTCGCAGTCCCGCTAAAAATCGCAGATCGCCGCCATTGCTAGTAAAAAAAATAAAAAAAAATAATGCCATGAATCTATTCCCTATTTTGTAGACGCTATAACTTTTGCGCAAACCAATCAATAAACGCTTTTTTTTTTTTACCATAAATATGTAGAAGAATACATATCGGCCTAAACTAAATTAATTTTTCTAAATTTTTTAGGGGGATATTTATTATAACAAAATTGTCGCTCTTTTTTTTATATAGCGAAACAAAAAAAAAAGGTGATCAAATACCACCAAAAGAAAGCTCTATTTGTGGGAAAAAAAGGACACCAATTTTGTTTGGGTACCACGTTGCACGACCACGCAATTGTCAGTTAAAGCGACGCAGTGCCGTATCGCAAAAATGGCCTGGTCATTAAGGGGGCAAATCCTTCTGGAGCTGAAGTGGTTAAGTCAACAATGCGGCAGAAATAACAAAAAGGGGGCCTTTTTTTAAGATATGCGAATTGTAAAGACCGAACAGTGACTGCCACAGAGGTAATTTTTTTAAAAAAAAGACAGGAACTCCGCTTTAAGCAGCTTCTGAAGACCAATCACAGGAAACCTGTATGAGCGAGGAATATAGCACGTTTTTGTATTAATTATTCCCCCCCCTAACCAAATGAGCATTCATCCCATGTAATATGGATGGGACCCCCACACCGTATGAGCAAATTTAAAAGCAGCCCCGAGTTGATCGGGATCCATGTGGTCAGGCAGAGCTCTTTTCAGCAGTGCAGATGACTGCAGTGCGCTCGGTTCTTCCACACAGCCATCGAGGTCCCCAAACAACCTGTAAATAATTTTGTTTGCTGCCGCAGTGGCGCTGTGATTAATGCCTTCCCTTTATACAGTAACTCTTCTATCAGCATGGTGGCCACATCTCTTTATGGAGCTTCCATCAATCACTGACTGCACATTTTAGGGAAGACAGACTCGCTCCCCTTTGACCATCCTTTCAGTTAAAGTGGAACAACGGCCTTAAAGCTGATGTAAAACCTGGCTGGACAATATTTAGGGCCAGATTCTCTAAGAAATTCGCCGGCGTAGCGTAAGCCATTTACACTACGCCGCCGCATCGTACTAGAGCAAGTGCCGTATTCCCTAAGCATTTGCTCCGTCGTTTGCGTTGGTGTAGCGAAAATGGCCCAGCGTAAGCCCACGTAATTCAAATAAGGCGGCTTGTATTTAAATGAAGCGCGCCCCCGCGTCGAACGAACTGCGCATGCGCCGGCCGGGGAAAAAGCCCAGTGCGCATGCTCCAGCTCACGTCGGAAAGCGTAGTTGAAACCGACGTCAAAACGACGTGAGCGTCATTTACGCAACTCCCTATTCGCGAACGAGTTAGTAAAAAGACGTAAGCGACGGAAAAAGCCGACGCTGACCCGACGCCATACTTAACATGGCATCCGACGGCACCCGACGGCATCCGACGGAACTTCGTAAGGTTACTCCACATAGAAGCTGGGGTAACCTTACGCGGACGAAAACGACATACGCGACGACGGTGCGGCGTAAAAGCGATCGGGAATCGGCGTACTAGCCTCATTTGCATAGGCAAATGAGAAAACAACGTAAAGGCCACCTAGTGGTCGGAGTTGTCATTACACCTACGATCCGCAAGTGTAATGGTTTTACACTTGTCGGATGTTGCAGCGTATCTATGCAAAAGTGATGCTAAGCATCACGCGCATAGATACGAGGCAAAAAAAAAGGCGATACGACAGGGTATCTGAGATACTCCGGCGTATCGCCGCTGAGAATCTGGCCCTAATTTTGTTAAAGCGCAGTGTATCATCAACAATTACCATGCTTTTTTTTTAGAGATTCATTTTTTACACCCTTAATCCATCACAGTACTGGAGATCTACCCCAGACACTTCCTGCTAACATCCATCATTGCTCTGGGTAGGGTTGTCACTTGTCCAAGATTCACCCGGACAGTCCAGGTTTTGAATCTTGTGCCCGGGTTTCAGGCAGACCGGGCTATGACTCCCCAAGCAAATGAGATATTCACAAACAAATCTGATGCCATCCAGAAGCTGCAGCCATCTGTCTGTAGGCAGTTTTGGCATTGGTGGGGGGGGGGGGGGGGGGGGATGATGCTATCAGCAGGAGCAGTTTGGCCACACCCACTGTTTGCTGCAGCTCACTTAGTTACCACCAGGGGGCAAGTCCTGGGGAAAAAAGCGTGGGAACTCTCACCCAAGATCCACTCCCCCACCAAAAAAAAAAAACGATACGGTCATATGCATAATTAGTAAACCACATGTTTTTTTTTTTTTTTTTTCGATCCACTGCACCTTAGTAATCCTTTATGTTACTGCCCGCTTCCTGTATATGGATTCATCAGGTAGTGTGTGGGTATTCCGTCACTTCCTCAATGTCTCCTGGGAGCTTTTTTTTATTGTTCCTAGGAGACATTGTGGAGGTCTGCCACGAGTTATCGCGGGATTTAGAAAGAAGCAAGTTCTTTCTAAATCCTGCGATAATTTGCGGCAGACCTCCACAATGTCTCCTAGGAACAATGACAATGACTCGAGCTGGGTATCGCCGCTTAACGAAGGATTGGCTCAGGCGGCTCGGCTGCTCTAGTCCTGCAAAGGGAACTGAGTTCCTGCTGTGAAAAAGTGCAGGAACTCCGTTCCCACGCGTTCCTGCAGGACTTGAACCCTGGTTACCACTCTCCTCATCAGGAAACTTTCTCTACCAGGTATCTGTCCCTATGCTACCCACTAGCAAAATGTGTGCCAAGCCTGGAAGCCAGGGCCTTAAATAGGCTGACCCAAGCTGGCTGCTAGAGTCACATGGCTCAGCAGCTTCCCAGTGATCCAGGTAACCATAGAGGAACCATGTTCCGCTCGACTTCCTCCTCAACTGCATTGCCGCTGCGGAAGTGGAGAAAGTAGACTGCACATGCTGATTTTTTAAATATTGAAAACAACTTTTAGGCCCCATACACACGATCGGACATATCCGATGAAAACGGTCCGCGGACCATTTCCATCGGATATGTCCGATCGGGAGTTTGATCCGATGGCGTGTACACACCATCGGATCAAATTCCCCGCCGCCGGACGGCGCGGTGACGCGGCGGTGACGTTGACGCCGCCACGTCACCGCCACGTCACCGCACCAGGAAGTTAAACACTTCCGCGCATGCGCCGAATCCATTCGGCGGCGGCGCGGCGGCGGTGGGGCACGACATGTCTGCTGGTAAGTGTACTAACCAGCAGACATGTCGGGCGGACAGATTTCACCGGATGGATTTCAAAGCTTGCTTTGAAATCTGTCGGGTGGAGAAATCTGTCCGCTAGCCCATACACACGAGCGGAGATGTCTGCTGAAACGGTCCATCGGACCGTTTTCAGCGGACATATCCCCTCGTGTGTACGAGGCCTTAGATTTACCCTTATCTGCTAAAACGTATGGAATTTTAACCTGTGCCAGCCATGTGATTAAAAGACAAATCAGCTGGCTGCCATGGACAACACGGGCACTTTGGCTAGCACACCGCCTCTAGAATTGCAGAATAGCCTCTGCGGATCTTTAACGCAGCCTGAGGGTCTTCCATTAGAGATATTTGGAACAATCAGTTCAATCGAGAGTCCTCATTGACTTCCATTACCTGGCCAGTTTGTCTGACCATTTTCAATGAGCCGTAATTAGTGTTAGAAGAGGATACAAAGGGAATTGCACGTGTTATCATGTAAGGACAAACCATTATAGATCACCTCCGTCTCCCCAGAGCATCCCCGAGTACGATTCCATCATTCAACCCCCCCACGTGTTAATGATATTTTGTTATTCCTATTTAGTTTTTAGGGAAATTTATATTTGGGTCATGCCGCAAGAATAAATTGAATGCAAAAGAACAAATATTGACTAAAAAACTGCATAATCTTTTAATTATTTGATTGCATATAAACAAAGCCCAGGGCACCTTAGCAGAACGTATAATGTGTTAATGGAAATCTGTCATCTAAGTACACAGGCTGACGCTACTGGCCTTCCTCTGAAAATATTTATTATTATATTATTGTTTTTAGTAGTAGTATTAACAACCTTAACAAAACAAAAAAAAGAAATACAGTGGAATCTTGGATTACAAGCATAATTCGTTCCAGGAGAAGGCTCGTAATCCAAAGCACTTGCCTATCAAAGCGAGTTTTCCCATAGAAGTCAATGTAAACGAAAATGATTTGTTCTGCATTGACTTTTATGGCATGCAATACCGCATGTGGCCAGAGGTGGGGGGCGCCAGAGAGCCTCGGAAATACTTGGGACAGCTTGGCTGAAGTCGGAAACCCACGGAAAGGCTTGTAAGCTGAGTATTTCCGAGTTTTTTCGAGTATTTCAGAACGGCTCCGGCACTTCCGCACCTCTGTCCAAATGCAGGGGGCCCCCAGATACCTGCACCCCACCCTAGGTGAATGAGTATGCCATAAATAGTCCATCAGTCTTTTTTCATTTGACAAACCGATCTGTGTGTACACAGATTTAAATGAGCATCTAAACAATCACAACATACAGGGTTTTATTATTGACATAAACACACATTCTCCAGATTCTGCCCTTTCCAGTAAATCTACTCCATAGTCTTTTGACTCAAATGCCATTTTAGTTTTAATCTTATTTAAATCCTCTGAATTGTTTTAGTTTTAGTCGTATTTTAGTTGACACTGCTGTTGATAATACTATCAGTTGCAGCGACTTTTTATCTCTGTCGATAGTATTTCTTGATGTGATCTGATCAGGTGGATTTCTGCAGTCGGAGTTATGTCGCCGGCATTGCTGCCTCTCTGCAAGCAAAGAACATTTTTTGATTGAACAGAATGCCCTTTTCTCAGTGTTCGGTCACAAAACAATTCAGAAAAAAGCTCTCGCTTGTCAAATACGTTCAACTTGCAAACTCACAGAAGAGACGAGTGAGAGAGTGTTCTGAAAATATACGGCTGAAAACTTCCATCCAGGTGGTGGGGGATTCTTAAAGGGGAACCCTGCCGTTTAATGTACAACACTTGTTCATTTGTGAGGGGGGTTTTAATGGTATGACGTTAGTCAAATGCCATCTTTAAGCACTGGGATGCCCACAAGGACCATAGACGACATGCCCTGCTCTTCAGCTTTTCATCCTGGCACCCATCTATCCCTATCCCCTGTGTTGGTGATCTGAGAACCCCTGTTGCCTACTTGAGGGAGAATTCCAAACAGACCCACTTTACCCTGATGCTCTGACGGGTGCAATGTTTGTTATGCTTTGAGCCTCATAGCTATATTAGGTACACCTTTCTAGTACCGGGTTGGACCCCCTTTTGCCTTCATTCTTGGTGGCATTGATACAACAAGGTGTTGGAAACGTTCCTCAGAGATTTTGCTCCATTGTGACATGATAACATTATGCAGTTGCTGCTGATTTGTTGGCTGCACATCCATGATGCCAATTTCCACCACACCCCAAAGGTGCTCTATTGGATGAGATCTGGTAAGTGTGGAGGCCATTGGAGGACAGTGACCTCATTGTCCAGTGGTGAGATGATTGGAGCTTTGTGACATGGTGACATTAACCTGCTGGAAGGAGCCATCAGAAGATGGAGACACTGTAGTCATAAAGGGATGGACATGGTCAGCAACAATACTCAGGTAGACCGTAGGGTGACCACGTGTCCCGGATTGCCCGGGACAGTCCCGCATTTTGCAGGTCTGTCCCTGGCACCCTTATTCCAAGACAATACGGTGTCCCGGAATGAAACTGACACAGCCACCCCCCAGGACCAATCTGATGCCCCCAAAAATGGCCACCACATCACTGCTTTACTCACTGACAGTAATTGTCCTGGCCAGGAATACCTGGAGAAGCACAATCCCACCCCCTACTTGTGATTGGAGAAATCATAAATCCTACCTCTTGTGTCCAATCACTGTGCTGTGATTTGTTACAGCACAAGCTGATTTTTGGGAAGGGAGGGTGTCCCTGAATGGTAGTTTGGAAATGTGGTCACCCTAGTAGACCGTGGTGTATGCTCGATTGGTACTAAGGGGCCCAAAGTGTGCCAAGAAAATATCCCCCCCACCATCACACCCCCACCACCAGCCTGAACCGGTGATACAAGGCAAGATGGATCCATGTGCCAAACTCTGACCCCACCATCTGAATGTCGCAGCTGAAATCCAGACTCAGACCAGGCAACGTTTTTCCAATCTTCTTTTGTCCAATTTTGGTGATCCTGTGCCAATTGTAGCCTCGGTTTTCTGTTCTTAGCAGACAGGAGTGGCACCCGGTGTGGTCTTCTGCTGCTGTAGCCCATTTGCTTCAAGGTTGGATGTGTTGTGCATTCAGAGATGGTATCCTGCATACCTTGGTTGTAAAAACGAGTGGTTATTTTAGTTAAGCCACATACACAAGCTCGGTTTACTTGGCTAGAACCAGCAAGAAAACTGCTGGCAGAGCTTTCTTGCTGAGTATACCGATCGTGTGTACGAGGCTTTTAGGTTTCTCGTCAAGAAAACTGCCCAGAATCTCGACGAGAAAAATAGAGAAACTGCTCTCTATTTTCCTCGTCGTGATTCTCTTCAGTGTTTACCTGCCGAGAAATCCGAGCGTCTGTATACTTACCTGTCGCTGTGGAAACCCACGCATGCTCGAAATGACTTTGACACATGTGCAGTAGCTACCAAGGCAGTGTAGGGTGCAGCAAGATGGTGGCGACTGCGACGATTTTGATGAGCGCATGCTCGTCGTACACGATGATGTCACCGCGTTCTTGCCATTCAAAAGAATGGCGGTTCTTTTGAATGGAGTGTGTCTACACTCGGGCGGCAAGAGATTCTTGCCAAGAATCTCGTCAGGAAAAACACTTTTTTTTTTTTGTGTACAGGGCTTTACTGTTGCCTATGATGATAGTGCAGCCTATCAGTGCCCATTAGTGCTGCATATTAGTGCCTCCTCCTCATCGGTGCAGCCTATCAGTGGTCATCAGAGAAGGAGAAAAATTACTTATTTACAAGATTGCATGACAGAAAAGAAAGAAAAACTTTTTTTTTCTTGCTTTTTACGTTTGTTTAGCAAAAAATACAAAAATAAAATAAAAACTCAGCTATGATTAAATACCACCAAATGAAAGCTCTATCTGTCTCCAAAAAAATTTGGATACAGTGTTGCGTGACCGTGCAGTTGTGCGACAGAAGCGTATAGAAGTGGTTAAAGGCTATGTTTACCTTTAAAAAAATAATGAATGCACATGTTTTAACAGGTAAAAAAAACATAAATTTATGTTTTTTCTAGGGAGCCTGCAGAGCATTGCCCCCTGCGATCTGTTTAACATTTATGATCACGGCTTTCAAAGTTCAGGTTCTCCTAAGCCCAAATGTGGTCTTATTCTTTATATTGTGTTCTCCAGCAGTATAAAAACAAAGCAATACCTTCCCCCATTGCATTGCCCCCTGCAGTAATTTAATTTTGCTATAAGATGACTAAGTGATGCCCAGTGTGATTATACCAGGAAGGCTGAGGACATACTGTGAGTGCAGGGGGTTATGGGTCCTCCCATCACAACGGCATCCTGCATTTGCAGTGTGTGGATGCAGAATGTGGCGCAGTTTCCATTCCGATTCATCATTGTCTTTTGAATGAAATGCATAACAGACTTGTCATGATGCAAACATATGAAATATTTCATTTTCAGACCCGTCTGCCTTTATCAGTCTTTCCGTGTGCCATACACACATCCTATGTCTGCCCTTGTGCTAATGAAATGGAGACCGATTTGCATATGCAGCAAGTAGGGTCAAAGCAGAAGCAAATTCATCGAAAACGTTTGTCTTGTAAGGAGTTGAACCTTTTCTTACTTTATAATTATTGATATGCTGAACACCGCCTTTAAGGTGAAAATGAAAAATGTGTTTGCTGTAAATTGAGAATTTGCCAGATGTGGGTTGGTAGTGTAAATTATGCGTTTCTCTTTTTGGGTGAATATCTGGATGTTTGAAGGGACATTAACCCATCTTGTCTCTGAAACGAATTTAGTAACAACATTTGCATTTTACACAGTTTATATGCATGGGCATCCGCGGGTAGGGGCAAGGGGGGTCAAGTGAGATGACAGATCTGGGGACAGATGGGCTCCGGGGACAGCATCCTTAATCCAGGGACTGTCCCTGGAAACCAGGGACGTCTGGTCACCCTAAACTACCCAGCAGGACCCACCAGCAGTACCAGCCAGCAGTACTTTATATTGGCTTTTAAAATTGAAAAATGCAGTAATTTAGAAATTGGATGAAAGGTTTAGCTTTGGGAAACACTTTTTAAAAGATAAAAAGTGCATTTTATATACAACTATAGAGATCAGACCAAAATGAGGGACAAATAAGGGGGAAAGAGGGACAGAGGGACATTGCTCCGAATCAGGGACAGTTGGGAGCTATGTGAGATATATATATATATATATATATATATATATATATATATATACTGTCCTCAGACTGTCGACCCAATCACGTGACTGCCATCACTATTATTATTTAAAATGCGGTAATACAATACAAGTCACCGTCCTTTCTGGGCCAAGTGGTATTAATCACGGTTCTGCTCGGCCTGTGATCTGCACTCTTATCCTTCTGACAGTTACAAACGAGGGTGTAAGCATTTAATTCCATCCTCCTCTTCCTCCTCCTCTTCCATTGCCGGAGGCAGCAGAATTAATAGGATACGTCTGAAGTGGCAAACACCTTTGTCTTGGTGGGCAGCTCGACCGAACACCCCCTCCCCCCTGCGCCCCCCTGCGCCCTTCCTCGTCTGTCAGATCAAAAGGTAGTTAGATTTGATTGTTGCAATAATAGAACTTCTATTTATTGCTGTTCTTATCCCAGTAATACGCTATATCGATAAAGCCAAGCTCTGCTTATTGGATTTACAGTAATATTCCGTGACACTCCAGTAATATAGTGCACACAGTGAAAGGGAAAGATAGTAATATCTTGTTACCATGGAACGGAGCCACGCAGAAAAAACTTTGTCTACTAGATGAATGTGAATTACCGGAGCAGAGAAGGTTTTTTCTCCCCCAGAGAGCAAAAGAATAGAGTGATTCTTAAGATAGTACATTACCTAAATGTTAACACTTTTCCCTTTAACATAGATGAAAACCATAACTTGTTGACATTAGTTTGCTCTGTGCACTGAATATTAAGAATGATGGACATTCTTTAATAAAATCCTTGCTTTTGCCTTTTTTGATCCTTTGTTACATCTCAGTGCTGTAGATCTCGTGCCGCCACTTCCTGTCTAAATGCACTTTACCAATGGTTGCAGGGCAGGCTTCCTGTGGTGACAACAGTGGACCATGCCTGCAGAATGCATATGTGTCCTCTCCAGTTTCCACTGGTGTTTTCTTTTTCGGGGGGGGGGGGGGCAAACCCGGTTGGTTGTTCAGTCAGTGGCACCCATCCTACCCTGACACTTACCCCATTGGGGGTCCTATGGGTAGGGTGACCACATTTCCAAACTACAATTCAGGGACACCCCCCTTCCCAAAAATCAGCTTGTGCTGTAACGAATCACAGCACAGTGATTTATGATTTCTCCAATCACAAGCAGGGGGCGGGATTGTGCTCCTCCAGGCATTCCCGGCCAGGATAAGTACTGTCAGTGAGTAAAGCAGTGATGTGGTGGCCTTTTTTGGGGGCATTAGTTTGGCCCGGGGGGTGGCTGTGTCAGTTTCATTCCGGGACACTGTATTGTTCCGGGACAGACCTTCAAAATCCAGGACACGTGGTCAACCCTACCTATGGGTGGTGAGCAGTGGCCAGGTTGCAGGCTCCTATGGACAGCAGGCAGCCTCTCCTGTGTCTTCTCTGAATCACGGCGGCTTCCGCTGTGCGGCTCCTCCTCCTAGGCATCCAATTGAATCGCCTGTCCTTTCAGCCAATCGGGTGACTGGTGTCAAAACCCGCTTCCTGATTGGCCCGGGAGGAGGATCAGTGTTACAAAAAAAAAAAAACATTTGTGGCCACCGGAGCTTCCCCCCCAAGCAGATATTGGTCCTCAGTTGTAGTTCTACCCCAGCCCCAAATAGCGTTCTTTATCAGTGCTGTTTCTCCAACTTCCCACTCAAAAAAGCATTGATGGTCAGTGGTGTCTCCCCCATTACCCCACCTCTTTAAAAAGCATTTGTGTTCAGTGTGGGTGGTTCACACTTACCGCTGCTACTATTTCTCGTGCATTAGAGTCAGCTTGTGCTTAAAGGGTACATTGTTCAGGGTCTCCTAATTGTTTGCTGCTCCAAGGACTGTGCTCAGATTATTTGCGGGGAAGATTAGCATGCTCAAGTTACTTAACGTTGCTGGAGTATCCCACAGTTAGCCTGCACCCATCCAAGTTCAAGTTTTGCAATAAAAAGTAAAAAATAAAAAAGCATACTCCTAAACCAGAGGTGGATCTAGGCTTTGTGAGGCCTTAGGCAAAACTTAGACTGGCTCTTCTTCCAGCTTGTAGTGCCATGCGGTTACCCGGTAGCGGATTGCAGAGCATCAATCTCGGCTTGCTACTTACTGCATTGCAGTCGTTGCATCCTCCACGATGGCCCTGCCCTCTGACCAGGCTTGTTATTAGCATATCGGCTGCCCCCTCTTCCAATAGGAGAGGCCGGGAGCTGTTGTCTAGAATGAGGACAAGGAGCAGCATGGTGTGTGTGCACTGCCACCTGCTGCAATTCCTTTATTGCACAGCCTAGGTGTCGGTAGATCAGGGGCAGGGCATCCTCCTCAGCAGCCTCTGTCTGCAGCACCGCTCCTCTGTCCACTAGTCCCCCCACCCTGTGCCAAGGGGAGAGCCTCCGACCTGTCTTACCAGGGCACACTGGGGTTATGGGCTATGCAAATTAGGCAGCCGCGAGGCCCCTGTGAATGCAAGGCCTTAGACGACCACCTAATTTGCCTAATTAGACTTAATAAAGAGCTGCCTCTGCCCTAGACTGATTAGTGAACCAAGAAAGTGACTGTGTGTTTGACATCTACTGGGAATTAACCTTAGGACCAAATCAGCGGACCCTTTAGGGGGTGAGTGATACAAAAAAGTTTAGTTTAGCACAGTTGCAGCGTTTTTCTGGGTATTCTACAGAAGCAGGTTTATACCTGTGTTCCGACATGATGATGAGGGATTGCTGAAGAGTTAAACCTTCCATTAGAATGAGATAAAACCTGCTGTGCCGATTTGGACTTAGCAGTTTCACATGTGGCTTGAACTGCTCCTTAATCCTGCGTGTATCTGATGCTGACTAATGGAGGCAGATTTCTTTTTCTTGCAGTAAGCATGGTCACCTCTTCTGTCCATGATCCTAGTCAATAAACCTTGTGTTGTAGTAGTAAAGGCAAACATGTCTGACAGCAGGATTTAGTGTGGATAAACACAGCTCACCTCATGTGCCCTAATCCGCTCCCATCTGTATCCCGAGGAGCCGCTGTATATGGTAATAAAGCTCAGACATTTTCCTACTCATTCCTGGACACGTTCTCTTCGCCTTTTGGTGAATATATTTAGCGGGAGATGGATTAGTGGAATGAAAAGTGATTTGCCCCATGGCGGAGCCAAGCTTACAGTGAGGTGTGACCGGAATCGTAATGCAACCCATGAAGCCCTCTTCTTGCTCCTATATTTGTGATTAATAAACTCCATTGCTTTACTACAATAGTAGGGGCTACGCTTTGAAACAAGTTGGAAAAGGTATGCACTAAAATACGATACCGGAATAATAATTCCCACTTAGCAAAGGTCACATTTCACCGTAGCACTCGTCCACATCTCGTTCATGCTGAGCAAGTTTAGCATTGATATAAAAAGAGATCAAACAGGCTCAGTATATACAGTAAAACCTTGGTTTGCGAGTATAATTTGTTCCAAAAACATGCTTGTAATCTAAAGCACTTGTATATCAAAGCATTTTTTTTACAGGGTATAAAAGAGAAGAGAGGCGCCTCTAAGCGTAGCAATAATTTTCTAAATGTTGTACCTTCATTAAATGTCACCATATTGCTACACTTAGAGGCTCCTCTCTTCTTTTTTATACTCAGTTGTGACATGACGCTACTCTTATATCAAGACATCGCTTGTATATCAAGGCAACATTTATTAAAACAGTTTACTTGTCTTGCAAAAACGCTTTCAAACCAAGTTACTCTCAAACCAAGGTTTTACTGTATATGAATAGAGAACACACTGGATAAGTATATACTGATCATTCATAACGTTATGACCACCCACCTAATATTGAGTATGTCCCGTTTTGCCTCCAAAACAGCCCTGACCCGTCCAGGCATGGACTCCACTAGACCTCTGAAGGTATGCTGTGGTATCTGGCAACAAGGCGTCAGTAGCGGGTCCTTTAAAGGGGTTGTAAAGCTTTGTGTTTTTTCACCTTAATGCATCCCCCCTGAGCTGTGGATCTCTGCAGCTCCTTCAGAGTTACCATGGACCTCTTGGCTGCTTCTCTGATGAATGCTCTCCTTGCCCGGCCTGGTCAGTTTAGGTGGACGGCCATGTCTTGGTAGGTTTGCAGTTGTGCCATACTCTTTCCATTTTCGGATGATGGATTGAACAGAGCTCCGTGAGTTGTTCAAAGCTTGGGAGATTTTTTAATAACCTAACCCTACCTTAAAGGAGTTGTAAAGGTACAATTCTTTTCCCCTAAATAGCTTCCTTTACCTTAGTGCAGTCCTCCTTCACTTACCTCATCCTTCCATTTTGCTTTTAAATGTCCTTATTTCTTCTGAGAAATCCTCACTTCCTGTTCTTCTGTCTGTAACTCCACACAGTAATGCGAGGCTTTCTCCCTGGTGTGGAGTGTCGTGCTCGCCCCTTCCCTTGGACTGCAGGAGAGTCAGGACGCCCACTAACACACAGCTCCTTTCTCTATCTGCAATGTAGAGAGCGTTCTGACTCTCCTACAGTCCAAGGGAGGGGGCGAGCACGACACTCCATATGTTAAACAGGGAGTAAACCCTCTTAAAAAAATCTGCATGTGCCATAGACATCAGTGCAAGTCTTTTGGAAATATCTCCTAAACAGTATAGGTTTAGGAGATATTTCTAGTACCTACAGGTAAGCCTTAATCTAGCAAAGCATTTAATCTCAGTTGACCTACCGCTGAGTGACACCTGGTTGCTATGGGTTACTGCACTGTTCCCATCAGTTTTTTCTTGCTTTGCTTTACAAATTCCTCTTGTAGGTGTTTTTCTGCATTTCGTCCCCTGTACTGATGTTTTCTGCACACACCCTCCCCTACAAACCCCCGGAGAGAGACATAACCCTCATACATTATATATAGACTGGACCCGGGAGGAGGGTTATCTCACATACATGCTGCTACAAGCGGAAATCAATGAGATCTTCAATGTAAGCTCCATTCAACCTCATGCTTAAAAGGAAGAGATTAATTTCACATCTCAGCTAATCCATAAATAGATTGCTCAATGACCTCAATTATTTCTATTGCTGCAGCATGGTCATTCTCCTCCCTCCCTCAAGGCAACGAGTATCTTCCTGTCCTCTTCTTTCCCCCCGAGGCCTGCCTGAAAAAGTGTAGTGAGAGCCGGCCTGTCTGGCAAAACTAAAATTCCTCTTTATAAACTGTATGAAGAGAGTGAACATTCTATGCTACAATCCCAGCTAATGCTTTTGAAATGAATGTGCCCGGTGATTTAGTCTAGGCGAACATATATGCGGGCTGCGCTTGACACGTTTTTCAATTGAATTTTTCTGTGCGTTTTGCATTTTAAACCCACGTTTTTGCATGCAGTTTTCATGCATTTTGCGTTTTTCAAACACACTGTATATAGCTGGTTGCTAAGGAGCAGGCCGGGAAGCTGGCCACTGCGTCCTTAACAACCAATTAGTCATTAGCTCTCAGCAGGGTTCCCTGCTGACAGCTGAATACAAAAATAAAATTCTGGTAAAAATAAAATTGTGAAAAAAACAATGTGCCCCCTCCCCCAAATCCATACCAGGCTCTTTGGGTGGGCTTGGAGCTCTGCATCCCAACTCACCCTTTTTTAAGCCAATTAGAGCATCAGGCTGTAATCGTGCTTCAAAAAAAAAAAACATTGAAATCCATGCATCCGGCACCCTGCATATAGATTAGGGGCCAGGCACCTGGATTAGGGATGCGGTGACCCTGCGCCCCTAATGGAGTGGCCGCCACTGGTCTTGATGCTTTCCCAGGCTCTCCACATTCCCGATCCATTGAAGAGTAACCTCTGGCACTTCATCTCAGGGCTCCATTTATTTCAGGCTCTCTCTTGCAGCGCCTAGAGCACTTGGCTAGGCATTAGGCTCCCAGCCTACCCAACAAAGCTGTTCCTCACACTGCCACACCAGACCAATGTCTGGGTAGGAGGGCTCTGATCAGTTGACCTCTGCAAATCTCAGAAACAAAGTCTTTCCGAGGTTTGCCGAAGTCAGCCGAGGTGTCCTCAGGCCTTTCCCAAAGCTCTCCGGCACCCCCCGGCCTCTGGCCTCATGTGGTATTGCATGCCATTGAAGTCAATGTGAAATTAATTATTTTCGTTTCCATTTCCAATGGGAAAACTCGCTTTGATATGCAAGTACTTTGAATTACGAGCATTCTCCTGGAACGGATTATGCTCGTAATCCGAGGTTCCTCTGTACATACAAAACGAATCAATTCGGTATAAAAAATATCGAAAATCTACAAAAATAATGAAGTTCTGTATTTTACAAATGAAAAGAAAAACGAAACAAAATTTTCCATTGTGCTCGCGTCTAGTTCTACTTGAATGCCATTTGTCACCATTCATTGTACATTGATGTTTTATCGCAAAGGAACACTTTGAAATAACTCTGCCTAAATTCTCGGCTTCCTTGCTTCTCTATTTTGGAGATCTCCGTGGGAGTTTTTTTTTTTTTGCAGGTTCAGTGACTGACAGCCAATTCCCCCGTAGCTCTAAGACCTTATCATTTGTCTTTGTGGAGGGTATGATACATCCCCTTCATCCTCCAGTCATCCTTCTAATTATGGGCTCCAGCTCCTCTTATAGTGTTGTGTGTCTGTCACCCATCTAGTGAATCAGTTTCCGCATTGGAATACATAGTAACAGATTCTATTTCTTCGCTTCCTTCAGTTAATACTCCTCTACCCTGCCAACAAGTAATGTTCCTGCTCACAGGAGGAGGAGGAGAGCCTGCACCTGCCTGGCCAGAGGGGGGCTAATGATGGGCTTCATGAAATTCTGATGAGAGGCAGGGCTGTGTGTGAAGGATTCCAGAGCTGGCTCTTTCATCTCTACATTCTCTACACAAGAAGTGTCACTGAGGTATAACAAGCTGGATGGAGATAAGACGTATTGTTCTGCAGGTGCATAGCATTCATGGAGGGAGCGCGATACGTTGTAATTAACGCCGGGAGCCAGGCATCATGCAGGTCCCGAGTTCTGATTTTGTTGACTTATGAAACCTGTTAAAAAATAAAAAATGGGTTTTGTATTTGCTGCATAACATCAACTCTAAAGACATATATATATGTATATATGTGTGTATGACTGTGTGTCCCAAGCGTGTCAAGATCCTACGGGGTAAAATGACCGCATCAGCCAGGAAGACACTGGCTGCAAAAAGCGCCCAGAGGCGATTCAGTTCGCATGTGTAGCGCTATACAAGTCATTCATTCATTCATTCATTCATCAGCCACTTCAGGCTGACCGAACAAGCTGGACTTTAGTAGGTTATCCCTTTCATGCCTAAGCCTATTTCTGACATTTGTTGCTTCCGTAGTTAAAATCCGTAGTTTTTTGATAGAAAATTACTTAGAACCCCCAAACATTTTATATATATATATTTTTAGCAGAGACCCTAGAACAGTGATGGCGAACCTTGGCACCCCAGATGTTTTATAACTACATTTCCATTGATGCTCAACTCCACTGCAGCGTGCATGAGCATCATGGGAAATTAAGTTATAAAACATCTAGGGTGCCAAGGTTCGCCATCACTGCCCTAGAGAATAAAATGGCAATTGTTGCAATATTTTATCACATTTGCGCAGCAGTCTTTCAAAAGCAATTTTTTGGGGAAACTGATAGTACGGATAGCTGGCTGATAGGTGGCACTGTTGAGGAGGCACTGATAGGTGGCACTGTTGAGGCGGCACTGATAGGTGGCACTGATGAGGAGGCACTGTTGAGGCGGCACTGATAGGTGGCACTGTTGAGGCGGCACTGATAGGTGGCACTGATGAGGAGGCACTCATAGGTGGCACTGATAGCCACCAATTGGCAGCACTAATAGTCACCGATTTGCAGCAAAAATTACATTAAAAAAAAAAGTGTGTACGCGGCATTAGCCTTGTCAACCTGAAACAGGAAGTGCTGTTACAGGCAGGATCTCCAGGTAAAGCACTTTGAAAATGATCCTCCAAAAATAAAATAAAAAAATGCATAAGAAATGTATGTACATTGAGACATGATCCAAATATACTGAAGAGTGCCCCTTTATATGTAGCCTGTGAACCTCTATAAAACAGAAGAAGAATAGTATTGTTAGAGTGTAGAGTTTATATGTGGATCATTGATATTCCTCTTACATTATGATCTGCAGCTCTGAGTCTGTACATAACTTCCCCTCGACAAAATGAAAACAATACACCTTTACTAGTAGCAGCCAAAACATTGATTCCAATGCACGGGGAATTTATTATTACAGCAGGCTGAGAGGATAGATTCTTGAGTTGAAAACACAGGAACATGTCATGAAGGAGCCAAGAAACTGGAGCATAGCTTCCAAATGTCCCGGATTTTTAGGGACTGTCCCTGATTTGGCACAATGTCCCTCTTTCCTCCTCATTTGTCCCTCATTTTGGTCTGATCCATATAGTTGTACATAAACGGCACTATTTATCTCTCAAAAAGTGTTTCTCAGGGATAAACCTTTCATCCAATTTCTAAACTGTTGCATTTCTAGATTTCAATATAAAGAAATAGCAGGGATAAAAAATAAATAAAATAAAAAAGCGCTTTTTAACTAATCTTTTTTTTTGCATAATTCTCCTATAAGGGGGCGTGATAAGGGGCGTGGCCTATGCCTAGATACTTTTGCTGATAGGCGTCCCTCGTCCCCATCTCAAAAGGTTGGGAGGTATGCTGGAAGATGCAGAGAAGACGAGACTAATTTATGACCCATGTCACTTTAAAAACATAAATTGCAGCCACTGTGCCCATCAATTGCCACCACTGTGCCATTAAATGCAGCCACTGTGCCATCAAGCGCAGCCACTGTGCCCATCAAATGCAGCCACTGTGCCTATAAAATGCAGCCACTGTGCCCATCAAGCGCAGCCACTGTGCCCATCAAACGCAGCCACTGTGCCCATCAATTGCCACCACTGTACCATGAAATGCAGCCACTGTGCCATCAAGCGCAGCCACTGTGCCCATCAAATGCAGCCACTGTGCCCATCAAGCGCAGCCACTGTGCCCATCAAACGCAGCCACTGTGCCATCAAGCGCAGCCACTGTGCCCATCAAATGCAGCCACTGTGCCTATAAAATGCAGCCACTGTGCCCATCAAACGCAGCCACTGTGCCCATCAATTGCCACCACTGTACCATGAAATGCAGCCACTGTGCCATCAAGCGCAGCCACTGTGCCCATCAAGCGCAGCCACTGTGCCCATCAAACGCAGCCACTGTGCCCATCAAAAGCAGCCACTGTGCCTATCAAAGGCAGCCACTGTACCCATCAAGCGCAGCCACTGTGCCATCAAACGCAGCCACTGTACCCATAAATTGCCATCACTGTGCCATCAAACGCAGTTACTGTACCCATCAATTGCCGCTACTGTGCACATCAAACGCAGTTACTGTGCCCCATCAAAAGCTACCAGTGTGCCCATCAATTGCCGCTACTGTGCCCCATCAAATGCTGCCAGTGTGCATCGCCCAGCACTTACCTGTCTCACAGCGGGTCACGGTGGTGTCCTCCATGCTCCTCGATATCTTCTCCCGTCCTTTCAATCAGACGTCCAACCACAGTCGTTTCAGCCAATCAGGTGACAGGTAACAGACATGAGCACTTGATTGGCTGAGAGGCGGTTCAGTGTTAGCAAAGCAAATTTCTATGCTTTCCTAACACAATGCTGAGTTCACTTTTTTGGATGCCTACGACTGTAATCCGGTGCTTCCAAAAACAAAACCCTGCCACTTTAATTCAGGTGCCCGGCGCCCAAAAAAGGGTCTGGACACTTGAATAGGGGGTGTCAGCGGAGATGCATGAATCTATCCATGGTGATAGAGCGGTGCCAGGAGAGAGGGGGTGGCACCCATGCTCCTTATGGACGCACCACCACTGCTACGGACTAAGACTGGGATACCATTAAAGTTCATGTGCGTGTAAAGGCAGGCGTCCCAATACTTTTGGTAACATAGTGTATTCCGCGATGCGTTCTGATGACGTTGTTCTGATGAAACGCATAGGGCGGAGCTACCAGAGTCCCTTCCGGTTAAGGTTCGTGGAATGCATCGTGGCCCTGAACTTCCTTGATTTTTATGCTGTTTAAATGTGAATGAAACGATGGGGCACAAAAGATAAAGGAGAGAGGAGCCATGCACCAACTGTGGATCTAAGGCATGGGTGCTCAACTTGTGGCCCTCCAGCTGTTTTGCGAAACTACAAATCCCAGGAGCATTGCAAGCCACTAAGAGCTACAAGCATGACTCCTAAAGGAAGAGGCATGCTGGGACATGTAGTTCTGCAACAGCTGGAGGGCCACATGTTGGGCACTCATGATCTAAGTTCTGCAACAGCTGGAGGGCCACAGGTTGGGCACTCATGATCTAAGTTCTGCTGTTTTAGCCAATGTGTGCTGTGAATACTATCTACCCCTTAGGGGGGAAAGCTCTCTGGTGTGTGCGGTAAAAGAAGGGGAGCATGAGTTGGAGCACCAGGACAACCCATGAATTTAGTATACACGGCTTTTAAAGAGCACCTGTCACTTTAGTTGTTAATCAATTACCGATGGACTTATTCATTTGTCAATTCTGAGGATATATTTTTATTAAATTCTTAATCGATATATATTTGACAATTATCCCATAGAGCAGCGCCGCACCCACTACTTCATTTTATATTCTTTACATGTATTTAAGTGGCTACAAGTGACAGGTCTATTAAATGCAATCATTGAGAGCGCCTTGTAATTGTGAGAAGGGATTTCATGGGGTCATTTGGTCTGGTTGTCATAGTAATGCATTGCGCTTAGACAGGTGGTCTCCTCTGGCATAAACTACATAAGCCTTTCCATATTCAGTATATTCATTTATTACATACAGTGCCTTGAAAAAGTATTCATACCCCTTGAAATTTCCCACATCTTGTCATGTTACAACCAAAAAACTTAAATGTATTTTATTTGGATTTTATGTGATAGACCAACACAAAGTGGCAGGACAGTTATAAATGGTTTTCAAATTTTTGACAAATAAATATGTGAAAGTGTGTAAAAGCAGCTGTAATTGCAGAGACAGGTGGAAGTGTTTTTGGGGGTGTCTCTACCAGCTTTGCATATCTAGAGTGGAACATTTTTGCCCATTCGTCTTTGTAAAATATCTCAAGTTCTGTCAGATTGGATGGAGAGCGTCTGTGAACAGCAATTTTTAAGTTTTGCTGCAGATTCTCAATGGGATTTAGGTCTGGACTGTGACTGGGCCATTCTGAAACATGAATACACTTGGATCTAAACCATTCCATTGTAGCTCTGGCTGTATGTTTAGTGTTGTTGTCCTGCTGGAAGGTGAACCTCTGCCCCAGTCTCAAGTCTTTTGAAGACTCTAACAGGTTTTCTTCTAAGATTGTCCTGTATTGGGCTCCATCCATCTTCCCATCAACTCTGACCAGCTTCCCGATCCCTGGTGAAGAAAAGCATCCCCACCACATGAAGCTGCCACCACCATGTTTCATGGTGGGGATGGTGTGTTCAGGGTGATGTGCAGTGTTAGTTTTCCGCCACACCTATAGTTTTTTAGGCCAAAAGTTAAAATTTGGTCTCATCTGAGCAGAGCACCTTCTTCAACATGTTTGCTGTGTCCCCTCCCCCACATGGCTTCTCACAAACTGCAAACAGGACTTCTTATGACTTTCTTTCACAAATGTCTTTCTTCTTGTCACTCTTCCATAAAGGGCAGATTTGTGGAGAGCACCACTAATAGTTGTCCTGTGGACAGATTCTCCTGCCTGAGCTGTGGATCTCTGCAGCTCCTCCAGAGTTACCATGGGCCTCTTGGCTGCTTCTCTGATGAATGCTCTCCTTGCCCGGCCCGGTCAGTTTAGATGGACAGCCATGTCTTGGTAGGTTTGCAGTTGTGCCATACTCTTTATATTTTCGGATGATGGATTGAACAGAGCTCCGTGAGATGTTCAAAGCTTGGGAGATTTTTTTTTTATAACCTAACCCTGCTTTATACTTCTCCACAACTTTATCCCTGACCTGTCTGGTGTGTTTCTTGGCCTTCATGATGCTGTTGATTCACTAAGGCCTTGTACACACGATCAGTCCAAACTGATGAAAACTGACTGAAGTTCAGTTTAATCGGTTCACAGACTGATGGTCTGATGGTTCGTACACACCATCAGTTCAAAAACCGATCGTGTCAGAACGCGGTGACGTAAAACACAACGACGTGCAGAAAAAAATGAAGTTTAATGCTTCCAAGCATGCGCCGACTTGATTCTGAGCATGCGCAGGTTTTGAACCGATGCTTTTGCGTACTAGCCATTGGTTTTGACCGATCGGTAGGCATCCATCGGTCCGATTTTAAAGCAAGTTCTAAACTTTTGGACTGAAGAACAACAGACTGATGGGGTGTACACACAGTCGGTTTGAACTTCAGTCCGTTTTCATCAGTTTGGACTGATCGTGTGTACAGGGCCTAAGGTTCTCTAACAAAACCTCTGAGGACTTCACAGAACAGCTGATTAAATTACACACAGGTGGACTCTATTTACTAATTAGGTGACTTCTGAAGGCAATTGGTTCCACTAGATTTTAGTTAGGGGTATCGGAGTAAAGGGGGCTGAATATAAATACACGTCACACCTTTCACATATTTATTTGTAACAAAAAGTGAAAACCATTTATAATTTTCCTTCCAGTTCATAATGATGTACCACTTCGTGTTGGTCTATCACATAAAGTCACCAATAAAATAAATTAAACATTTTTGGTTGTGAGGCCTCGTACACACGACCGAGGAACTCGCCGTAACTGAAACATCGTTTTCCTCGACAAGGTTCTTGTCAGGCTTGTCGAGAATCTTGTCAAGCTTTCTTTGCGTACAGACTAACGCGGTGGCGTACAACACGTACGACGGCACTATAAAGGGGAAGTTCGATTCCACTGGCACAACACTTGGGGCTGCTTTTGCTAATCTTATGTTACCGCGTGTGAAGTAAAAGTTTGGTAAGAGATGATTCGCGCTTTTCAGTCTGTTAAAGCGTGACAAATGTGCTATCTCCATTACAAACGCTACTTTTACCGAAGGTGTGCTCCCGTCTCATACTTTATTCCAAGCGTGCGCGGTTTTCTAAGCATACACACGAATGTGTTTCTCGTCGTAAACCAGCATGAAGAGAAACACTACGAGGAAATTGAGACTCCTGACGAGGAAAAAGAGAACTTGTCCTCTTTTTTGCTTGTCGAGATCCACGACTGTTTTCTCGAAGAAAAACATACACGCGACCGTTTTCCTCGGCAAAAAAGCTCCGCCACCAAGTTTCTTGATGGATTCTGTTGAGGAAAACGTTTGTGTGTACGAGGCCTAACATGACAAAATATGGAAAATTTTAAGGGGTATGAATACTTTTTCAAGGGACTTCAAAAACTTTGAATGAGTGTCCTTCGGTGAATTAGGCTGCAGATATGATATAAAAAAGATTCATTATTTACAAGTGGATCTCAGCAGAGACTACCATGTTTACCAGGTAAGCTGACAATGGCATAAAGGTACATAAACTGCTGCTCCATTTTTGTGACCCGGCGCGGAGTCAGCAGTTGCACTTCATGACGGAGCTCAGGACTTGTCCCCAGACTTTGGGAATTAGCCGCATTATAGCAAATAGCGGAAGTTAGGATTTATCGGAGCTAGTCACTAATGAGACCAAATTGGATTCCATCAAGAACATGATTACTGTTCCTGCGGCAGTAAGTAGCTTTTAGCAGAAAAAAATAAAATTCTGAAAACCAAGGTTACGCCGCGACACGAGTCCAAAACATACGACTGGGGGAGCAGCTTTCACTTCACGAGATTAAACGTCTTAATGGGCCTCATATTTCTGCTCGGTAAGCTGTTGGGAGAAAGCTAAAAAGTATTTTTCTTTGGCAGACCTGAACAGAGTGCCAGAGCTAATTTGAAAAGTGTTGCTGCAGATATAGGACGGTCTCAAGGCCGGGCAAGGTAGGAGCAACGGCACACAAAGTAAACTAGCGCAGGGACTCAGGGTAACATTAATGCCTTGTAGCCCTGGGGTACAACTATAACTATGATCCGAGTTTTATCTGTATGTTCTCCCAGGGACAGTTCATTTCCCTAGGTGCTTCCATGTCCTTCTGCAATCCAAATGCAAACAGACAAGTTAATTGACTTCTGATTTATGTGGTGGGGGACATTAGAGTACCCGTCACAGCATAATATACAAGCCCTTTAAAGATTTATAAGTGTGTGACTGTGGTGGGAGAGTGTAATTCGAGTGTAAGCTCTTCTGGTACAGTCCAGAAACTGATGTGATTGGCTCAATGTTCTCTCTGCAGCGCTGCGGTATATTTCAGAGCTATATAAATGTATAATAATAATAGTGTGTGACTGTAGGGGGCGCATTAGATATGTAAATGTTTGTTTATTAAACATTTTACAAACAAAATAAAAACATATTTACATATATACAAAATAAATCCAAATATATATAAACAGGAATAGCTTACATCAGCATAGCAAAAACATAAAGAAGACTAAATACTAGACATGTGCAGACTGGAATATTTTGTTTCGTTTTTTTCGTTTGGAAAATAAATTTATTTAGTTACTCCCGAAAATCGTTTTGATTTATTTCGTTTTTCGTTGGGGAATAGCTTTCATCCGAAAATCCAATAATACTTGGTTTCTGTCGAATGGTCAAAAGAATATTCGACGGAACGTCGAATCTTTACGTCGAATCGTACATTTCCGTTCGAATATTTCACCTACAAGAATTCTAATGTTGTATGACTAGTAATAATGTCGAATCTATTTTCTCATAAATCGAAATCTATTCTCTGTAATGTCGAATCTATTATTTCTATAATGTCGAATCTTTTCCCTATAATGTCGAATCGTTTCCCTATAATGTCGAATCTCTCTATATCGAATTTTTACCGCAACGAAAATAACGCATTTTTTATGTCGGATCTTTCGGTTTTCGTTTCTTGCGCTTTCGTTATCGTTTATTAAAACGATAACGAAAAAAACTGATTTTCAGACGAAAATGCATTCTAACGAAAACTAATGCACATGTCTACTAAATACACCAACCTATAAACAAAGCCATAACCTCCACCTAAATCATCACCCTCAGGCTCAGGCCGCGTACACACGATAGGTTAAAACGATAAGAACGGTCTGATGGACCGTTTTCATCTGACCAAACCGATCGTGTGTGGGCGCCATCAGTTAGTTATCCATCGGTTAAAAACAAAGGGAACTTGTTTTAAATGTAACCGATGGATTCCTAACCGATGGGTCAAAACCGATCGTTAGTAGGCACGACCATCGGTTATAAACCCGCACATGCTCAGAATCAAGTCGATGCATGCTTGGAAGCATCGAGCTTAATTTTTCTCAGCACGTCGTTCTGTTTTACGTCACCGCGTTCTGACACGATCGGTTATTTAACCGATGGTGTGTGGGCGCGACGGTCCATCAGTCAGCTTCATTGGTTAACCTATGAAAATGGTCCATCAGACCGTTCTCATTGGATGGACCGATCGTGTGTACGCGGCATAAGGCTTCGTGTACACGGGACGTTTTTACAACCTCTCCTGAACGATTAAACGTGACACATAGTAACGATTGCGATAGACATTGCGACGAACAGATCGGACACTTTTGACATTTTTGGGATCGTTGACATTTATACAGCGATCAGTACTATAAAAATGCAATGGTTACTTTATATAGTAAATGTCACTGTCAGGGAAAGGGTTAACACTAGGGGGTGATCCAGGGGTTAACTTTGTGTTCACTCGGTGTGTTCTAACTGTGTGGGGATGGGAGTGACTAGGAGAGGAGACATACAATTTTTACTACTTAGTATGTTTCTTCTTCCCTGACAGCACAGGGATTTGTATGTTTACACACACAAATCCCCATGCTGGCTCTTGTGCACGCGATCTTGCGTGGCTGTCGGCAATCGTGCCTGCCGGCCACGCGCATCGGTCCCCCGCCGTGCAGCCAGCATGCTCGCCCTCTGGTGGTCGAAAAGGGAAGGACGTACCCACAGGGGAGTCATTGTCCGGCAGTATATCTATCTGCGTGAGCCGGTCGGCAGAAACCGGTTAATATGTCTTGTTTCTTTTTTTACCCACCACATCCCCGTTAGATGAGAGTCATGAAATAGTTCTGGTTTCCATATACGGTATACGATATCCTCTTCTTCAGCGGATGGTCCGCTACAAGATAAAAGTGGTCTCTGCAGCGGATTCACAGCAAAATCACTTTTATCTGTGGCAGGAGAGGGCCACCCCCCTTCCCACCGCTCTCCGGTGCCCTCCGCCGCATACCGGAGCCGAGGTGATCGCGTCTGTCCCCTTGCTTATGTATGGAGACGAGTGAGGGGAAGATGGCCCCCACCCATCTCCATATCACTGCAGGGCGGAAGCAACGACAAAACGTCACTTCCGGACTTTTTTTTTATTGCATTTTAGCCCAAATATGAGATGTGAGGTCTTTTTGACCCCAAATCTCATATTTAAGAGGACCTGTCTTGCTTTTTTCTATTACAAGGGATGAAATAGGAATAAAAGTGACCCAAACATAAAAAAAAAAAAAAAAGAATGTAAAATATTTTTATTTTTATTTATTTTTTGGAAAATGGTGTTCAAACCACACGTGTGAGGTATCGCCACAATCGTTAGAGCGACAGCAATTATTCTAGCCATAGACATCCTCTGTAACCTGTAGAATTTTTTAAGCGTCCTCTATGGAGATTTTTATGGCTAAAAGTTTGTCGCCATTCCACAAGCCGGCGCAACTTTAAAGCGTGACATGTTGGGTATCAATTTATTCGGCATAACGTCATCTTTCACAATATTTAAAAAAAAATTGGGCTAACTTTACTATTGTCTTATTTTTTTACTCAAAACATTTATTTTTTGCCCAAAAAAGTGCACTTTTAAGACCGCTGTGCAAATATGGTGTGACAAAAAGTATTGCAATTTTATTCTATAGGGTGTTAGAAAAAAAAAAAATATATATATATATATATATATATATATATAATGGTTGGGGGATTCTAAGTAATTTTCTAGCAAAAAAATAACTTGTTTCTAACTTGTAAACACCAAATCTCAGAAAGAGGCTCGGCCCTTAAGTGGTTAAGTAGTACTTACTGTGCGATAAAACCAGAGCTGGGTTTCCTCGCCAGTAGCTGGGCCAATGCTGCTGGAAATATTTAAGCTTTTAAGTGTTTTAATGGTCATTAGGAACAATATCTTAGTAAGAAGGCATCTCGGGGTCTTAAGTGCTGTAAGCATTAGTGTTGAATGATATGTTTAACAAGCATGTGAGATAATTAGCTCTGTGTTAGTTAAATGGTGGGACGCTGCCTGTGTGCTGCTGGATTTAAACTGATACTAAACACACACTGTTTTATTTACATGCTCCCTTCTATTTCTGTATGATGGCACTGTAATTATTTTAATAATAAATATAAATATCTAAGTACCTTTTTTTTGTAATCGATATCCAACCGTCACATGACCCGGCTCTCTCCGCCGCATACACACGATAATTTTTCTGGTTGTAAAACACTGTTTTTTAAAAATGTCATTTAAAACGTGGGCTTTAGAGCATTTTTCGGGTTCTAAAGCATCCCCAAAGTGTGGAGTCATCCGAATGGAACTTCCCCTTTATAGTGCCGTTGTATGTCACGGCGCTTTGCTAGAGCATTTTATTTTCACTATCGTGTGTAGGCAACGTCGTTTTAATGATGAAGTTGAAAAAAACGGAAAAACTTTGTGTTTTACAACCCAAAAAATGATCGTGTGTACGCGCATTAGAGTAAGAGGGAGGTAAAGCCTCCATCAATTTACATGTAATATCCCCAATTTTGTTTAGCTGCTTAGTGGGCATGGAGGAGGAGGGAGGGCGTGGGCTGTCATTTACCACTGTGTATACGCCCCCACATGTGTGACTCTAGTCACATGGGCACAGAGTGTCCCCGAACCTGGTCTTCTGGGGTCCTTTGGCAGCTGTCTCGGCTCCTCCCCACAAGAACTAACTACCTTAACGCAAGCTTGCATGGTGGTTAGTTCTTGTGGGCGCGCTCAAGTGATAAAGCCGGCTGCTCTTTCCTCCAATCAGCAGGTTTCTTGTTAACACATGAGCACTGCAGTACATATGATTCGCTTCTTCTTCTGCTTTTTCTTCTACCAGTCTGAGCTCAGCTATAGTATGTTAGGCTATCTCCAGAGGAGCCGCTGTAGATTACCCCAGGTCTCTCTTGCTAGTACAAAGCCTGCCAGCAAAAGACACAGTTCCATGCACACCGACAACACAGACTCAATCTACGGGATATATTTGTGTAAGTTTATTGCTGAGAACGTGAACAGGAATAACCTAACCCAGCTTTATACTTCTCCACAACTTTATCCCTGACCTGTCTGGTGTGTTACTTGGCCTTCATGATGCTGTTTTGTTCACTAAGGTTCTCTAACATCCCTCTAAGGGCTTCACAGAACAGCTGTATTTATACTGAGATTAAATGACACACAGGTGGTCTATATTTACTAATTAGGTGACTTCCTAAGGCAATTGGTCCCATTAGATGTTAGTTATGGGTATCAGAGTAAAGGGGGCTGAATTAGCGTGACCACATGTCCCGGATTGCCCGGCACAGTCCCGCATTTTGCAGGTCTGTTCCGGGCACCTTCATTCCAGGACAATACAGTGTCCTGGAATCAGGGCCGGCCTTAGGTGTTCAGCTGCACTGTGCGAGCTAATCCTGTGGCGCCCCCCCCCCATCTTCACCCCTTGCCCCCTGGTCACGTAAACATACACAAGGCTGTTCCGGGGGCCCCTCTGTCTTCTGCCGGGAGCCTGGGGAGTGACAATGAGGAGGAAGAGGTGGGGCAAGAGTCAGCGGAGCCCCTAGGTGGCAGTGTGCTCTAGGAGGCTTCCTTCCTAATCCGCCTGCTGCGACTCACATTCTGCGAGCTGCGATGGCCGCACGGCGCCCCTGTTGCCCATGGCGCCCTGTACAGCCGCACAGCTCGCACACCCCAAAGGCCGGCCCTGCCTGGAATTAAACTGACACAGTCACCCCCCAAGCCAAACGAATGGCCCAAAAAAGGCTGCCACATTAACGCTTTACACGCTTACAGTACTTGTCCTGCCTGGAAATGCGTGGAGGAGCACAGTCCCCGCCCCTGCTTGTGATTGGAGAAATCATAAATCCTGCCTCTTGTGTCCAATCACTGTGCTGTTTTTCGTTACAGCACATGCTGATTTTTGGGGTATCCCTGAATGGTAGTTTGGAAATGTGGTCACCCTAGGCTGAATACAAACGCCCCCCACACTCTTCACACATATATAAAAATAAAAAAAACATTTATCATTTTCCTTCCACTTCACAATTATGTGCCACTTTGTGTTGGTCTATCACATAAAATCCCAATAAAATACATTAAAATTTTTGGTTGTAACATGACAAGATGTGGAAAATTTCAAGGGGTATGAATACTTTTCCAAGGCCCTGTACATAAATTTGCATCTATAACACTTTTGAAAAAAGGTTCCCATTGAAGCTTTTCTGTCAGGATGAATCGCATCAGCTTGGCACAGAAAGTGCCATTTCCTGGTGAATGGAGGGCAGCTATTGTACGCCTGATTACTCAGGACCCCTCGCCAGTTAAGATGGGTTACCTTGGCGACGGTGGCGAGCGCTTCTGTTACCCGCCAAGCAGCATCCTCCCATACTGTCTATTCTCCCTCACCTCCACCCACACACTGGCAAATGCAAAACGTGTAATTATTGCCGGCATCAAGCTGTGCTCGGACCTTCCCGAGAACGCTGCCAGGAATAGCTCAATTCCGACATCATCTGTTGACACTGTTGGTTCTCAGTGGGTACAGGCAGGACGTCAGGACCAATGGATTAATCTCTGACACAAACAGGAAAACATGTTACGCTAACGGCAAACCCAAGGCGAGTGGAATAAGTAACCTTCATATAAAGACTAACTCCAGCTAAAACTAAAGCGTAAAGGTCAATACCTCTCTTAGATTTGACCTCTAAGCTCTTCTGAGAAAGTTCCCATCACTTCCTGTTTTGCCTATAACGTGTCAAATAGCAATAAAAACTTGACAGAGGTTCTCAGGCAGACCGTTTCCTCAGTTGAGCCTCCAGATCTTTGGTGGTAGCCCTCGTACCAGCTAGAGTTGCTACCTCTTCTTCATGCAAAAGACTCTAATGCCGCGTACACACGATCGGACATTTGATTTCGGGAACTCCGACAGCAAATGTCCAATGGAGCCTAACAGGGCCGATCATGGGTCCAGAGGTGGAGCGCATGTAGCGGGTGCTGCCTTTCCCCATCCCGCTTGCTCTCTCTGCTGGCAACTGACAAGAGCGCATACCTTCCGCTGTCCCCAGAATCCGGACTGAATACCACAGCAGAGTCTAGTACTGAATCACGTTGTGGCATTAGGTTCCACAAATTCGTTCTGTCCGGTGTGCATGTAGCAGTCTCCTGTCTGCCCCGCCCCCTCTGTGTGTGTCGGCTCTTCTCCCATAGACGGTGTGATGAGAGGCTTCTGGGTTGGCCGGAGCTTCTGCCAATCATCCCGTGCACTCCCAGAAATGTTCTCCGAGTGCCACCCTCCAAGTAATCAACGATGCCACATATGCCCCGTCCCCTGTAATGTGCCCCAGCGCACACAAGCTACAGGGATCTATTGGACAAGTACTGATCTATGGGGACACCTGATGTGGGGGGCTCTGATGGGGACACATGCTGTGGGGGGGCTCTGATGGGGGACACCTGATGTGGGGGGGCTCTGATGGGGGACACCTTCTGGGGGGGCTCTGATGGTGGACACCTGCTGGGGGGCCCAGATGGGGGACACCTGCTGTGGGGGGCTCTGATGGGGGACACCTGCTGTGGGGGGCTCTGATGGGGGACACCTGCTGGGGGGGGCTCTGATGGGGGACACCTGCTGGGGGGGACTCTAATGGGGGACACCTGCTGGGGGGGACTCTAATGGGGGACACCTGCTGGGGGGGACTCTAATGGGGGACACCTGCTGGGGGGACTTTAATGGGGGACACCTGCTGGGGGGGACTCTGATGGGGGACACTAATGAAGACTTCTAAGGGGAGCATCTCTGTGTTTGAGTCGTAGCCATAGAAAAATATGTATAGGGGAGGAGTTAGTAAGATGACCACGTCCATGTGGGGGCGCCAGAAATATTTCTGCACCCAGATGTCTGTGACCCTAGGATCGGCCCTGGAGCCTACACACACACAAGCTTATATCGAACATTTGTATGTGGGATTACAGTGCATGGCATTTTTTTTACTTTTTTAAATTTTAAATTTAAATTTTTTTTTTTTTTAATTAACCACTTGACTACTGGGCACTTAAACCCACTTAATAACCAGACCAATTTTCAGCTTTCGGTGCTCTCACATTTTGAATGACAATAACTCAGTCATACAACACTATAACCAAATGAAATTTTTGTCCTTTTTTTCCCACAAATAGAGCTTTCTTTTGGTGGTATTTTATCACCTCTGCGGTTTTTATTTTTTTCACTATAAATGAAAAAAGAACGAAAATTTTGTAAAAAAATGAATTTTTCTTCATTTCTATTATAACATTTTGCAAAAAAGTAATTTTTCTTCATAAACTTGGCCTAAAATGTATACTGCTACATATCTTTGGTAACAAAACAAAAAAAAATTAGATATTATTTAGTCTGGGTGAAAGTTATTGATCAATTTGATCACATCTGATGTACTGACAGTCTCTATCATTTCTTGAGACCCTAACATGCCAAAAAAGTACAAATACCCCCCAAATGACCCCTTTTTGGAAAGAAGACATTCCAAGGTATTTAGAAAGAGGCATTGTGAGTTTTTTGAAGTTGTAATTTTTCCCACAATTCTTTGCAAAATCAAGATTTTTTTCGTTTTTATTTTCTTTCCACAAAATGTTCATATTAGCGGGTTATTTCTCACACACAGCATATGCATACCACAAATTACACCCCAAAACACATTCTGCTATTCCTCCCGAGTATGGCGATACCCCATGTGTGGGACTTTTTGACACAGCGTGGCCACATGGAATGGCGCCAAACTTTGCGACTTAAAAATCCCCATAGGTGACGCTTTAAATATTTTTACTGGTTACATCATTTTAGTTGGAGAAGAGGTCTAGGGCCAAAATTATTGCTCTCGCTCTAACGTTCGCAGCGATACCTCACATGTGTGGTTTGAACACCGTTTTCATATGTGGGCGGGACTTGCGTATGCGTTCACTTCTGCATGCAAGCTCACGGGGACAGGGGCGCTGTATGCCCAGAGTATTGCGGAGTATGCCCAGAGTATTGCGGAGTATGCCCAGAGTATTGCAGAGTATGCCCAGAGTATTGCAGAGTATGCCCAGAGTATTGCAGAGTATGCCCAGAGTATTGCGGAGTATGCCCAGAGTATTGCAGAGTATGCCCAGAGTATTGCAGAGTATGCCCAGAGTATTGCGGAGTATGCCCAGAGTATTGCAGAGTATGCCCAGAGTATTGCGGAGTATGCCCAGAGTATTGCAGAGTATGCCCAGAGTATTGCAGAGTATGCCCAGAGTATTGCAGAGTATGCCCAGAGTATTGCGGAGTATGCCCAGAGTATTGCAGAGTATGCCCAGAATATTGCAGAGTATGCCCAGAGTATTGCAGAGTATGCCCAGAGTATTGCAGAGTATGCCCAGAATATTGCAGAGTATGCCCAGAGTATTGCAGAGTATGCCCAGAGTATTGCAGAGTATGCCCAGAGTATTGCAGAGTATGCCCAGAGTATTGCAGAGTATGCCCAGAGTATTGCGGAGTATGCCCAGAGTATTGCGGAGTGCGCCCAGAGTATTGCGGAGTATTGCCCCCCAGAGTATGCCCAGAGTGTTGCCCCCCCCAGAGTGTTGCCCCCCCCAGAGTGTTGCCCCCCCCAGAGTGTTGCCCAGCATTGCAGAGTATGTGCAGCAGGGATGGCTGAGCAGGGAGGGATGGATGGATGGATCTGTGACTACATTTGTCACAGATCCAGCCCGCAGCACTGGCGCTGCCATCCGCTCCCTCCCCTCTCCTCTCACACTGTACCGATCGGTACAGAGAGAGGAGGGAGGAACCGGCGTCATCAAATGACGCCGGTCTGTTTACATCTGATCGCGCCGTCATTGGACGGCGCGATCACGTGGTAAAACGCCGCTATCAGCGGCGATTTACCGTGATCCGTGACCCCCCAGAGTTAAGCAACCACCTTGCCGCCGTTAGTTTTCGGCAGGTGGTTGCTAAGTGGTTAAATAAAAACCTGCAAGACAAAGGCATAATGAGCTAGTATGACTAGCCTACAAAATGGAAAATTTCCCCAGTGGGGCTTTAGACAGCAATGTAGCAAGATCGATCAAAAATTCTAATAAAAAAGAGTTGTTTATTGGAAGAATAATCCAGTAGCATGAATAAAATACAGTGGAATTGGTCTGGTCCAATGATACAGTATATGTACAGTACAAATACAATTTAATGCAATAAAAGAACATAATTGTGCACATCATTACATAGCCTATGCTATGGGGTGTGCGAGCCCCGATGTGTTTCGACCTCTGTTCGGTCTCCTCAGGGGGACAATTGGCTCTATAAAATATAAACATACATTACGTTACATTACAAGACTAGCATACTAGCTCATTATGAATTACTTACCTTAGATCGAAGCCCCCACAGTGACCCTCGTTCCTCTCCTTCACTGCCGCCATGATACCCGGAGTGACTTATGGGTATTGCCACTCTGGCGCTGTGACTGGCCGGAGCGGCGATGACGTCAACCAGCATGATCCCCATGCATGCGTGCATTTCCGGCACTTTCCCATTGAAAACCCAGCACCCTCAGCGCACCTGTGCCATTGTCTACGGTGCGCATGCAAATATCTTCTTAACCATTTTGTCTACTCCATTGGGTTCTTTTGCCACGATTGACTCCTGACCTGTCTTGTATCCAGACCACTCTATTGCCTGCTCCTCTGTACCTGGTCTGTCCTGCTGGTGTAAGACCCAGGTTGTACGATCACTCTCTAAACTTCATCTGCTCTGACCCTGGCTGGTCCTTGACCTCCGCTTCTGTCTACTCTTCTACTCCATTGGGTTCTTTTGCACCGATTGGCTCCTGACCCGCCTAGTATCCAGGCCACGCTATTGCCTGCTCCTCTGTACCTGATCTGTCCTGCCAGTGTATGACTTGGCTTGTCTGATCACTCTCTGAATTTTGTCTGCTCCGACCCTGGCTTGTCCTTGACCGCCGCTTCTGTCTACTCTTCTACTCCATTGGGTTCTTTTGCACCGATTGGCTCCTGACCCGCCTAGTATCCAGGCCACGCTATTGCCTGCTCCTCTGTACCTGATCTGTCCTGCCAGTGTATGACTTGGCTTGTCTGATCACTCTCTGAATTTTGTCTGCTCCGACCCTGGCTTGTCCTTGACCGCCGCTTCTGTCTACTCTTCTACTCCATTGGGTTCTTTTGCACCGATTGGCTCCTGACCCGCCTTGTATCCAGGCCATGCTATTGCCTGCTCCTCTGTACCTGATCTGTCCTGCCAGTGTATGACTCAGCTTGCCTAACCCTGCTTCCTGACACATCCTGCTGTGCTTCCTGTACTACTGTCTGCTACCAGCGCATGCCTCACCTGCCCGCTGCTGACAGTACCAGCCTGCTTCAGTCTGCCATCCTCGAGCTATCTTCCAGCACTTCTGCTTCTATGAAAACTACTGGCGACCTCTCCTGCCTGACGCCTCTACATGCTCAGCTACTAGCAAGACCTACATGCCCTAGTGCCACTCTGCACTCCTGTGCCTTCTGATCCCGCTACCAGGGGCCCAGAGTCAAAGGTCCTCATCATTTCAGGCTCTGCTGCCAGGTACGTGATATCTGCCTTGTTTACATAGGCAGACTGCCATTTTCTGTCTCTGCAGTATGATCAGCGGGTGCCGGCGGACATCAAGTCTGCGGTACCCACTGATCGGCCCCCGCTGTGTATAATATAACAGCGGGAGGGAGCTGCCGTATATATATATATATATATATATATATATATATATATTATGTGATCTGGCGCACGACTGCCACCCTGTAGCAGTATAACTGCTACAGAATGGGCAGAACGTGGTTAATATGCAGACTTTCTTGAGATCGAGCCTCATAAAGACTCCTGGAGGAGGAAAGTTACTCATATCCTCCGACATTTACCCGATACTCAAACCTGGCTACAGAGCATGGTTTGTGGGCCAGGGCCAGTGAATCCTCTGGCGCTTCGGTAATTAGGAGTGCGGTGGAAGGGCACAGTGTCATCCTCCGATCCAGACTGTGTTCTGTAAGCACGGCGCTCTAATGTGCATTAACGGATATAATTAGTAATGTCATTATTACCAGCTCATTGTACAAATACCAAGATAATTAGGAATCCTATTAATAGCCAGGGTGCCGTTCGCCCAGCTAAAAAGGGCTTGAGCTGGATGCTTGAAAGACTTGCAAATTGCAGTAAATTGTATGTGTCTGTTGTGCTAATGGCAGCCTGTCATGTTTGGCACTCTGAGACGGCGGGCATATGTTTTCACTGTTTTCTCTTTATTTATGGGTCATATTCTACTTTGTCTTGGCTGTGGCTGGAGTCTGGGTGGAGGCTTTGCGGCCTCCTAAATCACTACATGGCTTGGAAATTAAAGCTGACCTCCAGCCTTTCCTCCAGTCCTGCACAGTAGTACAGGCTCATCTCTGGTACGCTAATTTCACTGCACACTGTGATAGGGTGATCAGGTGTCCCGGATTGCCCGGGATAGTCCCGCATTTCGCATTTCTTTTCCGGGCACCTTCATCCCAGGATAATACAGTGTCCCGGAATGAAACTGACACAGCCACGACTTGTCCTGGCCAGTAAAGCCTGGAGGAGCAAAGTTCCCGCCCCCTGCTTGTGATTGGAGAAATCATAAATCCCGCCTCTTGTGTCCAATCACTGTGCTGTGATTCGTTACAGCAGAAGCTGATTTTTGGGAAGAGGGGTGTCCCTGAATGGTAGTTTGGAAATGTGGTCACCCTACACTGTGAGCTTCTTCTGCGTTAGAAGGTGCAGTAAGTCAGATAGAGACTAATTTTCTGGATGGAGGAGGTCCAGACCAAGGCAGACCGCTGTTCTGTAAGAGGGGAATTTACTGATCCTGTCTTTCTGCTAAGCAGGAACACAGATCTGTACATTCCCCCAGTCAAAGCACCTCCCCCACAGTTATTAAGCGCTCCCTAGGAACACATTTAACCCTTTGATCACCCCTGTGATAGTGCATATTTTTTAGCACTGATCACTACTTTAGTGTCACTGGTCCCTAAAAAGTGTCAGTTAGTGTCCTCCCCGATGTCGCAGTGCCGCTATAAGTCGCTGATCACCACTATTACTAGTAAAAAAAAAAATATATCCCATAGTTTGTGGAAGCTATAACATTGTGCAAACAAATCAATATATACGCTTATTGGGATTTTTTTTACCAAAAATAATTAGCAGAATACACTTTAGCCTAAACTGATGAAGGAATTCGTTTTTTTATATATCTTTTTTATTGGATATATAGCAGAGCAGTTTTATAGCAGAGCTTATAAAATATTGTTTTTTTTAATGCGCTCTTTTTTTGTTTATAGCGGGGAAAAAAATGCAGAAGTGATCAAATATCACCAAAAAAAAGCTCTATTTGTGGAAAAAAAAGGACCAACATTTTATTTCGGTACAACGTCGCAAAACTGCACTTGTCAGTTAACCACTTGCCCACGGTGTCATAGTAAAAATACGTCATGATTTTAAAGATGGATATCTCGGTAACGGCAGCAGCTGCTGCCACAACCGAGATATCCATCTTTTCCGTGGGCAGTGCTGTACACGATAATGGCGGTCCCAGCGGCGGATTCGCCGCAAGATCGCCATTATCGGTGGCGGGAGAGGGCCCCCCCCCTCCCGCCGCTCTCCCGCGCCCTCCGTCGCTTACCGGAGCCGTCGGTAACGGCGGAGGCGATCCGGTCCTCTTGCTGGCTGTGTTGGGATACGAGTGAGGGAAAAATCGCCCCCACCCGTCCCCCACAGCTCTGCTGGGCGGAAGTGACGTCAAAACGTCAGTCCCGCCCAGCGTCTTAAAGAAACTTTTTTATTTATTTTTTATTTTTTTGCATTTAAGCCTAAATATGAGATCTGAGGTCTTTTTGACCCCAGATCTCATATTTAAGAGGACCTGTCATGCTTTTTTCTATTACAAGGGATGTTTACATTCCTTGTAATAGGAATAAAAGTGATAATTTTTTTTTTTTATTTATTTCGATGTATAAAATTATAAACTAATTAAAAATAAATAAGAAAACAAAAAAAAAAAAATGTAAAACGCCCCGTCCCAACGAGCTCGCGCACAGAAGCGAACGCATACGCGAGTAGTGCCCGCATATGAAAACGGTGTTCAAACCACACAAGTGAGGTATCGCCGCGATCGTTAGAGCGAGAGCAATAATTCTAGCCCTAGACCTCCTCTGCATCTCAAAAAATGCAACCTGTAGAATTGTTTAAACGTTGCCTATCGAGATTTTTAAGGGTAAAAGTTTGACGCCATGTCACGAGCGGGCGCAATTTTTAAGTGTGACATGTTGGGTATCATTTTACTTGGCGTAACATTATCTATCACAACATATAAAAAATTTGGGCCAAATTTATTGTTGTCTTATTTTTTTATTCAAAAAAGTGTTTTTTTTTCAAAAAAAGTGCGCTTGTAAGACCGCTGCGCAAATACAGTGTGACAAAAAGTATTGCAATGACTGCCATTTTATTCTCTAGGGTGTTAGAAAAAAAATATATAATGTTTGGGGGGTTTAAGTAATTTTCTAGCAAAAAAAACAGTTTTAGTCTCGTAAACACCGAATCTGAAAAACAGGCTCGGTGGGCAAGTGGTTAAAGTATCGCAGTGTCGTATAGGGAAAAATGGCCGGTCATGAAGGGGAATAAATCTTCTGGAGCTGAAGTGGTAAAGAAGAATTATTTTTACCATTACTATTCCCTTATATTGGCTTTTGAAATGTATAAATAAAGCAATTTAGACATTGGATGAAAAGTTTAGCACTGTGCAATTATTATTATTATTATTATACAGGATTTATATAGCGCCAACAGTTTGCGCAGCGCTTTAGTTTCTAAAAGATAAAAAGTGCATGTGTAGGGGGTTTGAGTTGCCACAGGGGGTGGGGGTTTGGTTGTTTGCACCCCCCAACAAAAAAAAAAACACCAGCCATCACTGGTCACTACATTATTGGGTGTAAAATAAAGTAAAGTCATAAAAGCAGAAAAGTTTTATGTTATTAGCATGGTGAAGAGTTAGGAACCAGGGAGGCCCATTAAACTTCAGCTTTGAACTAATAAGCGTGTGACCAAATGATGGGTTTCTGTGTCTGCAGGTAGGTGAAGTGCACATGTCCATCAATCATGGGGTGTGGGAGCTCCGCAGGGTGCTGCCTCTGGGGATATGACCTTATAAATCCTGGAATGAAATGACTGTATGTCCCCTGTGATACCTCCAATAAGGAGACTGGGGGGTGAGCTGTAATCAGTGAAGTGGCAGATGATCGGTAATTGAACTGTCAGAGTCTGGTGCTGAACATGTCATTGCCCTGCAGCTAATTACAACGAGATCCAGGGCTAAAGCTGCCTCCATTTCATTTATCTGCAGGGAGGTTCAGTGAGGCTGAAGACACATTCCAGGAGATGAAGTGTCAAGGTGAGAGCACCAAGTTCTGATAATGAGAGGAGTGAGTTCAGTTATATTATTAAAACACAGCCTACCTAGAACAAGTGTGACTGCTATTTACTACCGCCGCTCCTTAGGGTGCCAGAAGAGTTGAAGCTGTTATAGTTGCGAAGGGCGGGCCAACTTAATATTGAACACTGGGATTCCATTAGCCACTCACAGGGTAGAAGATTTTCCTGCTTAATGACCGGGCCATTTTTTTGCGATATGGCACTGCGTCGCTTTAAGACCCCTTTTCACACTGGGGCGTTTTTCAGGCGCTTTAGCGTTAAAAAAAAAGCGCCTGTAATGAAGCTGCATCTGCAATCCCAATGTGAAAGCCCGAGTGCTTTCACACTGAGGTGCTGCGCTGGCAGGGCGTCAAAATAAAGTCTGCCAGCGCAGTGCCTCAGTGTGAAAGCACTCGGGCTTTCACATTGGGATTGCAGATGCAGCTTCTTTACAGACGCTTTTTTTTAATGTTAAAGCGCTTTAGGAGCGTTGAATACACCGCTCCTAAAGCCTCCTTTCCATTGAGGGAGCTTTTTTTAACGCCAAAGCGCCTGAAAAAAGCCCCAGTGTGAAAGGTGTCTTAGCAGCGCTTTACCAGCGGTTTTCGGGTGCTGGCAGTGTGAAAGGGCTCTGAAAGCCCTCGGGCTTTCACATTGGGATTGCAGGTGAGGCTTCTTTCATGCTTTTTTAAACGCCAAAGCGCCTGAAAAATGCTCGAAAAACACCCCAGTGTGAAAGGGGCCTTAATGACAATTGCGCGTCGTGCGATGTTGTACCCATACAAAATTGAAGTATCGGGACAATGTCTCACTGTCTGTGATTAGCGCAGCACAGTTCCGACTTCCTGGCGGGCTCTACACGTAGGATGTGCGAACACGCCAGAGCTCATCCTTACTAGGAACAAACAATCTATCTCCTCCCCCCTGACAGAACAGGGATTTGTGGGTTTATACCCACAAATCCCCATTCTGACTCTCGTCCCATCGCGCCCACTGGCCACGCACATTGTTTTCCCCCACCGTGCAGCACGTGCGCACGCGCCTCTGGCGGATCTTAAAGTGGAAGACGTACTTACCCTACATCGTTTTGTGGGAACGTGACACTTTCCCGACGTATATTGGTGTGAGCCAATCGCCAAGTGGTTAAAGTTCATGTGCGTGTAAAACCAGGTGTCCCAATACTTTTGACAAGTGTGTTTATCTGTGTGTCTGGAGTTTAGAGATAGATTCAGGTCATTTTTGGTAATTATGCAAGAAGTATAAAAGTACATTTCGGTTTTTTTATTAACCACTTCCCGCCAGGTCAATAGACAATTGACATCTGGGAAGTGGTTGTGAAATCCTGACTGGACGTCTGTTGACGTTCTGCAGGATTTCATGATGGAACGTGCCCGTGGGGGCGCACAGAGCGGCGATCGGTGATGCGGGGTGTCAGTCTGACACCCTGCATCTCTGATCTCGGTAAAGAGCCTCTGGCATGGGCTTTTTACCACATGATCAGCCGTGTCCAATCACGGCTGATCACGATGTAATCAGGAAGAGCCGTTAATGGCTGACAGACGCGAGTAGAGGAGAGCCGATCGGCGTCTCTCCTTACAGGGGGGGTTCGCGCTGATTGTTTATCAGCGCAGCCCCCCTCGGATGCCCACACTGGACCACCAGGGAAGCCCACACTGGACCACCAGGGAAGGGGGCAGTAACTAAAAAAAAATGAGAAAGATGCCAATCAGTGCCCACAAATGGGCACTGACTGGCAACATGGGCACTGGGATAAACAAGTGATGCCCAGCAATGCCGTTAGTGCCACCCCTCAGTGTCCATCAGTGTCACCCCTCAGTGTCCATCAGTGCCACCTCTCAGTGCCCATCCATGCCCAGTGCCCACCTATCAGTGCCCATCTTTGCCACCCATAGGTACCCATCAGTGCCACCCATGAGTGCCCATCAACGGCTCATAGTGCCCATCAGTGCCGCCTATGAGTGCCCATCAGTGCCGCATACCAGCGCCGCCTATCAGTGCCGCCTATCAGTGTCCATCAGTTCCGTCTCACCGGTGCCCATCAATGCCACCATATCAGTGCACGTAATCGAAGAAGAAAACTTATTTATTCACAAAAAATATAACAGAAAAAAATAAAAACTTGATTTTTTTTCAAAATTTTCGGTCTTTTTTTAGTTGTTGCGCAAAAAAATAAAAATCACAGAGGTGATCAAATACCACCAAAAGAAAGCTCTATTTGTGGGAACAAAATGATAAAAAAATTGTTTGGGTACAGTGTAGCACGACCGCGCAATTGTCATTCAAAGTGCGACAGCGCTGAAAGCTGAAAATTGGCTTGGGCAGGAAGGTGCGTAAGTGCTAGACTAAGCATGTTTTTTTTTATATGTATCAGCCTGGAGTTCAGTATTGAGTCATGGTGTGATGAAATAGTATTTAATCAGTCACAAGTATGTGCAGAACAGTGAATATAAACGAGGAAATAGATTGATTTCTGAAGTGTTACAATGAAAAGTCAAATAGTTCTAATATTACACATATTCACTTTTTATTTCTTATGAAGTGTGTGCGTTCATTCGTATGACTCTTACCTTACACAATCACGTTCAGGTAATAGCCCGACACTTGTCTTTTTAGGTCATGGTCTATTCGCCCCGCTCTTCAACCCCCCGTGTTCAAAGCTGCCTATGAATACGATTGGATAGTCGGATCGAGCCTGTTCACTCTGCTGAGGTCCTTTGGGAAAGTCGGTGAGTCGTTTTAATGTATAAATCTTGTCCTGACCCTCTGGTTTGTGCTCTGTTTGTGATATCGGGCTTCCTGAAATACGGACACGCTGGGTTTACACCCACAATCACCTTCCAAGGCAAAACAATTCATCATGTACTTCTTCCTTTATCAACATGTTTTTCTGGTAGTTGTTTGCCAAATCCATCCACCTTGTCAGAGGTAGAACATGATACTGCTGCGAGGCCCAGAGCTGTCCGGATATATATTGATTTATTGTGAACAAACAGATATCGCGCCGGCAGATCAAAAAATAGCAGCTTGCAAAAAAAATCTGACAAACTGTATTCAAATACATACACTCACCGGACACTTTATTCGGTACACCTTGCTAGTATCGGGTTTGACCCCTATTTGCCCTTATTCTTCATAGCATAGATTCAACAAGGTGTTGGAAACGTTCCTCAGAGGTCCATAGTGACATGATAACATCACACAGCTGTGCAGATTTGTCGGCTGCACATCTATAATGCAAACCTCATTTTTCACCACATCACAAAGGTGCTCTATTGGATGAGATCTAGTGAGTGTGGAGGCCATTGGAGTACAGTGAGCTCTATTGGATGAGATCTGGTGAGTGTGGAGGCCACTGGAGTACAGTGAGCTCTATTGGATGAGATCTAGTGAGTGTGGAGGCCATTGGAGTACAGTGAGCTCTATTGGATGAGATCTGGTGAGTGTGGAGGCCACTGGAGTACAGTGACCTCTATTGGATGAGATTTGGTGAGTGTGGAGGCCACTGGATTACAGTGAGCTCTATTGGATTGAGATCCGGTGAGTGTGGAGGCCATTGGAGGACAGTGACCTCATTGTCCAGTGGTGAGATGATTGGAGATTTGTGACATGGTGACATTATCCTGCTGGAAGGAGCCATCAGAAGATGGGGACACTGTAGTCATAAAGGGATGGACATGGTCAGCAACAATACTCAGGTAGGCCGTGGCATATAAACAATGCTCAATTGGTACTAAGGGGCTCCCAACTGTGCCATTAAAATATCCCCCACACAATTACACCACCACCACCATCCTGAACCGTTGATACAAGACAGGATGGATCCATGCCTTCATGTTGTTTACACCAAATTCTGACCCCACCATCTGAATGTCGCAGCCGTAATCGTGACTCATCGGACCAGGCAACGTTTTTCCAATCTTCTTTTTCCAATTTTGGTGATCCTGTGTGAATTTTAGCCTCCTTTTTCTGTACTTAGCTGACAGGAGTGGCACCTGGTGTGGTCTTCTGCTACTGTAGACCATCTGCTTCAAGGTTTGATGTATTGTTCATTCAGAGATAGTATTCTCCATACCTTGGTTGTATCGAGTGGTTATTTGAGTTACTGTGGCCTTTCTATCATCTCAAACCACTCATTCTCCTGTGACCTCTGATATCAACAAGGCATTTTCCTCCACACAACTGCTACTCACTGGCAAAGGCACACGACAGCATGTCTGGAGTTTGCCAAAGGGCACCAGAAGGATTCTCAGACCATGAGAAACAAAATTCTCTGGTCTGATGAAACTTTAGTGGCAAGCGTCATGTCTGGAGGAAACCAGGCACCACTCATCACCTGGCCAATTCCATCCCTACAGTTAAGCATGGTGGTGGCAGCATCATGCTGTGGGGATGTTTTTCAGTGGAAGGAACTGGGAGACTAGTCAGGATCGAGGGAAAGATGAATGCAGCAATGTACAGAGAAATCCTTGATCAAAACCTTCTCCAGGGAGCTTTGGACCTCAGACTGGGGTGAATGTTCATCTTCCAACAGGACAACAACCCTAAGCACACAGCCAAAATAACAAAGGAGTGGCTACGGGACAACTCTGTGAATGTCCTTGAGTGGCCCAGCCAGAGCCCAGACTTGAACCCAATTGAACATCTCTGGCGAGATCTGAAAATGGCTGTGCACCGACCCTCCCCATCCAACCTGATGGAGCTTGAGAGGTCCTGCAAAAAAGACGCAGATATCTCACAGGTGTCTACAAGAGATATAGAGGCCAGGAATAATGCTGATCTCAATCCACCCCTTTAAAAAAGAAAGAAACCAAGTGCTTGTGGGGGTGAAAATGTGCTTTTAGAAAGTCTATGTAGTGAATTTAATGTATATAAACTGGAAACTTTCAGTACGAACATTTCCCCGCCTCACAGGAACCGTACTAATACCAACATTGTGTCTTTTTTCACTGTCAATCGAGGGCTCGTCCTTGTTACACGGCGGGGAGAATGGACTCTGGGAGTTCAATCATAAACTTGTCTTTGAATATAATGAAAAAGTTATTTTGGTTTTACAATTTGCATTCCAAAATATTCATTGCTAGAGGATGGGAGATAACAGGTGCGCTGACAAATGGAGCGGCTGCCGAGATACGTGTGAAAGCTAAAAATGAGGCGATACGAAGAGCGAGGATATACTGAAAAGACAAGAAAAACAACTATATATTAAAGTGTACCTGTCACACGGTACATCCTGCTGGAATGGAAGGATTTGGGGGTGAGGGGTGCTGTATAGGCATTGAATGGGGAGTTTATGGAGAAGAGGGGTGCTGTATAGATGTGGAAAGTGGGCTCTGGGAGAAAAGGGATGCTGAATGGGATGTTCTAAGAAAAGAGGGGTGCTGCATCAATGTAGAATTAGAGGATTTAATACAGGAGGGGTGCTGCAAAGGTGTGGAATGCGAAGGTTTGGGAGATGAGCTGTGCTGCATAAGTGTGGAATTAAGTAGAAGAGGGGTGCTGTAAAGGTGTGGAATAGGATTTGGGAGATGAGAGGTGCTGTATATCTGTAAATTAACGGGGTCTGGGAAATGGGAGGTGCCGCATATCTTTGAAATGGGAGGGTCTTGTAGAAGAGGGGTGCTATATATCTGTGAAGTGTGAGCTTCTGGGAGAAAAGTGGTGCTGTGAAGGCGTAAAATGGAAGGATCTGGGAGAAGAGGGGTGCTGCATCTGTGTGGAATGGGAGGATTTAGTAGAAGGGGGGTGCTGCATCTGTGTGAAATGGGAGGATTTAGCAGAAGAGGGGTGCTGCATAGGTGTCGAATAGAAGAATTTACGACATAAGGTGTGCTATATATCTGTGGAATTGTGGGGTCTGGGAAATGAAGGGCGTTGCATGTATGTAGAATGTAAGGGTCTGGGAGAAGAAGGGTGCTGCAAAGGTGTGGAATGGGAAGGTCTGGGAGATGAGGTGTGCTGCATCTGTGTGGAATGGCAGGATTTAGGAGATAAGGTGTGCTGTTTAATTGTGGAATGGCAGGGTTTGGGAAATGAGGGGTGCTGGATACATGTGGAATGTCAGGGTCTGGGAGAAGAGGGTGCTGCAAAGGTGTAGAATAGGAAGGCCTGGGAGAAGAACATTCTATCTATGTAGCGGGAGCTTCAGGGAGAAGAGGTGTGCGGTCTATCTATGGAGTGGGAGCTTCAGGGAGAAGAGGTGTGCAGTCTATTTATGGAGCAGGAGCTTCAGGGAGAAGAGGGGTACAGTCTATTTATGGAGAAGGAGCTTCAGGGAGAAGAGGGGTTCAATCTATCTATGGGGTGGGAGCTTCAGAGAGAGGAGGGGTGCAGTCTATCTATAAAGTGGGAGCTTTAAGGAGAAGAGGTGTGCGGTCTATTTATGGAGTGGGAGCTTCAAGGAGAAGAGGTGTGCGGTCTATTTATGGAGTGGGAGCTTCAAGGAGAAGAGGTGTGCGGTCTATTTATGGAGTGGGAGCTTCAAGGAGAAGAGGTGTGCGGTCTATTTATGGAGTGGGAGCTTCAGGGAGAAGAGGTGTACGGTCTATCTATGGAGTGGGAGCTTCAGGGAGAAGAGGGGTTCAATCTATCTATGGAGTGGGAGCTTCAAGGAGAAGAGGGGTACAGTCTATTTATGGAGTGGGAGCTTCAAGGAGAAGAGGGGTACAGTCTATTTATGGAGTGGGAGCTTCAGGGAGAAGAGGGGTGCGGTCTATCTATGGAGTGGGAGCTTCAGGGAGAAGAGGAGTATTCTATGTTGCGCACAGTCATCAGTCACTCCTACACCGCTCCGTTCAGTTTCTTATTGATGACAGTTAGTACAGAACAGTTATTAAATGAGGTTAGCAGTGAAACACTTGGCCTGTGATTTTAGTACTAAATCTTATTTGTACTCACTTTATGACAACAGAGGAGTATTAAACCATGGGCTGCCATTTGAAGGAAGTAAAGACTGGTCTCACCCCTCTTCCTTACATCTTCGGATGCCCACATTTCCAATCTGGCTATAGTGGGTTGTACAGAGATCAAATTAAAGATAACTGAGGGGACTGAGCAAACTCAAACCCATGTAGCACCCTCCTAGGTAGACTGCTAGGTTAGTTTAGTTGTTGGCTCTTTCTGTATGCCGGAGAGCAGTGTTTGTTTGGTCAGGTCTGTTCAGGGCTTCACAGGCTCTGTGTTTGATTGCTTCCTCCTACCTCTAGAAGAAGTTTCTGGAGCTTAGGGAGGGAAAATTCAAATGACCAGCCTGAATTTTGAGCAGGGCCTAGCCAATCCCTAGGGAGGTGTGCCAAGACGATGGCAGGGATGCTGTTAAATAGTCAGGAGCCCTGAGGAGATTTTTATTTTTTTCCCCTGCTAGGGGAATGAAGCTGTGAGCTGTATGGAGAGGGGCTGCTTGCCCCTGGAGCCTCTTTTGCTGGATGCAGGACTGCTCTATAAGAAGTTTCAGCTATGGACTAATCCTGTTCCAGGATTCAGTGAGTAGAGCTTAGACTTGCCTCATCCTCAGCCATGAACCTATAGACTGTTCCAGTCTACCTCTACTTATGTCTAAACCTACTTCATGGTCCCCAGCTGTGAACATATAGACTGTTCCAGTCTATCTCTACTTATGTCTAAACTTACTTCATGGTCCCCAGCTGTGAACCTATAGACTGTTCCCCACTACCTCTACTTGTGCCTAAACCTACTTCATGGTCCCCAGCTGTGAACCTATAGACTGTTCCCCACTACCTCTACTTGTGCCTAAACCTACTTCATGGTCCCCAGCTGTGAACCTATAGACTGTTCCCCACTACCTCTACTTGTGTCCAAACCTACTTCATGGTCCCCATCTGTGAACCTATAGATTGTTCCCCACTACCTCTACTTATGCCTAAACATACTTCATGGTCCCGAGCTCTGAAACTATAGACTGTTCCCCGCTACCTCTACTTGTGCCTCAACCTACTGTATGTCATGGTCCCAAGCCGTGAACCTTTAGACTGTTTCAGTCTAGCTATACCTGTACCTAAACCTACTTCATGGTCCCCAGCCCTGAACCTGTAGACTGTACCAATCTGCCTGTTACTTGTGCTACTGTCACTGAGGGAGAAGTGTCCTGTGCAAAATTGTGCTCAAGTGTTATACAGTATCCCATTCCACATTGTCCTCCTCCTGCTACAAGTTTCTTCAGCAATAAATACTAAAAAGACATCTTCTAGACTGTTTACTAAGCGGGGGGGGGGGGGGTGGACTGTTGCTGTGTGCCTGGCTGCCTCTGCATTATCAAATCTACATCGGCCCCTTCGGCGGTAGCGCTACACACAGTTGCATTCTTTGCCCAATTACACTGACTTGTTTTATACCGCTGTGTCTGTAGTTCAAAGTGTTGTGTGTGGATACATTAGTTTGCAAACATTTTCCACTGAAAATGTGACCTGATGGCAGTCTGTTTTTCTTATATATTTCACCTACCACTCCCTCCCATGTACATTACATGCTGTGGTATCATAGGTCTGTAAATTAGCTCTTTTGCTGTGTTACCTTTTTCCCTCCCAAGAACAACATGTCGTCTGGGGTGAGCTGACAAGACCATATGTTATAGCATGGGTGGCCATATGTTATTGTCCCTGTCGAACGTCTGCAGCCCCGTTTTTTTTTTCCTTGTCACCAACATAACCCTCTGTTCCTCTCCGACCGCTCTCCTCGCTAATCCTTAGACATGTCACTGGCCTGGAATAACATTTAAGCCCCGTCTACATCACTTGGAATTTCATTCAGGTTCAGTTTTGGCTAAGCGAGAACCTTCTCAGTTACCGGCTGGGTCATTCTATCTGCCAGTAATCCGTGTCTCTGCCCCTCCCATAACAAGGCATCACTTTCTGTCCGTAGCTCTTATCAATTTTAGCAATATGCAGAATCCTTGATAAAAGGGCTATGCCAAGGGCCGATCCTAGGCAGGGTGCATAGGGTGCTTTGCACCCAGGCGCCTGCAGGGGTAGGGGCGCCAAAGTGGCAGAGTTCTCCCCTTCCTTTCTCTCCTTGTTTGTGTCCATCCAGAACTAGTGTTCTGAGCATAGGTGTGTGTCCGACCAGAACTGATGCGTCTCTGACCATCTCCTGTACTATTTCTGTAGTCTCTGACCATCTCCTGTATCATGTCTGTAGTATGTCTGGGGGTCGTTTCTAACAGACTCTCTAACAGAAGTCCTCCATGTGCCAATCAGAGAGGCCCCCTCCAGGTCCCAATAAAGTACTCTGCTTCTCTTCCTGTATTTTGGATATTGTTAAGAGATCATGTGAGAATCCCAGGGTAATGAAGACTTTGTGGGGGAGCATCTCTGTGGTTGAGTCATTGCCATAGAAACATTTGTAAAGGGGAGGAGTTAGTAAAATGACCACACCCATGTGGGGGCGCCAGAAATATTTCTGCACCCAGGCGCCTGTGACCTAGGATCGGCCCTGGGTCCCAGGGCACTAAACAAAGAAGGCCCGTGGAAGAGCAAAATGGCGTGGGAGTGTGATTTAGGTACAATATCCACAGAACAGTGGGAGAGGATCCTTTTTCAGGGTGCCTGGGTGTCTATTGCTCCGGCCCAAAGGCTGTCTCACCTTTTCCTATTACATAGGGTCTACTACACCCCCCATAAAATGTTCAAACTAGGGTGGAGGCAAAATAATGAATGCCCAAGATGTAACGAAAAAGGGGATCTCATCCATATGGTCTGGAAGTGCCCAAAACTTCATAGCTTCTGGGTGGAAATTGTAGAACGAATAAACGGGATATTTGGGTCTGCGCTTGACCCAGTAGCGAGGACCTGCCTCTTGGGTTGTATGGACGATACTATGGTACCACAAGGTACCCTTGAAGCTATCGTAAGATGCCTATTTCAGGCTCGAAAGATAATTGCCCAAAAATGGCAAGCACAGGCCCCTCCGGCTATAGATAACTGGTTAGTAGCTATGAAACTAACAATCTCAAATGAAAAGGTGTACTACACCATACAGGGGAACTTTGGCAAATTTGTTAAAATATGGAGGCCATGGCAACGGGCAGCCGGGAGTTTTACTCAGTTGTCTTCGACGCTAGTACTTGGCGACTATTGAGTCCTTGTACAATAAACCCCAACTCGCGAGGGGGCCCCGGCGGGAGCCCCTTTACGAATTGGCTCCTTCTTTTTTGCTCCTACCAGTTGTTAAAAATTAAACCGCGAGACCCGCGGCAAGCTTGACCAACTCGACTCATCTTTTACCCAGACTGTATGCTCCCAAGGGTTGGGAAAGGGTGGGGGGGGGAGAAAGGGGGGGGGGGGGTAGGGTGTCCACAGTCAACAATACTGTCAATAGTGCTCAGGGATTCTGAGCTTTTTACCATAGGTGTTACCTACCCTACACAGAGATTAGGGACTTTGATTACTATGTTCGCATCTATGCAATTCCTATGTAAATTTACTATTTATATGACTGTTGGTTGTGTGTACTCATGTTAAAATTAATAAAAACAGATGATTTAAAAAAAAGGATCGGCCCTGGTTATGCCTAGTACATAACGCACAATGACAATTTCATAGGTCAGATGGTAGACACACCAACTAGAAACAAGGAGTAACTAGATCTACTGATTACCAACAATACAGACCTGATCACAGATGTGGAAATACGGGGCAATTTAGGAAACGGCGATCACAGGTCAATTGGCTGCAGTATAAATCACACACAAGGGAAACACAAAGACACTGAATTTCAAAAGAGCCAACTTCCCTAAACTACGAACCTTGCTAGAAGGCATAAATTGGTATAAAATCTTAGGAACAAAGAACACGGAAGAGAGATGGGTTTGCTTTAAGAGCATATTAAATAAGGGCATTAGCCAGTACATCCCATTGGGAAATACATTTAAAAGAACAAGTCCTGGATGGCTTAACTCCAATGTAAAAATGCATATAAATGCAAAGGAGAAGGCCTTCAAAAAATACAAGGCTGAGGGATCATCATCAGCATTCAGACTTTACAAAGAATGCAACAAGATATGTAAGGGTGCAATTAGGGCGGCTAAGATAGAACATGAAAGACACATAGCGGAGGAGAGCAAAATAAATCCCAAGAAATGATTTAAGTATATAAACAGTAAAAAAGGGAAGACAGGCCATAATGGCCCCATAAAGAATGAGGAAGGACATCTGGTTACAAATAATGGGGAGATGACGAAGGTATTGAATTTATTCTTATCAGTTTTCACAAGGGAATTGTGGGGCTTCAGTAACCAAAACTGCAGTTTTTGTCCTCATGGCACCTCACAGGAAGCACCTCCATGGTTAACAGAGGACAGAATTAAAATTAGCATATTGCATACCACCAAAAGAAAGCTCTATTTGTGGGGAAAAAAGGATGTCAATTTTGTTTGGGAGCCACGTCGCATGACTGTGCAATTGTCAGTTAACCACTTAAGACCCGGACCAATATGCAGGTTAAGGACCTTGCCCCTTTTTGCGATTCGGCACTGCGTCGCTTTAACTGACAATTGCGCGGTAGTGCGACGTGGCTCCCAAACAAAATTGCCGTCCTTTTTTTCCCACAAATAGAGCTTTATTTTGGTGGTATTTGATCACCTCTGCGGTTTTTATTTTTTGCTAAACAAAAATAGAGCAACAATTTTTGCTATAATAAATATCCCCAAAAAAGATATATTATATATATATATATATATATATATATATATATATATATATATATATATATATATATATATATATGTACAAAAAAAAATCCTCAGTTTAGGCCGATACGTATTCTTCTACCCATTTTTGGTCAAAAAAATCGCAATAAGCGTTTATCAAATGGTTTGCGCAAAATTTATAGCGTTTACAAAATAGGGGATAGTTTTTTGGCATTTTTATTAATCATTTTTTTTTTTTACTAGTAATGGTGGTGATCAGCGATTTTTTTTTTTTTTTTTTGTGACTGCGACATTATGGTGGACACATTGGACACTTTTGACACATTTTTGGCACTGTTGTCATTTTCACAGCGAAAAGTGCTATAAAAATGAACTGATTACTGTGAAAATGACAGTGGCAGTGAAGGGGTTAAGCACTAGGGGGCACTGAGGGGTTAAGTGTGCCCTAAGGGAGTGATTCTTACTGTAGGGCAGTGTTTCTCAACTCCAGTCCTCAATGCCCCCCAACAGGTCAGGTTTTCAGGATTTCCATTATTTTGCACAGGTGATTTGATCAGTTTCACTGCCTTAGTAATTCCCACAGCCTTTTCATCTGAGGGAAATCCTGAAAACATGACCTGTTGGGGGGGCTTGAGGACTGGAGTTGAGAAACACTGCTGTAGGGGGACGTGGCTGTAGGTGTGACGTCACTGATCGTCGTTCCCTATAACAGGGAACAGACGATCAGTGTTGCTGCCACACAGAAGAACGGAGTAGTTTGTAAACACCTCTCTCCGTTCTTCAGCTCTTGTGACCGATCGCGGCCCCGCGGCTGGGCTCTTAAAGGCAACGTACAGGTACGTGCCAGTGTCCAGCTGTGCCCTTCTGCCGACGTATATCGGCGTGAAGGGGTCCTTAAGTGGTTAAAGCGACGCAGTGCCAAATCGCAAAAAAGTGGCCTGGTCCTGGGCTTAGGTGGTTAAAAGAAAAAAGGAGAATATGATTGGCTGACACACAAATTTAGGATAAGGAAGGCCCAAGGTCAGGTCATTGTCAAAGCTGTATGAGGGTCAGTAATATGACAATTCATATCGATAACTAATCGCATTCTGCCATGTACAGATCTCTCGCGGTTTGTTTCCGCACTTTTGCGCTTCCTTGTTAAATAAAACCTTCTATATGTATATCGTATCGCGGCTCTAACAGCTCTTTTGTCAGGAAAAAAAACTCCAGAAATCAAATTGGAGGCAGCTTGCCGCATTTGAACGCCGGCATCATACAGAAGGGAACAACCGCAGTGTGTTTTCCCTGTTATCATACCAGACTGGCGATATTTTACAAATCTCTGTATTTTGTTGGAATGCAGGGTGCTTTGCTGCTCCCTAGTGTCCTTGCTGAAGAATGACAGCCTGTGAGAAACCACAGTGTAATTTTGGGGGTGCGCGTATTTTATAATCTTGCACTGTTTATCATAAAGTACATTTTGCCTTGACTTTAAAGAATATGTACACCCTGATAAAGAACTTGTCTTAGTTTTTTCACTTTTGGTCTTTTAACCACTTCAGCCCCGGAGGATTTGGCTGCCCAATGACCAGGCCATTTTTTGCGATACGGCACTGCGTCGCTTTAACTGACAATTGCGCGGTCGTGCGATGATGTACCCAAACAAAATTGACGTCCCTTTTTCCCCACAAATAGAGATTTCTTTTGGTGGTATTTGATCACCTCTGCGGTTTTATATTTTTTGCGCTATAAACAAAAAAAGAGCGACAATCTTGAAAAAAAAAAAAGCAATATTTTTTACTTTTTGCTTTAACCACTTGAGCCACGGACCATTTGAGTGGTCAAAGACCAGGCCACTTTTTTGCGATTCAGCACTGCGTCACTTTAACTGACAATTTCGCGGTCGTGCGACGTTGTACCCAAACATAATCGACGTTCTTTTTTTTCACAAATAGAGCTTTCTTTTGGTGATATTTGATCACCTCTGCGTTTTTTTTTTTTTTTTGCGCTATAAACAACAATGGAGCGACAATTTTGAAAAAAAAAAAACAATATTTTTTCCTTTTTTGCTATAATAAATATCCCCAAAAATATATAAATTTTTTTCCCCTCAGTTTAGTCATGGGTGCTCAACCTGTGGCCCTCCAGCTGTTGTAGAACTACAAGTCCCAGGAGGCATTGCAAGGCTGACAGTTATAATAAACATGACTTCCAAAGGCAGAGGCGTGATGGGACTTGTAGTTCCACAACAGCTGGAGGGCCACAGATTGAGCGCCCATGGTTTAGGCTGATACGTATTCTTCTACATATTTTTGGTGAAAAAAATCTCAATAAGCGTTTATTGATTGGTTTGTGCAAAAGCTATAGCATCTACAAAATAGGGGATAGTTGTATGGCATTTTTATTATACATTTTTTTTTACTAGTTATGGCGGGCCTACACACGGTCAGAATGTCAAGCTCCCATCAAACATTTGTTGTTGAAAATTCTGACCGCGTGTATGCGGCATAACACTCCATCATCTAGTTCACCCAGCCGACAACTCCTCCCCCAGCAGGCTAATCATGGATGTGTATATATAGGAGGTCTGCCCCCTGCCAATCCTAGTTGGGGATTGGTCAGGGCTCCCACATGCACCCCATGTCACTCCAGCTCTCTGCCCTGTCCTTTTCCAGAAACTTCTCCCTGAAAATAGAGGAGGCCCCCAACAGCTGAGGCACATATCAATCACTATCTCCTACACTAAACCACTCCCCTGCCCCCAGATCAAAATAAACAGGCCTAGCTCACAGCATAGGCCTGGCAGGGCTGTCTTAATGAGAGGGCACACCTGGGCACTGCAAAGCAGCTGGTCCTTGAGCCCACGCTGCCCCAAAATTGGGGGCCCCATGATGGCACTGAGAGTGATAGATACACAGGGGAGGCAGTCTTCCTCCTACCTACTTAATGTCTGTTTACTTGCACTGTCATCATTATAGGGGCCCCAGAGCATTACTTTGCCCAGGGGCCCATGATGCTATTAAGATGGCCCTGAGGACTGCCTAAATTTTCCTGCGCTGGCAGCTTACACAAAAACCTACACTAGCACCTACCTTCCTAAGGTCTGGCACTGATGTTGAGTGAGAAGGCCTGGCTAACAGTCTCCCAAAGGTGTTCTATCGGGTTGAGGTCAGGACTCTGTGCAGGCCAGTCAAGTTCCTCCTCCCCAAACTCGCTCATCCAAGTCTTTATGGATCGTGCTTTGTGCACTGGTTAAAATCATTCAGTGGTGGAGGGGGGATTATGGTGTGGGAGTTGTTTCTCAGGGGTTGGGCTTGGCCCCTTAGTTCCAGTGAAGGGAACTCTTAAGGCGTCAGCATACCAAGACATTTTGGACAATTTCATGCTCCCAACTTTGTGGGAAGAGTTTGGGGACGGTCCCTTCCTGTTCCAACATGACTGCTCACCAGTGTACAAAGCAAGGCCCATAAAGATGAGTTTGGGGTGGTGGAACTTGACTGGCCCGCACAGAGTCCTGACCTCAAGCCCACGGACGTCCTATGGGCGCCAAGTGGTTTAAGCTCTTCCCTGCTGGACTGGAAGCTGAGCGCCATCTAATGGGGAGGAAAAATATTGTACCTTGTTGGAGAGGAAAAGAAAAATTTTCCCCAAGAAATTCAGTTGCCTGTCCTACCAATCCAATCCTCGCTGCCGTACAGCGGCTGGTTCCTGTGTCCGTTTTCTCGAGAATCTCTCATGTGTTTGATATTCAGACGTGTGCACTAAAATATTCGGTGTGGTTTTATCAGAGAGGAGAGAAGGTGACAGTTCTCAGGGGAGAAGATTTTCTCATGTCGCTGCAGACTAATGAAGATTGTACAGTAAACCAGGCAGCCGCTACATTTATGTAATCGAATAGTTAATGTGTTAATAACTCTGTGGACCGTTATGTAACATTTAAAGCAGAACCCAACCACTAAAATCTACCACTTCAGCTCCGGAAAGTTTACTCCCTTTCTTACCCAGGCCATTTTTTGCGATAAAGACTACTGATCCCAGCAAGTCCGATTTGCAAGTCCTGCCCACTCTCCTGGCTGCAGTGACTTGACACAAAACCCCCACAGTCTCTCCCTCTGGCTCTACATCCAGCTCCCCTGGCATGTCTCTTCCAGTGCTTTCCACTCACCGACACCTGTCCTGGATTCTTCCTGAATGACTTTTCTCTGGACGTGCTGACCAACTGTCCTTTCCAGCTCCTGTTCCAGGATGCCATTCCATGATCATGTAAGGAGAGGCTCCCTGCCTGAGGTACAGCCCCCCCCCCCCCCAGAAAGGGGGTACCCTCAGACATGAAAGTCTAATGCCGCATACAGACAATCCCACATTCCGACAAAAAAACATGGATAATTTTCCGACGGATGTTGGCTCAAACTTGTCTTGCATACACACGGTCACACAAATGTTGTCGGAAATTGCAAACGTCAAGAACGCGTGACGTGCAACACTACTACAGGCCGAGAAAAATGAAGTTCAATAGCCAGTGCGGCTCTTCTGCTTGATTCCGAGCATGCGTGGAATTTGGTGCATCAGAATTGTGTACACACGCTCTGAGTTTCCAACAAGTTTTGTTGTCGGAAAATTTGAGAATCAGTTCTCCGAAATTCCGACAGCAAAAGTCCGATGGGGCCTACACACGGTCAGAATGTCAAGCTCCCATCGAACATTTGTTGTCGAAAATTCTGACAACTCTAGTCAACTCTAGTCATCTAGTTCACCCAGCTGACAACTCCTCCCCCAGCAGGCTAATCATGGATGTGTATATATAGGAGGTCTGCCCTCTGCTAATCCTAGTTGGGGATTGGTCAGGGCTCCCACATGCACCCCATGTCACTCCAGCTCTCTGCCCTGTCCTTTTCCAGAACCTTCTCCCTGAAAATAGGGGAGGCGCCCAACAGCTGAGGCACATATCAGTCACTTTCTCCTACACTAAACCACTCCCCTGCCCCCAGATCAAAACAAACAGGCCTAGCTCACAGCATAGGCCTGGCAGGGCTCTCTTAATGAGAGGGCACACCTGTGCACTGCCCAGGGGCCCCAGCTGCATGGGGGCCCCTGCACTATCCCCAAAGCAGCTGGTCCTTGAACCCACGCTGCCCCAAAATTGGGGGCCCCATGATGGCACTGAGAGTGATAGATACACAGGGGAGGCAGTCTGCCTCCTACCTACTTGATGTCTGTTTACTTGCACTGTCATTATTGTAGGGGCCCCAGAGCATTACTTTGCCCAGGGGCCCATGATGCTATTAAGATGGCCCTGAGGCCTGCCTAAATTTTCCTGTGCTGGCAGCTTACACAAAAACCTACACTAGCACCTACCTTCCTAAGGTAGAGGGTGCTGCACAAAATTTACCGTCTTACTACTCACATTACTACGCTCCCTATTATTTTTTCACCAGCACAAATGCTCTTACATCATTCCAATATTCCTAAATCTCAATACCATAAATTTCTCGCTCTACATTTAATTAACGCTGCAAAAATGTTTATCCCAGCACTGTGGAAAAATGTCTCTCCTCCAACTATTTCAGATTATTATAGCTTTATATTTAAATAACTCAAATCTTTTATTAAACCTTATTTCTTTATAATACTAGATACAATTTAGCTTTTTGTAAATTCCATTTAATTTAACTATTGATTGATTAAACATGTTCATTCTAAATGATTGATTTAGATAACTATACACCTCTTGTTGACACTTCTTAATATTCATATTTTATTTTAAAAATTCAAATATTTTTATTTATTTTTTTAAATCATGATGTTTTGCCTTAACAAGATAATATGAATGTAAACTGTAATTATCCTTTTTTCCTGTTTATTTAATATTCTTCATCCCAACATTGTAACGTTATATAATTTATAAAAATTCAATAAAAACTATTATGCCGCGTACACACGATCACTTTATGTGATGAAAAAAAATTACGTTTTTAAAAACGTCAATTTTATTGACCGTGTGTGGGGGGGAAAACGTTGTTTTATGTCTTGTAAAAAACGACAAAAAAAAATTGAAGCATGCTTCAATTTTATGTGTCGTTTTTCAAAACGTTGTTTTTTGTTTCACAAAAAGTCACCGTGTGTAGCAAAAAACGTCGTTTAAAACAACGTTTTTCAACCCGCGCATGCCCAGAAGCTAGTTATGAAGCGAGCTTCAATGGAAAAGAGTGGTGAACGTAACCTCGCTTTTTGTGAAAAAACGATGGTGTGTAGGCAACATCGTCTTTGAAAAGTGAAAACGTAGTTTTTTTTCTCACATAAAGTGATCGTGTGGACGCGGCATAAAAACTATTTCTTTTTTCTCCAAAACTAGGAAAAAAAATTTTTTTTCAGAATTTTCAATCTTTTAAATTTTTAGAGCAAAAAAAAAAAAAACAAGTGGTGAATAAATAGCACTAAAAGATCTGTCTAAAAAAAAAAATGATAAAAATTTCATTGGGGTAGACAATTGCAGGTCTGCGCAATTGTCATTCAAAGTGCGGCAGCGCTGAAAGCTCAAAATTGGCCTGGGCAGGAAGGGGGTGAAAGTGCCCGGTACTGAAGTGGTTAAGATTAAATGTTTACACTTTGATGTTGAAATCAGAAAAATGTGGTGCTGTAGAAAGTGTTTTGTTCAAGCCAGAGTTCTTCCTTAACCTTTTGAAAAGTGGTAACCTTCGATGACAAGCCTATAGCTGCTTCCTATAGAGTTGCCATACTTTTCCTCCCCAGCTCCTCTTATTGCCGGGGAGTTTGCTGAGGCCAGTCAGTGTATGTACATCCCGTCTTCCTGAGCTCACACTGTTTGTCTTTCCTTCTCTTCCCCAAGGTTTGGTGTCACTGCCTTCTCTCCTGATTCTCCCTCAGCTCACTGTCATCATTTACTGGGGGGGGGGGGGGGGGGGGGGGGGGGGGGGGGGGGCGTTTAGAATGGGCTCCTCTATAGGCACCAATCAGATCCAAACTTCAGTTTTCCGCTATAAAAAAAAGAGGGGGGGGGACTCGATAGACTTCTTGGTCTTTTTGTCGTCACTTTTCTATGTATTTATGAGTTAGAATATAATTTGTTTTTATAAGACAAAACGCAGTTATTTTTTCAGCCTCTTAGATAAATGAGACTAATAAAGCTTAAAAAAGTACCAGATGCCCTCAGAGACAAAATGCAGCCTTTTTTATTTTCTGCGGTTGTAAAAAAGACGGAAAAACATTTAGCACACTTCTGTGAAGAGTTCGATAAATGGCTCTATATTAAGAGCCCATTCGCGCTATGTGCGGCAATGCATGTGTCGTGTTAGTGCAATGCAGTGACATTTACTCTGAATGACATCCCAACGCTTCTTGTCAACAGATGTGTATTGCTGTGCGCTGCCAGAAATGATGCTAACACCATTTTTGTTGCATTTATGGGTTGTTGACAGCCCATTCATTTTAAATGGTACATTTACTGTATGCATGAAATAATACACACCAAGGCAATATGATGATGTGAAAGTCCCTGTGCCTGGTCTATAAACCAGTGGTTCTGAATAAACGGCTCTATATTTAGCATATATACGAGGGTAGCACCCTCTAGTGTGCTAGAACAGGTAGTATTAGGTTTTTGTTAGAGCAGGCAAACTGTTTAGGCTTGGCTAGCTGTTTTTTTTTTTTTTTATGGGTCAGGGGAGTGACCCAGGGAGGCTGGTATGACTCATGGGCAGCATCTCTGATACCTCCCTCTACTTCTAGAAACTTGGAGAAGATTCTAGAAGAATGAGAGTGGAGGTAAGAAGGAGCTGCCTGGAGTATTCATGAGGGCCCTGACCAATCCCCAACAGATGGGTTAGCAGGGGGGCAGGCCCCCTCAAATACTATGGGTCAGCTCAGTTCAATTGAAAGATGGAGATGGAGTGTTAGGAGGCTGTCAGAGACCCTTGAGGGTAGCCCCCTAGTTTTGGGGGGGGGGGGTTGATCTCAGGTCTGGGAGCTCAAGTGCGGAAGGGTCCCTCTTCATGACACAGAGGTGTCCTAACCAGTGGCACAGGAGCAGAGGATAGCATGAGAAGAACACTGCCGGGAAAGAGGACAGGGAAGAGGACAGCCAGGTGGGCTGGTGAGTGTTACTGTCGGGGAGGACTGAGAGGACTGGGTGGAAGCTTCCCTTCCGAGCTCCAGGAGGCCCCTACTATCCCGGTCTTCCGCGGGTTATTGAAGACTTGGCTTTTTATGCAAGCCTTCCCTGCGTAGCCTTTTTGATTTACCTTCTTTGCTGCTCCTTGCAGCTCCTAGTCTCTGGGTCTCTCTTCCCCAGGAACTCTGCTAAGTGCTTCGGGACCCTTCGGTAAGACCCCCCTATATTAAGATACCTCTCAACTCAACTCAAGCAGTCTGAGATCGATGCAGAGTCAGTCTGGCCAATGTGACCGACTCTTTTCTCCCACAAAATGACAATGCCAGTTATTCCTTGTTTAGATCAGGAGGGATCCGATTAAAAAGAAAAGCCCGGGAAAGAGCAGTTGGGAGCGTGCGCCAACTGGAGAAGGAAGGGGTGAGCAGAGCTATGCTATGTTTGGCGAGAGGTTCCTGTGCTGAGTCTGCTGAATGCTGTAGTACCTAAAGACTAGAGAGAGTCTGCTGCATGATCATCAGCTCTGGTACTATCCCCCAGATGTTTGCTGTGATCCAGGCCATTATCGCCCATATCAGCTGAAGAGGCCGCCATCCCACTTGGCTGCATTTGATGGCACAGTGGTGGCAATTTATGGGTACAGTGGCTGCATTTGATGGCACAGTGGTGGCAATTTATGGGTGCAGTGGCTGCATTTGATGGCACAGTGGTGGCAATTTATAGGTACAGTGGCTGCATTTGATGGCACAGTGGTGGCAATTAATAGGTACAGTGGCTGCATTTGATGGCACAGTGGTGGCAATTTATGGGTACAGTGGCTGCGTTTGATGGGCACAAAAATGTTGTGCACCAGCCGCCACTGGTTGGTGTATTAACCTGAATAATTGAATACACACACTTCCCCCACTAGCAATATGTGAAAGCAGAAGTTTAGCCTCCCGGTATATCATGGTCCGAAGGATATCGATTAGGGCAGTGTTTTTCAACTCCAGTCCTCAAGGCACACCAACAGGTCAAGTTTTCAGGATTTCCCTCAGATGAAATGGCTGTGGTGATTACTAAGGCAGTGAAACTGATCAAATCACCTGTGCAAAATAATGGAGAGCCTGAAAACATGACCTGTTGGTGTGCCTTGAGGACTGGAGCTAAAAAACACTGGATTAGGGCACCTGATATGTGCCAGACATACTACTACATCAAACGCCCTTGTATTGGAGATTTTATTGCGTGACCTTTAAGTCCAGATTGTGAGTAATTTGGGGAATTGTGTTTCCGTGCTCAGAGCTGGTGTCCAACGCTGCTTACATAAAGTCTGGGTCCGCACCTTCCACCCCCTGTCCAGCACCGCAGGAGTGCAGATGATTTTATATTGTTTGTTTTTTAACCCATTTGTAGTGTGACACATCCCCGGGTGACTCATCGGAGCCACGGCGTTAGTCATCACAGACTTGAGAGAGTCTATTCATGTTGGAGTATTTTACCAGATGTAAGTTTATACGTCTGCCTCATCAGTGAAAAGTTCATGGAAGTTGGGGCCTGAGCTCCATAGAAAAGACGGCAGATTCCTCGTACAGGAGACACGTCACGCCCGTTACCAGAACACAATACTCAGCGTTACAGATTAAGGGACAACTCCTGCCAAAGCAATTCGTTTTCAGTGTTGAAGGTTCGAGACCCCCTCAGGTCTTCATTTCTGTCTATGTCTCTAATGGAGAGATTCTGCTCCACATCTTGTGTGGTCACTGGGTCATGCAATTGTGAGGACATTTCTCTTAAAGTGGAGTTCCACCCAAAAATGGAACTTCCACTTTTTTTAGATCCTCCCCCCCCCCCTCCGGTGTCACATTTGGCACCTTTCAGGGGGTGCAGATACCTGTGTAATACAGGTATTTGCTCCCACTTCCTGGCATAGATCACCGTGGTGATCGCGATAACCTACGTAAAGTCCGGCACCTACACTGTCCTTTCCCGCTGTCTTCTGGGAAACACACAGGTCCCAGAACATAGCGGGGACCAGTGAGCAGTAGGGAACCGGTAAGTGAAGCCGCAATGCTTCACTTCTTGATTCCCTCAACGAAGATGACTGCGGGGGCAGCCGAGAGCTTTGGCTGCCGACATCATGGGCACCCTGGAAAGGTATGTGTCCATTTATTAAAAGTCAGCAGCTGCAGTAACTCCGCTTTAACCACTTGGAAACATGATGCTTTGGGGCTGTTTTTCTGCTAAAAGGTACAGGCCGACTTTGCCATATTGAGGGGCCAATGGACAGGGCCAACGGGGAAGACGAACCTTCTTCCATGAACACTGAAGATGGGTCATGGATGGGTCTTCTAGCATGACAATGACCCAAAACTTACCACCAAAGCAACAAAGGAGGGGCTCAAGAAGAAGCAGATTATGGTCACGGAGTGGCTTAGCCAGACTCCAGACCTTAATCCTATAGAGGGAGTTGAAACTTCGAGTTGCCAAGCAACAGCCAGGAAACCTTAAGGATTTAGAGAAGATCTGTAAAGAAGAGAGGACCAAAATCCCTCCTGAGATGTGTGGAGACCTGATCACCACCTACAAGAAATGTCTGACCTCTGTGCTTCCCAACAAGGGTTTCTACACCAACTACTAGATCGTGTTTTTCTTGGGGATCAAACACTTATTTTGCTCACCGAACTGCAACTGCATTCATAACATTTGTATCGTGTGTTTGTAGCATTTGTATCGTGACTCCCACAGGAGTCTATGCCCGGAAGTGGGTGCAAATAATATTATGCAGGTATCTGCACCCCCCCTCCCCCTGAAAGGTGCCAAATGTGACACCGGAGGGTTCCGAAAAGCGGAGGTTCACTTTTTGTGTGGACATTCGCTTTAAGCTAAAGTCTCTTTCTAATGTGATTTTAGTCTTGGCCGTGTCCTGTACGGAGAGGTAGAAAACAATGTGTGGTCACAGTAATTTATCGTTAGCGTTGGGTAATGAGGACAAGTCACTGCTGTCTCCTGCTCTGCTTGTGTGGATGGATGATGGATGTCTTAAGTGACCAGGCTGTGATGTTAATTGAAGAACACTTGTAAGTGTAGCAGAGGTAATAAATCTTTCTTCATCACAAGCGAGCCGACGGTGAACTCCGCTCTACACGTCTCAGAATTCATCTCCATCATCACCCCCGTGCTTCCCACCACCGCGCTTATTCCGCAAGAAATGCCGAGGTTTTAAATTCCATCGCCAATAAAGAATGGCAGGTATGGAATTGTTTTCAGCAACTGCTCACTGTCTGACTTCCTAAGATAGGAAAGAGAGGTTCCATTGTGCACCCAAACTTTCAGGCAGATCTTCGTAGACTTTATGGAGGTTATTTACTAAAAATGGTGGACACAGAATCTGGTGCAGCTCTGCATATGAACCAATCAGATCCCAGATTTTATTGTCAAAGCTTTATTGAACAAGCTGAAGTTAGACGTTGATTAGCTACCAAAAAGATTTTTCTTTGTTTCTGTCAGAAAATGTTGTAAAAATGTAATTTTTCTCCTTCACTGATGGGCACTGATGGGCTCTGATTGGCTGCACTGATGG